>CM060682.1:171722690-172346440 GCA_030686995.1 Artemisia argyi | reverse complement strand
TTTAGCAGGATTATGTTGCGATAAGATGGTATGTGGCTCCTACGCTATGCGGATGGTTTTATTAAAAGGTATAACATGCTTAACTGACCATGTATGTGTCTAGAGTAAATGTATTACCAATGGGATCAATTTGGGTGTCGCTTTGAGGATAAAAAAATCATATTAATAATCATAGTTTTCAGGATGCCTTTGGTTTGTGGCTATGGGAATTCAGGTGACGCTTTGAGGATGCTTTTTAGGGGCTGCTATGATTATTGGCTAAAGGAGAAGCTGAGAATGGTGCGTTTTTATGTTATTTTTTTAAGCCTTGGGTTATTTTGGTTGTGTCAAGTTTGATTTAAATTGTCCATAGCGTTGATAATGAAAAACTTAACATTGGTATTGGTTTTGTATGCCCATGAGAACCATCGGTTTCTGGTCCTTTGACATGAAAAAAATTTAAACTGAGCTTCACAACTGCACGACATAATGATGAAGCTTGGACTGGTACGTTTGAAACTTTGAACAATGGGATCAACTTCTTTTAATGTTAATTGTAGTACATCAAAGGAACTGTTTTCGAGTGTTTTATAGCTATAAAAAGATGTCAGCGATATGTGTCTATTGATCCTCCTAATAGTTTGGACAGGTGTTAGGTATTTGTTGCATATATCCATGTTATTAAGTTAAGATAGTAAGAGAGAGATGCTATGTTGAAGGAGTTCGCAGCACAAGTATATTATGACAGATTATGTGCAAATGCAGTAGAAGATACAATTTGTAAAGGGAGTTAAAGTTGTAGTGGGGACACGCTGACAAATGAGACAGTAGGATGGACAATGTTACATGGTAGTATAGTACTATGGTACTGAGGTAAATGTAGATGATATGCCGAAACACGCTTTGGTAATTTTAGATGATAGCATGGTAGTTTATCTGATGGTAGCATTACCATAGATTAAATGACAGGTTGATTTGCATTTTGATGTATTAGATGTTAGCATCAGAAGTGTAACAGTAGCTAGAAAGTTATTCTAGCAGGCGCTGAGGTTCTGGAATGGTAGAAAATAAGATATAGGAAGTATTTAGTAGTCTAGCTTTTCCTACTCACAAATACATTTGGACACTATATCATAGTTAGAAACAACTTCAAAGCTGAAAAGTTTATCCTACTCACGATCAATTATATATACCAGTTTGAAACTTGATTATGAACTATGCGTAACGAGCTTGCAACAAGAAACTTGAACTAAAACACTTCAAATATAAACCTCAGGCTATTGAATAGAGTGAAAGCGACTTGAAAACTTGGCAGTCACAATATCGTAATTTTCAAAGTTAACTAAGCTGATCATCTCCTGATCTCCTTAAGTGGGTGTTTGTTTCATGTTAACTCTTAACTGATGTGCTTAACCGATTATTGGACAACCAATATTGGTGTAATCTAAGCATTGTAACTAAAGTACAGGTTGTGAAAATGGTCTTGATACAAGGCTACTATACGGAAGAGATGACAAACCAGGTAACATATTCTATCAATTTTATTCCCGTGTTCATTTTCTTAATATGTTTGGATATATATAGTAATAAAAGTTGGTCTATTTGTGTAGGTGCTTAAAGAGATTGTTGTAGTTATGGCATCACAGGTGAGTTTTACACAATACTTCTACCTTACTTTGCAAACCTCTAATAATGGGTCAAATGGATTTGGGAAAGACGAAGTAAAAATATAGTTTTGCGAAAATAAGGATGCTAAAAACTTGGATAGTATGAGGAACAATGTTTGCATATGCTTCTTTTGTAAAAAAATGTGAGAAAACTTGAAAAAAGGTTTTACGCTAATTATGTTCTGTTCTTGCAGACGCATTTTTTTTGCTATTGGCCTATTTCCACTTAGATTTAGACATAATGAAATGCTGATACGTCTGCAACTTCCCAACTTTACGGCTTCTGTAAATTATATTATTATGACTCATTTATAGTAGTTTAGCTTATTTGAATTTGGTGTTGCAGGTTTCAAACGGGTAAATAAGCAACCTATATCAATCCTTTAAATGGTACTATTCGCAGATTACTTCATTGTGACTTCTCTATACAACTTTGACCGATGTAAATTTGATGTTGCAGGCTGTAAATGGAGCTAATAAAATGTATTTTCTCAATCATTGGATGGTGCTGATGTGATGTGAGTCATTAAGAAGTCTTTTATGTCTGGAATACAGTTGTAGCCACGACAAAGTTACGCTCCTTTTTACCCCAACATGAAACGATAACAAGTGCATGCCATCGGTTGTTGGTGTCACTTTAAAAGCAAATGCAGGTACATGCTCTTCTTACCATACAAATAAAATAGGTGTTAATATAAGATATTAACACTGACTCAAGTTATAAAAAAAATTTACTGTGTGTTCTAGCAGATATAATGTAAAATAAAAGACTAAAAAAAGCTCTGTCTCCCCACATACCAGTATCAGACATCAGCGTACGTATACTCGAGGCAAGAGAACTCAATAATTTATACATGTTTGAGGTACTGCATATAGACTGATTTTGATTATATTAACTATTTCCAGGATGCTGTTGTTTGATGCATGGGAATTGCACCAGGCTTTACCTCTCAAGGGATCTCGAGAAGCTTACAACCTCCACCAGGCAGTGTACCTGATCGTTGTAGTTTAGTATAGTGACAAGTACCGAGGGATTGATCGTTCAACTCAGGAATAGTGTCGCTAGGATTAGAAAGCCTAAAAACTAGGTCTAGAGGTGAGGGATGATTCTTTTTGTATTTTTATATTTTTATATTTTTATAAAAGCAAGTAAAATCTCGGGTTTTGGAAGAGTGGGCGGAATTAGTTGCTAGCCAACTAACCCAATAGCTAAGATGCAATCAAAATAAAATAACAAAAATGTAAATAAAGCTAATTAAACTATTGGTGTGAACAGTAAATGGGAGAATTGTGTTTACTTAGATTTCACTACTCCCTAGATATCTTTTACAGGTTAATTGTTTGTTACAGTTGCGTGGATGACGGGTTATATTCCTTAATACCAATCGTGGGGTGGCGTACGTACTTCCCCAACTCTATAAGCTCCTACTTCACTCCTATGTCGAGCCTGCAAGAAGCTCCTAACATGGGATCACTAGAATTCGCTCATGCATTAAATACAACCATAAAAACCTAGTACGCATTGGTTCATGTTTCTTAAGACGTTCAAGCAAGTTACACTATGGAGATCTGCCAGTTTTCTTAAGCCTAACATCGAAATCATTCATCCATTACAACTATCAACAAGCAATCAACCTATAATCAACATCTAGGTTTCATTACATCTAAGCAAACACACAAAAGATCTAGCCTAGCATGTTAAAATCAAGACAAGCGTAAGATATATTCAAACAACACATAGACATATTGAATGAATTGAAAGGATACTTATCTTAATTGAACATGAAGGGTTTCAAGGGGTGAAAACCCTTGAAAATGTTGTAAAAGTCGTGCTAGGGTTTATTCAATTCGACCCTAAAATTCTCCTCTCTTTAGAATGGAAATTACAAAGAGTATATATAGATTTCCTAAGGTGATGGCGTCAAGAAGAAACTTCTGACGCCGTCAACCCGCCGCCCATAATATTCTCGGACTGCCTAGATCCAGATCTGACGCCGTCATGTCTAATGTTGTTCTGGGCCGTCACCACTTTTACTCTTGACGTCCATGCTTTGATGCCGTCATATTTCTACTGGACCGTCATCACTTTTGCTCTTGACGCCTTCATCAAAACGCTCTTGACGCCGTCAGGTACTGTTCCCAGCAAGGAAAATTAAGACTTTGCCGTTTTCTTCACTTTTATGCTCCAAAAACATCCAAAATGCTTCCTTTTCCAGAATTCACTCCAAAAGTACCTAAAATCACAAAAGGAACGATTTAGGGCAATATTTGATCAAATAAATTCCAATTCCGGCTTAAATGACCCCCTAAAAACGGATCATTTTTCGCCTCATCATATACCCTTGCACTTGAGATTTGCTTGTCCTCAAGCAAATGCGCTTTTATTCTAATCAAAATACAAGTTAGGGGTCATTTAACACTAATATAAAAGTAATTACAACAAATAATCGTTCCACTAAAGACCAAAGACAAGCACGGAGGTCATACACTAGCACCTCACAAATAGTATTTAGATACTCACATCTCTCGGGTGTAATAAAGTATATATCACAATATGGAAATGGAAAACATCTCTCACTACCTGTCATAGCAAAATAGATTACCATAGGCTTGGGAAAGGATCAAACCTCCACCACATGGCGTAAGCACCTAGGATAAACTATCAAAGAGGTCTTTTAAAGGGTTATAATATTAGGTGTAGGGATATGGAATACACGGTTTTGTTGGATATAGGCAATCTTTACTGGTGGCGAGTTAATCATCTTGGTTAATTACATGTACAAAATGGCGTTGCTAAGCCAAGACTAGACTCGACTTAAGCTAATGAATGAAAAATAACAAAAACATAAAATAAACATAGAGTGAAACGGGATGGTAGTCCGTTTGTTTTTTCTCTTTTCTGTTTTTCTATATATATATATATATATATATATATATATATATATATATATATATATATATATATATTGCATACACTTTTACCCTACCATCCAAAATAATACATCATAGGGAATGAACATTCCCCTTACACTTGAATTTTTACATACTTTACAATAAACTAATCTAATGACTCGAATTAAAATAATCAAAACACTTGGAGTACTTTCAAGATTAACGTACATATGGGGGTAATAAAATGATGTTCTTCCCCATTACTCCATAACATTAGTACTTTACCCATGAGTCCCAATCGTCCCAAAACAATATGTACAAGGATATGACTCGACTTAGCAACCATGTAATCAATTAGATAATTAACTAAGGGTTTAAACAAATAACAATAATGCACTAAAGATGAGTGCATACACGGAAGGCTAAGGCGATTTGGGTGTACATTTAAGTGGGTTGTAACAAAATTTTCCTTTAAGTAAAATGCTTAAGGTTAGAAACAAAAAGATAGGCTCGGAGGGGTGTACTAGGGGTTTCGTGTACTAAAAATGAGAATAACGCTAAGGTGTGGGAAAAATTAATTGACTCAACTAGCCAACTAATATGACTTAAATGGTCAAGTAATTATGATACGGGTTTAACACAAGGGTGATCCTAATGCCTCTTATCATGTAGTAAATCCTACTACACGAATGTTGTCTCACTAGCGGTCTCGGGATGCATCACTAACGCAAGTTCTAGAATCTAAATGCTACCGGTACACTCATAAGCACTAATAGTAAATGCTTTTCCTATCAAATCTAAAGGCGAACCTCACATATTTGGGTGGAAAATTTTTCTGAATAGTACGGTTTTGTGCTAGTCATACAATCTACTATCCATGAGACGCTTGCTAAGGCTAAAGTTTCACTCCTAGATGTTGTAAAAAATTTTAAATTTGGCGCTAAAATTACACTAACAAGTATTTCTCATAGTTTTATTACACACCTACCATCAAACAAACAAACTCAAGTGAAAGTTTATCTATAAGGTATCATCATTTTACCCTCCCCTTACACTTAGGATGAACATTGTCCCAAATGTTCAATTAAAGAATGTAAAAGTAAAAACAGGTAAAAGAATGAAATCAAATACTCCCCTGATTCGCTCGGTATGGATAGTGTGGTAACAAGGTTAGATCTTCCTCCAAGAAAATGAACAATCAAAGCTTCCCTTTCAGAATATAAATCATCTTCTTGTCATACATAACCTGTTAAACCTGAGAAAACAAACAAGGCAACCTCGCGTAAAATCGGCGGCAATCTATATATGCTAACAAATCCTAGAAAACAAAGTAAGATATAATGCTTGTGGAATGAATGTTTGCAGATTTCCTGGAGTTTATAAAACTAAAGAATTAACAAAAACTTTAAGACTCCGTTAGAAAAACAAAACTAGCAAAATTTCCAGATTTTTACACGTGACGCCGTCAGGAATTTCTTCCTGACGCCGTCAGAAGTGACTTGCAGAAATCTTTATGTTAAGTTTCCGGAAAATTTCTAGAAAAAACTTTGTCCTACTTCCTGGAAAATCCTGCAAAACATCATTATGACTCGATACAAGCATTTGACTCTAACAAATATGAATATATACATGTTCATTTAATATTGTGGAGAATCATGATCGATTTTGTTTCTTAAAAACATATTTGGGGTTTCCCCTTACACTTATCTTTTGCGAAATACCTTTGGATGAAGTTAAGATAAAGCCAAACGACAAAATAAAGTATTTTCACTATTTTAGTTTTGAAACATGATCTACCAACAATAAAAATAAAACATGCATACGGAAACAAATAACAATCAAACAAATAAAATTCACATAAAGCATGGGTTGCCTCCCAAGAAGCGCTTTTCTTTATTTACGAGTCTTGTAGCTAGACTCAAGGTCATGGGTTATTACGTGACCTCATCTCTCGAGATGATGTAACCCATATAGTTGCGATCATTACTATCGTGGTGGTGGTGTTTCAATCTGTCGATACTCGCAGTCACCTCTCCTCCTCCTTTACTACTCAAGTTAGCCATCCCATCTTGGCTTATGCCCTTAATTGTGAAAGGCCCATACCACCAGGGACTTGGTTTATCGGGAGGTATCGTTATCTCCAAGTGTCTTAAGAGTACTAGGTCCCCTTTTTCGAATGGTACATAGTTCCTCGTTGATTGACTATGTTCAAACTCGACATGGACTTCGTTGCTTTTGCTTTTGCTTTTGCTTTTGCTTTTGTTTCCTTCAAGTTTAGTTTCTTTGTAACTTTTGATTCTCGCCTCACATGCAAGTATCTTCTCCTGAACATGAATAGGCGATGTGTCAATATTGTTTTTGAGCCTTCTCCTCATCAAACTTTCTTGAGCATATCGTGGGGTTATGGGAAAGCTAATCTTTCTTTTTCCTGATTTAAGCTCAATTTTCCTATTTTTATACCTAATGACAGCTCTTGCGGTGGTAAGAAATGGTGCCCCAAGGATTATTGGCATGCATCCACCCCCTTTATCATTGATGATCATGAAATCAACGGGATACATGAATCCCGCGACATTGACCAGCACATCTTTTGCGATTCCCAGGGGGTACACGTAAGAGTGTGCAGCGAAGGATAGCCTAACACGAGTGGTGGCTGGCATTTTTGACGTTAGTTGGGTGTAGATAGTTAGGGGCATAAGATTTACTTCTGATCCTTGGTCGGCGAAAGCGTTTAAATATTTCAAATTCCCGATGCTGGCCGGTATCTCAAAGTTCCCATACGCCATCTACTTAGTAGCTACTTTTTGTACCAGTAGGTTCTCAAATATCGGTCTCCCAGGTAATGTATCATACTCATCTTTTCCCTCTTCCTCCTTCTCTGGACCCTGTTTGGAGGATTGGTTACGCCCGTCACCCTTTATCCAATTTGTTATGGTTATTTCGTTTATATCATGTTTCAGGTAGTAACTTAAGGGTTGAGATTCTGACGGTTCTTCTGTGGTTTGTTCCCTAGGGGTTTCTACTTTCTCATTATCCGTATGGACAATTGTGATGGAATTAACAAACCGGGTAGTGGGGGTGACGCTTTCTTTCCTCAGTAACATCCTTTCAGCGGTTTTCTGGTTGGCATACTCCTTCACTAGGCTCATCATCTCATTCATTTTCTCTTGCATCTCCTCCTTTTGTTTATAAACTGCTTCCTCGAATCTAGCAAGCCGCTCAGAATGGGTTGCCATATATTCCGTCATTCTGGCTTCAAATTCCGGGTTAAGTTTCTCAGGAGGAGAATAAGGTGGGGCATAATTTTGAAAGGTCTCAACATTCTCTCTAGAGGGTGACTCGGATAACGGCGTTGAAGTCATTTTTGATACAGAATTGACAGCAGCCCGTCTAGGACTTAAGGGTCTCTTTTGCCTTTCCTCGAAATAGTCAACTTTTGCCTCAAGTTTGCAAAGGAGTTCATCAGAGATTTGATTAGTCCCTCCAGGTGTCGAGATTGCATTGATGGCCGCTTTTATAGTGTGATTAAACTCCCATAACTCTTGATTATCGGTGGCAAGTTCGTCAATAATTGCCCAAGACTCCTCGGCGTTCTTATCACGCAATCTACCTCCTGCGGCTCGATCGATGGTACATTTAGTGTGATAGTCGACATGGTCATAGAAGATTTGAACTAATAACCAAAGATTTATACCATGATGAGGGACTTTGTGGAGTAGATCCTTGAAACGAGCCCACGCATCGTAGAAAGTTTCACCCTGATGTTGTTCAAACATCAAGATGTCATTTCTAAGCATCGCAGTCTTCCCCGGTGGGAAGAATTGAGCAAGGAAACGAGTGGTGAGATCATCCCATGAGGTGATGGATCCCGCGGGGAAATGTTCAAGCCATTGACTAGCTTGATCACGTAGAGAGAATTGGAATAGGCGTAATCGGGTCGTCTCTCTAGTTGTAACATCAAGGTCTATAGAATCTACGATTTTAAGGAAGTCCTTGAGATGTTGATTAGGATCTTCGGAACGAAGTCCATGGAATGCACATCCGCTTTGCACCAACCGGATGATGTCGGATCGCAAGGGGGACACATTGGCTCCTTGGGTGAGCTCAATAGTGTTTCGATAGCCTTGGTGGCTAGGTCGGGAATACTCTCCTAGGGTTCGGGGCCTAAGAGGTTGGTTTGCTAGTGGTGGGTTTTGTAGGTGGTCTTGTTGTGGTGGGTTGATGGGTTCAAAGATGTTACCACCTTCCATGATGTCGGATGGTAAAGATTACGAACAAAGGCATGAAGAAATAAGATAGACTAAAGAAAACCTAAAAAAATAAAAATAAAATCTTACTAGAAAGGAATCTAGCAAGTAGACCTAATAAAAAGAAATTCTAACCAAGACAATAACTATTCCCCTGGCTGCGGCGCCAAAAACTTGATGCGTGGGAATTGCACCAGGCTTTACCTCTCGAGGGATCTCGAGAAGCTTACAACCCCCACTAGGCAGTGTACCTGATCGTTGTAGTATAGTATAGTGACAAGTACCGGGGGATTGATCGTTCAACTCAGGAATAGTGTCGCTAGGATTAGAAAGCCTAAAAACTAGGTCTAGAGGTGAGGGATGATTCTTTTTGTATTTTTATATTTTTATAAAAGCAAGTAAAATCTCGGGTTTTGGAAGAGTGGGCAGAATTAGTTGCTAGCCAACTAACCCAATAGCTAAGATGCAATCAAAATAAAATAACAAAAATGTAAATAAAGCTAATTAAACTAGTGGTGTGAACAGTAAATGGGAGAATTGTGTTTACTTAGATTTCACTACTCCCTAGATATCTTTTACAGGTTAATTGTTTGTTACAGTTGCGTGGATGATGGGTTATATTCCTTAATACCAATCGTGGGGTGGCGTACATACTTCCCCAACTCTATAAGCTCCTACTTCACTCCTATGTCGAGCCTGCAAGAAGCTCCTAACATGGGATCACTAGAATTCGCTCATGCATTAAATACAACCATAAAAACCTAGTACGCATTGGTTCATGTTTCTTAAGATGTTCAAGCAAGTTACACTATGGAGATCTGCCAGTTTTCTTAAGCCTAACATCGAAATCATTCATCCATTACAACTATAAACAAGCAATCAACCTATAATCAACATCTAGGTTTTATTACATCTAAGCAAACACACAAAAGATCTAGCCTAGCATGTTAAAATCAAGACAAGCGTAAGATATATTCAAACAACACATAGACATATTGAATGAATTGAAAGGATACTTAATTTAATTGAACATCAAGGGTTTCAAGGGGTGAAAACCCTGTAAAAGTCGTTCTAGGGTTTATTCAATTCGACCCTAAAATTCTCCTCTCTTTAGAATGAAAATTACAAAGAGTATATATAGATTTCCTAAGGTGACGGCATCAAGAAGAAACTTCTGACGCCGTTAACCCGCCGCAAATAATATTCTCGGACTGCCTAGATCCAGATATGACGCCGTCATGTGTAATGTTGTTCTGGGCCGTCACCATTTTTACTCTTGATGGCCATGCTTTGACGCCGTCACATTTCTACTGGACCGTCATCACTTTTGCTCTTGACGCCATCATCAAAATGCTCTTGACGCCGTCAAGTACTGTTCCCAGCAAGGAAAATTAAGACTTCGCCGTTTACTTCACTTTTATGCTCCAAAAACGTCCAAAATGCTTCCTTTTCCATAATTCACTCCAAAAGTACCTAAAATCACAAAAGGAACGATTTAGGGCAATATTTGATCAAATAAATTCCAATTCTGGCTTAAATGACCCCCTAAAAACGGATCCTTTTTCGCCTCATCATTGTTACAGGTGCTAATAAAGTACTAGAAATTGGCCAAAAAATGTGCAGCAAAAGTCACCCATCAGATCATACGCACAAACATTCCCCTGTTGATAATAGCCGACGCGTCATTTATACATGTAAGTAGTGGCTAACCGATTATTAATCCCAAATATTTTATAGGGAGCCGCAATCGTTGTATGCTACATATGATTAGTCGAAAGTGGTTTAAGGTGTTTTGAACCAATCTTACAAAAATGTTAGGAAACCAAATCACAATTATAATTTTGATGGTTACTTTTTTATTCATTTCCGAAAACGTAAAGTATATAGAAGTATCTCTTCAAGATAGTTAAACCAACAATTACACTTGAATAATTCAAATGAGTGTTTAAATAGGGCAATATAAAAATTGGATTACTGCTTGATAGTCAACAAGATTGATGCTTTGGTGAAAATAAGTTTCAAAGAAAGTTTCTAAACATTCCCATTAGTTTGTTGTAATAGAAGAAAAACGTTTAAGTGATAAGATTTGAATCTATAATATAGCAGGTAGACTTTGATGCCATTATTCTGATATCTCATTGTTTAATGTAGATTCAATATTATATGAAACTAGCGACATAATATATATGGTTAGGATAACTTATTTTTGATATTAGTATCAGCATGTTAAGTGAATCATGTGTAACTTAATACCATACAGGTGCAGAAGTTGCAGGTAAGTTAAGGCGAAAGAAGTAAACAATGTATGCCTTTAGAATTATATGAGGTTCATGCATATGAAATGGTGTACCTGATTATATATTCTTTGTCCTCAAGAGATGCAGCCTTGGGTTAATAAATTCTATAGTAGTTCGAATTCCATTTTCTCTAATCGAAAGTTCTGTTAATGGCGCTGTTTAAAAAGTGTTGTATAAAAATATGCTCTTACCATATCAGTCGTGCGGATCCATTCTATAAGTGTTTAAATTGATTATGAGTTTTTAAACTGTTGCAGACTCTTACTCTAATTAGAAGTGGTTGACCCAAGATTAGAGGCTGCATTGGAGGAGGTTGGTACAGTTAAATCATCAGAAGCTAAAGCTTTGGGAAATTTAAAGAATATGATTAATGCGACTATTGATTTTCAAGGTGTTGCATTCATAAACAGTTCAAATATAACAATCACTTTTAATACGAATACTTAACAACGAAATCCGGAAGGGCTGCTGACCTAGCTGATAAGAAGATAGTTGCAGCCTTGGTTTAAGGCTTTGAAGGCACATGAAAAGGAAATATTGATGAATCTGAGATGACACAAAGAGAGATTAGTGAATTGAGTAAAGATGAATGCGAAAGAGTCGATGAACCAGAGTTCGACAAAATTGTGGCTTCTCCTCGAAGAACCGTTAAACGGGCTAAAATTGCATAAGCTAAGGACGTCGATGACCCAGTATCCAGTATGTCATGTTCTTTGGGGAAAGAAAAAGTGATACCAAAGCTTACAAGAATGTTTAGTAACAAGAATAATATTGGAATGGATTAGTGAATGATTTGTTGAGATTGTATGTAAGCTTAATAAATTTTGTTTTGGTGTGCCTTATTAAAGTTTGACATGTTGATATATTTTCTAACAAATGTTAACAGTGGTCGGCGCATACTTATTTCAATTGTTTTATGAACTATTTCCATTTTATTTAGGTTATTTGCCTTTCTTATGTGTTTTCCCCTTTTGTTTAAAAAAAACCCGCCCATGCCGTAACGCGCGGGGCCGCCGCCATTATTAAAAAGCACACGTATAAAAAATCACACATTTTTATACCTTATTAAAATTTCAACATGAACAACAAATAATTCTCTCGAAAGGTTTCTTATAAACAGTAACGTCTAGGGTATCCTCGAGGAGGGACGGAAGTACCTTCCTACAAAAGCATGAAATTGCTTGATGGTTCTTGGTTTACGAGAATTTCTTATGTTGATGGTCTATCTACAATCATCCCCTATGCCCCAATTCGATCTGATTCCAGGCAGGAGCAGGCCGTATATTATTGGTCTTACAAGGCCCTAAGAAGAATGATTCGCCGATCGAGAAGATGCGCTTCTCGCTCTACTTTGCAGCAACCAAGCTCTGACACTACTTCCTTTCCACAACAGTGTTGGTAATTGCTCGAACGGACCTAATTAAGTATATGCTGAGCAGACAGGGGGAGAATTGGGAAGTGGATTCCCTTTAAAAAAAATAGGTCTGCATTGGCTAGGTCTTGTCAGAGCCTTTCCTAAACCATTTCGCATGTACTCCTACCTTATCACCAAGCATTGCCATAACAAGGTCTGGCATGGTCCATTCTGGGGGTAAGACCCTCCCGGCTTCATGCACACACTTGTTGTATTCCTCACAAATTCTCTGAAACAATTGGTCAAATTCAGGCGGAGCACTCTCCGCCTCGGACGCAGTTGACAAACTAGGGGAAGCCCCCGAAGAAGGGAAGGAAGTAAAATCAGTATACATGAGTCAACGGCCTTTGAAGAAAGATGACTTCTATTTTAAGATATTGAGCTGGATAGTCAAAAAGCCCAAAGGCAAAAAAGAATAGCAAAAATAGAGGAGATGTCTTCCTCATAGGCCATTGACTATCTATCCCTGGACTCTTTCTCTCCGTCAAAGGGACTCTCTGGGGGGAGACATGACCGCGACTTAAGATTCAAGTACTGTTAAAAAGACTAAAGGAATGGTGTGAATTCTTTCAAGGAAAGGGGCGGCCTGATTCAACATTGTTGTTTACTCTGATCCGGTCGATGTGGTTTTCACCAGCGCGTAGGTTACTAGAAGCAGCGATGAAAGAATGGGACCGCATTATAACTTTCACATTATTAAAATACCAATTGTTTTAAACTCTACATAAAACGCAACATAATATAAGCTATCTAACATTTTATTATTTTTATTGCTTTAATCCTACCTTATTACTACATAATCGGCACATCGAAGAAAAACATAAACAAAAAAATAGAAGAAACAAAAAACAGGCCCGCCTGCAACGCAGCGTACGGCGCCGTTCTCATTGTACTAAAATCAGATCATGTCCCAAGTAGCCAAAATATAGTCCACTTCTCAGCAACCTGAAAACAACACTCTTGTGTCCCAAACATCCAAATTGCAGTACACTTCTCATCAACCTTAATAACAGTCTGTTGTCCCAAAACATCCAAATTGCAGTCTACTTCTCAACAACCTTAGAATAACACTTTGTTTTCCCAAACAATGGGAGTAAATAGCACATCTGGTAATTAGGCTAGGAGTACTAAAAACTCTTTCACTCCGTTTTCATATCAGCAACAAATCATCTCTTTCCCTCTCACCTCATCCTTTATTTAACCCAATAACAATCGCTAATTTCTCACCATTTATTCAAACCCAACTTAACATACATATAAACATAAACTGCTCTCACCACCGGTAATAGGTGTTTACTTTAAGTCGAAATTTTAGCTCACACATGATGAGAATTGTGATATTAGTGGTGTCACTAGCGAGTTGAGGGTGCCAAATAAGCAAGTCACGCGTGAGGCATAGCCTCACTAACTTTGTTTCAATCTTAATATCTTATGGTTATAACAAAATCGCGTCTTCAACTGATGCAAAATTATGATTGGTAATCCAATATTTCTCATGTTTCTATCCTGGACGGAGAGAAATCTTATGCTTACTTCAACTGATGGCCTTGTATCTTGGGACAATTCTAGCTAATTAGTTATAAATGTACCATAAGTAGGTATCCAGTTGAGAAAGGTAAGTAAGCATGGAGGGCGGTGTATGAAGCTTGGAATAGTGAGGAGTGAAAGATGAATCTACTTGGTCCAAGCTATACACTGCCATAGGAGGTAATGGTTGGTACTCACTACAAGATGTGTGTTCCCAGTTGTGTGAAGCCATTGTAGTAGATGGAAATGTAGCATAACTAGTATAGCCCTTGCAGTGGAGAAGTTATGGGTGCCTAGTGATGCAAATCTCCATTTTACCTTGGTCATTGTGGTGGCAAGTTGAATGATCAAGGTGAAAGGAGTTTTGGAAATGCAGCTAGATGGTAAGTGCATAAGAGCATGCACAATGGTAACCTAGGTTAAACTTTAACACGGTGCCACGTCAGTGCCACATCAGCTTTAACACTTTCATGTTAACTCACAAAAAAACTGTTAGACCCGTTTCTCGGTTACAACTAGGCCCCACCCTAAATGAGTGGCTAAGACTTGTCGTGATTGGCTAGTCATTCAATGTTACGTTATAGTCAAACCTGATGGTCAACCTAGTAGTCATCGAATGTGTAAATGGTTATAGAAAATATAATGTGTCATGTTTTTAAAGGATGTGGACTTAAGGGACCTAGAATGCCAAGTGCTAAAAGTGTTATTAAGTATATTGTGGCCAATGTGAAAAGAATGGGACTTGAAGGACCTATTGTGCCAAATAGGTAAACTTCCCACCTACAATTCTCTAGATACTTCTCTATCCTTCATTTGAGTTCCAGGAAAGTTAGGTGTATGTGTGTGTGTGTCGTGAAGTAGAGATTGGAGGGAAGAATATAATGGACCAAATCTTGATGATCAATCATGGTGTCTATGTATTACAAATCAAGTAGATGAAGCCTTAGCAATGATTCCTACCCAAGTAAGTATTTTAATTAGCGTTAATTGGAGAATTGAAAGTTAGGGTTCTATGAACCCTAATTGGGGGAAATGCGTAAAGATACTTATAAGATAATTAAGAAGTTATAATGACTATGGAATAGGTCTTAGTGAGTTATGGTTAATAATCTAATTGGGCTAATTATCATATAATCATTATATGGTTATAAGATAATTAGAGGTGTTTAAGGAAGGGCTATGATTGTGGTAATCATAGTATAGTAACTTGACTATGTGTGTATGATAATAGTGTTTTAGCCAAGATGACAAGGAGGGTGGAAATGATGATGTGCTTGGCTTCATTAGCTTGGGATCAAGATAAGTAAATGGTTGTAATGTAAGGTTATAATGATTTCTACTCATTATGTGTTCATGTAAGTAGTTATGTTAGAACTAATGTATCGTTGAATATATTTGCTATGTGTAAGTGAGTATAATAGGGTTAGATGAGGTGTAGACAAGGATGGACTAGGATGTGAATGTTGATGTATTAAGTTGTTAAAGGTATGTGTTGATGGCTTAATGTTGATTTGGTTAAATGGTTATGAATGTGTAATGCATGAAGGATTTATGATGTTATGTTATATCCGTTTACTTATTAAGCAATTGTGCTTACGGTTTAAGTGTCCAGTGTATTGTAGGTGCTTATGTGAGGAAGGTTAAGTGATTGGATTATGGTTAAAGATTTAGAAGTAAGGACTTGAAGGTAGAAATGCATTTAGGAGTCTATTAGTAGTATGTCAAGCTCAAGTTCAATATTGTACCTACGGAAGTCTAAAAAGGTTTGTAAATGAGTCGTCAAGTGTCAAAGTTACGTTCTCATTTGTTATAGTAAAATATGTCAACTATTGTAAGCTTTTAAATGGATATGTGACGGATAGATGTATTGGGTAAAAGTGTGTAGTTGAAATGGGTCCTTAAGGGGGTGTTTGGAATAAGCAGTTTTCCACCCAATTTGCTATATGAACGGGTCATGCGTGTATGAGACATAGTACTACCTTTCCTTATGTGCGAATTAACCCTAGGACCACCTACCAACCGGATGTATTTAAGAAGCTAGAGGGAATCTAAGATCTGACCATGCCGGGTTCCACTAGAACAAGTCTATTAAACATGGCACTTAATGTCTCTTGTATCTTAACCGATGAACTCTTGGCTTTACAATAGTTGAGAATAGGATGAGATGCAAGATATGGTTGATGATATGACCAACTGACTCTTGTCAACTTGCACCCACTACATAGAACACTAATATATGAATTAGGCTTCACCTTAATATCTTAATAACCTATCTTTATCTTTAGTATCTTTATTTTCTCTTTTGTTTACTTCATGTCTTGGTTACTATTTACTCTATTCACTAATACCCTTTTTAGTACTTACCTTAGTTTGCCAGACCAACAGCTCTTGGGACGACACTCGGATTTATCTAAAGGCATACTACACATGACCGGGTACACTTCCCGTTAGTATGTGTTAATCCTTATAATTCAAAATTTATAAATGTAAAACAAGATGAAAATAACGCATCAAGTTTTAGGCGCCGCTGCCGGGGGGCAGTTTATTTAGGCAAGTTAAGGTATGTTTCAATTTCTACATTAAAAGATCAAAACAAGCATTGACGATCTACATACGAGTTTTGACCTCGTTACGAAATCCAGGTACACAAATTTACATTTGTCATTTAAATTTTAACCTAACTACGGCATAGCAGCTAGCTGAACTACGCTGTAGCAATACTATATTTACACTGCAATTTTAAACTAACTACGGCGTAGCCACTAAACGAACTACGCCATAGCAATATTTAATAATTAAAATTAATAGCCTGAATTTGAACTAACTACGGCGTAGCTACTTCTAATAGCTACGGCGTAGCTGCCTAAGGGTATATATATACGGGTTTGCATAACTCATTCAGTTTTGCAACCCATTCTTCACACACACACATCCTCTGCAAAACAATTTCTGAAAAATTTGTTCATCCACTCTCCTTTGCATCATCAATGGCAGGTAAACACCCCATTCTCCTTCCTTGACCTTTCTTATTAATAATTGCAATTTTTAGGGTTTTTACAATGCTAGGTTAGGGGATCATGATTTAACACGATTATAGTTCCGATCTAATCTGTTAATCAATGGTTTGAACTAATGTATGAGTTTGGTTTAGGTTTGCTCGATTCAAATTAATAAAAAATTAGGGTTAGGTTTAATTTACTACTCATCGATGTTAATAAACTAGCTCCGCTAAATATTTGAGTGGGAAACCTTTATTTGAAACTTTGGTAGGTATTTTTGTGGTTACGGTGTAGCAAATTGATCATTGCCCATAACAATTGCAGATAGCGACAGCAAAACAGTCGCTACGGCGTAGCTAGTCATAGCGCTACGCCGTAGCAAATGTTTTTACACAGAACTTAATTTTTAAAATTTGTCAACTACGGCGTAGTTTGTTATTAAACTACACCGTAGCTCTAAATTTTTTACAGAATAACCATTTTCGAAACTACGGCGTAGCAAGTGATAGCGCTACGCCGTAGCTGCAATTTTTATACAGAACACTTAAGACAATTACTGCGTAGCTAGTTATGGAACTACGTCGTAGTCTTTATTAAAACCAACTACGATGTAGCTATTAACAGCGCTACGCCATAGGATCTAAAATCTACAATTATCATGTTTCTAACTTTCTTGTTTTGCAGGAAACAACAACGGTCCTTCTCAATGGTTCAAGTTTCTGAACTATGATCCGGCGTATAGAAAAGTTTGCAAGGAAGAGCTCCGGTCTCTTATGAGCAAGACGATCGAGGTCCCAGAGGCCCTTGGCAGGGATGAGTTAGAAAGGGTTAACGAGGGAAATGTGTATAGGCAACTCGAAGACTTGTGCCAAATTAAATTCAAAAACAATAATGGACACTTTACTTGTAGGGCATGGATGACCGTATTCTCTATCCATGAACCGGTCATCCAAGAATACGTTTGGGAGTTTTTAGCAACTGTTGATTTTGAAGAACAAGTCACTAATATGACCGAAAATTGCTTGTTCTTTCAGCTTGGTGGTGTGAGAAGAGAGATGAATATGAGGCATTTTATCTTGGCCATGGGACTTTATTGTAGGGAAACTGTTGATTCCCAAGTTTTTCAAGACTACTACAGCTTGTGTTTAAGGGAAAGGCCGCATAACTACGACCCTGCACCATACTATCAGAAAATATCAGGTTTAGCAGGATTCACGTCAAGAAACCCACCTTCCTACAAAACCATCATGGATCCTATTCGACATCTAGTGCATAGACTTTTTGTTGTATCAATTCATGCCAGGCATTCGGCAAGAGAAAAGGTAACAGTTGAAGATCTATTCTTAATGCAAAGTATGGATGGTGGGGACTTTGTTGATATTCCATGGTATTTGGCTAAGTTTATGACGGGAAAAGCTAAGGGAGCACAGCAGGGCAGCTTTATTCAGGGGGGCCACTTCATCAGGACATTGGCTAGGAGTTTTGGGTTGATGTCATCAGCAGCCTTAGACAAGGTAAATCAGACAACCGAAACATCTTCGATTGGAATTGCTAAGTAGGACGAGTTTTGGATCATCACCTACAAACCTTTGAATGAACCCGTATTGAGGCCGGTGATGAGGAGAGCTAGTCGTGAAGGTAGTTCTAGGGCTAGTGGAAGCCGAGCTGTAGCCGAAGAGCGTGTGCAACCCACCATGACAATGATGGAAAGAATGAACGTCATGGATAGACGCATGGGGAAAATAGAGATGTGCATGACCAACTTTGGTCTTGACATGGACGATTTATTGACTAAAAAGTGGGAATTAAGCTTAAAGTTACATTGAAGACACAAACACGGCGGTCTAGTTAAGTGATGATACTACACCGTTAGAAGATTTACCCCATTCTGTGAAGACTATGCCGTAGCAAGCCACTAAGCTACGGCGTAACAGAGATTACCAAAGAATACGCTGTAGTTAGTCATTGGACTACGGCGTAATGTTGATGATATGAGCCTTACGCCTGTAGTTAGTAATAGAACTACAGCGTAAGAAAGATTTTATGAATATTACGCCCGTAACAAGTGATGGAGTTACGGCGTAGTGATTATTACAAAGATTACGGCGTAGTCTTACCATACGACTACGCCGTAGCTAAGACGAGCCCTATAAATACCAAGGGAATTTTCGTCCACAATCGGTCAAGTTCCTCCCCCCAAACCTGCACTAGGGTTTGGGGAAAACGACTCAGAAGTAGAATGAAGACCACGAAGGCTAGAGATATGGTGTGCCATTAGACTAGGAGCCACCTAGTCTAACACATGTTCGAATTCTATTTTGTTTCGCAATTCTATGAATTCTCTTTATTAAGATTTGGTTTTAGTTATTTATTCATATTCATCTTTGTAGACGTTATCTTAGCTTGTTTGTTATTCTTTCTTTTCAGTAATATGTAAGCTTGGTTGAATCTATTCAGTCTAGGTGAATTAACCCTAGGACCCTAGACTGGTAGGTTGTGGGGATTGGTAAGAATCGGCCATAGTACTACCTTTCCTTATGTGCGAATTAACCCTAGGACCACCTACCAACCGGATGTATTTAAGAAGCTAGAGGGAATCTAAGATCTGACCATGCCGGGTTCCACTAGAACAAGTCTATTAAACATGGCACTTAATGACTCTTGTATCTTAACCGATGAACTCTTGGCTTTACAATAGTCGAGAATAGGATGAGATGCAAGATAGGGCTGATGATATGACCAACTGACTCTTGTCGACTTGCACCCACTACATAGATCACTAATATATGAATTAGGCTTCACCTTAATATCTTAATAACCTATCTTTATCTTTAGTATCTTTATTTTCTCTTTTGTTTACTTCATTTCTTGGTTACTATTTACTCTATTCACTAATACCCTTTTTTGTACTTACCTTAGTTTGCTAGACCAACAGCTCTTGGGACGACACTCGGATTTATCTAAAGGCATACTACACATGACCGGGTACATTGCCCGTTAGTATGTGTTAATCCTTATAATTCGAAATTTATAAATGTAAAACAGGATGAAAATAATGCATCATTAGGTATGTTAAATAATGTATGTTGGTTAAGTATGGGGTGCAATGAAAGTGGAATAAGTAGTTTAGAGTGTAATGGGTCATAATGGGTTTATTGCATAAATCGTGGAATTGTACATCTTGGTTCTGAGGTTGTGTATCTTGGGTCTGGTTTGTGCATTTGATTTTGTTCATCTTGGTTATGATTTGTTAATCTTGGTTATGAATGTGGGTTTTGGCAGATTTTCGGTAATCTTTGAAAATTCATATCTTTTGAATTGTAACTCGCTACGAGTCACACCACCTGTCGTTTTGAAGGTAGTCGAGTCTAGTTACTTGTAGAAATTGTCTCAAGAGTTGATTTGTAATAGATTTTCATCAGTTTGGAAAAGAATGACAGAAAGTCCGTTAAAGTCAAGTCGTTTCCGCGTAATGTTTCAAAATTCTTGGTCAAGCGGTCACGGGGTGTTACAACTTGGTATCAGAGCTTCGGTTTAAGTGAATTAGGTTTCCACTTTAGGTTGCCTTGACTTAAACCACTCGTAGACACGTTGAATGTAAGTTGAAGTAGTGCGAATAATAGATGCCTTAGTGGTTTAGCGTGGAAGTGCTTATAGTAATAATGAGATTAGTCTATAGTCTAGATGTAACGTGATCATTGAAATGTGGATTTAGGAGTTATATAATAATGAGTTAGACGCGGGTTTTAGATTGTTTAAACAATGTGATGGAATGTAAGATGTGTCATGTGTATTCAACACTACTACACAAAAGGCCCGGAGAGACAGCGGTACATTTTTATATTTCTAATTTGAAGTCAAAATTGTGTTTTCCATTACTCGTCATTTATTTATTTCTTTAATCTTCTTCCAGAACACCGCACTCAGGAAACGTTAGATATTTCTAGGAAAAGACTGAAGCAAGAAGAGTAAGTAGCAAATGTACTAATTAGAACACTCTTAGCAGACACATTTTTCTGTTTGTATTGCAAGTTGAGAGTTATTTTTATGATGTTGTTAGGCCTCATGGGGTACATTCAAGGTCCCCAAAAACACGACAAACACCACTATGGGTAGTAGGAAGAGCTCAGAATCATCATCCTTGAAACCCACGTGGCACACTCTATGAGTCTAGGAGTACAAGCTGAGAGAAATAAAGAGAATAATGCCATCCCTGCCAAGTGGACATCAAATAAGGTACTGCACGTTTCTGCCTATTAAAACTAACAATCAGTATGTTATACTTTATGTATGCTACTTTAAATTTCTATTATTTCTAGATTCCTCAAAGAGGTGTCGCTTCTACTGGCAGCCCTACCCTGCATTACCAGCCTAACTAGGAGTGTGGATTTTATGTGATGAAGTGGATGGCATGACTTTGTACTCAAATATAAAAACAAACATTTCCCGAACAAGGTAAGTGCTATGAGTGAAAAAGTGTTGTGATATATTAAACATGTAAACTCTTAAAACTCGTAGCAGAATTAGTAGTCCAAAGGTTAATGTCTGATTTAGGATAATTTTTTGTATAGTTAAGGTTTTAGGCTAATGCACACTTGTTAATTGATTTTTCTTTGATGCTAATAACATGATTGATTGCCTTATGTTGTGTGTCATTTGTCATTGTTAATTAACGCAGTTTGTTTCTTGCACTAAAAACCGTCTTATTTGTTGTATAACCATTTATTTCATTAATTTACATGTAGGTACCTTGGAATGATGAGCGTCCATTAGAGAACAAAGAGTTTAACGCCCTCATTGGTGCATGGTTTATATTGTGGCGTGATTAATCCTAGAGAATTATTTTTAGTTTTGTTGAATTCTAGTGTTTTTCTTTATAGTTTGTTGAATTCTAGTGTTTTAATTTGGATTTGGTCTAGGATTAATGTAGTTAAATTGATGTGTTATCTTAATTTACATGGTTGATTTTGACTTCTTTGTTGTATTTTAATCATTTGCTGCATTTATATTTCTTTATTTTTGTGAGTCAATTGTGGATTATAGAATTTCTAAAAAAATTGAAAAACTCTAGAAATGTTTTTTTTTTTTTTTTTTTTTAATAAAATAGATCTACAAATAGACAGGTTTGTGAGATAAAAATATATCTTTTTACTCTATATGAATATAGGTTGGATGCTTCTATCATGTATCTAAGTGTATCTCTGAACGTGTCAACCTCGATTCCCGTGTGATCCGCAAAACATTTTAATGTCATCTGACTCTCGTAGTCATAATCCATAGTGAATTTCGAATTGATGAACACTTGAAGTTGTTTGTTGAGTACACAAAGGGCAGCTATGGATCCAATTTTGAAAGATTCTCCTTGGTCAAGTTGTTGTTGTAGTTGATCTAAGTTAAGAATCATTGTGCCGGTGAAAGTCTGAACATCTTGACCAAAGAGTGTTGCAAATGCACGTTCGAATCCCATCTTGAATCTAATTCCCTCTAAAAGTACCAAGAGGTGTGAATGAAGTTGTCGAAAACATTCTATGCAACAATCCTTTGCATTATCAGTCAATTTAAGTGGCTGAAGATGGTGCAAATTACTCTCTTGTGAATTAGAGCATAAAGATACAATTTTAGTGGTATCGGTTTCGAAACCGGAAGTCTGTTGTGCTTTGTTGGAAACCTTATGTTCATCGTACACGTCGTACAGTTTGAGTATATCAGAGATGACAAGATCTGAATTAGCATACATGATTAAGAACGTGCACGGGATTTTACAATTCTATGATTTAAACCGAGAAATCGATTCTTTCGTGGGATTTTACAAAATCAAGAATAAACCGTGAAATGATGTTGAGTACTTTAGTAATTGAGTATGAGATGATAAACTTTACAAGGTACAGTAAGTTATCTAAGTCAAGTCACAACGAGTCAAATAACAATTAGTCAAATTGCAAGAATCAACTGGCAACGTCAGATTGTAATTGAACAAGTTGCAACAACTCAAATCGTAACAATTCTCAAATCACATAACTATTCAACTCACAGCGTATAATCAACTCACAATAACTTGATCAACTAGCAGTGAGTTATCAACAAGCACTACAATTTGGATTGGTTGATGCAATAAGTTATGGTGAAGTAATGGTGAAATTTTGGTCTGAAAACTTAAAACCTCAAAAACTTCACTCCGGAGGTGATTTGGACCTCGAAAAATTCGTTTCACAACTTCGTGGTGAAACCTCACAATATTCAGCCTGTTCCGGTCGTTTTGACAGGTGTTTCGCTGAAAACGGAGTTACAGTGTTATGGCCATTTGAAGTTTTGACATAAAAAGTCAACTTTGGTCAAACTGCAACATTAGCAAATCGCTAATCACCACCAAATCACTGGAGCTAATCACTGAATAGAGATAATCGCTAGCTTGAGCTAATCACTGAAGAAAGGTAATCGCTATCAGGAGGTAATCGCTATCAAGAGGTAATCACTATCAAGAGGTAATCGCTATCAGGAGGTAATCGATATTAGGAGGTAATCGCTAAATGGAGATAACCTCTAACTGGAGATAACCTCTAACTTGAGCTAACCTCTAATTGGAGATAACCTCTAACTGGAGATAACCTCTGATAATGCTCAAAGTTAACATGTTTTTATAAGCGTTATTAGTGTTTTTGTGTATGTTATTTGGTTGTTTTTATATGCTTTTGCCACTAAATCGTATCAAAGTATGTTTTTGTAGCATATGTAGCCAAATGCAGGAAAAATGGAGAAAAAGTAAAGAAAATGAAGTATACGCGATTACACGAAGATTCCCGAGCTCAAAAGTCCAATCTATGAAGTAATTCATATGAGAACCTAAGTTTTGTCATCTCAAAGTTCCAAGTTCAGAAGTTAATCAAGTTTGGATAGTACATAAAGAACTACACAAGGAAAAGTCAAAGTCCAAAGAAGCCAGGAATTACCATCCGATCGGTTGGTGTGAAACCGATCGGATTGCCATAATGACTTTTCTCCATCCGATCGGTACCAACCCGCAACCGATCAGATGGCCAATACTGCATGTTTTTTCCAATTTTTGTACACGAATCTTGGTCTTTTGTCCCATGGTTCTAGGCCCTTTTAGTGTCTTATTGTCCAAGTTCAAGCATTTAAGTTCTTATTTATTACCAAGAGTGTTGGACAAGCCTATAAGGACCTCAAAAGTGCATAACTCAACACACCATTGAAGATACCATTTACTCTCATTACTACACACAATTATTATCATCTTCTAGCTCTCTAAGGAGGAAAATTCGTGCAGAAAAAACCAGGAACTTTGGAGGACCAAGGAAGCAACATTTGGAGTCCGAAAATCTCAAGAAATCATCACCAACTCTTAGGTTATCAATACCTTGTCATTTGTTATCAATTTCAAAGCATTGTAAGACTTATAACCATGGATTCTTATGTTAAATATTCTGAGTTTATTTGCAAGTTTGCCATGAGTGGCTAGTAATCTTTTTCACTTGTTTTGATGATGTTTTATACTTAGTGATAGTGATGATTGTGATAACATGTTTTAGTTCAATTTCAAGTCAATCCTAAGAACCAATGGTACTGATTGACGCTAAACCACCTAACTTATATTGACCAAGGAATAGTCAACAAAGTCAAATAGCCTAGATCAATACTCCGGGTAATATAAGGTATCACCAGGTCGTTAAGTCCCGTTGAAGTGTGAATTGTAACTTTAGCGTATTCGTGATCGAGTAATTATTCACAGAAAAGGGTTATGATCAGAATTATTTGGAAATTATTAACAAATATAGCTTAGGAAAGCTACGTGAGTGATTACGAGAATTTAGATTACGAAGATTTGAGCTAAAACCTAAAAACGTACGTTTTAATTAAAAAAACATATACAGACGAACAAAACAAAAAGTACAACTGATGGACTGGGAGGGTTAAAAGTGTAAAATTGGTATTTTTACAATCCTATTAATTAAAGAAAATTTTAAGAAAATTAAAAACTATTTTTACACTATTTAATTATTTATTATTAATTAATTACTAATTATCTACTTAATATTAATTAAACTAATTAGAAGTATTAAAAATACTAAAAAGATTTAGAAAATTAAGAAAAATTTTATAAATCTAATTAACCATTACAGGAATCCTAAAAAATTATAAAAAGTTAATTTTATGTATTTTTAAACTAATTAACTAATTATTAATCTAATTACTTATTAATTTCTAATTAAACTAATTAAATTATAAAAAATAGAAAATGAACAGTAAAAATTCTAGAAAAATTTATAAAAATGTTTTAACTAAAATAAAAGCTAGAAAAATTATAAAAACTAGGTTATACTATATAAAATCTAATTATGCTATTTAATTGATTAATATTAATTAAAACTAAATTAAACTAAAATTAATTAGAAATACCACTAAAAGACAAAATAAAAATCTGGAAAAATTTGTAAAATTATTTTAACCTAAAATATAATTTCTAAAAATATAAAAGTGATATATTACTTAGAAATAAATTAAAAAGAAAAATAAATTGATAAATCCTATTAAATAGAAGCTATCACTAATATTAAAGTTGGTTTTTTTGTTTTTTTCTTTTTCTAAACTGATTATAAACTAAAAACAAGAACTTTTAAGAAAGACACTTTTACTACACCCCAAGAAATAAGCACTTGGAATGCTTATTAATCCCACAGTTGACTTTTGTTGATTGTGGAGGTTTTTTTAGCTCAAATGGAAGATGTGGGGTCCACAATGGTAATTTATGGTTTCTCTGAGTTAGTTACACTAGAATAAGCAAGAATAAACCAAACTTGTGGCTTCAATAAGCCAAAAAGCACAAATAAGCTGTTTGCTCAACTTGTTTCTGAGACAGTTATGGGACAAACTTTAGGGGTCAAACAAAGTGGGGTCCACTGGTCTGATGGTCAAACTAAAGGTCAACCCTTGATCCTGGGTAGGAGGAGGGTTGAATGGAACCAAGAATGAAGTGTGGGACCCACTGGGTCAGTCACAAAGTACCACCAAAGTTGGGTGGATGGTTTGGGTCTGCTGATACAGGGCAAGACCTTGCCCTGCAGTCCAATTCAAGGGACAATTTGATCAATAAGGAAAAATTGTAAAAATGCAACAAATGTGGAAATCAAAAGTGCTACTGGTAGAGATAACACACAACAATTTTCAAGTGCTCAATCACAATACAAAAATCATGAAAAATCACCCCATTTTGATGAAAATCTGAGTTTGCAGTTTTGACTTTTTGAGAAATGGTGAGATTTGACTTTTGGAACTTAGACAGCTGATTTTTATGATCAAACTTATTTAGTTAGGGTATATTAAGACTAATTTAAGTACATGAACAACTTATTCAAGGATGTGAGGAGTTATGGACTTGAAAACTCACCACAGTTGACTGTGGTGAGTGATTACTTGAGATTTGACCTTTTGGGTGAGTTTGTGACCAAATAAAAGGTTCCCCTGAGCCTTTATACACCCACACAACTAGTTGAAACACAGATATGCACCAATGAACTAGTAGAACAAGGTAAACAATCTAAAACCAAACACCCCTTAAAAATCAGTTTAAGATAAAAACTTGATTCAAACAAGTGCCCAACACAATCTAATGCATAAAACTACTATATTAAGCAATAATTGAGTAAATTAAACAGTAACAAACAACTATACTATATAATAGAGTAAAAATGAAAAGATAAGCTCACATAAGCCTTCCAAGCAACTGATAAGGAACAAAGAACCAAGTTAACCAATCCTAATGCCCTCCCCTGAGGTACCTAACCCACAGCCATCCTAAATACACTGTGCTCCATGCTCATTCAGTATGTGATCACCATTTTTTTATTTATTTTTTATTTTTCTTAGTTTTTAGTAAATATTAAAAACTGAGTTAAGAGTTGTTCACACAAGTTTGTCAAGGTATTAGAACCTTGTTTCTGAGTTTGTTACAGCTTGTGAATACAATAAACTCAAATTAGAACTTGCAATCTAAAATGGAACTTTGAAAAGTGAAAATAAGAAGTAAACTTTAAACTAGACTTTCATTGATAAAAAGAGTTACAATACATTAAAATTAAACTGAAAATACATAAAAGCTAAGAGATTACACCACAAAGCTCATATGAGCTAAACTATATATAACGACCTAAAACTAATGCCCTAAGTCTTCCACATGGCCTCCTTTTGAAAACTGAGAGTCCCAATGTCTTTGTGTTGACCCTCTGACCAAATCCCATCCATTTAATTAAGCATTGATCAATCCTAGCCATTGATTGGCTTTTTGGCTCCAAAATTTATACGGGGTAGTTTTGAGTGGTACTGGTGAGGGGTTGGTGATGCATTTATGGTGGTGGGTTTGTTTGGTGAGGGGAATTTATTGTGGGGGGGTAGAGTTGGTGAAAAGGTGAGGAGGGGGGGGGGATGTATGCCCTGGTTTTGCGCGGTTTGGTTGGGAAGAAGAAGGGTCAACGCAAAGGTTTGACCGGGGATTATTTAAAACGGTTAGGAGGTGGGCTGGGTTTACTTGTGGTGGACTGGGCCTGAGGGTGGGTTGGATTGGGTAAGGATTTTGGATTTGGTGTTGGGTTAAGATATTAATGGATCCGGATGGTTTGTAATTTCAACAAGGACCATTTTTGTAATTTTGGCAAACCCAAGGACTGAAATTGTAACTTTTCCCAATGTATACCAAGGACCAAATTTGCCAATAACCATAACTTCAAGAACCATTTTTGTATTTTTCCAATTTTCAAAATTCCAAAACTTCCCAGGGACCACTTTTGCCATTTTTGGATTTTTCAGGGACTAAATATGTAATTTTGGAAAACTTGCAACCCAAATGTAATATTTTGTGGAATTGACTTTCAAAACCTTGGGTTGACTTTTTCTTTCAAAATAAATGCTTAGGGACTAAAATTGACAAGTTTTGAAACTTGGGGGACTGAAACTGCCAATACTGCAAACTTTGTACGTTTTTTCTTTGTTTTTGCACATTTTGCTTTTAAAGCACATAAAACACAATCCCTGGGATAATTTAAGTATTTTGATATCTTTTTGATTATTTTTGTGCGTTTTGGCAGTTTAAATATATCAAAAACGATGAGTGTTTGAGCACTCATCAGTACCTTAAGTTTCATCGTGACATTTGTTTAGCGAAGGTTAACTAATTGATAATAGTTTCAAAGGTTGAAAGATTTGTTATTACTCAACTAGTTATAATCATTTGTCTATGAATGATTGTTTTTCACTATAATCATTCTTGACTAAACAAAGAAACAAGAAGTATGATTGTAATGAGAATTCTTTTATAACATCAAATCGGATTGTTTGTAAACCTTTAGTAGGACGAAAGTTTAAATGTTTATAAATGATTGTGACCTTTTTGTCTATGAAGAGGTTACCTTTTGTATTGACCATTTCCTAAGAGTATTTGATTGGTAATAAAAGTTTGTCTTGTGTTTAAGATATCCACCATACCTTATAAACCTTGGATAGATCTTGAATTGATTGGTTTACTCCTAAAGCTTGTTTTTATGAACTAAAATCTTGACAAAGGTTTAACTTGTATAAACAATAGATTAGATCACCATCTTCTTATCTCAACCAACATGTTATCAAAAGTTATCACAATCATGTGTGTCATTAAGTAGAAAACTAGTCTAAACAAGTGTAGTTTTTAATTTATTGAATTTGCTTATTATCTTATTTGCGTACATTAGAGATTTACTTTTAGACTTATATTTCGATTCACTCACAAATCCCTGCGAACGATCCCGACTTACCATCATATCTTGCTATAACGGACGAGTACATTTGCTCGTATATTTTGTTTCTAGATTTGGTAACTCATCCTTATAAATTTAAAACTTGCACTAACAAATAGCACATCAAGTTTTTTGGCGCCGTTGCCGGGGATTTTGATCGTGTTTCTTTAAGTTTTAAAAGTCCGTTTCTTTTCGTGTTCGTTTTCAAAAAAAAAATCCGTAGCAACCAACCGATCGGATTCACTTCCAACCGATCGGTTTCCCACATTTTTATTTTTACCGTAGCGTCCATCCGATCGGTTTGGTTCCCAACCGATTCGGATTGATTTTTCTGTTTTTATTTTTTATTTTTCTTGTTCTTTTGTTTAGGTAATTGACTCGATTCTCTTGATAGTTGTATGAACACTCGTTCTACTACTAAAAAGCTTAGTACACCTTTATCCGATCCCGAAAGTTTGTTTCGTAAGAAGAGATCTTCAACTATTCTTAATTGGTTTGATAATCTTTCAGAAGAACACCCAATTTCTAATCTTTTTGAACGAATACCCATGGCTGATGATTTACCCATGTGGGCCGCCAATAGAACCGTAGCACCCACTCCTGGAGCTGTTATTGTTGTCGCCGACCTTGGTGAAAACTTTACCGTTAAAGGTCATCATCTTTCTATGATCAAAGACCGTCAATTCGATGGCCGTTCGCGGGCCGATCCGCATAAACACATTTCCGAATTCATTGAAATTTGTGGCATGTTTCGTTATGGAGACACTAATGTCGATGCTATCAAGCTCAAACTTTTTCCATCATCACTCGCCGGAGATGCCAAAGTATGGTATAACGAATTAACCCCAGGAACTATTAATACTTGGGAGGAGATGAGGCAAGCTTTTGTAAGCCAATTCTTTCCACCTGCCATGTATGATAGATTAATGGGAGAAATCCGTGCTTTTTCACAAAATCCTAATGAATCTCTTGTTGAAGTAAAGAATGTAAAAGTGAAAAAGTAAAGAGAATGAAATCAAATACTCCCCTGATTCGCTCGGTATGGATTATAGGTTGGCCAGGTTAAATCTTCCTCCAAGAAAACGAACAATCAAAGCTTCCCTTCCAGAATATAAATCATCTTCTTGTCATAAATAACCTGTAAATCCTGACAATAATAGACAAGGCAACCTCGCGTAAAATCGGCGGCATCCTATATAAGTTACTAAATCCTAGAAAACAAGATAAGATATAATGCTTGTGGAATGAAGTTTGCAGATTTCCTGGAGATTATAAAACTTAATGATTCACAAAAACCATAAGACTCCATTAGAAAAACAAAACCGGTAAAATTTCCAGATTTTTAACTCCTGACGCCGTCAAGAGTAATACTCTGACGCCGTCAGAATGGACCTGAAGAAATTCTTATGTTAAGTTTTCGGAAAATTTCTGGAAAAACTTCGTCCTACTTCCTGGAAAATCCTGCAAAACTTCATTATGACTCAATACAAGCATTTGACTCTAACAAATACGAATATACATGTTCATTTAAAATTGTGGAGAATCATGATCGGTTTGTTTCTTAAAAACATATTTGGGGTTTCCCCTTACACTTATCTTTTGCAAAAATACCTTTAGGTTGGAGTTAAGACTAGGCCAAACAACATAATAAAGTATTTCCACATTTTAATTGAGAAACATGATCAACCAACAATAAAAATAAAACACGCATACGGAAGCAAATAACAATCAATCAAATAAAATCACACAAAACATGGGTTGCCTCCCAAGAAGCGCTTGTTTTTGTTCGAGTCACGAGCCTGACTCTACCCTTATTTCACGGATAAAGGTGAGGTTTTCGCTACACTTAGGATTAAGTGCGGGTGGTAGTAGCGATACACACCATCTTGGTAGGAGTGTGCCACGTGAGAAAAGAGTGGTGGATGAATTATATGCTTAAGCGGGTGTGCTCCTTTCATCATAACCTTACCTAGTTCACTTTGGTCAATGAGTGAGTTGAAGTTTTCTCCTAAGAAGGGATCATTTTCTATCAACTTCGAGAGATTTCTAGTTGGGGATCTATCTTGACCTAATAAACCCGGTTTAAACCCATAATGTTTCTTACGATCAATCATGAATGGGTGATGTAAGTATGTAAGGTTATGGTTCACTCCTATGTTGGCTTCTTCTCTACAAGGCTTGGGGTCTACTACCTTCAACGTAAAACTACCCGGACTACATGGTTTGATGGGTGGATCGGGACCTATTTCAATTCCTAAATCTTCATCCAAGGATGGAAGATTAGGTAATGGTTTTGGTTGAGGCTCCGGTTCATCAAAACTAGGAACTTCCCTGGAACTAGGAGTAAGGTTATCACTACAAGTGTTCAAACCTATATCCTCTAGTGGTGCTTGGTCCAAGGGTTCTACCTCAATTGGGGTTCCTATAGTCTCTTCTGCTTCTTTCGGGTAAGTCACGGGCGGTGTATGTGCCTCAAATGATGGTAGGACTTGTGGGGTACTATGTGGGCTTGGATTATCCACCTCATCCTCCATTGTACCTAGATTACCTATATGTTTGTTTTGTACTATGATATTAGGTGCCATCCAACTATGTATCTCAACATGAGTATATTCATCCCCAGACAAACTTCCTGTTTGCTCCTTCAAACTTGTTTTTGATTGATTTGTGATGTTGTTTGTTGGGTTGTCTACTCTATAATAATATTGGGCACAGTTTTCTATGGTATCCCACGCTTCTTCATCATTTAATTCCCTAGGGCCCCCATTGGCAAAATCATCGATGCGCATTTGGTCACATCGGTTGACACGATAGTAAAAGGTTTCGGTTAGGGATGATAAAGAGAAACTATGATGAGGGAATTTTCGAAGTAAAATTTTAAAACGAGTCCATGCATCATATATGGGTTCATCTCGATATTGTTTGAAATTCGAGATGTCAATAGGGTAGAATGGCCTTTGTGGTTGGTGGTATGGTGGATTCGCGTACTCCATAATGGTGAACGGAAGAGTCAATGGAAATTACGAACAAACACACAAAGAAAAAGATAGACTAAAGAAAACCTAGAAAATAAAAATAAAATCTTACTAGAAAGGAATCTAGCAAGTAGACCTAATAAAAAGAAATTCTAACCTAGACAATAACTATTCCCCGGGCTGCGGCGCCAAAAACTTGATGCGTGGGAATCGCACCTTGCTTTACCTCTCGAGGGATCTCGAGAAGCTTACAACCCCCACCAGGCAGTGTACCTGATCGTTGTAGTATAGTATAGTGACAAGTACCGGGGGATTGATCGTTCAGCTTAGGAATAGTGTCGCTAGGATTAGAAAACCTAATTAATAGTTCTAAAGGTGAGAGATGATTATTTTTGTATTTTTATATTTTTATGAAAACAAGTAAAATCTCGGGTTTTTTAAGGAGTGGGCGGAATTAGTTGCTAGTCAACTAACCCAAAACTAAGATATATTCAAAAATAAAATACTGAAAATGAAATTAAACTAAATTATACTAAGGTTGTGAGCAGTAATTGGAGAAATTGTGTTTACTTAGACTTCACTACTCCCTAGATATCTTTTACACGTTAATTACTTGTTATACTTGTATGGATGACGGATTGTATTCCTTAATATCATTCGTGGGGTGGCATACATAACTCCCCAACTCTATGAGCTCTTATCTCCTCCTACACCATGACCCAGCACAACTATAGGGATTGTAAACAGTGGCTCATGCATTAAATACAACCAATAAAGACCTAGTACGCCTCGGTTCATGTTTCTTAAGACGTTCAAGCATGTTACTATTTGGAGATCTGCCAGTTTTCTTAAGCCTAACATATAAATCATTCATCCAAGAACAAGAATAAACAAGTAATCAACACATAATCAACATCTAGGTTTCATTAGATCTAAGCAAACACAAGAGAGATCTAGCCTAGCATAATGGAATTGAGACAAGAACAAGAGATAAACAACCAACACATAGACATATTGATTGAATTAGAAGAACACTTATCTCAATTACAATGCAAGGTATCAAGGGTTTGGAACCCTTGAAAAACCTGTAAAAGAGGCACCAAATTCGTCTTTAGGGTTTCACCAAAACTTCTCTCTTTTTAATGAAAAAACTAGAAAACTATATATAGGAAAAGTAGGCTGACGGCGTCAAGAGTTACATGTGACGCCGTCACCTCGCCGCCATATACTTCCTCGGACGGCCTTGATCTACTTATGACGGCCTATGTGACGCCGTCACCGACCACGGTATTTTATTCTTGCCACTTTGACGCCGTCATGAAGGCGTTTGACGCCGTCACCACCTTCGGTATTTTAATCTTCATGTCTGACGCCGTCAAGATATTACTCTTGACGCCGTCACCTTGTATCTTCAGCATGGAAATTTGGTACTTTGCCGTTTTCTTCACTTTTATGCTCCAAAAACATCCAAAATGGCTTCTTTTCCAGAATTCACTCTCCAAACACCTAAAATCACAAAAGGAACGATTTAGGGCAATATTTGATCAAATAAATTCGGATTCGGGCTTAAATGACCCCCTAAAAACGGATCATTTTTCGCCTCATCAGCCTTTCAGAGCAAAATTGAAAAACTTATGGCCTTATCAAAAATATCGAGATGTCATAGTGATTATGATGGACCTTCGATTCCTATTCCCTCTCCGATGAGGGAAATGAATCAAGAAACCGAGGTGACAAAGGACCCTGTACTTCCCTCTGACGATGAAAGTGCTAAATACGTCCAACCTATGGTTGTCCAAGAACCTAAGCTCACAAATGCTCCTAAACCTTCGAGAATCAATCCTGATCTTTCACGATATAAGGTTATAAGGTCATCAAGCAAACGTACAGAGCTTAGGGCTTTGACTGAAAAAAACGACTTGCCCAATCTTCACGTTTATCAAGAACCAAAACCCGAGACCATAACGGAAGTGGTGGAAATTGCTAGCTCTAAGAGCACACCACTTGTCCCACCTCCGGATTTTATCCCTTGTGTTGGTTGTGGTGAGCCACATTTTGGTTTGCCATGTCGTTGGTGTACATGTGTGCAATGTGGTAATGATATTCAAAACGGGAGTTGTTTGTTTTGTGGGTCGAGTAATTCATTTGCTTATGATCCTAATCAAAACTCATTCAACGACTCTTCAAATTTTTTCGATTACCCATCACATTCATACGAGCAAGAATCATATTACCCAAATTTCAATGATGCTTCGTATCAAGATACACCAAGCCAGACTCAACAATTTTACTGTTGTGAGTACTGTGGTGGTTCACACTACGGTTCTGATTGTCAATCAGGCAACACGCTTGTCTATGAGCAGTTTCCTGATAACAATTATGACTATAACACATACAACCCACAGCCACATCAGTTTTACTGTTGTGAGTATTGTGGAGGTCCACACACTAGCTCTGATTGTCAAACAGGGAATCCATTTCCTTGTAACAATTACGACTATTCGTTACAAGACCCACCTCCACAGTACGATATGAATCAAGCACTTCTTCCAGAAATGCAAAATATGATGAAAATCATTGATGAGCTTAAGGGTTTAGTTCAAGACTTTGCCCAAAGACACACTCATCAAAAATCCATGGAAGAATTGCTTGCTGAAGAGCAGGCTGCTAGAATAAATTCCCAAGATGCCTATGAAAAAGTTGTTAGGGAATCATATGCAAAAGAAAAAGCAGCCAGATCCAGCTCTAAATTTCATTTCATCCTTGATGACAGTGATGATGAAGATATCCTTGATGATGATTCATCCAGTTCATCAGATGAAATCCCATCAGTTGAGATTCCATCTCAACTTGTTGTTATCACACCCGAAGTTCACACTCACTCTCTGATCATGGGGGATGAGCATCTTAGCACTGTTCCTAATAAGGAATCGGACGAATTAATAAAGTCTAGTGCTGAGATCCTTGTCCCAATCCCAAGAGAGTCACAGGGGACTTTTGACCATATGTGTGATATTCCTCCTCCTCTATTCTTCCCATCTAATCATGATGAGATGTTCTCCGATTCTACTGATGACAATTCGTTATCTTGTGAGGACATCGTTTATATGGAAGAATTACCTTCTGAACTAGTCATCTTAGAAGAAGAGAATGACGAGATTGACACTGAAATCAAGGATGAAGCACTTCGTGCAACATTATTAAATGTCGATCTCCTCATTTCTAAAATCGAGGCTTTCAAAATGAAACCTATTTCATCTCCTATCCCTATAAAGGATAGTGACATTGTTTCCGATGATCCTATACCGGAATTTGAAGCCTTTACCTTTGATCATATGGGAGAGAAGATTAGTGGCAGTACCACTTCTCATTCTCAGATTTCTCTCCCCGATTATGATTCATTCACTTTTGAGGAGTTCTCTGGTGAACTCACTCATATCATATCTCCACCGGAGTATGATAACTTTCACTTTGATCTTGACAAAGTTGACATTTATTTTCCGGAGGGAAATACTCTCAACCTTGAGAATTTGATTGATATCAAAATCCCAACCCTCCCACCCATAATCTGTCTAGATCATATGAGCTTTACTGATGAGATTCATGATACACCAATCATGAATTCTCTTTCTGATGATGATGAATCAATCTTGATTGTCATCAAGATCTTTCTTCCCTTCTTCACCTATAGGGTGACTTCTCCTGTTCTTCACTCCTTCGGGAGTGAGGACACTATCTTTGATCCTGGCATTATCATGTATCATTATCTTGAGCCGGATACTTATCTCATCGGTGTGGAACTTTCACGTGCTTCAAATGTTTGTCCAAACATCTTGAATGAAAGTCCGATTGAGATTGTTTCTTCCACATCATGCTTCCCCAATGACAAATGAATTAGGGGTCGAGTCAAGCTAGCGACTCGGTAAACAAAAACAGTAGCAGGCATATAGGGTTTTCACCCTAAGTGTGGGGGAGTCCCCCATGCTATGGTTACAAATAGAGTGAAAATACAAAATGGTGTTTTCCACGCTTAGCTTGTAATGTTGCCCTTTTACGTTCAAAATGTTGGCATAATAGCCGGGATTTTGAATATTGAGGACAATATTCATGATAAGTGTGGGGGGGGGGGGGGGTATTTCGCTATTTTAGCGAATTTTATCACATTTTACTATATAATACCCCCGTTTTAGCCAAAATTTCAAAAATTAAAAAAAAAAATTCACTGGTGCTTCAAAATTTTTGTGGTAATCAGTCCGCCTTGTCTAACCAACAAAAGGGATTGGCTAGTCCAGGAGCAAACGGCTCTTGGTAAAGACAACTCAAATCCGTTTACGGCTTGCAATTTGCCCAAAATTGTATGGTTCCTCAACTCCCCGAAAACAAATGAGTTGGCTAGCCCACAAGATTATGGCTTGTGGTAAAGGCCGTGGAAAATCCATAATTGGTAATCAGCTCACCAAGATGTTGACTATTCCATCAAGAGCTGGCTAGTCCAGAAGCAAACGGCTTTTGGTAAAGACTAATCAAATCCGTTTACAGCTGGTGGTTTGCTCAAAATCACACGGTTATCAGGTGTGCCACAGTTCTTACACCTGGCTACTCCAGAAGTGATGGCTTTTGGTAAAGAGTTTAAAATCCATCAAGTTTTCAAAACAGTATTGCTAGGGACTAGCAATAGTTTAGTGTGAGGGATTGATGAGTGCTCAAACACTCATCATTTTTTGTCTAATCTGAACTGCAAAACATACAAAAACACTCAGAAATGCATTAAAATACTAAAAATATTTCAAAATTGTGTTTTATATGTTTTAGATGCAAAATGAGCAAAAACAGATGAAAAACGTACAAAGTTTGCAAAATTGGCAGTTTCAGTCCCCCAACTTTCATAAAATTACAAAATTAGTCCCTGGTCATTCAAAATATAGAAAATTATCACCAAAGGTCCTTTTACAATCATAAGTTGTCATATTTTGTCCTTTGGTGAAAAATTGGAAAAGTTTTGGAAATTTACAGTTTGGTCCCTGGAGTTTCAGATTTTGGCAGATTTGGTCCCTAGTGGGATAATTTTGAAAGAAAAATCACTTTTGGTCCTTGGGGAAGTCACAAAAATCAATTTTAGTCCTTGGGATGAAAGTTTGGGAAATTTACATTTTTGGTCCCTCTACTTTCACATTTTACATTTTTGGTCCTCGGGATTTAAATTATGGAAATATTAACTTTTATGGTCCTTGTATTATTGAAGATTGGAAATGTTGGACCTTATGAGTACTTTTGTATAAGTGACATTTCAGCCCCCAAGTTTCATAAATTACAAAAGTGGTCCTTGTGGTTTCTTAAGTACTAAACTAAACAAACAAACCAAACAAACCCAAATAACAAACCCAACAATACATCCTAATCCAACCCCAGCCCACTGCACCCCCTAGCCTATCTCATTTCTCAGCCCACCACAAAAAAAATAAACACCCCCGTTTAATAAAAATACCACTCCCTCCCTTCCTTTGACCCACGTTGACCAACATCCACCCTCACCACTTGGCTGCTAAGCCTGCAACACCAGACCCACACTCCAACTCCCCCTCTTCCAGCTCACCTTCTCCCAGTCCTTGTTCCCCCTCCAAACACAACCCTCCAAAAATCCATTAATGCCCACAACATCTCACAAGCAAACCACAACCTGCCAAAAACAAATTTTCCTGCCAATAAAAAATTAAATGGCCATGATCATTTAAGTGAATCCAACGGCTGAGAGAAAGGTGGGAAAGTCAAGGGATGCTCCTGGGAGCTATAAAAGTTGAAGAATAGAGAATGGAGCAGTTGGTAGAGAGTAGTATTAGTGTAATTTTTATCTTATGTCCATTTTCTTTTCAAATGTAATTTTTAGTTTAATATAATGTAGTAAGTAACTTCAAGAGTAGTTTTGAAACTCATTGTATCCTTAATCTCAGTTATTTCAGTGGATTTTAGTTTTTCACCATTGTACTTTGAAAATTCTCAAGTAGTTTTACATTGTTAAAAATTGTAGAAGTCTGCTTGTTTAAGTGTATTAAGCTCAGTTAAAGGTTTTTAAAAGTTTTTTAAAGTTGAATAAATGATTGTGGCTCAGTTGATCAAGAATCATGGAAAATAGTGCATAAATGGGAGATTCAGTTTATAGATGAATTGAAGAAGAGATTAAAAGTGATCTTGGATTTCAAAGGTTTAGGACCTCAGGGGAGGTATTAAGATCAGTTAGTAGTCTCTGGTTCATGTTTTCATTTGGATATCAGTTGTAAGTTCAAACCACCATTTTCTTGCATTTATTGTTTAAATACTCATTACTTGATAATATCTGTGTTTTTATGTTCCTGTGGCCTAGGTTAGTTGTTTTATTGCCTTGTTTCACTAGTTTGCTCATTAGATATAATGGTTGCTTAATTTTTCATCTTCACTGTCACATATAACTTGTAATGGACTGTTGAGTTTTTGTTGATTAATTTGTTGAATCTGTGTTTCTTTTGTCTTAATTTATCATAACAAACACTTACAAATCAGTGGTATGAGTCAAATTTGTGAGTTCCCTTGAAAAACCATAACAGACCAAGATTTAAGGGGTGTTTGGATCAAGGCATTGTTATGTGTTCAGGCCTGTTAGTGTTGCCATTATTAGTTCAAATATGTTGCATTAGGTTTCATTAGCTCAGCCAAGTCTTAAAATCCAGTGGTCATGTGACTGAAAGTCAAAATCACAATCAAAATTCCATGACAGTTAACTGTCATGGTTTCTAGGTTCCAAATCCAATCCAATTTTTAGAAAAGTGTTTAATTTAGCTTAGTTAAGTCTTATTGTAGCTTATTACATCCATCTCAGTAAGATTTGATCATCAAAAATTGGCTAAAGTCAACATAGCAAAGTTACATGAAAAGTCAAAAGTGCTCATTTCAGATTTTTCCTAAAATTCCAAGACTATTTCTGAATTTTATGTTAGGAATTAATCCTTGAAACTTGTTCCTAGTTATAGTATACCAGCTCACCTTTTGTGTTCTAGCTTGTTTTTATTTTTGGGATTTTTTGTGTGGGCCCCACAACCCTCCAAAGAGGGCTGCAGGGCAGCCATTCACCCTGCACCAGCAGATCAGTCCCAAACACCACCCTTTGGTGGTGGTTTCCAACCACCACAGTGGGCCCCACATCCCAAAATTTGTTCCTTCCATCCCCCCTCCTACCAGGGTGCATGGTTTGACCATTGGGTTGACCTGAGATCCACTGGGACCCACTTAAATTAAGCCCAAAGTTATGTCCCCATTTTCAGTTTCAAACAAAGTTCAATGTGCTTATTTTTGATCTTATTGCTTATTCTGTGGACTTCTTGTGATTTTTATGGCTTATTCATGTTCACTTAGCTCCATTGAATCAGACTCAACCATTGTGGGTCCCACTTTAAGCCATTTTAGCTCAATTCCTTGTTTGGTCAATGAAAGTCAACTGTCTCAATTTTTAGCTTGTTCACAGCTTATTATTAAGTTATAAAAAAGTTGTTTTTGTAAAAGTTTGTTGTTTTTAGTTGTAAAATAAGTTTCTAAAATAAAAATCAAGAAAAATCAATTTAATATTAAGTGATAGTTTCTATTTAATGTAATTTAATTTTAATTTTCATTTTTAAATTTTAATTAAGTACTTAGCTGTTTTATATTTTTCTTAAATTACTCATATATTAAAGTATTTATAATAATTTTTTCAGATTTTTATTTTGTCATTAAGTATTTATTAGATTTAATCTTAGTTTTATTTATAATTAATTAATAATTAGTTTTAAATAGCATAATTAGTTTTTATTAAGCAAAACCTAGTTTTTATATTTTTTATAGCTTTTATATGTTATAAAATAATTTTAGAAATTTTATTAGAATTTTTACTGTTCATTTAGTACTTTTCTTAATTTAAAATAGTTTAATTAGGTAATTAATAATTAATTAGTAATTAATTAATAGAAAATTCACAAAAAGACAAAGATACATATTTTTAATTTTAAAACTTATTTTTAGTTATTTTATAATTTTATAATTTTTATTTTCACCTTTTTAGTATTTAATCCATATTATATTGTATTTAAGTAATTTAAATATTAATAATTAGTAATAAATAGTATTTAATTAATAATTAATAATTAATTAGGGTTAAAATTTATTTTCTTTTTCTAAAAAATTTCTTTTACCTTTTAGTTTGTAAAAAAGTCATTTTCACCCCCTGGGTGTTTTCAGATTTCATTTTTCACTTTCTATTTCGTACGTCTACGTTTTATTTAAACGTAAACGTACGCGTTTTAAGTTTTAAACGTTTCTGGTTTTTCTTAGCTTTCCCGTCTTATTCACATAGCTTATTTAAGCTATTCTCTTGTAGATTCCTTAGTTTACCCAATCTCAAAACCCTTTTTCCCATCCAGATTCACCCGATCACGAAACCGTTTGATAACAATTCACACCTCGTCGGGACATAACGACCCGGGGAAACCTTATACTTCCGCGGAGCATTGGTTTTAGACGTTTGACTTGGTTGACCATCACCTGGTCAATTAGGTTGACCGTTTAGCATCAATCAAAATTTTTGATGAAGCATCTCAAGCAATCCTTGATGCCGGAGGAATTTTCCTTTACAAAACACCAAATGAGGCATATCAACTTCTTGAAGATCGAGTACTTCTTAAACTCGATTGGTCAAAAGATTCCAAAACCAAACCCTTACTGTAAACCGTTGCTTTTTTCGAAAGTTCAGATAATTCAAAACTCATGGACAAAATAGAAGCCTTGTCTTCTAAAATGGACTCGCAATACAAAGATATAAAAGGAGAAATGAAAGAAATGCGAGATGGCTGTAATAATTGTGGAGGAAATCACACATCATCCGAGTGTGATGACCAACCTATGAATGGACCCAACGAAGGGGAAGCCAATTATGTCCAAGGAGGATATCGTGGAGGAGGTTTTCGTGGTAATTATTACGGAAGAAGTTCTGGAAATTGGCAAGATCGCCAACAAAGGGATAACAACCTTGATTTTCAACCTCGAACAGAAAATTCAAACCCAACAAATTCAGATAAAAAGGAAGAATCTGATTTCGAAAAAATGATGCGAGAATTCGTAAATGCTCAAAGAACCGCAAATGAGTTTGTAAAAACTCAATTTTTCAATCTCAAAACCAAAGTTGAGCAAGGTCAGAAAAATCATCAAGCTTCTATCCAGGATCTTGAACAAAAATTTGGTAGACTTTTTGATCAATTTTCTTCTCAAATTCCTGGTACATTACCAAGTAATACCCAATCCAATCCAAAACCATCTGGATCAAATGATAAGAATTATCGTCCACCACACAATAGAAATGAGCATATCAATGCTGTATTCACTCGAAGTGGTCTCTCATATGATCCACCATCCATTCCTACCGATAATACTCTTATTCAAGAAGAGGAGGAAGAAGCTGAGGAAGAAGCAGTTGAAGAAGAACCAACCCAAAAACCAACCGTTCCATCAATAAAGCCTTATACACCAAAAATACCATATCCACAAGCCCTAAGAAAAGAGAAAAGAGAGGAGCGAAATAAGAAGTTTTTAGAGATGATCAAAGAAGTTAGAATTAACGTACCCCTCGTTGATGTTCTAGCTGGAATGCCCAATTATGGGAAATTTTTGAAAGAACTTCTTAATAATCGAAATAAGTTAGAACAAATTTCCGCTACCATTCTTAATGAAGAATGCTCTGCTATTATTCAAAACAAAATTCCACCAAAACTTGGAGATCCCGGAAGTTTTCTTATACCATGTACATTAGGAAACAACAGCACATGTGATGCTTTAGCCGATTTAGGTGCAAGTATCAATTTGATGCCCTATTCGTTGTATTCTAAACTTTCTATCAATACATTGAAACCTACTAAGATGAGTATACGATTACCAACCATACATACCAATATCCTGTTGGGGTTGCTGAAAATATGCTTGTTCAAGTTGGTAAATTTGTCTTTCCTGTGGATTTTGTTATCTTAGAAATGGAAGAAGATAGTCGAGTACCCTTAATCTTAGGAAGACCTTTCTTAAACACTGCTGATGCAATGATTAAAGTTAAAGGTAAAGAACTTAATCTTGGAGTAGGAGAAGATCGAATCACATTCTTAATCGATAAAGCAATGAAATATCCAAATTCCAGTGATGACACATGCTATAACATCGATGTAATTGATGAAGTCACTGAAGAAGAATTGGATGCATTACTTGACGATTCGAAACCATTCATGACTACTTCAGAAAAGATTAGTGAAACAGATTCTGATAAAGAATGTGAGGAATTCATGGAAATAAAATTAGAAGAAGAGGAAGAAGAGAAATTTGAAGATATCACTGAGAAAGATCAATTGAAATCAAATCTTCTCTAGAAGAACCACCCACTGATTTGGAACTCAAAACCCTTCCCAATAATCTCGAATATGCTTACTTAGAAGAAAATTCACTTCTTCCAGTAATCATATCGTCGTTGCTCAAAACAAATCAAAAAGAAAGACTCATTTCTGTTCTTAGGAAGCATAAACGCGCTTTTACGTGGAAAACTTCTGATATTCCAGGAATTAGTCCTGATTTTTGCAAAAACAAAATCAATTGTGAAGAAGGTACTAAACCCGTTGTAGAAAGACAACGTCGACTCAACCCAAATATGAAAGAGGTTTTTAAGAAGGAGATCATTAAACTTCTTGACGCAGGAATTATTTATCCTATCGAGGATAGCCTATGGGTGAGTCCAGTCCATTGTGTTCCAAAGAAAGGAGGACTGACTGTAGTGACAAACGAAAGGAATGAGTTAGTTCCTACTAGAACTGTCACTGGATGGCGAGTATGTATTGATTACAGAAAACTTAACAAAGCCACCAGGAAAGATCATTTTCCTTTACCCTTCATGGATCAGATGCTCGAAAGATTAGCAGGAAACAAATACTTTTGCTTCCTTAATGGTTTTTCGGGATATTTCCAAATTCCTATCGATCCAGCCGATCAAGAGAAAACCACATTTACATGTCCTTTTGGAACCTACGCTTACCGACGTATGCCTTTTGGTCTATGTAATGCACCTGCAACTTTTCAAAGGTGTATGATCGCAATATTTCAAGACATGCTTGAAACATCTATGGAAGTTTTCATGGATGACTTTTCAGTTTTTTATGATTCTTTTGAAACTTGTCTTTCCAATCTCGATAAAATGCTTGAAAGATGTGAAGCTGCACATCTAGTTCTTAATTGGGAAAAATATCATTTCATGGTAACTGAAGGAATTGTGTTAGGACATAAGATAACAAGTTCATGGATGGAAGTAGTTAAAGCTAAAATAGATGTTATCACCAAATTACCACAACCAACTAACGTTAAAACCGTTAAAAGTTTTCTAGGACATGCCGATTTTTACCGCCGATTTATCAAAGATTTTTCAAAAATATCACGTCCTATGACTAAACTTTTAGAAAAGGATTCTGTATTTGATTTCAATGCTGACTGCATTAAAGCTTTCGAAACATTGAAAAGTCAATTGACTAGTGCCCCAATTATGGTTGCACCTAATTGGTCACTACCATTTGAAATCATGTGTGATGCAAGCGATTTCGCTGTTGGAGCTGTTTTAGGACAACGTGAAGGAAAACATTTTCGTCCTATTTACTTTGCTAGTAAAACACTCAACAATGCTCAACAAAACTATACGGTTACGAAGAACGAATTGTTAGCCGTAGTTTTTGCATTCGACAAATTCAGATCTTATCTTGTGCTTTCAAAAACGATAGTTTTTACCGATCATTCCGCACTCAAATATTTGTTTACCAAACAAGATGCAAAACCACGTCTTATCAGATGGATTTTATTACTGCAAGAATTTGATATCGAAATAAAAGACAAAAAAGGAGCAGAAAATCTTGCAGCTGATCATTTATCACGTCTCGAGAATCCAAATTTGGAAGAATTAAAAGAAAATGAAATTAATGATTATTTTCCAGAAGAAACTCTTATGACGATAGATAAAGATGATGATGAGGAAATACCATGGTTTGCAAATTACGCAAATTATCTTGCAGGAGATATTCTTAAAAAAAAGGATGAGTCACTACCAACGTAGTAAGTTCTTTTCAGAACTAAAACACTATTATTGGGAGAAACCTTACCTTTTTAAGATGTGCAAGGATGGAATGATACGAAGATGTGTTTCGGGTGCCGAAACAAGAAAAATTCTTGATGAATGTCATCATGGCCCAACTGGGGGACATTATGGTCCCTCCACTACAGCTAGAAAAGTTTTTGATGCTGGATTCTATTGGCCTACAATTTTCAAAGAAGTGTATACTCTTGTTCAAAACTGTGATACGTGCCAAAAATCCGGTAACCTTTCTCGAAGAGACGAAATGCCTCAAAAGAGCATTCAAGTCTGTGAAATATTCGACATTTGGGGAATTGATTTTATGGGACCCTTCCCTAAACCACACAAATACGAATATATCCTCATTGCAATCGATTATGTTTCCAAATGGGTTGAAGCTGAAGCTCTTCCTACTAACGATGCACGAGTTGTTGTCAACTTTCTCAAAAAGCTTTTTGCTCGTTATGGAATTCCTAAAGCTTTAATAAGTGATAGAGGATCCCATTTCTGTAATAAACAAATGGAGAAAGTAATGAAACGATATGGAGTTCATCATCGTTTTGCTACACCTTATCATCCATAAACTAGTGGTCAAGTCGAAAATACCAATAGAGCTATAAAAAGAATACTTGAAAAAACGGTTAAAGACAATCCTTCCGTTTGGTCAAGGAAATTAGATGACGCTCTATGGGCATTTCGTACGGCATATAAGACACCAATTGGTACGACACCATACAGATTCTTGTATGGGAAAACATGTCATCTACCGTTCGAACTTGAACACCGTGCTTACTGGGCGTTAAGAAGCTGTAATCCTGATTTAAAAATAGCTGGAGAAAAGAGATTTTTGCAATTACATGAACTTGATGAGTTAAGACTTCAAGCTTATGAAAACTCCAAGCTATATAAAGCAAGAACCAAAGCATATCACGATAGAAAGCTGAGAATTCGAAAACAATTCAAAGCTGGAGATAAAGTTCTGCTTTTTAATATGAAATACAAGTTTAAAGCTCCGAAACTCAAGCCAAAATGGTTTGGACCATATGTAGTGAAACATGGATTTCCATCAGGTTATGTTGAACTTTATGACAAACATGGTGGAAGTTTCATTGTAAATGGGCACCGAATTAAACTCTATTATGATAAGGAGCAATTAAACGTGATTTCTAATGAGGAAATTTCATCCGAATTTGAATATGAAGCTATCACATTCATGGCTCCACACAAGGAAATGGTTCCTTGGGCACACAGTAATGGTTTTATCTATGATGCTCTTCCTAGAGCATGGGAAAATGTTAAATTGGAAAACATAGATGAAACAGGAGAGGGAATTGTGATAGGGAATGTGTTGTATATCCCTAAAAGGAAACATAACACTAAAAGTTCATAATCTATTTCGAAGTTTGAGTCCGGTTGAGGACTCGTTAATAAAACAAGCGCTTCTCGAGAGGCAACCCGTGTGTTTTATTTTATTTTTGTTTTTGATTTTCAGTGTTTATACCCCAAAATTTTACTACTTGGTCGAACTTAAGTGTGGGGGAGTGCCACTAATTTGAATAAAACTGCAATGCTTTTTGTTTGCTTGTTTTTGTTTCTAATAATGCAGGTGTTGACTACAAGAAACAGAAGATTGGATAACACCGGATATCATGGTTTATTTTCTCATTTTCCCTACTTTCAGGCTTTTTCGTTTTTCACATTGAGGACAATGTTTAACTTAAGTGTGGGGGGTGAGTAGGTAAAATAAGAAATTAAGTCTAATATCGATTTAATTTTTAAATTTTGTTTGTCCTTGTGATCTAGTTGTTTTCACGCTTTTAGGAATAATTTATTAGAATAACTGGATCTATCCACTGGTAAAATTAGTAATTTTTGAAAAAAATTTGAGATGTGTCCCGATTAATATTGCAATCCATTTCTGGGATTGATAACATTTGCTAGCGCATATTATAAACCTTTCCACTAAATTGTGAGGATTTGAGCCTATTTCATATCTAGCATACATCTTTTATGCTTGAATCTTTTGTTATGAGTGTGCCGGTGATTTTATTTATTCTAGAACTTGTACTTGTAAATCATTACGAGACCGTTGTGAGATTACATTTTTGTAATATAAGTATACATACGTGATAAGAGGCAACCTTAGGATTTTAACCAAATAGCCTTCATTATTGATTTTTAGCTAGTCACATTGATTAGTTAATTTCCAATTTTTAACCCTTTTGTTAGCGTTCATTTTTAACGCTAGATACCCTTAGTTACACCCTTCGAGCCATCCTTTTCGTTTTTGATAAATCCATAAAAATACAAAAATATTTTACACTTTAAACCTTAGCCTAACCCTTGTCAAAGTCTAAATGGTGGGTTGCTAGTTGCTTGGTTGTTGGATAGTTTCTGATGATTATTAGTTAGTCACACTTCACCAATTATGTGTGTGCCATTCCGACAAAGACGGAGACTGCAACTTCTTATTTGTATTGTTGTGGTGATGCTTATGCGAAGTGTGGGGGAGTTTATTTGCAAAAAAAAAAGAAAAAAAAAATCATCGTAACTATAAGGTGACAATTATAGCAAATGTACTATATATGTAAATAAACGAAATTTTGTGATATGTTGTTAGCCAATGTGCTACGTATATTATTATGGCGAATCGATGTATCGTTATTTGAAGAAGAGGAAGATTGTAACTATAATCATTTACGGGTTCGAGGTTAGTTTAGTGACTAGCAACAATGGGACTTAGACTTTATTTTATTTTTCTTTAAAACCAATTTCATAAATATTCCCATGCCTTATCCCTACCCTTACCAAATTACTTTATCTATCCGGATATTGTAATGGCTTTGTGAGAATGTCAAGTGCAAGAATATTGTAGTTACCATCCGGTTTTTGAGTAATCAAGAACTCGCGCCAGTAATCTATTGTGTTTTTGTATGAGATGTTTAAACATAAGCTTGGTACAACCCAAAGCCTTACATTACAACCCGAATAAAAGACCTCTTTGATATGTAGACTTGGTGCTTACGCCATTCCGGTGTAGTTTTGTTTCTTGTACAAGCTTATGGTAATAATTAGATCATGACTGAGCAATGAGTGTGATTTCTCTTATATATACTCCACTTCTTAAATAAATGAGTGATTGAGTGAATTATACTTCATTCCTTTTTCGTGAGGTGTTTAGAAATGTTAATCAAGCAAGAAAATCATTGGGTATTGTCAAACATCTCGATTTTTCACCATTCAAGCTTAAAAAGGATGAATCTTATCTTGTACTTGTGCTTGGTGGATTTGCATCACATTTTTTCTAATCATTTTTGGTTACCATGTGGATATTTAGTTTTCTTCTAGATTTGCTTGAGGACAAGCAAAGTTTAAGTGTGGGGGATTTGATAACGCTCAAAGTTAACATGTTTTTATAAGCGTTATTAGTATTTTTGTGTATGTTATTTGGTTGTTTTTATATGCTTTTGCCACTAAATCATATCAAAGTATGTTTTTGTAGCATATGTAGCCAAATGCAGGAAAAATGGAGAAAAAGTGAAGAAAATGAAGTATACGCGATTACACGAAGATTCTCGAGCTCAAAAGTCCAATCTATGAAGTAATTCATATGAGAGCCTAAGTTTTGTCATCTCAAAGTTCCAAGTTCAGAAGTTAATCAAGTTTGGATAGTACATAAAGAACTACACAAGGAAAGTCAAAGTCCAAAGAAGCCAGGAATTACCATCCGATCGGTTGGTGTGAAACCGATCGGATTGCCATAATGACTTTTCTCCATCCGATCGGTACCAACCCGCAACCGATCGGATGGCCAATACTGCATGTTTTTGCCAATTTTTGTGCACGAATCTTGGTATTTTGTCCCATGGTTCTAGGCCCTTTTTAGAGTCTTATTGTCCAAGTTCAAGCATTTAAGTTCCTATTTATTACCAAGAGTGTTGGACAAGCCTATAAGGACCTCAAAAGTGCATAACTCAACACACAATTGAAGATACCATTTACTCTCATTACTACACACAATTATTATCATCTTCTAGCTCTCTAAGGAGGAAAATTCGTGCAGAAAGAACCAGGAACTTTGGAGGACCAAGGAAGCAACATTTGGAGTCCGAAAATCTCAAGAAATCATCACCAACTCTTAGGTTATCAATACCTTGTCATTTGTTATCAGTTTCAAAGCATTGTAAGACTTATAACCATGGATTCTTATGTTAAATATTCTGAGTTTATTTGCATGTTTTCCATGAGTGGCTAGTAATCTTTTTACACTTGTTTTGATGATGTTTTATACTTAGTGATAGTGATGATTGTGATAACATGTTTTAATTCAATTTCAAGTCAATCCTAAGAACCAATGGTACCTTAAGTTTCATCGTGACATTTGTTTAGCCAAGTTTAACTAATTGATAATAGTTTCAAAGGTCGAAAGATTTGTTATTATTCAACTAGTTATAATCATTTGTCTATGAATGATTGTTTTTCACCATAATTATTCTTGACTAAACAAAGAAACAAGAAGTATGATTGTAATGAGAATTCTTTTATAACATCAAATCGGATTATTTGTAAACCTTTAGTAGGACGAAAGTTTAAATGTTTATAAACGATTGTGACCTTTTTGTCTATGAAGAGGTTACCTTTTGTATTGACCATTTCCTAAGAGTATTTGATTGGTAATAAAAGTTTGTCTTGTGTTTAAGATATCCACCATACCTTATAAACCTTGGATAGATCTTGAATTGATTGGTTTACTCCTAAAGCTTGTTTTTATGAACTAAAATCTTGACGAAGGTTTAACTTGTATAAACAATAGATTAGATCACCATCTAATTATCTCAACCAACATGTTATCAAAAGTTATCACAATCATGTGTGTCATTAAGTAGAAAACTAGTCTAAACAAGTGTAGTTTTTAATTTATTGAATTTGCTTATTATCTTATTTACGTACATTAGAGATTTACTTTTAGACTTATATTTCGATTCACTCACAAATCCCTGCGAACGATCCCGACTTACCATCATATCTTGCTATAACGGACGAGTACACTTGCTCGTATGTGTTGTTTCTAGATTTGGTAACTCATCCTTATAAATTTAAAACTTGCACTAACAAATAGCACATCAACCTCTAACTAGATATAACCTCTAACTGTTGGAGCTAACCTCTAACTAATAAGACAAAATAGTCACTTTCATGATTATTTGTCTTTTACCAGTTATTAGACAAAATGCCAAAATAGAGAGCTAATCTTTATACCAAAAAGGTAAGTGTAGAGTTAACCTCTACCAAGAAACTAGCTAACCTATACCAAGAAACTAACTAGCCTCTACCAAGAATCTTGCTCCAAATCACATCAAACATCAACCTAACAACTAATTTAACCTACCCAGGTGAAAAACTAAGTACTTCTAACACCACAAGACACAACAATACCACCAAATCAACAACAACACCACAAACAAAAAACACTTCGAGGTGTTTTCTTGAGACCCATTTCAAACCAAAAGAAAACTCACAAAACCAATCTTAAATTCGAGAAAAAACAATCCTAGGATGAAACCATGGCTCTTGATACCAATTCTAATATACTCATAATCATAAACATGTATGGTTCTTGTGATTAGTTTGATTCTAGAGAGAGAAAGAGAGAGAGAATGGGAGTTCTAGAGAGAGAAAGTGAAAGAGGAATATTAGAATGATTAGAAGCTCCACCCTCTCCCTTGGTGGGAGAAGGCTTATATAGTTACATAATAAACGCCCTCTACCGGGCTGTGGATCGGATAAATACAGTGGGTAAAGACCCGTCCGTCCTCCACAGTGTTACTTAAACTAATATACTACTAACTAAATATTAATAAGACTACGAGCTACGCAATGCTAATCTATACTGGGGGTGACCGATTCTTTCATATGAATATTTATATTCCTAACAAAAGTGAGAAGTATGTTATAGTATAATACGCAAAAGAGCAAGTTTAACATCGATTACATTAACTTTGGTTTGGCGAACAGTTTGTAAGTATTGTGCTTGGAAGGATAATGACCTAGTATGGGTTATAGGATTGGGTAAAACTTGTTTTTATGTGAATGTTAAGGATATATGAGTATGTGTATGTGACGAAGATTTAGATGCTTAGGTTAGATGTATTGATGAAAGGTGTAACTGTAAGATATTAAAGAAATGTATGATTAATGAATGATACATGAAGTAACTTTTGGATAAATTGGTAAAGTGAAGTAGTAATTACCCCAATAATAATAGTCATGTTTAAATGTTTTAAATTATGAGTTGACAAGGGACTAATGAAACAGAAGTGGGTAGTAATGTTTACTTTCTTTTTAGAATGTAAAACGCAAATCTTACATATAAATGAGATTAAGTAAGTACTAATATGTTGATGCTTATGTATAAGGCGCCATTTTGACATAGGCAAGATAACCTATGAATGTGTGTTATAGCGTGAAGTAAAGAAGAAGTTAAAAAGGTGTAATGCAAGGGAATCTAAATTAGAGGAGTCATTGAAATTGAAATAGGTAAACACTAAAAGAATGAACAAGTGTAAAATAGAATAAGAAGTTCACTTGAGGTGACAAGGAAATGATAAATGTAATGTGATGACATAGGTGAAATATGATATATATATATATACCTATATAAAACTATGAAATTGGCAAGTATCACATAGATTTTGTCAAAGTAATGAAAGGTGATAGGTGAGTGAGTGATTGATAGTGCATTAAGCAAAGAGAAGAGAAAACGGAAAAGTGGTAGTCTAAGAAATGTTTGAATAATGAGTAATTAGCGAGTATAGAAGTAGTGAGTTATACGCGATTGATTGGTGGTGACATGTAGTAAATGGTTTGACAAATGTAAGAAATAAGTTCATGTTGGATTAAGTTGTGTAAATAAAAAGATTATCTTACGTCTTGATATGGTTGGTAATCGCTTAATAATGATATGAACGGTAGGTTCATGAAAGATGAAGGTTTTCTATGCATATGTTTAAGTTATAAAAAGTGATTGTTAAGTTATGAGATGGATCATATGATTGTTCAATGAGCCTAAGATGAAAAGTGTTGAATGTGCGTTATAGTATTGATACATGTGATGTAAGTCTATGACGGGCTAGATGTGTGTGACTCAACATGATCAATCTTCAAAATCACATGTCTAAGAACCGTAAGAAACAGAAATTAGTTCAACATGATCAATCTTCAAAATCTCCTAACAAATATTCTCTTGTTGGTCCAGGTTTAGAAACTACTTGTAGCAGGGAGAGACCACTTAAGAGTAATGCTTGGAAGACTAGAGCCTCTCAGCCTCAAGTTGTAGACAAACCTAGATATTCTAATGCTTTCAATAAAAAATGCTCTAAGCGAATGGATGAATGTAATAACCTTAAAATGCATGGATCTGTTGCTTCTAATAGCATGAATTCTTGTTCCAATTCTATTCCTCTTAATTTGGTTTCTTATAACTGTGTACATGTTAATATGAATTGTGTGAACATGAATGCTAAGACCACTAGGACTAATACATCAAAGCCAAGAAACACTAAGCATCAACAACAAAAGCCAATGATTCCTAAGGGCAAGAATCTAGATCACTATGACTCAAACCCTAGATCATGCTTTAAGTGGGTTCGTACTGGAAGAGTGTTTAAACACGTAGGGTATAGATGGCAACTAGTTAAGAAGCAAGAATCACCTACTATGTCTCCTGTTTCTACATTTAATCCATTAGGTGTGCATTCTTTATTGTCTAACTATGTGGAACCACTTTATCAGCAGATTCCCAATTTTCTGTGTCTTGATTTTATGTGCAGCTTGTCCAAGTGTGCCTCTGGTACCTCGACTCGGGGTGCACCCGGCACATGACCGGGAACAGGGAACTGCTCAAGAATTTCATGGCCAAATTCTTGGGTATAGTGCATTTTGGGAATGATCACGTAGCTAAAATCACCGGTTATGGAGATCTCATTCATGATAAGGTCACAATTCAACGTGTCTACTTTTTCGAAGGACTGGGTCACAACTTGTTTAGTATTGGTCAACTCTGTGATAACAATTTAGAGGTGGCGTTTCAGAAACATTCGTGTATTTTTCGTACCCTTGAAGGCGTTGATATTCTCAAAGGCTCCCGGGATTCGAATCTATACCAAATTGCACTTAATTAAATAACATCACCAAAACTGATTTGTCTGCTTGCCAAAGCAACATCATCACAAGCCTGGCTATGGCATCGTCGCTTCTCTCATTTGAACTTCGGAACGATCAATGACCTTGCTCAACATAATTTAGTCAGAGGCTTACCAAAACTATCTTTCAAGAAAGACCATCTTTGTTCTGCTTATGAATTGGGTAAAATGACACGTGCAACACTCAAATCCAAACCTGAACCTAGTTCCGTTGCTCCTTTGCATTTGTTACACATGGATTTGTGTGGTCCCATACGCGTCATCAGTAGAAATGGGAAGAAATATATTTTGGTTATTGTGGATGACTACTCACGATACACTTGGGTTCACTTTCTTGCTTCTAAAGCCGAAACTTCAAGTGTCATCATCACGTTCATCAAAATAATTCAAGTTGGTATACAAGCTCAAGTCAGATTTATTAGAACAGATAATGGACGGAGTTCATGAATCAGATTCTTCAGAATTTCTTCGTTTCGATTGGCATCACTCATCAGAGATCCGTGGCTTACACTCCTCAACAAAATGGTGTAGTTGAAAGACGAAACCATACCTTAGTTGAAGCTGCCAGAACAATGCTATCCTCCGCAAACCTACCATTAAACCTTTGGTCTGAAGCCGTATCAACCGCTTGTTTCACACAAAACCGATCTATCATTAAAAAATGATTCAACAAAACCCCATATCATATCCATCACAAATGAAAACAGGATGTAAAATATCTCCACACCTTTGGTTGTAGATGTTACCCACTTAATGATCGAGAAGATAATGGAAAGCTCAAAGAAAAAGGGGATGTCGGAACTTTCCTAGGATATTCCACACAATCAAGTGCTTATCGAGTTTATAATCGCAGAACAAAGCTGATACAAGAAACAATCCATGTTCATTTTGATGAAGTAGAAGAAATGGCTTCTGAACATGTATGTTCAGAACCCGTGCCAACGACTATGACTTCTGAACAACACGGTTCAGGACTCGCACATAACCTCACATCATCAACACCAAAACTTAACCGTATTCAAAAGGAAGTGTTAGACGGACTGTTTGAAAACTTCTATGATGAATCATGTGGTGCAAACAAGATGAAAATGTCAACATTATCCGCTGCACCTCCGATTATCGAAGTAAAAAATCAAGAAGACATACCATCTCCAGTATCCGGTTCATCAACAACTACAAATGAAGCTGCTGATCCCGTACCAGATACTTCTCCATCCACCAACATTCAAATAGAACGTTCACCAAACAATGTCACTCCAACCTCCCACACAAATGTTGATGATCAGATAATTACCAATGCATCGTCTGCAGAAGAAACTTTCATTAATCCATTTGTGACTCTAGAACATGAGGTCGGTGAACCTTCAGAGCCGTAAAACATCAATCCTTCAAACATGCAACAACATTACCAACCACATCCGCACAAAAGAAGTTGGACTCATGATCACCCTTTACATCAAATAATTGGACATCCTTTTTAACCTATTCAAACACGAAGTTCTATAGCTGATTTCTGCTTCTACAATTCTTTCCTAAGTCAAATAGAACCCGCCAATGTCAAAGCAGCACTTGCAGAACCAGACAGGATCGTTGTAATACAAGAAGAAATTAATCTATTTACACGGCATGGCATTTGGCGAAGGGTTCCACGTCCTCTTGGATAACTTATAATTGCTTTGAAATGGATCTTGAAGAACAAACTTGATGAAGATGGTGATGTAATCCGGAACAAGGATCGTCTGGTTGCCAAAGGTTACAATCAAGAGGAAGGAATTGATTTTGATGAATCTTTTGCACCGGTTGCTCGGATCGAAGCAATACACTTATTTTTGGCTTATGCAGCTCACAAATCCTTCACTCTCTATCAAATGGATGTGAAAACGGTCTTTCTATACAGGTAGTTAGAATAAGAGGTATATGTTAGCCAACCAGAAGGCTTCGTTGATCCAGATCACCCGGATGATGTATATGTTCTTGAAAAGAGCGTCTACGGACTCAACCAAGCACCTTGTGCATGGTACAAAGTTCTGTCAGAATATCTCCTCAAGAACAAATTCGTCAAAGGTTCAATCGATCCAACTTTATTTATAAGGCGTAAAGGTGATGATATCATGCTTGTCCAAATTTACGTCGATGATATTATTTTTGGTTCTACGAATCCTAAGTATTTCAAAAAGTTTGAAAATATCATGTAACAGAAATTTGAGATGAGCATGATGGGGGAACTTAAATTTTTCTTGGGTCTACAAATCAAACAAACTCCTAGTGGTATCTTTATCCATCAACACAAATACACCATGGAAATCTTGAAGAAGTTTGGAATGGATAAATCTGACTCCATAAGTACTCCTATGCTCTACAGACATAAACTAGATGAAGATAAATCAGGAAAACCAGTTGATCCTACAAAATACCGTAGTATGATTGGTTCACTTATGTATCTCACATCTAGTCAGCCAGATATTCAATTTTCCGTCTGCATGTGTGCCCGTTACCAATCCTGGACAACGGAAAAACACCTCACTGCTGTCAAACGAATCTTTCGGAACCTAAAAGGAACAACTCACATGGGCCTTGTGTATCCAAAAGACACCGGTTTTGAACTTATTGCCTATTCAGATGCAGATTATGCAGGATGTCAAATTCATTGCAAAAGTACTTCTGGATCTGCTCAATTCTTGGGGGAGAAATTAATCAGCTGGTCTTCAAAGAAACAAAATCATACTGCACTTTCCACTGCTGAAGTTGAATATATTTCCCTCTCTGGACGTTGTGCCCAAGTATTATGGATGAAAACACAATTGACGGACTATGGTTTCTTTTACGACAAAATCCCAATTTATTGTGATTTAAAAAGTGCCATTTCCATCTCTTGTAACTCAGTACTGCATTCAAGAACGAAGCACATCACAGTCTATAACACCCCGTAAAATTTTTCTACGATTAACACGTTACCATAACATAGATTAACCATTTTTACCCGTAACAATTTTTTTTTTTTTATATATATACTTTGTCAATTACAACGTTATTCACTCTTACTTTGACACGACATTTACACCTAAACCTTAATAACCTAGATACCATACATAACTTAAAACATTGATACTTAATAAGTATACGTTTCAATAATTAACAAATACAATTTAAATAAATCCCGAGCCTACTAAAATTCCCATGTGTACTCGCTAATAATATTGGACCTCTAAGAACCATGAACGACAATTATTATCGACTTTCAAATATAATTACTATACTAGAATATTGATCAAGTTAAGGCACCTTACAAGTTTCATCTCAACTTGACACAAATAGCATTTTATTTCAATACCACTTCGTATAAATTCTAATAAACCACTAACTTTCTGTAACGAATTTAAATCCTCATTTTAAGGCCCTTCTGGTCCGAACCAGGAAAAGTGTAAAACACGAAAGTTGTCCGAAATAATGTTTTACGTCTAGACACGCGAGATTTTTAAACAAAAAATGTAATTTGTGGCTGCTATCCATGGAATACGAATCTGGCCAAAGTAAACCTTAAAAACCATTTTGCCAAATTTCCAAAAACGTGTCACCAAGCTTCTAAGCAACCACCCAAGCTCTCCAATCATTGAAAACCCATAATTAAACATGTAAGAATGTCAGGGAATTTCAGAAATGTCTTACACATTCCTTTATCATGTTACAAGTCGATTGGGTACAATTTGAGGTGCCATACAAAGTTTACACGACTACACACAATCTCTTGTGATCACAAAGCTCCAAATATGTTAAATAGTCGTCTCCTACTGCCCTCAGTTAGACATACACACTCAAACAAGTAATATAGATATTTTCGAGTTGAGATACACAAGAAATGGGACGAACCTTTTGCCCATCGTACGAAGTGTCGAAGTGATCCAAGGAACCATCGTTACTAGTCTTGAACCTTTGCTGTGTCATGAACCACTCTACATTCCTCCTTGTACCATTCTCGATCCATACATACCAATTGTACTCCACCCCTAGAGGTGAGGTGAGAATAATTGAACCATTTTACTATTTTCATTTCGTTATATTTAATTTTTGCACGTTCACTTTGTCTTAATTATTTCGTGATTTATAAACATAACACCTATATATTATTTGACATTCGAGGTACTTACTATACTAACAAACGAATACCACGAAGTTTTGAAACTAATTATAACGTTTACATATTAAACTCGACACGTTTATAAGTCACCTTGGCAACGTTCTTATTTTGAAAAGACTAAGAAATAGTCTAAGTCCCTAAAATGTCTCAGAAATGATTTTGGTCTTGGCCTCGTTATATAAAAATTTAGAAACGTAACATATGAATATTTTCATACATACGAGATGTCTATTATACTACCATATAGAAGCAACAAAGATTCGACCATAATCTAATCGTATACATCATTATTTGACCACGTTTAGAAGCTGCCTTGACCCATTCGAAATATTATCAACACTTGAGAATATTTTCATAAAACTTAATGTTTTCAGAAATGACTTTTGAACGTTTACTTTGGTCGTGTATTTTCAAATCTAGACACACAACCTATAAATTTTAAAGCGTGACCTCATTACTTACCTTGCTAGCAACCAGTAAAAATATTTATTTCTATCTAATAAGCTCATTCAAGCTCTTTTCAAAAGCCATTTCGTTTGAACAAAAATCTGTTTTCTATAAACTTAATAATTATCGATTGGGCTTATTAGCCCGTTAAGCTTATTTTGAGCTTATTTGATAAGCTGGTCTCAACAGCTCAACTACAACATTTTTGTGACATAAAAATAAGCCCAAGTCCAGGCCCAAAACTTTCGTAAGCCCAACCGATCTAAAAATGTTAACGGGCCTTAGAAATGTCTCGTTAAGGCCCATTTGGTGAAACAAGTAATTTTTAAACTAATAATCAGTTTTGATAAATTAAATAAGTTGTCCTGAGCTTATTTAAGAAGTAAAAAGGTTAAGTTTTGAATTTGGTAACTTTTGGACTAACTTTGCAAATTTTATAAATAAGGGACTAAAAGTGTAAATTTTGGAAACTTAGGGTCCAAACTATCAAAACTGATTTTATGAGTTAGAAACTGAAATTATTAAAACTTGGAGGTATTAAATGCTAATAAGAATACTATTGGACTTAAAATGTAATAATAATTAACTTTGGACTAACGGTGTAAAATTTATGTCGTTAAGTTTAAAAAGGTAACTTTGTAAAACTTGAAGGGATTTTCTACAATATTATTTTATAAATAATATTAATATTTTATATGAATACACATATTTAGTATAATACTTTTATGAATTTAACTTATATAAATACGATATAAATAATCGCGTAACTATAATTAATATTTAACGATATAACGATACATTATTTTCTTCTAAAATTACATCATAATACATCGTCTACATACTTCGACTTATTCTTGATAATTTTCCATCGATCATCGATCATTACACTCACAAGTTATATGTATATATAACTTTGTTCTTGAACTTCAAGCATTTAAACGAACACGAGTTTTAATCACAACTGAATAACTAATATTCGCGATAAAACGAGATTTAGACTATCAACTAAAACATACCATATCTTTTAGGTTGTGTGTGAAGCCATTGCCTTGCATCGTTGAGATTATGTTACTACCACTACTACTGTACTACTAAGGTGAGTCATAGCCCCTACTCTTAATTGTTTTATAATGATTTATACACGTTTTTGGGGGAGATACATGCTCAACTACTGCTTTTACTTTCATAAGTATTTTAAACTTTCACATATTACTGTGAGTCATAGCCCCTACTCTTAATTGTTTTATAATGATTTATACACGTTTTTGGGGGAGATACATGCTCAACTACTGCTTTTACTTTCATAAGTATTTTAAACTTTCACATATTACTGTGAGTCATAGCCCCTACTCTTACTTGTTTTACAATGATTTATAAACGTTTTTGGGGGAGATACATGCTTAATTATTGTTTTATACTTTTATAAGTACTCGTTAACTATATACATGTTACTGTGATTTCATAGCCCACTCTTTAACTATTTTCCCGTGGGGAGATACATGCTTAAAACTCGATCACAAGTCTTTTATATCGGGTATTGAAATACCGTCAGGCCAATGTTATTTGCTTAAGTTACTATTGCCAAAAGTCCCTCGATCATGAACCTTAATCACTTGAAGGGTGAACGTAAATAAATGTGGATAGTACTATTAGTGATTGACAATCCTCGTTTGGTTGTTAGAGAAAACACCAGGCGCACTTTATTGTTCTTATAAATAGGTTATTGGCAAATACCTATCTTGAGGGCATACTACTTACCGTCATAACTTGAGATTATGATTGGCTGTTAATCGTTGAGTATCATGAGCTTAAGGCAATAACAGGAACATTGATTTAAACTTATTGATTGTATGTGATTACAATACATTCTTAACTTGTGATTCGAATCTCGCGTTAAATGGATTTATAAACCAATTACTATTTCTGATGTTGATCCGGTGAAGGGCAAACCAACGAACTATTCTTGAATTGATAAAGAAATCACTCATTTTCTAATTAACAATTTAAAAACTCTATGAACTCACCAACTTTTGTGTTGACACTTTTTAGCATGTGTTTATCTCAGGTAACTATACAAGAAGGAACTTGAAGGCACGGAGTGGGCTTGTAACCCGGCATGGGCTTAAATAAACATTTTGACATATTTCAAATAAACTTGTTGTTTAAATTATGAAACATCTTGATGTCTTGAATATTTGGTATTTTGAATGAATTAAACTTTAAAGCGTCACTTTTGTGTCGTTTTCTATGATTGTGACAAAGATCCTCGAAGTAACACCCAAAAAGTCTTCCGCTGACATTTTAAGTCTTCCGCTGACGTGATGATTTTGGGGGTGTTACACAGTCAGATATCACTTTATCAAAGAGCACGTAGAAAAGCGGACAGTGGAATTGTACTTTGTGAAAACTGACTACCAAATTGCCGAATTCTTCAAAAAATATTTGCCTCCTGAGAGATTTGAATACCTCCGACAACGGTTAGGCATGGCAAGTATTCGTGATGGTCATGATGAGGAAACTCCAAAGGTCAAAGCAGTCAACAATGTAGCAGACATCACACGTACATTTGGTAACTCAAAACGGTAATTGTTCAAACATAATGGCTGTTGATCACATCACAGATCAACACCCGTTTTTCAAAAGAAAGGACCCTAAACGTACGCCTCAGTGCGTCAATCCTTAAAAAAAAGAGAAAAATCTTCTTATTATTATGAGCAAAATCTATACAAGATTTTACAAAATGTTTTTTTTTTTTTTCCTAAAAACCTTTTTATAAATTTTTTTGCTCATGATAATCAAATCTTGAGAATAGCTCGAGTAAGAATAAAACTTTCAAAAACAATGCTTCACCTCATCAATAGATCAAAAACAGTTTAAAAATGTTAAGCTATTTTTTAGGGGGAGAAATTTAGAAGTTTGTTTTTGAAATCATGAATAAGTCGCAAACAAGTGTTGCTAAAAGATTGTTAAAAAGAAAAATGAAAAACATGATAAAAAGTTGTTGTAAATGTTGAAAAATACCATCACTTCGAGGGGGAGTGATTGATTTTATTTTTAAAATCAAAAACAATTTTGATATAACACAAACGTTCAATTATTTGAACCAAAATGTTTTCAAAAACTTGTTAAACTTTTAAGAATAAAAGTCAAAAGTGTTAAGTGTAAAAACGGCTAATGTCAAGGGGGAGTTTTGTTAAAATACTCAAAAAGCTGATTTGAACCCTCCCCTAGTCCAAAAATTCTCGCAGACCTGAGTTCAAAACAAAAAGAGGGAAAAAAGAAAAACACAGGTCAACAAACCCCAAATATGTTACCAATCACTCGCATTCTCTCTCTCCTAAACAAACACACTTTCACTCGCATCCACAAGAACTCTCGTATCACTGATTTTGTTGCCTATTCACACCGTTTTGTGCAAAAAGAAAGCTTTCAAATCAGTTTAAAATGATGTTTTACATATATTCTTGTTTATCTACCCTTAATTTTAACTGTTTCATGCCCAATTGGGATATTAGGGTTTAGACACCAAGAATACCTATGTTTCACTATTGAGTTTCAATTGTGGTGTGTTTGTGTCAAAACTTTGTTGTTAGATGACTGAGATAGACTGGTTTGATCACTAATTTGAAAGAAAATGGGTTTTTGAACGGTTTGATTTGGTTAAAATGGGTGGATTTTGGGAAAAAGATGAATAGTTCTCGATGCGACATTGTATTGGATGCGATCCAAGACTTTAGGAAAGAGGCAAAATGTGCATTTAATATTACTTAAAAAATCCGAGAGTTTTAACTATGATGAAAAAAAATGTCGTCGCATCGCGGATAAATGCTTCGCGATACGAGCCTTTCTAAATGTCATGCGCTGGCTTGCCATCACAGTTTTCAATACGAATGTTTTGGATCCGAAACTTTATGCGATGGCTTACCATCACATCTAGTTTGGCCTGTGATACCTGTCTCACCTTCAATGCGAAGTTGGCTTTCATTGACCATTTGCCCGCGATACCAAATCCGCGATACCAGATATTGTGACGCTTTTTCACCCACTTTAACTAAATGTTACTCTACCTAAATTTTTTAAAATCTTTGCAAAACTTTTATAAATCTTATATTTAAATAAAGTTTTTCAAATATTTTAATAAATTTTGACAAAGTAATAAACATTGATCAAACATTCTTTCTATAATTAAGTCACAATTTGTTCTTAATGAATTCAATAAAAACCAAGGTGATTGAAAAATCTACACAAGTATTTTTCTCAATTTGTTTTCAGCAAATACAATTTTTTTTTCTCATTTTAAGATGAAATGAAAACCCTTGAGACATAGAATATTGCATATGCTTAGTTTTCTTTGTTAATTAGACTAGGATTGTATCACTATTATTGCCTTAACAGAATATGTGATGCATATATTTAATTACTAGACTTAGACTTTTCTATGATTGCAATTTTTATGAATACTTTGTGTGCATGACTGATTTGACGGATATGTTTACAAAATGTTAGTGATTACTAATGCCATGAACTTAATTTTAAACCAATTCATTTAATCACTTAACAGATTTTTCACTCATATTTGTTTTGAATCAAATGGTTTTGAGACGACTCGACACTATTTAAACTAAGGGTATCTCATCTTCAAGATAGTTATTAGGGCTAGTTATTACCTAAAAACTGATAATGCATCCCTTTAGCTACGCAACGTAATAGAGTATCCAAGGTCTAGATATGTTTAGAGAAATCTCACTCTTATGCAATAAAAGCTCTTTTGAGACGTATTACAATCTGATTTTACTTAAAACTTCTCATCTTCAAGATAGTTACTAGGAATAGTTATCACCTAAAAGCTGATAATGGACTCTTTTAACTAGGCAACGTAATAGAGAGTCTAAAGTATTGTCATTTGTTAAGAAATCTTACACTCATGCAACAAAATTTTCTCTGACAGTTTGACTTCCAAAAGCAAGTTCTCTAGTTTAACTAGAAAACTTATGTTTGAATACAAGTTGATACTTTTTCCCAAAGCTTCAAAAGGGTTAGATAAACGTATTTTCTAAAGCATGAGCATTATAAAACAATGTTTAATCTATACCTTAAAGAATTTTTGAAAAAGTATCACAAATCAACAAATTTTTTGGTGAGGAAAATAAAAACAGAAAGAGAGAATAAAATCGCATGTGAAAAGAAAAGAGCATGCGCTTATGCTACAAAAGCAAGAAAGCATAAGAAAAGAAAAAGAAAATGAAATATGCTCGAAAAAGAAATGCCAAAGCATATAAAAACAGACATAGTGAAAAATAAATATTGTAAACTTTATCAAGATTCTTACATCTTTTATGTCATTTCAGAATCAATCATTACAATGGCTCAAGAACAACAACAACCACAAGAAGTTCCAGAAAATCAAAATGAATCACAACAACAACTCACCTCTGAACAACTCCTTCCCTCCACCAATTATGTCAGACTGGGTGATAGCAACTACCTGTTTAATCCACACCAGTTCAACTGTGATCACCCAATCATTGTTGAAATACAGAAAAATCACCCAATATTTCCTGCTCTCAACAACACAGCCATTGAAATCCCCCAAATTTACATTCAACAATTCTGGAACACAGTGCATGTTGTTCAAAACACCAAACCTGCAATGCTGAAAGTAACAGTAGACAGATACACAACCACACTCACAAGTGAATCACTCAGGAGTGCACTGGACTTACCGGCAGCAGCATTCAACAACAGACACGGGTTTGAAGTTCTACCGGGAAATTACCAAATTCAACAATTCTTCTTGGACCTTGGTTTTGATACTGATATCATCATGTTAAGAAATACTTCACATTTCAAGAGGAAGTGTCTTCCAGGCTTATGGGAAACAATGTTCTCAAATCTCAACCGATGCTTAGCAGGCAAAGAAGCGGGAATTGATGCTGGCAGATTCTCTATATATCAGATTTTCTTTGGTGTGGTCAATCATTGCCACTTTGACTATGCTTCACTTATTTGGGTTGAGCTAGTTGAATTGGTACAAAGTAAACATAGAACCAAGCAGAAGAAGAAGGGTGCCTATATTCCTTTTGTTAGATTAATCAAACTTCTCATTTGAGATATGATGAAATCAAACAAGCTGTCAGCAAGACCGATTGAAGTTCAGTTAAATGACAAAGTAATGAAGAATCTTCAACCGGCAAAAGAAGCAACTACTAAACCACCAATGGTCATACCACAAGAGTTGCTTGATCTTGCTGACAAGAAATCTAAAGGTTACAAGGAATATATAAGTAGATCTTCCGTTTCTATGGAAAGCTCGAAACCAAGCAGACCTACCCCTGAAATGCATAAGGACTTAGATTCTAGCGCCAACTTAGGACTAGAGACGGGGAGTACGGAACAAGGAATTGATAAAGGGGGTAAAAGGCGTAAGAGAATACAAAGACTTGCTGACATTCAGCAGTCTGGAGATACAAGGAAAGAAGGAGATGTGCAAGTGAACGAAGATACTAGAACACAAAGTAAGAATGACTCTGAAATGACATTGTCCGATACACATGACAATGACAATGTCATAAACAAAGGAAATGATGGAGAGGAGGTGGACAAAACACATAGGCCGGAAGTTAGTAAGGAGACTAGGCTAGAATCTGACACCAGTAGTATCATTAAATCATCCGAGTTACACCAACTCGTAGGAACTCCAGAACAAACTAATCCTGCGTAATGTGTTCACACAGCGACTAGTTTGCCGTCGGAAATTCTTCGTGGATCCGACTCGTTACCATTTACCCCGCCTAATCCACCAACTCAACAACAAACACCACCACCACCAACAACAACAACAAAGACAACAACAACAACAACAACAACAACAACAACAACACATACAACACAAACAACTTTACAACAAATACCCGAACCTCGACATACTGAAACTACAACAACAACAATCCCACCATCATCATCAACAACTCCTCACACTCAACTAGAGACTCCCATTGCTCACATTACAATGGGATATCTAAATCGAGCAGTACATGAATTTTCAGCCAACTTCAAAGAACATTGTGAAGCTGAAGCGAAAAGAAAGAAAATTCATGAAGTAGTTGCCGAAGAGGTCACTAGAGACGAGGAACTCACTTTTGATCAACTTAGAGACATGATGCATAAAATCTTTACCGATCAACCTCATCTTCAGAAAGAAAAACCAAACCTCTATCATTCACTCATGGCTACTTATGTCTCTACACATGACTCAACAAACATTGCAACCCTCCGATCGTCAATGGCTGCTAATCACAAAAAGCTACTTAAAACGATAAAGGAGCTGACAAACAAAGTCTTAGTTCTAGAGCAAACGTGCAGAACTCAATCTCAAAAACGTAATCAGGATGACCCTGACTCGAGCAATCCTGAGGGGGAGAGGAGATCCAAGAGATTAAGACGCACCACTTTCACTTCTCCAACAATACAACAAACTTCATCAACCACCAGGTCAAGCAAGCAACCTACAATATCTCGATCTTCTGAAACTCATAATGTACAAGAAGGTGCTGCACCTATTGAATTTGGTGAAACAGAAAGAGAAGAAGAAAGGGTAAGTGTGACAGACACGAGTGAAAGAAATACGGGAAAGTCCATGGCAACTGAACCAATAAGTATGCCAACGGTTGAAAAGCCCAAAGCATTCTCATTAAGTCAGTCTGCCACAAGGCATGTAACGGATGAACTATATGGGAAGATTCTGATGGATGCACCTGTCAAAGATGTATATGATCATGAACTCGTTAGAAAAACTACCACCACACCCGAACCAATCATAAATCATCCGCTACTAAGATTCCCAGAACCCACAACATATGAGAACTTCGATTTACATTATCTCATTTCGGGAAATGATAAGTATAGACCTTCAACAACCACAAGTCTGTTATTCGAAGAATGGGGAGATGGATTTCTTGAAGAAGGAATTCATCGTGAGAAGTTCATCATTTCTGAGATCGATCATAAGGAATATAATGTGGAAGCGTGCATGAAAATAACCACAATGAATGAGGCAGCTAAAGACTTTCTCAAAGACAGATATAGAGATCCTCTTCCTCTTCATAAGGTTTACACAAGACAAGAATTGTTCATTACATGTACGTAACTTCACTGTTGACATTAATAATGACTAAAAACATTGTTAACATTCATTGACATCTCTATGTTTTGATAATCAGAAAACGTAAATTCATTGAACTAAAAATTATGACGTAAACAAGTATTTAGCAATAAATATTTCACTTTACATCCAAATCACTTAAGGCATGAATAAACAAAGTGATTGTTGCATTTTACAATCAAAGGAACATTTTCTCAATCACTAGTTTTTTATAAAATGTGACAAACATTTTATATCTTTTATAAAATCATTTTTGGAATTAAAAGAATATGTTTAAATCATTATAAATATATGAATTCAAATTTTTAACCAAAAATGGCAAACATAATCCAGAAAAACCTTCCCCACAAAAAGACAAAAATGTCCAACGTTCTGGAGGGGGCGGGCCCCTTAATCATTACGGGGACCGGCCCCTAATTAAGGGGACCGGAACGCTCCAGAACAGTATCTTTTTGTGCTATAAATACTGGTTCATTTCACACAATTTTCTCACCTTTTGCACCCCAAAACTTTCTGATCTAAACCTCCATTTCTATTACCTAAACTCCTTTGATCATATATACATTAATCCTTGTTTCAAAGTGATCCAAGCCTCAACTTCCCAAGTGCAGAAGAAGAATACTTCAATCTAACAAGACAAGAAGTATTACAACTTATTGTGACCTCCACATCCAAGTTGTTAGAGCATCATTCATTATATCTATTTATTTGTGTAACTAGTTGTGAATATTTGATAGAAGATAGATTAGCAAGTTGTGTTGATATTGTGAAGTAAGATAGTTGTAAAGAATAAGTAGTGTAAATTAAGTAGATAGGTGTGAAGAAGAAGTAGTGAAGATTTATTAGTGATTAGGTGTGAAGAAGTAGTGGTGTGATTTAGTAGTGACTAGGTGTGAAGAAGTTGTGTAGAAGGTGTGAATAAGGTGTGACTAAGTTGTGGTATGTAAATTGGTGTGTAAGGTTTTCTCCGCCATAAGGGAGCTTGTTGACATAGTGAAGAAAACTCTCGAGTTAGGTGCTCGGGGAGTGGAGTAGGGCAAGGAAGGTGACCTTGTAGCCGAACCACTATAATTCTCTTGTCTCGCGGTTCGATCTTTCCATCTCTCACTCATTTCATTACTTACATTATTATAGCTTTAGTATTTAATTTTAGTTGTTTATATTGTGCAAGACTTGAATTCACATAATATCGAATCTACATTTTTAAAAGTAAACAAAACGCGTAAACAAACTTTTAGAACAAATTAAAAAGACGTAAAACTATTCAACCCCCCTTCTAGTTTTCCACATTCACATCAATTCAGAATCGATGGCTTCATCAACTTCGCAGTTAGACGAGACGACAGTCCAAGACATGTACCTGTCTAACATCAATTACATGTATAATAATCAGGGTAATGAAGATGACATTCGTGATGCTCTTAAAATCTTCATGAGATCACAATTGTCACTGGTACATGTTGATGACTTTCAAATGGGAGTTGAAAGCCTACAGAAGAAGGTCAACCTCACTCATCCGATGATCACACTACCTGATATCGATGAATATGAACTGTGGACTTGTATTGAACATCCGCTGTTCAAACTCGGTTTAGTGTATAAAATTCATCGGGATACAAGAGGTTGATGGTTACGAATGAGATACCGAAGTTCAATTCTGGTACGTTAAAGTGGGTTCTTCAAGGGATCCATGATTTGCTGGATCAAGATCACAGGAGGACAAGTACCGAGATTGATGATGATCAAAAGGCAAAGATGGGATTATTTGCACAGTATGTGGAAGAAAGACTCTACCTTCTAAGTATCTGGAGATTCATGGAAAAGTGCGTTGGATACAGAAGGTGAAGTTTATTGGAATACCCATAAATAGAAGACCCAAATGATCTACCCTTAGGGGAGATTGTTGGAACACGAAAAGTGTAAATCATTTGTTAGGGACTTCTATTTATACTTTATCATAGTATAGGGTACGTTGTGTGATATTAGTTGTATGCGACACAAGTTTACCATCGCGGAACTTGTATATCCGCGATGGAGGCTTGGGTAAATGTTGGGTACAAATACCCCCTACCTCATGGGTTATGAGGTGTGTGTTCTCTATTCAAGCTATGCGAGACTTTTGTTATCTTTCTCTCTCTTCTTTCTAAAGTGCTCACACCCACTTTATATATTTAGATTAGTTGTAGACGTGATATTATTGGTACAACAATATCCCCATAATGAATGTGATAATGATATGGATCCAAGTCTAAAAGGTAATGTAAAGTATAGAAAGAAATGAAAGATTGAAAGTAAATTGTGTAACTGGAGTACTTGTGTTGTGTCGGAAGTATATAACCATGAGTTCATGTTTCTTAATTTACATCGATTGGGACGCCTTTCCATGTAAATGAGGAAGTATGAATGAGCGGGCTTATGTGTTCCCGACATGGCACGAGTAGGGTACAGGAGAAGAAAGTGGGAGTCTAAATTAGTTAGGAATATAAGAACTAAGATAGGAGAGTTAGAATTAGAGTACAACTCCTAGTTGAGAATTATGATAAATCTATGCCTTAGGTGTCAAGTATAAGTTGATGGAATTAAGAAATCGTTATGAAGTCATAATACGCCTTGTGATGAGGTACAAAATGTGAGTAATGAAAGTAATTGAAGCTAATTGTCCTGTGTAAGGTGATGGCAAATGTTTAAGCATGATGATATAAAGTCGAAATATGAAATATGCATACAAGAATTATAATAGTTAATGAAAATGATATATAGGAAGAAGTAGGAGAAATGAGGTGTTTTATGCAGAGGCGGAGTCAATGGGGTGGCAGGCAGGTGCTGGGCCTCCCCCCAATCGTTAGTTCCAACCTTTGCATCAGGTGAAGCGATATGCGACGAATATGGTGTTTTATGATAAAACGATGCTTCAATTAGGAAGAAGAATAACAAATAAATAGAGACAAAACATGTGATTAAAATATTTTGCCGAAAATAATTTTACATGACAAAAAGAGAAAAAAACGAGATGAACACGTTAAAAGGAAGATGAAGACTAGTCCTCTATTCTCATTGGTTAAAGGTTTAATGGTCACGTGGGTCAAATAAAGTAATATGTGAAACTCTATGGCTTTATGCATAGAAAAATGAGAAATCATTAATTTACATTTAACTATTTTTACTGTTGTGATAACATTTTAAAAGCTGACTCATATAGCAAAACGTCAATTATTAGGCAATTAAAGTTTAATACGGTTTGTAGTTGGCTTATGATTTCTCGTTTTTATGTTTAAGCCAATAATTTTTTAGTTCTTATGGAATTGAAGCCTAGCTTCTTAACCTTTTTACTAAAAAAATGGTAATTAATAGTAAAAACAACTAGAATAACTATCTAAAAAATCGATTTGGCAAAGTTGATAGTATTCTTCCATTTAGAACTTATAGGATCTTTGTCATTCATCCATCTTTCATATATAAGCCATTCTACAGCGTCGAAATGCAAAATTGTTGTCGTGATGTGGCACACGAAAAAAATAAAATAAATAAAATAATAAATAAAAAACTAATAAAAAATCCGCCCCCCCCCCCTTAACTTGAATTCCTGGCTCCACCCCTGGTTTGATGAGGACGTTAAAAGAATGGTTAAATGGATATGATAAAATGTGAAGATATTGGCCAAGGTTGACATATATAAAGTCAAAATAGTATGATTATCTCAATTAACATGTAGTTATTAATGGAAATTTTGGATTAAAGGAGGTGAGATTGTGATGCCATGTAGATGAACGGTTTCGAAGGATAACTGGATGTAGTAAGTATGACTCGGATGATGTAAGGATCGGAGTAAGAGTACATGGTTATAGAAATAAGTGGGAAGAAATGTGGATTAAGGATATGCATTATATTATAGTATGCTTAAGGTTGCAAGATCACTTAGATCGTTGCAACTATATGGACTAAGAACAAAAAGGGCTAGGAATGCAGTATATTATGTGACTAAGTTTTGGTTAGTAATAGAAGATAGATTTCGTGGACGAAATCTAAATAAGGGGGCAGAATTGTTAGACCCGTTTCTCGGTTACAACTAGGCCCCACCCTAAATGAGTTGGTTAAGACTTGTCGTGATTGGCTAGTCAATAAATGTTACGTTATAGTCAAACCTGATGGTCAACCTAGTAGTCATTGAATGTGTAAATGGTTATAGAAAATATAACGTGTCATGTTTTTAAAGGATGTGGACTTAAGGGACCTAGGATGCCAAGTGCTAAAAGTGTTATTAAGTATATTGTGGCCAATGTGAAAGAAAAGGGACTTGAAGGGCCTAGTGTGCCAAATAGGCAAACTTGCCACCTACATTTCTCTAGATACTTCTCTATCCTTCATTCGAGTTCCAGGAAAGTTAGGTGTACGTGTGTGTGTCGTGAAGTAGAGATTGGAGGGAAGAATGGACCAAATCTTGATGATCAATCATGGTGTCTATGTGTTCCAAATCAAGTAGATGAATCTGATGAGGCGAAAAATGAACCACTTTTAGGGGGTCATTTAAGCCCGAATCCGAATTTATTTGATCAAATATTGCCCTAAATCGTTCCTTTTGTGATTTTAGGTACTTTGGGAGTGAAATCTGGAAAAGGAAGCAATTCGGACGTTTTTGGAGCATAAAAGTGAAGAAAACGCCAAAGTCTTAATTTTCCAAGCTGGGAACAGTAGGTGACGGCGTCAAGAGCAACACCTTGACGGCGTCAAGAGCAAATTTCATGAATTTCCATGACGACCCAGAAGAGTTTTGACGGCGTCACGTAGGAAGGGCGTCAAGAGTAAAAGAGTCATGACGGCCTGGAAGTGCTTAAGTCTTGACGGCGTCAGAAGTGGATCTAGGCAGTCCGAGGAGAGTTTTGGCGGCGAGGTGACGGCGTCACAAGATTACTCTTGACGCCGTCAAACCTATTTTTCTATATATAGTTTTCTAATTTTTCACATTTAAAGAGAGAAGTTTTGGGAGAAACCCTAAGTACGGTTTTGGTGTAACTTTACAGGTTTTTCAAGGGTTCCAACCCCTTGATACCTTGCATGATTAATTAAGATAAGTGTTCTTCTAATTCAATCAATATGTCTATGTGTTGGTTGTCTATATCATGTTCTTGTCTTAATTCTATCATGCTAGGCTAGATCTCTTTTGTGTTTACTTAGATCTAATGAAACCTAGATATTGATTATGTGTTGATTACTTGTTTTGGATGAATGATTTATATGTTAGGCTTAAGAAAACTGGTAGATCTCCAAATGGTAACATGCTTGAACGTCTTAAGAAACATGAACCGAGGCGCACTAGGTCTTTATTGGTTGTATTTAATGCATGAGCTACTGTTTACAATCCCTATAGTTGTGCTGGGCATGGTGTAGGAGGAGATAAGAACTCATAGAATTGGGGAGTTATGTGTGCCACCCCATGAATGGTATTAAGGAATACGATCCGTCATCCATGCAATTATAACAAGTAATTAACGTGTAAAAGATATCTAGGGAGTAGTGAAATCTAAGTAAACACATTTTCTCCAATTACTGCTCACAACCTTAGTTTAATTAGCTTAATTTCATTTTTTTTTTTTTGTATTTTATTTTGATTGCATCTTAGTATTGGGTTAGTTGAATAGCAACTAATTCCGCCCACTCTTCCAAAACCCCGAGATTTTACTTGCTTTCATAAAAAAATATAAAAACACAAAAATAATCATCCCTCACCTTTAGAACTAGTATTTAGGCTTTCTAATCCTAGCGACACTATTCCTAAGCTGAACGATCAATCCCCCGGTACTTGTCACTATACTATACTACAACGATCAGGTACACTGCCTGGTGGGGGTTGTAAGCTTCTCGAGATCCCTCGAGAGGTAAAGCCTGTTGCGATTCCCACGCATCAGAATCCTTAGCAATGATTCCTACCCAAGTAAGTATTTTAATTAGCGTTAATTGGAGAATTGAAAGTTAGGGTTCAATGAACCCTAATTGGGGGAAATGGGTAAAGATATTTATAAGATAATTAAAAAGTTATAATGCCTATGGAATAGGTCTTAGTGAGTTATGGTTAATAATTTAATGGGGCTAATTATCATATAATCATTATATGGTTATAAGATAATTAGAGGTGTTTAAGGAAGGGCTATGATTGTGGTAATCATAGTTTAGTAACTTGACTATGTGTGTATGATAATAGTGTTTTAGCCAAGATGACAAGGAGGGTGGAAATGATGATGTGCTTGGCTTCATTAGCTTGGGATCAAGGTAAGTAACCGGTTGTAATGTAAGGTTATAATGATTTCTACTCATTATGTGTTCATGTAAGTAGTTATGTTAGAACTAATGTATAGTTGAATATATTTGTTATGTGTAAGTGAGTATAATAGGGTTAGATGAGGTGTAGACAAGGATGGACTAGGATGTGAATGTTGATGTTTCAAGTTGTTAAAGGTATGTGTTGATGGCTTAATGTTGATTTGGTTAAATGGTTATGAATGTGTAATGCATGAAGGATTTATGATGTTATGTTATATCCGTTTACTTACTAAGCAATTGTGCTTACGGTTTAAGTGTCCAATGTTTTGTAGGTGCTTATGTGAGGAAGGTTAAGCGATTGGATTATGGTTTAAGATTTGGAAGTAAGGACTTGAAGGTAGAAATGCATTTAGGATTCTAGTAGTAGTATGCCGAGCTCAAGTTCAATATTGTATCCCCGGAAGTCTTAAACGGTTTGTAAATGAGTCGTCAAGTGTCAAAGTTACGTTCTTATTTGTTATAGTAAAATATGTCAACTATTGTAAGCTTTCAAATGGATATGTGGCAGATACATGTATTGGGTAAGACTGTGTAGTTGAAATGGGTCCTTAAGGGGGTGTTTGGAATAAGCGGGTTTCCACCCAATTTGCTATATGAATGGGTCATGCGTGTATGAGACATGTTAGGTATGTTAAATAATGTACGTTGGTTAAGGATTGGGTGCAATGAAAGTTTAATAAGTAGTTTGGAGTGTAATGGGTCATAATGGGTTTATTACATAACCCGTGGAATTGTACATCTTGGTTCTGAGGTTGTGTATCTTGGGTCTGGTTTGTGCATCTGATTCATCTTGGTTATGATTTGTTCATCTTGGTTATGAATGTGGGTCTTGGCAGATTTTCGGTAATCTTTGAAAATTCATATCTTTTGAATCGTAAGTCGCTACGGGTCGCACCACCTGTCGTTTTGAAGGTAGTCGAGTCTAGTTACTTGTAATAGATTTTCATCAGTTTGGAAAAGAATGACAGAAAGTCCGTTAAAGTCAAGTCGTTTCCGCGTAAAGTTTCAAAATTCTTGGTCAAGCGGTCATGAGGTGTTACAAAAACACCCCCAATCATAACTCAACCTTAACTCAACAACAATTTACAAAAACACCCCTTCATTTAAGGGGGAAGAGATTTTTTTTTTTTTTTTTTTTTTTTTTTTTTTTTTAATTACAAACACCCCCTTAAGGCTGAGTTAAGGGGTTAACACGCCGTGTTAACACAGCTTTAACTTACACCCTCACAATGGTTTTAACACAAGAATTTAAGCCCTTAACGCAGGCATCACGTTACCATTGTGCATGCTCTAATTAAAGTGTTGTGGTGAATGATTGCTTGTATAATGGATAAAGAGAATTGTGTGCAGAATGATATGTGTCTGTCATGAGGTATAGGTTGATCAAATAATAAGTAGTCTCTTGTCTGATATCTAATGTATAGAATATTTGAGGGTCTGTTTGGGCATGTCCAAAACAGATTTGTAATACAAGCTTTGTACTAATATTGGAGTTAATAAAATATTTCACCTTTTGCACCAAAAAAAATCGCGTTTTCAGTTATTTGAGTCTTGAAACACAGTCACCCCTCATCGTTATGATTTGGTTAAGCGCGTTATACATTGATGTGTTAAACTTATGTAAATCTATTAGTTTTATTTTAATACACATTTCACCCTTACCACTCACATAAACGTAAGTAGAATGGGCAATGAGCGCGAGTAACTCTACCCTGTTACTCACACCTACGATTTTTTTCTTACTCATCACCCATCTGCGGGTACAATTGTTTAAGAATGCACACATGTTTCTCAAAGTTTTGAAAATCAAACTTGATTAAAAGCAACATAAGTTACTACATATTGATAAATATGCACACACTTAGTCCACTAGCTATTAATTATATTTTATTATAACATTAATACATTAAAAAAATGGATAATTGGTTATCAATATGCACACACTTAGTCCACTAGCTATTAATTATATTTTATTATAACATTAATACATTAAAAAAAAATGGATGATTGGTATTTTGACGAACTTTGCCTTAGAATTCAAAAAGTATATACATTTGATATTTTGATGATTCATATTCTTCTTTGAGTATTATAACTCAAATGGATAATTTGTTTCTTGTTTCTTTAATAGGTTTAGCTTACTTTTAAGTTTTAAATATATCTACCAACAACTTTTAAAAAAGCTTACTTTTGAATACATCTAACAACTTCACATATATTTATATTTAAATAATATAATAAATGTAAGTTTAATAAATAAATTAAAAACACAATGGGTTAACGGATATTTTGAAAAGTATATTTGCAAGTATTTTAAAGCGGGTGTGACGAGTTTGCAGATTGGATTTGCCCTTAACAGGGATACATTACCTGTCAACTGCCCACCACCCACCACCCGATGGTGGGTACATTTTTTCACCAACAACCCACCAATGGTTAAAATTTGATAGGGTTACCCAACCATCACAAGCGGGTACCCGTGGGTCATGGGCTTTTTCTCACCCTTTACCATCCCTAATCCCTAATTATGGTTCTCCGCGGATGATGTCAAGACACTATTAGAACCAACCAAAATACAAAAACCTCAAAAATTTATTTGTCTTCGCTACTTTGCATGGGTACCATGCTAGTCTCACATTGATTATTTAGCTGAGATATTTTTAAGAAACGATTCATTGACTTGATTTTTAACATTTAAATCCGTGTAATGGTTGGCAACATACACCTTAATGAGAGAAATCTCGGGTTGAAATACGGACATCATATCTCGTTTTTAGGAGTTTCGAAAATTATGCGATCATAAAAAGTATAAACAGGTAACTGAATCAAGAAATGAACAAGACATGTTCTTAAAAATGATTTCCGACAAAAAATATTGTCCCAGATAACTCAACAAACATCCAAATGAAGTGTCAGCATATGACAAGTTCTGTTGAGCGTGAAATCAAAAATATGATCCCGAACAACTATTCCTTTGATATTTATTCCCGGGAAGGAGAAAAGGAAGGTTGAAATACTGTGTTTTAATCTATGAAAAAAGAATCAGAATGTGAGATATACAGTTTATGTCGATTTGAGGGCTTTAACTGCTTTCTCAGCTGCATCATCAAGATCTTCTGCTGTAATCAACGCCATCCCACTTTCCTGTGTAATAAAAGTCTTTCTATTGTTAAAAAAGCTCCATATATTCCCAGTGTTTGATATCAGGTCAATTTGGGCCGTCTTTTTATAATAATAGGTTGCCTAAAATACTTATATTTTATTAAAAAGTGAAGTATTATTTTTTTGATAAACAACTTTTGTATAGTTAGTTCGTTCGTTACTTAACAGAGCTCCTGTCCTTAAAGAACGATTTTTGTCAGCATATTAATGCATTAAATTAATATAAAATGTTAGATAAGAGTGCTTTTAATGAATGGCTTTACCTTAAGAATCCTCTTTCCTTGGTCAACATTTGTACCTTCAAGACGAACGACAACAGGAACTTTCAATGAAACCTGAGATCAAAAAAAATCAAATTAGGAAGCTGATTCATACCAAAAAAGTCAACAGATCAAGCTTTGCAATATGTAAAAACTTCTCAAAGCTTACCATTTCGTATCATCCATAACAATCACTCAAATTTAAAAGAATACATATGATTAGAATTGATCTAATTGAATAGAAGTGTAACATATTGAGTGTATTATTTTAGGACTAATAATAATGCAGAGGAAGAGTTAAAATCAGATTGAAACAGGATCCTAATGGTAGATGCCGGGGTTAATTATATAGCATACTAAAGTGCTTTTTCACTTGTCCCGTTTTATGAAAATATTAAGATTACAGGTTACAAGATGACGCAAACGAGACATAAAACCATCAAATAGAAGTATAATAGCTATAACATGACAAAATAAAGGGAGAACTTGAAATCTTATGCAAATAACCCTAAACATTATGTGGACTTACATGTTTAGCAGCGTTAACAATCCCACTAGCAATGACATCACATTTCATAATCCCTCCAAAGATATTTACCAAAATAGCTTTCACTTTGTCATCTGAAGTCAAGATCTTGAAGGCCTCCACAACCTGTTTGCTTTTTTTTTTAGTAAATAAATTATAACAGAATCTATTGATTGAGTGGAATATACCCTCCTTTACCCAAAAAAGAAGATATAACTTTTATTGAATACTTGCCTGTGATTCAGAAGCATTACCACCAACGTCCAAGAAATTGGCAGGAGTTCCTCCATGTAATTTGATAATATCCATGGTGGCCATTGCCAATCCTGCACCATTTACCATGCATCCGATTTCACCATCCAAACCAATGTAGTTCAAATCTGCTTTTGCAGCTGCAACCTATTAAAAACAATGATTTCAGAAATAGTTTTAGGAAGTAACTTGCTTTGCTTCACAAGTTTAAAGGTTTCTGCAATGGTGGCACTTTTGATTGATATACTTGGGAACGACCTAATCAGAAAATGTTTCCTCTCTAATGGGCCACATGGAAAAATTAATAAAAGTAGATACGAAGTAGAATGAGTTTTAAGTAGCCCAAATTGTATTCTTAATGCGCCAAACCTCCAAATAGTTTGTCAAATGTCAACAAATTAGATTATTATTGAGATAATAATAATTCCTGTAATTTATTTTACATACTAACTATTCAAGACAAACTTGAATTTAAGGCAAAAAAAATGCATCCCGTAAACCCGACCCATACCAAAAAGAATTTACCCGTATTGCCACGCATCCACGTATTTCGCCACCTCATAACTATCCTCCAATTATCTCCCATTAAAAAGATGAACTAACCACTAGTGTGGTGCCATAGTTTTATACCAGCAAATTTGTGTTACCAAATGTTATTTAGAATTTTAGACAACCATGCCATAGTATTAGCAAAAAGGTGTTCTTTATATATAAAATAACCACAATGAACAAGTCATACCTCACGAGGATCCTCCTGTGTTGGATCACGTAGAGCAAATGTCTCTTTCTGACGGTAAGCGGCATTATCATCAAAGTTTAGCTTAGCATCAGCAGCAACCAATCTGTTATCAGAAGTTTCTGCAATGGGATTGATCTAGAGGATGATTAAGATTAACACCGAACTATGGGATACAAAAAAAAAAAAAAAAAAAAAAAAAAAAAAAAAAAAAAAAAAAAAAAAGATGCCACAACTTCACTATAAAATTAAATGCTCACCTCCAACTGTGTGCAATCTGATTCACGGAAAAGGTTATACAACTTCTTTACTTGTTCTATTGAAGCACTTCTGTCAGCTACCTTAGGAGCAAGACCTTCAACAACCTTGGCAGCATCTTCATCTGTAATTCCTTTGAAGACGTCAATAGGCACCTGTAAAAAGATTAAACTAAAGGTAATGAATACTAAAAAGGAACTTTATGTAGAGGTAACCAAAGATGCAAATCCGGCGGGTTGGGTAACAAGTCAAAATGATGAAATTTTGTCGTAGTAAAAAAAATTCCACAAGTAACCGGTATCGTCATATATGATTCAAAAAGGTGTATTACTTTAACAACAATCTAATTATTTTAATTAAAATGATTTCGAGGTTGTATGCACACAAAATACAATTTGGCAACTTTGACCCATTTGACCTGTTAGCTGTTTTGTTTTAAGCTATATATTCTTCAACCCATTTGACCGTTAGATGAAAATAACCCGAATGGACCATCAAGTATAATGGGTCAAAATTGCCAGCTCAGGAATATTCAGATTTGAAACAAGAGCATACCTTTATAATCATGTCAGGATATTTCTCTGCAAGGTCTTCAATGCTAGTTCCTCCTTCTCGGCAGGCGATTATGAGCTGAAGAACAGTAGACTCGATGAGTATCATTAACAATAACTATAACAACTTTGCTTGATAGAAAGGCTTCGGAAAAACATATTTAGTGCCCATGTGACACTTTATCAATGACATCTCAGCAATAAAGTTGTGAGCGTGTTAAGAAGAAGCTTACAGGGCCAGCAGTTGTACGATCAAGAGTGATTGCGAAGTACATCTCATTCACAAGTGAAACCTTTTCACACAAGTAAACCTGCAAATATATAGACGGACATTAATTTATATTGTTCGATTGCAACCGTACAATAATAGAATCTGTACATCCCGAGACTAATTACTAGGAAACTCAAAAGCAGCCAATAGTCAATGAGTAGCATGTCCCAGCAGAGATCACAAAAGCAGCCAACGGTCGTAACAAGATACAAACAAGGATATAAGTAATAACCTTGCTGACAACTTTTCCTTGTGGACCAGTTTGTTTAGTTACGAGAGTTTGTCCAAGCATCTTCCCTACAAGATCATAATAAAATCTAAGGAACAGCAATTCATCATTCATCAATCGTAAAAATAGTCAGCATGCTTATAGTGATGGCCATTTACGTATTCCTCATTTATCATTGATACTAAACTAACATTCAAATGTAGACAACTAGTTAACTCAAAAAGTCAAGCAAACCGCATACCAGCAATCTCTTCGGCCTGTTCAGCTTTAACGATGTGAACTCCGCCCTGAAGACCACTTGTGAACTTCCCTAGACCCCTTCCACCAGCAAGGATTTGGCTCTTCACCACCAACTGTAACAAGGAAAATAGCGCATGTTATTTGACTTTTTTTTATAATGTGATTTTCCTGTTCAGGTTTCCCGGGGAGGGCGAGCCTCTTGACTCATATTCCCTCTCCGGGTTAATCCCGGGACCATTTCTGACCCTAGCGAGGTTTGAACCCTAAAAGGGTGCAACACGAGGACTTCTCAGTGGGTCACACAAGCCGGTACTACTCTCGCCCAAGCATGCTTATCAAGGTTATAAAAAATTACCTCCTTGTCATTTGGAAAAGTGGTTTGTATAGCATTTCTGACTTCCTCAAGAGAAGAAACAGCAACCCCTTTGGGAACATTAATACCAAACTTGCTCATCAATTCAGCTCCCTGATATTCATGAATATTGAGACGACGGAGCTGCTGTTGTTGCCATTTTGAGGAGGCAACGCTGACTGATTTAGATGCAACTTTGTTTAATAATCCTCTCATTTTCTTATTGATTCAGAGATCTGTTACAGATAGTATGAGATGGTTAATGGTTTTATATATAAAAATGTATCTGGATCGAACTGAAAATGGAACCCTAATGACTGACCTGACCTTTGTTTTGCGTTGAACTTTTTGTTATTCGTTTGTTTGTGGGGAATGATTGTGGGGCCGGTTGAGTTGTAACATGAAATGATTTAGTAGTGGTTTTGTTATCGAGAATGGGTATCAACCCGGATGTTTGTTATATGGGTATAGAATCAAAAGAATGGATTTGATGATAAGACAATTGTTTGGTAGCACGTTTTAGAATCAAAACAATCATTCATTTTCAAAATGTGGTTCCATATAAAAAAAGATGGTTTTGAGTCATCCTTTTAAATAATTGGGATGTCTTTTTTACATAATCTCTCGTTTACACTAAACATGTTTAATCTTTTTATATCATTTTCATATTCTTTCTTATTTATTATCTAAATAATATTTTTTGTTTAAAATTTATTGTAAAATATATTTAAATAAATATAATCTCTTTCTCCAAAAACTATCCTAAATCCAAATCCTACACCAAAAATCCAAATACTAATCCAACCTTACTTATAAATCAAACGGACCCTAAAATAAAGCATATTTTAAATCCAATAAAGGAGATGATTTACAAAACTATTCTCATATCCATATTCAAAAGATTCTCTTTTACAACCAAACGCCCTCTTAGACTTTAGACCGAGTGAAGTGGTAATCAACGTCTCACCTTTTCACCCAACAACAACATCTCACAAATATAGTGTAATAAAATAATTAACTTTATCAGCTAAACATAACTCACTTAAATATAAGAGCATGCTTGGTTGGGGATTATATAGCATAAGGAATGGGTAAGATAATCAAAAGTGGTGGTTTGTCGGAGATAATGCAATCACCCATTACCCTATAGTGGGTAATGAAAATTAGACTACCAAATTTTGAGGGTAATGAAAATTATACTAAGTTTTAAACCTCCAACTACCAAATTTTACCCCAACCCACCTATCTAACCTTCTTTTATTGGGTTTTGTTACGATCGAACAACCATCACCATAAATCAAAAAATCTTATTTTTGATATTTTTAACTATTTCATGTTTGATCACTACATAGATTCCTAAATTCGTGTGACTAAGTTGATTTTCTTTTTCTTTCATGTTTGAAGTTGGTTGTAATTGTTTAGGTACTAATTTTGTTACAAAATGAACTGCTTGTTATTTGTTATTTGAACTTGTATTATTTTCCCTCTTTTTCTCTTATAATCAAAATTAAAATATCAAACTCATTCCTGAATATTTCACCAAGCAACACCAATACAATGATAATAGCCATTGTATTCCTTAGCATTACCATTCCCATTTCCTTTTTCATTCCTCTATTTGAACCAAGCATCCCCTAAATATACTTCACAAAATCAAAATCACAAACACACTTTTTTTCAAAAGTTGGTTGATCCACATACCAACTCGTGCTAAGAAAACATCACCAACCCGTGTAGAGGCGGACCGGGACTCTAAGTCACCAGGTGCAAAAAAAATACGAGTATAAAGAAAAAAATGAACTAAAAGGTACGATTTCATTAATGTTGGAACCATAGTTTTACTATTTTATCAAGTCTCGGTCATTTGTAATAATAGGTTGCTTTAGTTATTTATTACTTACACTTATGTAATGTCTCAAGTTTACTAGGCTTAAGTTTTATGATCCATGGGCCTTAAAAGCCCACACGTTTTGGAGAAAGGAAGGAGAGGGAGTGTTGCCCTAGCTCCTTCCCTATATATAGTATGCTTAGGTCTATGTAATACTTGGTTGGTTATTTGAAAACATTAAGGAAACTCTTGCATTTCATTTTCTCAAATTTCTCATAATCATCCCACTCTCATTCTCATCTCATTTCTTACATAATCATACTTGTGTTTACAAAATGGTGACCTAACAAGTGGTATCATTCGCCGGAAGAAGGTGTAGTTTTGTTTTCATTGATTTTTCTTCTCAAATTCGTTTTTTTCATACCGAATTTTTTGTTAAATTTGAAACTTTTGTTTTGTTTCTTGGTTTTTCTCACATATTTGTTTACAAACTTGTGTTTACAATCAAAACAAACCATAAAGTTCCAAACTTTTGCAACAAAATTCGATTTCTCATTACTTGTACTATTTTTCGAGATCTTTTTCAAGTTTAAAATTTTTCATAAAGTTTTCTACTTTCCTTAAGATTTACTCATTTTATTCACAAACGTACAAGTATCTTGAAAGAAAAACGAATTTAAGGATTGCTTTCTTTGAAATACAAAAGCTACTAAGTATCGAGATCTTCATAAGCACTAAGTATCGAGATCTTCTAAAAAGTGCACTCCCTCGTCTTCGTTTGTGTGAACTCGGTATTTTCTTTCTTGTATAAGAAAGTTAAGTACTTCGACTTTTGGGAAAGTTTTCGAAATTGTATAATTTCGAAAACCAAGTTTCGCTATTTCTCGAAATTTATCGAGAAAAGTGGTTCAGTATCGAAATCTATTTTTTCGAGAAACTTATCTCTTTATCGAGATCTTCCTTCTCGATAAATTATTTCACCAGGTTCTCGATATTATTTCCCAAGGTTCTCGATAAGTTTGCCAAGGTTCTCGATAAAATTTCACCAAGGTTCTCGATAACATTAACAGTTTCGATAATTTGCCAAGTTTTCGAAAACTCTTTATCGCAATCTTTAGTGAAATTGTGTTTCTCGATAACTGGTTTATTCTACACTTTCTACAAGATCCATTTCTACACAAGTGTTCGAAGATGTCTCAGCCACCTAATTACTACTTTCCTCATGTTCAACAACAAACATCTCAGCAACAACAACCTCAGCAGTATCAACAACAACATTACCTTCCGCACCAGATGAATCAACAACCTCCTAAATACAATCCACAACAACAATACCTTATGATGCAACAACAGCTCATTCCTCAACAACTACCATATCAAGTGCCACAACAAACCACTCAGTTTTCCTCCAAACAACCTCACTGGTTTGACAGAATGTGTGAAGTTATTACAACTCAACAATCCCGACATGAGGCAGGATCACTTGAAACACCTCCAATGCTTACACCTGGTAATTATGTGCAATGGTCAAGTCGATTCCTACGATTTCTTGAACTCAAGAAACCTCATGGGCCATTCTTGAAACAAGTAATACTTGAAGGACCATTTGAGTGGCCTACACGATTTGAAGCTGGTGATCCAAATGCAGATCCTCCACGTCCTCCTGGTGATAGACCCCTTCCAGAAACTGCACTCACTGAAGAACAGAAACTACATCGTGAAGCTGATCAGTATGCAATGGCTTATATACTTCAAGGTATACCAAATCCGATCTATCGCAGTGTCGATGCTCAGAAAACGGCCAAAGCAATGTGGGAACACGTTCATCTCCTCATGGAAGGCACTCAATTGAACAAAGATGACATGGAATCCAAGCTTTACATGGAATACACTGACATCACTATTGAACCTGGAGAGTCACTTGAATCATACTATCATCGTTTCACAAATGTGGTTAATGATCTGGAACGTCACAAAATCACTGTACCAAGGATCGCTGTGAACTCCAAATTTGTGGGTAGTCTTGGCCCTGATTGGCATAAATATGTGACATTTGTTCGTCAAACGAAGAATCTTCATGATGCTCCATATGGGTTGCTGTATGATTTTCTGAAACACCATGAACCTGAAGTGGAAAAAGATCGAGCTCTACGAGGAGGATACACACCAACATCAACACCAAATTCCTTGGCTCTCGTAGCTCAATCTCCCTATGCTCCACCACCAATGTCTAATCATGCATATGTTCAAGAGCAGAACTACTTCAGTTATCCACAATCTTCCACCTCGAACCAAATGGTCCCTTATGATTCATCTCCACAAGATTCTTCTACTCAACTTGTTCCGTCAAACAACAATGATGCTGTGTACTACTCCAACTCCAATGATGATGACGATGATGACTTTAATACGTTGAATCAGGGACTTGCTCTTATTGCTCGTGCATTCAGCAAATTCTCCAACAAAACAAACAACCGTCAACGTTCATCTTCAAACACAAGAAATCAAGCTGTTGTTAATGATGGAAGAGTGGAAATTCAGAATCGTAGCTATGGTCGATCTGGTTCAGGAAGCTCTTCTGGAAACTATGGGAATGGTCAGAGGTTTAATAACAATACCGGGTTCAGAAACAACTCAGCATCTCCTCAACAAAGGTCTGATTCAGTTGCTACAAGAAACTCCAGCTCAGGGAATGCAGTTTGGTGCTACAATTGCAATGAACAAGGTCATATAGCTACAGCATGTCCCAAACCGAGAACTCGAGGTAGTAAGTTTCACAAGCAGGCATTACTCATGGCTCTTCAAGATGAAAAGGATGGACATTTCCCTGAACAAGACAACAACTTCATGGCAAATGTACACAATGATGATGACATGGAAGATCTGGAAGCTAATGCAGCTGTGATGCTTATGGCCAACATGCAGGAATTTAAGCTCAATGATTCAGGTCCAGTGTATGACACTGACGGCTTGTCTCAGGTACATGACCTTAATGCATGCTTTATTAATGAAATAGTCTCACCTTCTGCTTCTGAATCAGATACGGCGCAAGTTGTTCCATCTTTATCATCTTCATCCTCTCAAAAAGATGAACAAATAAGCACAGTTGTCATATTTGATGATGACACAGTTGTTTCATTTGATGATCCAATTGAGAATGATGAACATGATAATTTAGAACAACATGAACCATCATTTGATCCAGACCCTGACCTCATATTGTTATCTAAACAACTGGATGCTCAACAATTGCAAATACTCAAATGCAACGAGAAAAACAAAGTTTTAAAAGAACAAAATGCATCATTTGCAAGAGACATTGAGTGTTATAAAATTCAGCTTTCAAATCAAGATGAAAAGATTAAACACACTAAAAGTTTTGAAAAAGCTTTTCAAGATTCTTACAACAAAGAACAAGATCTTCAACGCAAAATACAAGATTTAATTGAGTCACACGGAAAGTTGATTTCGAAACTTGAAAGTGAGAAGGGTGAATTGAAAAAACAGGTTGAATGTCTTCAAGCTGAACTTTCAAAAACAGAAACAAAATTGTCAAGTTGTCAAAAAGATTTTCATGAACATAAAATACGGAAAAGGAAGTACATAGACAACTTACTCGGTGATATTGTTGAACTTGAAAAACAACTCAAAGAATTTCGTCACATTGTTTACAAACACGGGAACTCTGTCACAACAATTCAGAAATTTACTTTAAAACCGAAACCCAATTGCGGTTATGCACTTGGTGATTACAATTCAATGTTTCTACACACGGCATTCAAAGAAATTCCAAAGATTTACAGTATGGATTATTTTCTTGATAATACGGTTGTGCGTGCTGTTGTTTTTGATACTGAGGAGGAAGAAGAACTTGAAGACGAGAGTCGATCTAAAATGAGTCAAGTTCAATATTGGACACCATATGACTATTCAAAAGCTCCTCCACTTTCAAAATCTTTTGTCACTCAAAAGGAATTACCTGAGAAATCATGGTTTATCGAAGAGTCCTATGTTTCATCTCACAATGCAGCTCCTGTCCCACCTGTAGCACAAATAAATGGTCCTTTACCATCATCCGGTGAACTTACACGTTTACCAAAATGTCGTGTCTTAAATTATTTCAAAACCTTTATGGAAGACATCGATATTTTGGAGGAAACAATTGAACGCAATTCAGAAATAAAAATTGAAACTTTTCAATCCGCTTACGAGCGAGAAAAGAGAGATATTTTTCAAAAACAAATGAAACCAATTGTTCAACACCTTCGTCTATGTGCTACACGTTGGGATCAGGAACTTCAAAAGGAGGTCAAAAATATGATAAACGTTTTTGATACTGCTGAAAATGAGATTTTGGTCCAAAAGCTACAAACTAAAGTTTTCAAAAATGATGCCGATCGACTCTTGGAACAAGTTCTCTGTGCTGATATTTTGTCTGTTATCATGAATGATCTTTATAATTCTGGTACTTCTTTGCTTAAGCATGATCATTGTGTTGATAATATCTTGTTGAATGAGGAAATTGAGACACTTAAACTGGAAAATGAAAAGTTGAGAATTAAAAATGATGATGTGACAAAACAATTTTCAAAAGAAATTTGTCAACTCAATCAAAGGCTTGAATGGTGTCAAGCTAAAAGTCTTGAAAGGGAATTGAAGTTTCAAAGTCAAAATGTTTCAAACTCTTGTCAGATTTGCAAAAACAATGAGTCCTTAAAAGGTCGATGTTTCAAATACGAGAAAGAAATTGCGGATTTAAAAATTGAAAACGCCGAATGGCAACAAAACCGCGACGACATCAAATATTGCAATGGTTTACTTGAGTCTGAAATTCAGGACAAAAATCACATCATCATTGATTTGAAAGAGAAAGTTAAGCTACTTCAAAAAGGAAAAATGGTTGACACCACGGTGATAGCACCAGGAATGTATCAAATAAACAAAACTGATAAAGGAAACGTTGTTCAAAACACTAATGTTGATACCTCCACTTCTACAGGACTAGTCTCCACTTCTAGCGTTAGCAGACCCAAGCGAAAAAGTAAAAAGAAGAATAGGATCTTGCAACGTAAGAGAGGACACCTAGAAGCTCAGGAAGTAGAAGACCAACTTAGGACTTTGAATAAAACTCATGTTGCATCCGATTTAGATTCTAATCTGGCAAATTGTAATCAAAATCTAAATGTAACGAATGATGAACCTTTGAATGTTTTGAATATTAATGCATCTTGTGTATTTTGTCGTAAAAGCGTATCATCTGGTGATCATACAAAATGTTTAGCTAATTCTCTTCTCAATCGTCATAAGAAACGTAGGACACGCATTCCTTTTAGGCCCACTAATGCCTCTAAGTCTAACTTAGGAAAGCCGTCTTCTACGGTTTCTAATGATATCCCAGTTACCCCCATAGGTGCCGAGAACAAATCTAGGACTGAGCCAACTACTAGTGCATTTAACATTAAGAAAGCAAAAACTAGTTGGAACTGGCAACGTTGGTTACAATACAAACCAGATTTTAAATGGATTCCTAAATTGTTAATTACATGTGTTACTAACCAACAGGAACCCGCATTGTCTTTGGGTTCCACCCTTACTTCTGTTCCACCCGTGTCTTCTTCTGGTGATACAGGTGGTACAGATCGTTCTCTGGATTGTTGATAGCGGATGCACCCGACATATGACAGGCAATCTCAAACTGCTACACAACTTTGTCTCAAAGTTTATTGGAACTGTCAGATTCGGGAATGATCATTACGCTCTTATCATGGGATATGGTGACTATGTAAGTGGGAACATCGAAATAAGCCGTGTTTATTATGTGGAAGGCCTTGGACACAACCTTTTCTCTGTTGGTCAATTCTGTGATGGGGATCTAGAAGTTGCATTTCGTGAGAAAACTTGCTTTGTTCGCGACCTACAAGGAAACGATCTAATGTCTGGCTCACGCGGCTCCAATCTTTATACAATATCAATGTCAGATATGATTGCAACATCTCCGATATGTCTTCTCTCCAAAGCAGAGTCAACTAAATCTTGGTTATGGCACAAACGTCTTTCTCACTTGAATTTCAGAACCATGACTGACCTTGCTCGTTATAAACTTGTCGATGGATTTCCAAGATTCCGTTTCACCAAAGATCACTTATGTCCAGCCTGTGAACAAGGAAAAAGTACTCGTGCTCATTTTCCGTCTAAACCTGAGCAAAGTACGAATCATGTTTTACAACTGCTTCATATGGATTTGTGTGGACCAATGCGTGTTCAAAGTATCAACGGTAAACGGTACATACTCGTAATTGTGGATGACTTCTCCAGATGGACTTGGGTTTATTTTCTACGAAGTAAAGATCAAGCTCCTTCGATGATCATCACCTTTCTCACCAAAATTCAAGTTCAGCTTCGAAACACAGTACGAATCGTCCGAACTGACAATGGTACTGAATTCAAGAATCAGACACTTCGGTCTTACTATGAGAAAGTGGGAATTGAACATCAAACGTCTATACCTAGAAGCCCAGAACAGAATGGTATGGTTGAAAGACGCAACAGGACGTTAGTGGAAGCTGCTAGAACTATGTTGATTAATGCTCAATTACCAGATTACTTATGGGCAGAAGCTATTTCAACCGCATGTTATACTCAAAACCGTTGCATGATCACAAAACGTCATCGCAAAACACCATATCAAATTGTTCACAAAAGAAAACCGAACATCGATTACTTTCATGTATTTGGAGCACTTTGCTATCCGAAAAATGATCGTGATGATTTAGGAAAACTCAAAGCTAAGGCTGACATCGGAGTGTTCGTTGGATATTGTGAAAATTCCAAAGGTTTTCGGATATGGAATCGTCGTACAAAAGAAATTCAAGAAACCATTCACGCTAATTTCGATGAACTCACCCAGATGGCTTCTGAGCAACACAGCTTAGGACCCGAATTTAACCGTCTCAACTCTCCGGCATCTTCAGCTGAACCTTTACCACTTAACCGCAAAGAATTAGAAACCTTGTTTGCTCCACTATTTGATGACACGATTGAATATCGTCCTACTGAGGTCTCACCAAATTCCGCTGCTCAACCTGATCACATTCCAGTACCAGACTCACCTCAACAAACTTCAACAAGTGTTGAGAGAGACGGTCCTTCAATTGTATCATCTACAGCAGAACAAACTGGTTCTACTCCCTGCCATCCAGCTGAAGATCCAACACCACAATCAGTTCCACAACCCGCAGAGCATGATCCTGATGCGTTCATTAATCCGTTTGCACCAGCTACTACAGTTCCTGATATAGCAGAGTCGTCAACACGCAACTTGGATCCTGCCAACATGCGAGATTCATATCAACTACACCCGTCAACACACAAATGGACTCGTGACCATCCACTAGTCCATATTATTGGCCATCCAGATGCACCAGTCATGACAAGACAACGACTTCACACCGATGGTGAAACTTGCATCTACGCACTCACAGTTTGTCATGAAGAACCCAAGAACATTAAAGATGCAATGACTTATGACAACTGGATTGAATCTATGCAAGAGGAATTTCAGCAATTCATAAGACTAGAAGTCTGGGAATTAGTTGAAAGACCTGACGGAGTCTTGGTCATCGGGTTAAAATGGATCTGGAAGAATAAACTTGATGCAGAAGGAACAGTCATCCGCAACAAATCACGTCTGGTAGCGAAAGGATACTCTCAACTTGAAGGTCTAGACTTTGCTGAATCCTTTGCTCCAGTGGCACGACATGAAGCTGTTCGGATCTTTCTGGCTTATGCTGCTCATAGGAATATGGTGGTTTACCAGATGGATGTGAAAACAGCATTTCTGAATGGAGAACTCCGTGAAGAAGTTTATGTCAGTCAACCTGAAGGCTTCGTTGATCCTGAGCGTCCTAATCATGTCTACCGACTCAAAAAGGCTCTCTACGGACTCAAGCAAGCCCCACGGGCGTGGTATGACAAACTGTCTACTTTCTTATTGGCCAATAAATTTTTTAAAGGATCAGTGGATCCCACACTATTTACAAAAACCTACGGGGAGGACTTACTTGTTGTTCAAATATATGTCGATGATATCATTTTTGCCTCAACAAAACGAAGTTATTCTAATGATTTTGCTAAATTAATGAAAGATAATTTTGAAATGTCCATGATGGGTGAACTTACGTTCTTTTTAGGATTACAAGTTCATCAATCACCCCGTGGAATTTTTGTACATCAGTCCAAATATGCTCTTGAAATATTAAAGAAACATGGAATGATGACTTGTGATACTTATAATACACCAATGGGTTACACCACAAAACTAGATGCTGATTTACATGGGACTCCCGTTGACCCTACCAAATACCGAAGTATGATTGGGTCCCTCATGTATCTCACAGCTAGTAGACCTGATATAGTTTTTGCTGTCTTCATGTGCTCACGTTATCAGTCAAGACCAACTGAAAAACACCTCAATGAGGTCAAAAGAATCCTTCGATACATAAAGGGAACCATTAACTTGGGGATCTGGTATCCGAAGGATTCTGGTTTTGAACTAATTGCTTTTTCAGACGCTGATCATGCAGGATGTTTAGATACACGCAAAAGCACATCTGGTGGATTACAGTTTCTTGGAGACAAACTTGTGTCATGGCAATCTAAGAAGCAGGACTGCACGTCTTTATCATCTACAGAATCTGAATACGTAGCCATGTCGGCTTGTTGTGCTCAAGTCATCTGGATGAGATCACAACTTAAAGACTATGGCTACCTATTCAACAAGATTCCTATCTACTGTGATTCAAAGAGTGCAATTGCTATCTCCTGCAACACTGTGCATCATTGCAAATCCAAACACATTGATCTCCGTTATCATTTCATCAAAGAGCATGTGGAAAGGGGTACAGTTGAACTTTATTTCGTTGGAACTGAATACCAATTGGCGGACTTACTTACCAAATCCTTGGCACCATCCAGGTTTGCTAGTCTAGTTCACCAGATTGGTATGCGATGTTTGACACCAGAGGATCTGGAAAAGTTTTTAAAATACCACTGATCGTCAAACATCACATCTATCATTGTATAATATTTATCTTTCTTTCTTAACTATAAACTAATTAAAACCCAAAAAGATTTTTCACAATTTTTATTTTTTTTCTTCTTAAAAAAAAAAAAAAAAAAAAAAAAAAAAAAAAAAAAAAAAATGCAAGTATATCGCTTCCTTTCAACACCTTGTTCTTACTTTACAAGTGTTGAGGGGGAGTCACGCGTAAATTTCTTTCACCATTTTTTTTAAATAGGTATACTTGCATATTTCTCATAAGCTTTCGGTTCGATGTGTGTGCGGATGGTTTATTTTACAACACCTTGTCTCAAATGGTTTACATCTTCAATAGTTACCTTAACGAATGCACATCTCAACATTTATAGACTTGCTAGGTACTTTAGAGTTCTAGTTTAAGTTCTTTAGAGTTAAGGGACCATAATTGTCAAAGTCTTTAAGGTTATTATAACTTTATGTACACTTGTTGGTTTGTTTTTAAGTTCAAGGACCAAAAGGGGACAAAAGTCAAAATTTCAAAAATATATATAAACAAACAAACCGTATAAACAAACCATCACTAATTCTTAAACCCCTAAACCCTTCTCATAACCTACGGTCCATAATCTCTCTTGCTAACCACGACTCTGATCTTTGAATTGTAAGTTACCTTGGTTTCACTAGGATATATCTTACATAGGATCTTGGTTAATTTGAATTTCAACGGTTAGATCTCTCGATTTGGTGATATCGAGAACTAGGGCTTGATCTTCGAAAATTGTTGATTACATGACATGGTGATTAATTCGTGATGAGGCTTTATTACTTTGCTTGTTTCTAATGATTCCTCATCAGTTAACCACATTTTAACGTGTTTGAAGAGGTTCTCGATTTCAAATAGATTGGGTCGAAGTGGGTTGTTATGAATCTGTGATTATTTGGTTGTGTTTATTGGTGGGATTTGTGTCTTTGTTCTCTAATGTGCATATTTTATCTAGCTTGGATGTTTATCATTGTTCCTTCATGTATCTCGAAATGCTTGTTCATGTGTTCATATCGTAATCTTCGGGTTTGCCTAAGTTACGTTTAATCTAACTTGGTGACAGGCCAATTTAAGTGGTTACATGATTTGTGAAGTATACGAAGATGTAATCTCACGAGTATTCGACTATATTCTTGTATAAGAATATTTTCGAGATAATTGAATTTTATCGAAATCCTCGAAAATTATCGAGAAACTCAAAGTTCTCGATATACTGATGTTTCTCGATAATAATAAAATTGTTCTCGATAAAATTTTCAGTTATCGAAATCTTCGATTTCTCGATAAAAGTTTTCGATAAATATTAAGTTTTCTCGACAAAATTTTCTCGAAAATATTTCTCAATTTATGACAAAATTTTTCGATAAAACGATTATAGTTTCTCGATAATATGTTTCCATGAATTGAAAAGTTTTTCTCGATAAAAGTTTTCTTTCTCGATAAATTTTTTTTCGATAAAGCTTGTTCTCGATAACTTTCTCGATAATGTTTCTCGAGATGTCACTTTCTCGATGAAATGTCAGTTATCGAAATCTTTCAAAACTTAAATTTTCTCGATAACATCAGTTTCTCGATAGGTTGTTTATAGAATTGATTGATAAGTTGTTTCTCGATAAGTATGGTTCATTAGTGTTGAGTAATGTGATGTAATGTGAATTGTACTTGTCATGTTATGCTTATTTGTCATGTTATGATTATATGCATTTGTGCTTAATTGTTTCAAGTAGATATCTACATACAATATCTAAATTGTGCTAACTCCTAACACATTTAGATGTTTGATTTATGGTGATATTTTTCAGAAAAACATGGCTGAACACACTGAGAACGTCGCAGAACAACCTCTTCCATTACTCACCTTGGATGACATCACTCCCGAGAACTACAATGTCACAATTGGCAACAACAATCCCAGAGTCGATTTCAACAAGTTGAATATCACAGAGAAATCATGCAAGATTGTGAAAGATATCCTACTGGCACATCCATGCAAACCACTTCTCACCTGCTCAACTTCAGTTCCACTGTTCTATCTTCATCAATTCTGGCTTACTGCTCAGACCAACTTGGATAATGAGTCTTTCACTGTTACCTTAGATAGCCAAGATTACTCTGTAGATCATGACGTTCTTCGAACAGCCCTTCTCATGCCACAAACTGACAACGAATTTGCTCCGATACTACCTGACTTGGAACTTCTTGACTTCTTCATTGAATTAGGATATGAGGTTGATGATGATGAACCTCTAATCAAGCTTTCCAAATTTAATGTCAAGTATATACCTCAGCCTTGGAGAACATTCTGTTTGTTGGTTGTTAGATCTATATCTGGAAGGAAAAGTGGTCATGAACATCCAAGGCTCGAACACCTGCAAACATTCTGGGGAATGGTGACTCTGACACCAATTGACTTTGCAATTCCTATCATGAATGATATCATCTACAGTATTCAGACCGACCGTGTGAAGACTATGATACCATTCACCAGATTCACCAAGCTTATCATTGAACATCTCTGCAAAAGTTCTCCAGAATACATCAAGAGGATGGCTGATCCTAATGAGCCGAAGCACCTCGTCGAGGACGACTTCCCCACATTATTCATCAAATCAACCACTTCCGCTACCAAGAACAAAGGTATGAGGATTCCCGAATACCTTCTGAATGACAACATTAAGAATAGGGCAAACTTCAAGTTGTATGATCTGGCTTACAAAGGGGAACTGGAAGAAGCAACTACAAAGACTCGTAGCAAAGGAAGTGTAAAGTCTGGGAGTACCACGAGCACCACTGGATCACCGCTTACAAGATCTAAGTCTGCTTCAATGGCAAAACCCAAGACTACTACCACACCTAAACCTACATCCAAACCTAAACCTGCTACCAAACCAAAGAAGAAGGCAACTCCTGAGTACTTTATTCGGGATGAACCTACTCCTTCACCTTCTGACACCGAGTCTGAGTTCGATACAGAATCTGACGAAGAAGAACCAGACTATGAACTGAGATACAGAGCACCTGATGAAGGATTTCCAGCTATAGAGATTGCAGTACAACAAAGTCTGGAAACTTATGAAGAAGAGACAAGGAGAAGAAAAGGAGTCACTATCAATGAGCCAAATGATGATGAAGATGCACCAATCGTTGAACCATTAGTTGATAAACGCAAACTTAAGAGTATAGTTGTCGACACTAGAGATGAAGAAAAGCAGCTTAGGAAAGAACAGAGGAAAGCAAGCCTTGAAAGCCGACTTCTATCACACCCTCCAACACCACCACCTATTGATCAGTCAGAACATGTAGGGGCTACAAGCAGTATGATTCCTCCAACAACGTCAGAATCAGCTCCACAACCTGATGACAACGTTAAGGATACAGACAAGACTGAAGATGTCCTCATGACAGAGACTGCTACTTTAGAGGAGAATGTTGGCGGTCAAGAGAACTTAGCTACGGATCAGGAACATGAATATCTTATTACTCCAGAGTTTCTTGCACGAGAAGCAGAGGAAGCAGAGGAACGTCGTCGAAAGGAAAACGAAGAGAAGAACGCGTTCGACACCAACATGTTTCTTAAGTCATCTTCTCAGCAGACTTCCTCAGCACAACCTCCACCTCCTCAAGACTCTCTGCCAAAGGATCCAACTCCTCCTGCTTCTTCTTCAGACTCTCACAACGAGTCTTCATCTGAATCATCACCAGAGCACTCATCACCCACACCATCTGAAACCGCATCTAAACAGCATTCGATCAATGAACCAAAACAACAAGTTGATCTTCAGGAGCAAGTGAACAAACTCACCGACATGGTTACCAAACTTACTAAACGAGTTGAGGAATTCCAGGATTCTACGCAGCTGATTGACAAGTTCTTGAAATCTGATTACGAAGGGTTTATCAGAACTGCAACACATGATTTTCTCACTGATAATCTGGTTGAGATGATCACTCCTGAGATAGCAAACCTTCTCACACCAATCAATGACAACTTGGATCACAGAATTAGAAGTGTAACAAGGAAAATGTTGTCTACTACACCATTCACGCTTCACACCGCAAAATCTTCTACTGTGGCTCCAACCGTCCAAGAATTGTCCTTCAATGACATGCTTGTCAAACTCTTCGACAACCTTGCCACCAAAACCACACAGACAGCTGAAGAAAAAGGCCTGTATGATGCTATGGTAGCTTATATGTCAAAAGAGTCATGCAAAGATGCTGCTGGAACCAGAAAACGGACAAGAAAAGATGACGATCCTGACCCAAACTCCAAAGGCAAGAAACCGAAGTCTGGAACAGGTCCCTCATCCTCTCTACAACCACAGAAGGACTCCACTCCTCCTGGAACTCAACAACAACCCTCTGCTACTGGTGAAGGTCAAACCGAAGATGAAGAAATGTTCATGGAACAAACTGATGACTTCCAAGATCAACTTGACACCGATGACCGTGCTCCACCAACTCATGATTCTCATGCTGGTCCATCATCACCGTCCAAAGCCAAAGACAAAGATGCTACATCCAAGTCTAAGAAATCCAAGAAGAAAACACGTCATTCATGGCTCGACAATGATGACAATCCTCAGAATGATTGGCTGACAGAAATGGTCCAAGCTCAACCTCCTCTGGAAGAAGAAGAACCTCTTCCTGGTAACACTCTTCAGTTCACCCAGGTCATTATGAAGGATCTTCACATCAACAAACTCACAAAGGCGGAGCTTAGGAGAATCAATAGGGATGCACAAGAATTCCTCAAGAAAAGATCTGGAAACAAAGTCGAATACGAATATCACATGCAGAATATAGCTAGTGCAATGTCTGCCGACTTTGACTGGTTAAATCCTGAAGTGAATATCGATCTAAGTTCCAAGAATCATGAAAAACCTTACTTCACCGACTGGACCAAACCATTACCGTTGAAAGGATTTCCTGACAAACCGAAGATACCTTACAGCTTCTTCTTCAACAAAGATCTTCGTAACATCCAGCTCACTCAACAGATATCCAAGAAGAAATATGCTTCCTCACTCACAATCTCAGTACCAGCCGCTAGATACGAAATTCCAGCCATTGAAGAAACCACCCGTATTTTCAGCAACTCCATCGTTGCTTACGACAGAGATGCTCTACACGGAATTCAACATTGGCCTGATCGTCGTCGTCTCGGTTATACAAGCAGATTAGGAGAAACATCATTGGAAAATGTGAAGCAGAAATCAAAGATCATCGCTATCTTGGAGATTCAGCAGTCGAAACGGTTTAACTACTTATTCATGCGTGAAATTGTTGTTAAACGACAAGATGAAAAGAAGTACAAGTTCTCCGAAGCAGACTTTCCCAACCTTTATCTCAATGACATAGAAGATATGTATCTTGAAAAGGTTCAGAATAGAATGCGCGGATTCGATAGAGACGTTCAGTACAACTTCATGGCATCGCTACTTCTTTACATCCGACGACTGATTGTTCAAGAAAGAGTGGAAGATCTTCAGCTTGGAGTGGAAAGTTACCAACAAAAGATCAATTTGACAAAGCCACAGTTCTACTTTGATGGTCTCTATGACACACCACAGTTTACTCTCATCCAAGAACCGTTTGGTTTCACATACATCAACAGCAAAAAGCTACAAAGCTTCATGAGGTTCGATGAGGTACATAAATTCTGTGATGTTACACTCAAGTTTGTTCGTGATGGGCTTGTCAAAAGGTTGAATGATGATCGACGTAAGATAGCTAAGGGGGAACAACCTAGATGGAAATCCAGCTCCAGAAGACAAGTTCGTAACTTTGTCTTAAAGATTGAAGAACGGTTATTTCGACGGGAACAGATCAGACGACTGGAAAGCTACATCGGTGCCAGACCATCGTTTCCTGTCAGAAACTTCGAAAGACCAGAACCTCAGTTCACTAACTTCAATGCTCCACTTCCAGACGAAGAATAACTTGGTACATTTGATCATATTTCTTCAATATCAATTGTTTCAGTGATTGAATCATTTTTTTCTATTATGGTTTGTGCACACATAACAGTGTACAACCCGTGCTTGTACTTAAAGGACCCTGAGGTACGCTTCAGTGCCTCAATCCTAAACATAAGGAGCGAAAGCTTCTTACTTTTGAGTAGAATTAATCAAACATTTATGATTTTTTCATAATTCTGCTCAAAAGGACAAGTATTTCACCTCAATAAGACCTAATCACTTGTTGAGGGGGAGCACTAGTCAAAACTAAATACTTTGTTCAAACATCAAAAGTTCTTTGTGAATCTCCCCGTAAGACTCAAAAGGCATATTTTAATCTAAAAGTTTGTCAAAAACACCATTTTATATGCTATTTTTGAGGGGGAGAAAATGAAAAGGTGATTAAAACATACGAAGTCAAAGCTTTAAGTTGTATCATGTGCGAGCTAGACTCAGTATTAACCCAGGAATTGACGAGATAATACAAGTTAGTAACATCGAAAGGACTTATCCTCGACGGGTAATAACTTCAAGTTAGTTACTAGAGCTAGTTGTCACCTAAAAGCTGACAATGCATCTCTTTAACTAACCACGTAAGCGTGTCTCGAAAAGGATATGTCTTAGTAGAAAAGTACCATCTCGAGAAACTTTCTATGGACTTGATCAGGCCGGGTAATAATTTCAAGCTAGTCTAACTAGTGATGTAAGCGTGTCTCGAATCGGTCTTGTTCACAGAAAGTGGATCAATTCAAAAGTGTTTGCTCCTCCCGCATGTGCAAATTTATTAAATACTTATGAGCACATGTGCAGGGGGAGCCCTTCAAAAGTGTACGCAAAACTCTCAAAGTGTTAACCAAAATATTTGATTATTACAAACACTTTGAGAGATTTTCAATCAAAGGTTTCTTGGCTACTGTCGGAGTTATAAGGTGATTAAGATAGGAATATCCGTCCTATGATCCGCCAGAGCCGGAGGGATCTACCCAAGGACATCTCCCATAGTTAGTATTAGAAGTCCTTAGGTATGATACGAAAAAAGGAGAAATGAATGAAAGGGAAAGAAGGAGTTGAAGAATTAAAAAGAAAAGTAAAGTAAAGGGTGAAAAGAAATAGCCCTCCAGATGATTCAACCTTAGGGCAGACACCGGGTTCAATACGTATGCTACTGGTTGTTGCTAAGGCGACGCCGGTATTGAAGATTAAGTCGTCATGGACCCAGTGACGCAATGCACTAAACCTTCTTAACCACTCAAGTTCTCTTAAAAGGACTTGTTTCATTCTCACAGGGGAACCCGCGTAACCTATCGACCCATCTCTTAGAGACGGTTGATATTGAAGAAGGACATCCCCAGTCTCCGCATAGGAAACCTAGGTGTGCACTTATTGAGTCTAGAGCCTTGAGATACATCAAAGATCTCTTAGGAACACTTAGTATTTCTACGACTGGTGTTCTACATCAATGGGCATCAGTTGTAAACTATCGAGTCCTTCGCAGATCTTAGCAATCTGCCGAGAACGTTTATGAGAGGATTACGTAAGTATTTCTCAATGATTGAACGGAAACTCCTGTCAGGGTCAACATCAAATAGCCTTGACAGGTCACTTCGGTAATTCCTCGTGAGTTACGCTTAGTGTTTGCGGTGGTTCCATTACGGTCTACAGTCGTGGAGTGATCCCCAGCGACTCACCCAGTCATTGAGCTACCTAGTAGGTCTCGTAAGCTCCTTCGGGAGTATCTGATATAGGAACGGCCTGGATAAGGATTAGAAGGAGTCTTCACACTATGCTGTTGACGAGCTCTAACTCCTTATCTGTAAGTACCGGTTGTTTTATTGCTAACTGTTTACTCGCAGGTACATCACTTCCATGATGGTAGATTCCAACATGCTCATACATACATCTTGAAGTCAAAGAAAGCTCCCCCAAAGATCAAAGCAACACAAAGTTCAAAGAAAGATTCTACGCCAAAAAGAAGAATCTACAAAGTATAAAGACAAAGATCTCAATACATGAAAAGGAACTTCTTGTACGTGAAAGTCTAAGTCCAAAGATGTATGAGTATGTTGGAATGGAGCTCAACCACCACAGACGCAGGAGTGACGAATGGCAGATTACTTCATAAAATTATCACTACAACATCATCAAAGAACAAAGTCAAAGAGCAAAGTACATCCATCATTATTCTTATCATTTCTGAAGACGTCTAAAGCTATGAAAGTCAAAGATAAAGATGAAGACGTCAAGCAACCACGATGACCGACCCTTAGGGGGAGATTGTTGGAACCATAGTTTTACTATTTTATCAAGTCTCGGTCATTTGTAATAATAGGTTGCTTTAGTTATTTATTACTTACACTTATGTAATGTCTCAAGTTTACTAGGCTTAAGTTTTATGATCCATGGGCCTTAAAAGCCCACACGTTTTGGAGAAAGGAAGGAGAGGGAGTGTTGCCCTAGCTCCTTCCCTATATATAGTATGCTTAGGTCTATGTAATACTTGGTTGGTTATTTGAAAACATTAAGGAAACTCTTGCATTTCATTTTCTCAAATTTCTCATAATCATCCCACTCTCATTCTCATCTCATTTCTTACATAATCATACTTGTGTTTACAAAATGGTGACCTAACAATTAAAACTCGCAAACAAATTAAGAATACGCGTTTTCTTTTGACATATTAGTAGACTAAGTAAAGAGGACATGTATTTTTGTGACACAAGTTTTCCAGATCATGTACATTTCAAAGAAATCAGGATTTTAACCAAAATTTACACTAGATGACAAACATTCATAGGGTTCTCATGAACCTCGGAAACCCCCTAGGTCACCCCTGAATGCGTGGGTGGGGATTTGTGTTTGTAGTGACACGTTGTTGGGGCAAGGACCCATTTAAGACGCCCTTGTTACACCAAGTCTTATGATTTAAGAACTTTGATTAATTGATTGTATGTTTTGCTTTGAGATTTTAGGAACGTTTAATATTTAAGATCGGGGACGGACCCAGAATTTTTAATAGGGTGTTGAACAAAAGAAATGTTGGGCTAACTAAAGTTAAACCGTAAGAAATGAATGTAGCAAAATTTTTTTTTTTTTTTTTTTTTTTTTTTTTTTTTTGGGGGGGGGGGGGGGGGGGTTTGCACATACCCAAAAACGACAGTTTTGAAATCTTTTTATACTTCGTGACCTAAGATAGGGTGTAATCCGTGCCACACCCGGCATACATGTGGGTCGTCCATGTTTAAGATTTAGTGTTAAGAATGAAAAATACGATTGATAAAGAGTGTTTACTGTTTGTTTAGTTCTGCATAATTTTATACATTATAATCACTGATACAACTACTTGTCTGATAGTTTTATAGAAACATACCTTAAATTAAGAGTAACTATTGGGGGTAAAGTTTGTAAGACCCGAAAATTTTGAACATCTATAATACCCAAAATATCCCTCATTTTCAAACTTTTGAAGAATACGAATTATGAATTATAAACCTTGAACAAAATAAATAACAAATTAAATGAATTCCTAAATTAAACCTTACACTAAACCACAAAGTATATCCTAATCTGACACAAATTACACGTCTCTTTTGTTTTACCCTTTTTCAATTCATATACATGACACAATATACATGTTGACTTTCTTTTATTTTCTTATACACGAGATACATGCATGTTACCTTATCTAAGTTGAGAAAATAATTAGCAATCAATCAAGAGATATCACAATCACAAACCGTATAACCCTTTTTGCCAAGTTGATACGCCACATTATTTCTTTCCATAATCTAAAACGCGTATTCCTTTCTCTAGCTACATTCTTATACCATACGAATTCCATACCCTCTTTTACGGTTCTCTCTAAAATTCACACACATACTATTGCGATTAAAGAAAAAGGACAAGACAAGGTGTTTCGTTGGTGTTGTTGTGGTTAGTATACGTGGTGATCAAGTGTTTAAAGAAGGTGATTGATATGGCTATAACGAGGGTTTGGTTTTTGATTCTCTTGATTCATTCTTTGATCCGTCTTGAATCGACCAAAGGTACTCCTATAATAGTTTTCGTGTTTTGGTGATTCGACCTACGAAGTATGTATACATATTAAACATGTAGACCAAATATACTGTTAATAATACGTTTATACGAAAGTCTATATATATGTCACGTAAATCCTTAAACAATTGAATATATGACCACTGAATTCAATTATGTTTCGTTACTGAAAGTTACTTGAATATAACTGCATGTCATGTAAAGAATAAATGTGCCACGTTGAAACCAACATTATGTCGAAAATCTGGTTATACAAATAATGCATGCCACGTTTATATTTTTTGCTCGTGTTCGATTTCGGTTTCGAGAATAAAATGTTCTAAAACTAATTAAGACGAGCAGTATGATATTAATTAATTAAAGACTTTTAGAATCTAGCAAATGTCTAAAGTATTTCGAGTTTTGCATGTTGCATGTGCATGAGAATATATAATAAGATGATGAGAATGAGTTTGCAATGAGAAAGACTTCAGTGAACATCAATAACTTAACTTGGACCTTATATTAAAATGGAGCACATAGAATCTGAGAATATGCTATAATCTTGATGTGTATATTAAGACTAAATCTTAAACTATAATTTAATAAGAACCATAATATAAGTCTGATTTGTGTTTTGGTCTAGACTGCATGTGCAATTCTTGATATTAACATGTTTTGTTGTGTGTGTCTTGATGACAAACTATATCTAAAATTTTTATGAATACGCTTGTAAAATTGGTGAAAAGAATAAAATGTGCGGCATTATTTCATAATTCGTATGTGTGATCAAATATGAAATGGGTAAGGTATTGAGGAGGGTTGCCTCATAATATATATGTGTATGTCTAGTGTAAAATGTTTGGTGTAGGCTCGTTGTCATGGACTGAATGGTGTGTCTATTCTGTGTCGTGCGGGTTAAAATATGGATAGATCGAATGCATGTGATAATAATATTTTGGGCGTCGCGGTCTAAATTTTAATGTCGAGGGTACGTTAAATGAGCAAGAATAACGGGGCCTAAAATTATTATATTGATTTAAATTATAATATAAACCTTAAAATAATTTTGTTTGACATTTTTAATATTTAAATTTTGATAATTTACGTTCATGACCCTAAACTTTATTAAATTAAAATAATTAACCATAAACAATTATAATTGTTATTTTCACCCTTGAATATTATTAATTGTCCATTATAACCTTAAAAGTATTAAATTACCATTTTGAGAAACTTATTAAATAAAGCAACTTACTAATTCGGGAAACTTGCTAAAAAGGAAGGTGACTATTTTTGGAAATCCACTATAAATGGAAAGTTAATAAAAATGGAAGGCCAACAAAAATGAGTTTTATGTTTTAAACAAGTTATTAATAATAAGACGATCATTATTCGTGTAGATTCGTTGAAGAAGGAGTGTTTCCTTTTGCTTACGTATGTTATGATTTCGATGGCGATTGAGGTACAGATATTCTGACCTTTCTCAAAAGGTTTCTCATGATCTCTTTCATATTCTGATCCGTTAGTTCCCGAATTGATGCCATTGCTATGATCCCCTTTACTTGAACCTTCTCTGTTGATCCCACTTAATATGAACTCCGTTATGAACCTATGCTATGAAAACCTTCTTAATGATACCATGGAAATGTTTTGAGAAGAACCGATTTGAAAAGATGTTTATAAATGATGCTAAATTTCTTTTTAAAAGAAAGGTTATTTAACTTTCATGAACACTATATTTTGAAAGACCATTTTTATGAAAACTGTTTTAAAAGATTATTTAAATTGGACTTTTAATAGAAACTTTTGAAACGGACTTTTGAACTGAACATGAATTGATTTTTGAATCTGAACCTTGACCTGATAAACTCTGATTGGACCTTGAATACTATTTCTGATATGAACCCTTCGTTGTGAACTGCTATTATGAACCTTTGATATGATTCTGAGATAAACCTTTGCTATATGACCTTTTGCATGACTTTGAGACCTGACTCTTAGTTTGATACCCGAGCCATTTATGTTTCTCCTACCTATGGAGGTACCATAGGCATGTCTGTGATGCACCACTGGCATGACTCATGTGTGGGTGAGTGATTTCTCACGCCGTCCCTTTTTATGATTACTATTATGGCCATTATGACTTTGAGTATATGACTTTGAGATTGACTTTGAGTAAGGGGCGTATGGATTGCAATCCTAGATCTGTTCTGTTTAGTGGATTTAACTATGACTTTGAGTTGACTTTGAGGTGACTGGTGCTGTGTGCAATACACGCCTTTCACAATTTCTGGGAGCTAGCTACTCCACTATTATGATACATGAGGACACCCCTCATATTATTTGGTTGCCTGAGAGGTATCCCCTCTGATTGTGAGATTATGAATTGACGGCTTATGACTTTGAGATTATGATGTTGAGTTATGACTTTGAGTTTTGGGCTCGTGGTGGATGACTATCCTATTCTTTTCATTTCTATTACTCTTATTGCTTATTCCTTATGATATTTCCCCAATGCACTATACTTCTGTTCTATTTCATTATCATTACTTTGTTTATATATCTGTTCACTGAGCTTTTTAAGCTCAGCCGCATTTCCTTTTCCTGCGGCAGGTTTTAGTAGGAAGCTGGGTTATGGGAAGAGAGTGTGACTGGACTTAGAAGACTATGCTTTGATAGTTACGCTGGACTAGAGATGATTAGAAGAAGTTTCACCTCATTAGACTTAGTATTTATTTTTGTAACCTTGTAGTATCAGATTTTCCATTTGTAAACCCTGAATTTCTTTTGTATGTATAAATCATATGCTTGTGTTGTTCTGATATGTCACTGTAATGTAATACTTCTACCCTTATCGGGTTGGGGTATTACAATTATGGTATCAGAGCACAGGCTGCGATTCGTAATACATTTACCCTTGACCTGTGAAGTTTGGACCCCTAAGTTTCCCTGTAGGCGCTCATAAGACAACCTTTGAAACTTTACATTAGGATTCCCCATAGGAACCTAAGTTATTACCAGTGAGGAATGGGTAGACTAAGACATTCATGTAAGTATCGTTTGCTTCCGCATCACTCTGATCGTGCCTTTGCTCTTAGATAAGCCTTATAAGGACCTTTGTTTCAGAAGTTAGAAGTTTTGCAACTTAAGCTTAGTAACCGAGTAAGTTTGGAATACCTCGGAAAGCTACCTGGATACCTTACACATTTAAGTTTCACTTTCAGATTTTGATCTCCGCCTCCGATTTGTTTGATAAGCTGTTGACACCTTTTCGACCACATCGTAGGTCATTCAACCACAATGTGTTCGACACATTCTGTAAATTCATTACTTATGCTGGGTATGAATGTATCATCCGATACTACTTAACTCTGTATGATCCATTATTACTCCTATGAGAATGTTGGTAATTATGAACCACGAATATGAGAAGTTTTGTTTCCTCTCTTTGAATCTGCCAACCGTTTCCTTTGGAAGGGTATGATGTAAATACTATCTCTATATGGATTTGTTAACTAAGCATGATGATGTTGATAACTAAGATTCTGTACCTCTCACAATTGACGATTATACGATATTCGTATTACCAATGATACACATCCTACCTGCTACTTATGCTAATAAGCTAAACAAAATTCCCACACATTGAACTGTTCGTTTATCCATCCCAACATTTTTGTTGAACCATGTACTTGACTCTGATATATGAACTATCTGTATGATTTGACGACGGTATTCACTCTATGAATCCTTTGACTTTGAGATGTCTGATTGTACGGTCTTTTGGACTAAATGGCTATTCGTGAAGATACCATAGACTACCATATCTGAAATGTGACCTTAAAAATCTGCTTCACCCTATTCCATTATGATGACTCTCTACATCTGCTAAGATTTCTGTCACTATGGAAACACCTACCCCAAACTCATGTGATTACCAAGTTGTCCTGAAAACCATTATTATCAACCCTTGGAAAGTTCTGCTATTGGGAAATATTTTGTCATACGAAGATTTTCCGGTATTCTCTGATGAACCTTTTGGTACTCCTTCCTGCTTAAGAAGTAGAGTGGACATTGAACTGATATCAGTGAAGAAACCATGGTGCCATAGAAGTTGAGAGATTGAAGGAGCTGATGGAATATGATTTTTTTTAACCTTGGTGATTCTCTTTAGATGCTCTTGTTTGTTTATGAAGAAGAACGAGAGAAGTATGCGATGACGTATCGACTATCGTGAACTTGAACGTACCACTATCACTAATCATTATCTGTTTCTGCGTATCAATAATTAATTTGGTCTTCCTTTGAAACTCCGCGTCTGATTGCATCATTTTAGATTTGAAGGACTGAAGAAGCAACCACAAAAACTTCTAAGAAGGGGGTTAACTAACCGAGAGTAACCTTTGGGAAGTATTTCAGTCCCTGAAGAAGAAAGAAGGCGATGTGAAAATTCCCTGAGATGATTTCTGAAGTTGCCTTTGCACTCGTTATAACATTTATGAACTTGAATGATGGCAATGGTGTTGGCTAGAATAATCATGTTTTTCGCGTGTTTTGGACAATTTGTCATAGTATGACATTGTGTTGTGTTCTAAAACGAAAGAAGAACATAGAGATTATTGGTGAGACGACCCTTTGTTCTGGAAGAAAATTTTGATTGACGTTCAGAAAGCATAGAAGACAACCCTACCCTATATAATGTAAAGACAGAGCTTTCACAAGAGGGACCAAGATTGAAGACCGTTATCGGAGTTTGAAACCTGGTGGAAGAGTAGTAGAAGATGGTTGCGACAAGCATTATCATGGAAGAAGCATACAAGAAGAAGAGAGGAACTGGAATAGTGCTCAATCATACTTCATGCAACACGTGAAGATTTCAGTTTGGGCATCAAGACAACCAGACCAAAGAAGACGAACCATTCAACACACAACCTGGAGTCGACAACAACATCATGTACCTTAAAACCTGGAGCTATGTTAGAAGACCTGTCGAAGAAACGCAGTCTTGTTTCTCTATTCATTTTAGTTGTACTAAGATGAATTGAGAGCAGAAGCAGACCTGCGGATGGAGGGATGCACAGTGATCATGTCAGAGACTGCCGCTACGACGCCACAGTACCAAGAAGAGTTGCTGAAGGCTTGAGGAACCAGACTTGAATTTTAAATTCTTTTAATCATGAGGCAAGATGGACAAGAGTAAACCGACTACCCCAACTTGGAAGAAATTTTGAAATTTGTATTTGAGTGGACGGATTTTGAAGCGGACATTGTGTTTAGACGAGATGATTCTGTAAAGGATTGAAGCTATTGATGACGTACCTTAATTTTGGATGACATTCTCGGATCTCCGTTACTCTTCGAGTAATTTCGTTCTCTTAGTTATGTTGTTTGATTTTGGTGACCTCTGAGACTGTAGGTGGACTAGGTGGATTTAAATAAGTTTGGGTGTTCACGACTTGAGATAAAGTATGATCATCATGAGGGCATATGTATATGATGCCAGTATTATGACGCCTGGCCAACGTGATAATACTTACATCATATAACGTGCACTTATGGTGGGCATATGATATTTTAAGAAGTGCCTTAGAAGCTTTAGAATTCGGGCATCTGATCAAGATCATCTGAGTTTAGTGAGACTTTAGGTTCATTCTACATATACGTTTAATATGCTGTCCTTGTTATACGATTCGATATGTTTGGACTCTCGACACGTGTTTTGCTGATCTTTGCAACTTCTGATAAGGATCTTAGGTTCCATTATGAAGTTTCTGCCGTTGACGATATCTAACGATATGCTTTCTGTCCGTATACGATTAGCATTCGTGAAGTTGTTCATTATGATCTGCTATGAGTAAAATATGTGATTGTGGACTTTGAGGAAATGAGACCTGTTTGTTTATGAGAATACCTTTGGAAGGTTATCTAAAAGCCGAGACTATCTGAGAAGCTGAAGGTTAAACCGTATATCACCCCATGTTTGCTACAATTCAATGTATTCTCATCTGATTCGGCTAATCAATTCGATGAAAATCCTATGTATTTTTATACCTCTTCCTAGAGAATTCGATTATCATCCGTTATGTTTGATACATTATCCTTTTGATTCAAATTCAGTATGATATGCCCTTCTGAGAAATCTGAAACTGTTTTGACAATAATTACGAGTCATGAGAAACCAGTTGGTCTGAATATCTTTTGGAAGAACCTTCTCGAGCGTGAGGATAATTGTGACGTTCTTTCGTGATGTGCTACGACTCTGTCTAACTTTCGCGACTTCAATTTTCGAGGACGAAAATTTTCTTTTTAGAGAGGAAGAATTGTAAGACCCGAAAATTTTGAACATCTATAATACCCAAAATATCCCTCATTTTCAAACTTTTGAAGAATACGAATTATGAATTATAAACCTTGAACAAAATAAATAACAAATTAAATGAATTCCTAAATTAAACCTTACACTAAACCACAAAGTATATCCTAATCTGACACAAATTACACGTCTCTTTTGTTTTACCCTTTTTCAATTCATATACATGACACAATATACATGTTGACTTTCTTTTATTTTCTTATACACGAGATACATGCATGTTACCTTATCTAAGTTGAGAAAATAATTAGCAATCAATCAAGAGATATCACAATCACAAACCGTATAACCCTTTTTGCCAAGTTGATACGCCACATTATTTCTTTCCATAATCTAAAACGCGTATTCCTTTCTCTAGCTACATTCTTATACCATACGAATTCCATACCCTCTTTTACGGTTCTCTCTAAAATTCACACACATACTATTGCGATTAAAGAAAAAGGACAAGACAAGGTGTTTCGTTGGTGTTGTTGTGGTTAGTATACGTGGTGATCAAGTGTTTAAAGAAGGTGATTGATATGGCTATAACGAGGGTTTGGTTTTTGATTCTCTTGATTCATTCTTTGATCCGTCTTGAATCGACCAAAGGTACTCCTATAATAGTTTTCGTGTTTTGGTGATTCGACCTACGAAGTATGTATACATATTAAACATGTAGACCAAATATACTGTTAATAATACGTTTATACGAAAGTCTATATATATGTCACGTAAATCCTTAAACAATTGAATATATGACCACTGAATTCAATTATGTTTCGTTACTGAAAGTTACTTGAATATAACTGCATGTCATGTAAAGAATAAATGTGCCACGTTGAAACCAACATTATGTCGAAAATCTGGTTATACAAATAATGCATGCCACGTTTATATTTTTTTGCTCGTGTTCGATTTCGGTTTCGAGAATAAAATGTTCTAAAACTAATTAAGACGAGCAGTATGATATTAATTAATTAAAGACTTTTAGAATCTAGCAAATGTCTAAAGTATTTCGAGTTTTGCATGTTGCATGTGCATGAGAATATATAATAAGATGATGAGAATGAGTTTGCAATGAGAAAGACTTCAGTGAACATCAATAACTTAACTTGGACCTTATATTAAAATGGAGCACATAGAATCTGAGAATATGCTATAATCTTGATGTGTATATTAAGACTAAATCTTAAACTATAATTTAATAAGAACCATAATATAAGTCTGATTTGTGTTTTGGTCTAGACTGCATGTGCAATTCTTGATATTAACATGTTTTGTTGTGTGTGTCTTGATGACAAACTATATCTAAAATTTTTATGAATACGCTTGTAAAATTGGTGAAAAGAATAAAATGTGCGGCATTATTTCATAATTCGTATGTGTGATCAAATATGAAATGGGTAAGGTATTGAGGAGGGTTGCCTCATAATATATATGTGTATGTCTAGTGTAAAATGTTTGGTGTAGGCTCGTTGTCATGGACTGAATGGTGTGTCTATTCTGTGTCGTGCGGGTTAAAATATGGATAGATCGAATGCATGTGATAATAATATTTTGGGCGTCGCGGTCTAAATTTTAATGTCGAGGGTACGTTAAATGAGCAAGAATAACGGGGCCTAAAATTATTATATTGATTTAAATTATAATATAAACCTTAAAATAATTTTGTTTGACATTTTTAATATTTAAATTTTGATAATTTACGTTCATGACCCTAAACTTTATTAAATTAAAATAATTAACCATAAACAATTATAATTGTTATTTTCACCCTTGAATATTATTAATTGTCCATTATAACCTTAAAAGTATTAAATTACCATTTTGAGAAACTTATTAAATAAAGCAACTTACTAATTCGGGAAACTTGCTAAAAAGGAAGGTGACTATTTTTGGAAATCCACTATAAATGGAAAGTTAATAAAAATGGAAGGCCAACAAAAATGAGTTTTATGTTTTAAACAAGTTATTAATAATAAGACGATCATTATTCGTGTAGATTCGTTGAAGAAGGAGTGTTTCCTTTTGCTTACGTATGTTATGATTTCGATGGCGATTGAGGTACAGATATTCTGACCTTTCTCAAAAGGTTTCTCATGATCTCTTTCATATTCTGATCCGTTAGTTCCCGAATTGATGCCATTGCTATGATCCCCTTTACTTGAACCTTCTCTGTTGATCCCACTTAATATGAACTCCGTTATGAACCTATGCTATGAAAACCTTCTTAATGATACCATGGAAATGTTTTGAGAAGAACCGATTTGAAAAGATGTTTATAAATGATGCTAAATTTCTTTTTAAAAGAAAGGTTATTTAACTTTCATGAACACTATATTTTGAAAGACCATTTTTATGAAAACTGTTTTAAAAGATTATTTAAATTGGACTTTTAATAGAAACTTTTGAAACGGACTTTTGAACTGAACATGAATTGATTTTTGAATCTGAACCTTGACCTGATAAACTCTGATTGGACCTTGAATACTATTTCTGATATGAACCCTTCGTTGTGAACTGCTATTATGAACCTTTGATATGATTCTGAGATAAACCTTTGCTATATGACCTTTTGCATGACTTTGAGACCTGACTCTTAGTTTGATACCCGAGCCATTTATGTTTCTCCTACCTATGGAGGTACCATAGGCATGTCTGTGATGCACCACTGGCATGACTCATGTGTGGGTGAGTGATTTCTCACGCCGTCCCTTTTTATGATTACTATTATGGCCATTATGACTTTGAGTATATGACTTTGAGATTGACTTTGAGTAAGGGGCGTATGGATTGCAATCCTAGATCTGTTCTGTTTAGTGGATTTAACTATGACTTTGAGTTGACTTTGAGGTGACTGGTGCTGTGTGCAATACACGCCTTTCACAATTTCTGGGAGCTAGCTACTCCACTATTATGATACATGAGGACACCCCTCATATTATTTGGTTGCCTGAGAGGTATCCCCTCTGATTGTGAGATTATGAATTGACGGCTTATGACTTTGAGATTATGATGTTGAGTTATGACTTTGAGTTTTGGGCTCGTGGTGGATGACTATCCTATTCTTTTCATTTCTATTACTCTTATTGCTTATTCCTTATGATATTTCCCCAATGCACTATACTTCTGTTCTATTTCATTATCATTACTTTGTTTATATATCTGTTCACTGAGCTTTTTAAGCTCAGCCGCATTTCCTTTTCCTGCGGCAGGTTTTAGTAGGAAGCTGGGTTATGGGAAGAGAGTGTGACTGGACTTAGAAGACTATGCTTTGATAGTTACGCTGGACTAGAGATGATTAGAAGAAGTTTCACCTCATTAGACTTAGTATTTATTTTTGTAACCTTGTAGTATCAGATTTTCCATTTGTAAACCCTGAATTTCTTTTGTATGTATAAATCATATGCTTGTGTTGTTCTGATATGTCACTGTAATGTAATACTTCTACCCTTATCGGGTTGGGGTATTACAAAGTTATAATGATAAATTATTGTATACCATGATTTATTATATTATTTTGAAAGATTTCAGCAAGGTTTAGGGTGCGTTTGTTTTATAGGTATTGGAATTAGAAATGGGTATCAATTCTTAAACAATTGTTTGGTTAAGAGGTCTGAATTTTAAAATTAGAAATCATACATGATGAGTGTGTAAATACTCATCATTTTTAGTCAAATCTGAACTGCAAAACGTTTAAAAAAACGCACCAAAATACGGAAAAAATCCCAAAGATCGTGTTTTATATGTTTTAGATGCAAAATGATTGAAAACAGATAAAAACCGAACAAAGTTTGCATAATTGGCAGTTTCAGTCCCCCAACTTTCAAAATTTGACAAAACTAGTCCCTGAGCATTTATTTTAAATGAAAAGTCAACCAAAGTTCTTTAAAAATCAAAAGTTATCAAAAATGATCTTTGGGTGAAAAGTTTTCAAAAATGTGCAAGTTTAGTCCTTGGAATTTCAAAAGAGACAGTTTTGGTCCCCGGGAAATTTAAACTTGAAAAATCAACATCAAAGGTCCTCAGGGAATCAAGACTTGGCAAATTGGCTCCTTGAAAAAATTTTGAAAATATGGCATGAGTGGTCCCTTGAAGTTCAGCTTATTGCAAATATGGTCCTTGTGAAGTATTTCTACCAAACGGACCCTATGTTTAAAATAGACCCAAACTTAAAACATACCCCAAGCCCAACCCTTAAAACACCCAGGCCCAAAAACTCCCCCAATATCCATATCCACCAAACAGCCTAATCCCACCCCTGGCCTTTAATATTATCCCACAGGTCAACAAAAGTCAACCCGTCTCTTTCACCTCTTCTCCCCCGTGACCTGCAATCACCATCTCCCCCATCACTCTCCATCTTTTGTCATCCATACCTCTTCCCCATCCCACTATCTTCTCCCCCCACTTCACAAACCCCTACCTAACACCCTCCAGGTCACCAATCCACCATAACCACTCGGGCGCCAAAACACATTCAAAGGCTGAGATCAAGATTGCTTTAAATTAATGGATGGGATTTGTTTGGAAGAGCACAAGGATGAGTATTGGACTGTTTGCACTCACAGAAGAAGCACAAAGGATGAAATTCGTACCTACCTCCTTAGTAGTATAAATAGGCAACATTGTAAGCCCTTAGAGGCATCCCTTTCTTTTGTATCTTTCTGTTCTTAATTTAGTTTACAATTGTACTTTCAATTTCAAAGTTTTATTTAAGTTTATGCAAAGTGCAAATTTTCATTTAAATTCTCAAGTAGTTTGTTACTTCAGTTAAATGATCTTTATTTAGTCTCAGAATGTTGGTTTGAGTTTGTTAAAATTATTTGAATCAAAAGAAAGTTTAAACTCTCAAAAGAAAAAAAAATGAAAAATACAAAGAAAATCAAGAAAATACAAAAAAAAAATATATTGAAGAAGAAGGAGTTGCAGTGGCAGACGGTCATGAAGTTTGGTTTAGAGTCTCATAGGAGACACTTAGGTGGTTCTTGTGTTCCTTGTTCTCAGTCCGAATGGAATTTGTAAGCATTATTCTAAGTTTTGCTAGTTCCTGTAGAATCTTTTAATTTTCCTTATATATATATATATATATATATATATATATATATATATATATATATATATATATATATATATATATATATATATATATATATATATATATATATATATATATATATATATGTGTGTGTGTGTGTGTGTGTGTGTGTGTGTGTGTGTGTGTGTGTGTGTGTGTGTGTGTGTATTTTTTATGTTTAATTAGTGTAGTGGTGTTAAGTTAGTTCTTAATATTTCATACTTGTTAATCATAAGTCTTGGTTACTCATTACTCAATATTCCATTGTCAATTTGCATATCTGGATCAATGATGGATTTGTTGTTAGTGAATGTGTTTCAGTGCTCAACACAACTTTATACATTAGTATGAAAGCTTATTTGGTAGTTTCATAGTTCAATTCAAGCAATTGCTTCACAAAAAGTTCCTAACAGTCACTAATGGGGTGTTTGGTACATCACAGTTAAGAGTGGTGTGATAGGTTTCTTAGGACCAATTTGGTTCTAACATGTTTCATTAGGTTTAGCTATGTCATACAAGTTATAAAATCAGTACTATTTCTATAAATAAGTCAAATTAGCTTTTGATTTCATAGGATAAACTCACTGTCATTAGATTAGTTTGCATAATCACTTAGAAGCTTGTATTAGTTGTTACCATTACTTGATCCAGTCCAATATCAGCCTAATATAACATTTCCAGTCATTAGGGTTCAATTCAAAATCACCAAAGTCAATTTGGATCAAAAAGACAAAAAGTCAAAATTGCTCAAGAGTGCAGAATCTCACTTTTTGTGAGATTTTTCATGAATTTTGTGGGTTGAATTGGAACTTGAAATTTCTTGTGGTTAAAATATACCAGCTTATCTATAGGAATCAATGATTAGCTTAATTTTTAGATTTTTATTTCAGCTTATGCAAGTGCCCCAAGTTGACTGTCTGACCCATGTATGCCCTGTACCATGAGATGTCACTTTTGACCCGTTTTTCTTTTGCCTATATCTTGCTACATACTTGGTCAATTTAATTGATTCTTGTTGTTTTGAGAACTCCCCTAGGTAGTGTTTAGGTGTTTGCTTTTAATTTTCCCCTACGGCTTATTTAGAATGCTTATTTGAGGCCATGGTTTGGCTCATTTTTGTGGTCTGCTGCTGTTTGATCAGCTGATCTTGGTCCTTTTTTTTTTTTTTTTTTTTTTTTTTTTTTTTTTTGTCTGATCTTGTTGTTGCTTGTGTTTGTTGTTCTTGATTGATCTTGCTGTATTGTTGTTGCTTGTTGTTCATTGATCTAGCCATATGTATGTTTGCTCATTTTGCTTCTTGGCTCATTTGGTTTGGCTTATTTTCAAAAAGCTCATTTGAGCAAATGCCTACTGTTGAGATTTGAAGCTTGCATAAGCTACTCAAAAGTGTTTCCACAAAAATCCTTTCTCATAAGTTACTTAAAATCCATTGTTGGGTGGTTTGGCAAAAAGAAATAATTGAAATAAAATATTTGCAAAAGGTTGAATTTGTGGGGGCTCGAACCACTGACCTCCTGGGTCACACAGACACAAGCAACAAAACCCTCAACCAACTGTGCTACTCGTTTTTCTTGAAAAGTTCTTGGTAGTTTAATATTTAAAGTAATTGTAATATGATTTTGCTTATTATTCTTGTTCAGTTATTATCATTGCTTATTACAGCTTATTTATAAGCTTTTGGTACTTTTCACATTTTTCTTAATTTCCTGTTAGTATAAAGTAATTTTAGAAAAAATTTCATATTTTTCCAATCTAGTTTAATATTTTAAATAATTAGTTTTAGTTTATTTAGTTTTTAATTAATAATAATTAAATAAAAAGTTAAAAAAATAATTTTCTTTTTTTATAATTTTCTTTTATCATTAGGATTATAAGGAAATTAATTGTAGGTCCGTAGGACGTTTGTAGCTTAATTTTCACGTTTTATTTTACACGTTAACGTTTATTTTAAAAAAACATCACGTTTTTAATTTAGATTACCTTTTAGGATTCCCCGTTTTCCCTAACATGCTTCTCGTAGTTTTTTAGGTGATTTTAATTATTCCTTAGCGTTCCTTAGTTTATTTTCCCATTTAGAATACGTTTATCTCAATTTCGTTCGTTAATTTAACGTATCATAAAACCAAATAATCCTTCACAACCAAGCATACAAGATTTTAATCTCGATCTTTTCACGAAGCTTTCCATTCACACCTCGTTGGGGTACGACCCAGGAAATCACTTCCCGGTCTCACAATTTAATATCACTTTCACGAGTTTTGCGAGGTAATCTTTTTCCTAAAAGGTTTACTCGTATTTCTCTACGTCTAGTTGTCTCACGATAACTTAGACCTCACGTTTGTTGATATTTTGATAAATTGTTTTTGCACACACCAAAACACAACGAATCAAATGGCGCCGCTGCCGGGGAGGCTGTGTGTCGAAAGTCTCGATACGGTTTAGACGATTAGTCTTGTAGAACCTTCGCAAGAAGTTACGTTTTCATAAAACTTATAAAAAACCAAAAATATTTTTCTTTTGTTTCTATATATGTATTATATCTATAAAAGATAAGAAAAACACAAAAGGATTTTCCCGTTTCTTTATTTAATAATAACAACATTAAAATCTTACCACCGCAAACCAAGGCAGAACACCTACTAACTGGGGGTGTGACCATAATAAGTTCTCAAACTAAAGATCAAAACTTGCCTTTGTATCACTTGCGTTTTGGAAAACTTTTAATCGATAAGCTTACACTAAGAGGAGTCAAAACGGTATAGGGCGATCCAACGAACTTCGCCCTAGTGAGAAATCCATTCTTTTCTCTCGCTCCTTGTACGTTTATCCTTAAAGGTCAACCTTGCGTTCTTGATTATTGGTTTAAGTTCCCTTGTTGTTAAAGTGGTATTGTTTTAATTGATATTTTTTTGTGGTGCATGCGCACGCGTTCGTCTACGTCAACAAGTCCTTTGCAATTGCTTAATAACATTCCAAGAAGAAGGCGTAATCGACGACGCACCAATCCAATAGTCGAACCCGAGATTCGTACTATTCCCATCATGGCGGCTGAGCCCACTATGAATGAGCTTCTCCAAGCACCCATCGAGGGTTCGGAGATGCTATCGTTATTCCAGCCATCAGGGCTGACAATTTCGAGCTTAAGACGGGGTTGATAAACCTAGTCACCTCACGTCAATTCTATGGTTTCGAAAGGGACGATCCTCAAGATCACATTCGATGGTTTAACAAAATCACGTCCACCATTAAATTCAAAAATGTCCCTGAAGAAGCAATCAAACCTCTTCTCTTCCCGTTTTCCCTCGATGGGGCTGCCAAGAATTGGCTTGACAAACAACCCCCTCGATCGATTGAAACATGGGAAGATTTGGTTAAGAAGTTCGTGAATGAATTCTTTCCTCCTTCTAAAACCACGGCCCTCAAGAATGAGATCATGAACTTCATGCAGAAATTCGATGAATCATTCGGTGAGGAATGGGACCGTTATAAGGACATGCTTTGTAAATGTCCTCATTATGGTTTCTCCGAGTTAATGCAACTCGACACTTTCTATAATGGTGTGAGCCAAATTGATCAAGACTCTCTCAATGCCTCCGCTGGAGGTAATTTCTTGAATCGAACCACAAAAGATGGTTTAATGATAATCGAGAATAAGTCTAAGGTCCGCATTCCACGAAGCAAATCGGTTGTTTCCCAAGTGAATGTTGGTCCTTCTACCTCGTCACCCGTGGCTTAATCTAGCACCGATGCTAGGCTTGACAAACTCACGGAAGCTATTCATGCTTTGGTTCTCACCAAAAATAAGAAAGTTTCTTCTCAACCTGCCGAAGTAAAAAAGGTTGAAGTTTGTGTTACTTGTGGGGTCCACACGCATATTACAATTGTACTGCCACCGATGGCAATCCATTTGAAGTTAATGTGATAGCCGGTAGTTCTAATCAAGGAAGTAACCAATACCGTCCTCAAATAGAACCAAACTACCGTGCTAACAATCAAAGTGGTCCACCCGGCTTTTCTCAACCCAATAATCTAAATCGATTCAATCAAAATCAACAACAAAGAAATCAAAATGTTCAAAACCAATTTCAAGCCCCTATGAATCAATTTCCAAATCAAGGGGGAAATTACAATCAAGGTTTTCAAAATCAAGGAAACTTGAATAGAAACCAAGGTTATGGTAATTTCAATCAAGGAAACAATTTTCATGGTAACCAAAACCATGGAAATTTTCAAAATCAAGGTTTCAATCAAAACAACCGAGCTCAAAATTTTTCTCATCAAAACCAAGCCGTTGTTCAAACTCAATCATCAACCGATGAGTTATTGAAACAATTTATAAAAGCTCAAGAAGAAACAAACAGGTTGTTGATCGGTCAGATTTCTGAACTAAAAAGTCTTTAAATGATCGACCTTCGGGATCGGGAATGCTACCTAGCAACACGATCGCCAACCCGAAGGGCGATGTAAAGGCGATCACAACCCGTAGTGGTGTTTCTTATGATGGACCCGCGATTCCTACTAAGGTAGTGGAACGTGAACCGGAGACGACAAAGGACAAAGTGCAAATTACTAGCCCACAAAGTACCGCACACGTCCAACCTCATGTTGTCCCAAAAACCAAATCCAAACCAGGACTTGTTTTTGAACCCCCGGTGAATCCCGTTCAACCCAAAGCTTCAATACCCTATCCGTCGCGTTTAAACGATCAAAGACTCTGTGAGCAAACTAATGATCAAATGAAGAAGTTTCTTGAGATATTTCAAAAGTTACACTTTGACATTAGTTTCGCGGATGCTCTTCTCTATATGCCCAAGTTTGCTTCCACTTTCAAGAGTCTTCTAAGTAACAAAGAGAAATTGTTTGAACTCACTAAAACTCGTTTGAATGAAAATTGTTCGGCGGTGCTTCTAAAGAAACTTCCTAAAAAATTAGATCACCCGGGAAATTTCTTATTCCATGTGATTTCCAAAAGCTAGAAGAATGCTTCGCCTTGGCCGATCTTGGCGCTAGCATAAATCTCATGCCTTTCTCTATTTGGAAAAAGCTTTCACTTCTCGAGCTTACACCAACACGAATGACTCTAGAATTAGCAACTCGAACGGTTACGGTTCCGAAGGGTATTGTTGAAGATGTCTTTGTAAAGGTTGGCAAGTTCCATTTTCCTGCCGACTTCATAGTCGTTGATTTTGATGCCGATCCTCGTGTTCCCCTTATTTTGGGAAGACAATTTTTGAAAATGGCTCGTGCATTAATCGATGTCTTCGAAGGTGAAATGACTCTAAGAGTTGGTGATGAAAAGTTGGTCATTAACATTGAAAACACTTCAAAAGATCTTATCGACCTTAAATGAGAAGCAATTAACCAAATCGATGTCATCGATGTTGCATGCGATGAATATTTTGAAGAAGTGTTAAATGTGCAAGGATCAATCAATTCTACCATCGATGTCTCTTCCCCTCTCTCACTCCATTTTTGGGAGGTGACTTCATTTTGGAAGAAATTGAAGCTTGTTTATCATGTGATTCTTGTGTTGATCATGATTCTATCAATCCCGAGGAAGACATACTTCTACTTGAGAAGTTGCTTAATGATGATCCATCATCTCTTCCTCCAAAAGAACTTCATAACAAGGAAGTCAAAGATGTTGAAAAAACTGATGACTTTCCTGAGGTCGAACTCAAGGACCTACCGCCTCATCTCGAGTACGCATTTTTGGAGGGTGATGATAAGTTTCCTGTCATAATTGCTAAAGACTTGAATGAGGAAAACAAAGCCGCTCTCCTCAAGGTTTTAAAGTCACACAAGCGAACCATTGCTTGGACACTTTTCGACATCAAGGGTATTAACCCGGAATTTTGTATGCACAAGATTTTGATGGAGGACGACTTTAAACCGGCGGTTCAACAACAAAGAAGGGTAAATCCTAAAATTCTTGAGGTTATCAAGCAAGAAGTCATAAAACTTCTAGATGCCGGTTTGATTTACCCTATCTCGGATAGTCCTTGGGTAAGCCCCATTCATTGTGTGCCCAAGAAGGGTGGTATAACGGTTGTTAAAACTGATGATAATGAGTTGATTCCTACTCGATTGGTAACGGGATGGCGTGTTTGCATTGACTACCGAAAGTTGAACGACGCCACCCGTAAAGACCACTTCCCTCTACCTTTCATGGATCAAATGCTCGAAAGATTGGCGGGAAACGAATACTATTGTTTCCTTTGACGGTTTTTCGGGATACTTCCAAATTCCCATCGATCCTCAAGATCAAGAAAAAACGACTTTCACGTGTCCATATGGAACATTTGCTTATCGACGCATGCCTTTTGGCTTGTGCAATGCTCCGGCCACGTTTCAAAGATGCATGATGGCCATTTTTCACGACATGAACGAGAAAACAATGGAGGTCTTCATGGATGATTTTTCGGTCGTTGGAAATTCATTCGAATCATGTCTCACCAATTTAGACAAAATGCTTCAAAGATGTGAAGATACAAATCTTAGTCTAAATTGGGAGAAAGTCATTTCATGGTCAAGGAAGGAATTGTCCTTGGCCATAAGATTTCTAAGAGGCGGGATTGAGGTTGATAAGGCTAAAATAGATGTCATTGCTAAGCTTCCTCCTCCCACAACTGTTAAAGGTGTTCGGGGTTTTCTGGGTCGTGCCGGTTTCTATCGTAGATTCATTCAAGACTTCTCGAAGATAGCTAGGCCTATGACCCGACTTCTTGAAAAAGAAACTCCGTTTATCTTTTCTGATGAGTGCATCGAAGCTTTTCAAACTCTCAAGAAAAAGCTCACCGAGGCACCAATTCTAGTTGCCCCTGATTGGGACCTACCTTTCGAACTTATGTGTGATGCAAGTGACTTTGCCATAGGTGCGGTCTTGGGGCAACGAAAAACCAAGCACTTTCAGCCGATTCATTATGCAAGCAAAACCTTGACCGAAGCTCAAGCTCACTACACCACAATGGAAAAAGAATTACTAGCCGTGGTGTATGCGTTTGAGAAGTTTCAGCCATACTTGATCTTGACTAAATGCATAGTGTACACGGATCACTCGGCTCTCAAATATCTCTTTGCCAATCAAGATGCAAAGCCGTGATTGCTCCGTTGGGTTCTCCTCCTACAAGAATTTGATATTATCATTCGTGATAAAAAAAAGAGCCGAGAACCTCGCTGCTGATCATCTTTCCCGATTGGAAAACCCTCATCAAGGTGTTCTTGAGAAAAAGGAAATAAATGAAACGTTTCCTTTTGAAACACTTAATGTGATTTCCTGTCGTGGTAATTCTAGTACCCCGTGGTTTGCCGACTTTGCAAACTACCATGCGGGGAATTTCGTTGTTAAAGGGATGTCGTCCCACCAAAAGAGCAAGTTTTTCAAAGATGTGAATCATTACTTTTGGGACGATCCCTATTTGTTTAAGATCTGTGCGGATCAGGTTATTCGTAGGTGTGTTCATGGCCAAGAAGCCATGGAAATTCTTAGGGCTTGTCATAATGGACCCACCGGGGGTCATCATGGCCCGAACTATACCGCTCGAAAAGTATTTGATTCCGGTTTTTATTGGCCCACCATTTACAAAGACGCCAATGACCTAGTCAAATCTTGTGACTCGTGTCAACGTCAAGGAAAGATAACACAACGGGATGAAATGCCACAAAATGTCATCCAAGTTTGTGAAATCTTTGATGTTTGGGGCATTGACTTTATGGGGCCGTTCCCGTCTTCACGAGGGAACAAGTACATACTCGTGGCCATTGACTATTTATCGAAATGGGTCGAAGCCAAAGCTCTCCCAACCAACGATGCCCGAGTAGTTGTAAAATTTTTAAAATCTCTCTTTGCTAGGTTTGGAACTCCCCGTGCTATCATTAGTGATCGCGGTACTCACTTTTGCAATGACCAATTTGCAAAAGTTATGCTCACGTATGGTGTCACTCACCGACTTGCTACCGCATATCACCCACAAACGAGTGGGCAAGTGGAGGTTTCAAACCGTAGATTAAAAAGAATTCTTGAAAGGACCGTAGGCGAAAACCGTGCCTCTTGGTCGGATAAATTCGATGACGCTCTATGGGCTTTTCGCACGGCTTATAAAACACCCATCGGGTGTACTCCTTATAAGCGTGTGTATGGAAAAGCGTGTCATCTACCGATTGAGCTCTAGCACAAAGCTTATTGGGCTTTAAAGAATGCCAACTTTGATCTCAAGTCTGCGGGTGATCATAGGAAAGTTCAACTCAATGAACTAAATGAGCTTCGTGATCAAGCTTACGAAAACTCTTTAATCTATAAAGAGAAAACAAAGAAGATCCACGACTGCAAAATCAAGAACCGCGTTTTCAACGTTAGTGACCGAGTCCTTCTTTTTAACTCTAGATTAAAGATATTTTCGGGTAAGTTCAAAACCCGCTGGACTGGACCTTTCACCGTTGCCAAAGTTTTTCCTTATGGTACCGTCGAGTTATCTCAAAATGACGGTCCAAATTTCAATGTAAATGGGCATCGGTTGAAGCATTATTTTGGAGGGGACATACCACCCATTGTCCCGGACCTCCAAACTTTCCCCATGGACCAATGAATTCGGGGTCGAGTCAAGCTAGCGACTCGGTAAACAAAAATAGTAGCATCACATGGGTTTTCACCCATCGTTCTAACTTCTTTCTCTTTTCTAAAAACTAGTGTGGGGGAGTACCCCCCCCCCCCCAAAAAAAAAAAAAAGAAAAAAAAAAGAAAAAAAACTTGCCCAAATCTATACTTTTTACATTCCAAAATATCGGCATAAAAGCCGGTACTTTGAATATTAAGGGCAATATTCATTTCTAAGTGTGTGTGTGTGGGGGGGGGGGGGGGGGTAAATTCAGGCGAATTTAATCACTTTTGTGCCATAATACCCCCGTTTTGAGCCAAAATTTTTTTTAGTGGAAGTGCTTTGCACTTACACAACAAAAGGTTATCAGTCCACCACGTCTAACATAAGGACTGGCTAATCCGGGAGCAAACGGCCTTGGTAAAGATAACTCAAATCCGTTGATGGCTGGCAATTTGCCAGAAATTGTATGGTATTTAACTCACCATATCCTAAAAAGTAGAAGAGTTGGCTAGCCCGCAAGATTATGGCTTGTGGTAAAGGCTGTGGAATACCATAATTGGTAATCAACTCACCAAGATGTTGACTGTGTCCATCAAGAGTTGGCTAGTCCAGAAGCAAACGGCTTCTGGTAAAGACAAATCAAAACCGTTGGAAGCTTATGGTTTGCTCAAAATCATATGGTTATCGGTGTACCATAGTTCTTACTTGAACCGAAACATTCGGCTACTCCAGAAGTAATAGCTTTTGGTAAAGAGACTTCAAATCCATTAAATTTTCACAAAAGATTGCTAGGGACTAGCAATAGTTTAGTGTGGGGGATTGATGAGTGTGTAAATACTCATCATTTTTAGTCAAATCTGAACTGCAAAACATTTAAAAAAAACACTAAAAAATGCACCAAAATACGGAAAAAATCCCAAAGATCGTGTTTTATATGTTTTAGATGCAAAATGATTGAAAACGGATAAAAACCGAACAAAGTTTGCATAATTGGCAGTTTCAGTCCCCCAACTTTCAAAATTTGACAAAACTAGTCCTTGAGCATTTATTTTAAATGAAAAGTCAACCAAAGTTCTTTAAAAATCAAAAGTTATCAAAAATGATCTTTGGGTGAAAAGTTTTCAAAAATGTGCAAGTTTAGTCCTTGGAATTTCAAAAGTTACAGTTTTGGTCCCTAGGAACAGTACCTGATGGCGTCACCATAGGCCGTCATGACCCAATTACTCTTGACGGCCCAGAGGAGATTTATTCTTGACGGCATCAGATCTGGATCTAGGCAGTCCGATTTTATTATGGGCGGCGGGTTGACGGCGTCAGAATTTTGTTCTTGACGTCGTCACCTTGGAAAATCTATATATACTTTTGTAATTTTCATTCATTAAGAGAGGAAAATTTTAGGGACGACTTGGAGAAACCCTAGGTTGATTTTATTAGTATTTTCAAGGGTTTTCACCCCTTGAAACCTTTCATGTTCAATTAAGATAAGTATCCTTTCAATTCATTCAATATGTCTATGTGTTGTTTGAATATATCTTACGCTTGTCTTGATTTTAACATGCTAGGCTAGATCTCTTGTGTGTTTGCTTAGATGTAGTGAAACCTAAATGTTGATTATGGGTTGATTGCTTGTTTATAGTTGTAATGGATGAATGATTTCGATGTTATGCTTAAGAAACTGGCAGACTTCCATAGTGTAACTTGCTTGAACGTCTTAAGAAACATGAACCAATGCGTACTAGGTTTTTATGGTTGTATTTAATGCATGAGCGAATTCTAGTGATCCCATGTTAGGAGCTTCTTGCAGGCTCAACATAGGAGTGAAGTAGGAGCTTATAGAGTTGGGGAAGTACGTACACCACCTCACGATTGGTATTAAGGAATATAACCCGTCATCCACGCAACTATAACAAACTATCAACCTGTAAAAGATACCTAGGGAGTAATGAAATATAAGTAAACACAATTTTCCCATTTATTGTTCACACCACTAGTTTAATTAGCTTTATTTACATTTTTGTTATTTTATTTTGATTGCATCTTTAGTTATTGGGTTAGTTGACTGGCAACTAATTCCGCCCACTCTTCCAAAACCCAAGATTTTTACTTGCTTTTATAAAAATATAAAAGTACAAAAAAGAATCATCCCTCACCTCCAGACCTAGTTTTTACGCTTTCTAATCCTAGCGACACTATTCCTGAGTTGAACGATCAATCCCCGGTACTTGTCACTATACTATACTACAACGATTAGGTACACTGCCTGGTGGGGGTTGTAAGCTTCTCGAGATCCCTTGAGAGGTAAAGCATGGTGCAATTCCCACTCATCAAGTTTTTGTCGCCGCAACCCGGGGAATAGTTATTGTCTAGGTTAGGATTTCTTTTTATTAGGTCTACTTGCTAGATTCCTTTCTAGTAAGATTTTATTTTTATTTTTAGGTTTTCTTTAGTCTATCTATTTCTTCGTACCTTTGTTAGTAAAATAAATTCATTAACTATTCTGTTGACCATTATGGAAAACGCGAATCCACCCCTTTCCCCTAGAGAAGTGGCTTTGTTACGTGAACAAATTGAAAGTGAGATTAGGGAACTTAGGGAGTGTTGGGAATTAAATAATAAGAGGAATCAGTATAAAGGCTTAAGGAAATACATCAAGTATGTTTCTACTGATAAAGCACAAAGCACGTTTCCACTGATGGATTCTGCTGAAGAACGTTTTCTACTGAAGGTGTTTCTACTGATGGATTCTGCTGATGCTACTATGACTCATACAACAGCTGTGTAGATAAGTACGACTTATTCTACTGATTCATATACAAGAAAAATATCTTTGTTGTAGTCATCAAATTGAACACTCCAAGTGAGTTGTAATCCTAGATACATGTTGTATCTTAATGACTGACATGATAAGTCATCAACTAGCTAGAATGAAGATTAGTCATAAGCTAGTATTTAAGATGAGTCATATAGATTGTAAAAGATCTTTCCTTGGACTATAAAAGGAAGATCTTAGATATGTTATAAAATATATAAATAGAATAAGTGTGATAGAGATATACATAGAGAAAAACAATAGAACAAACACAAGATTCAAGGTCTTTGTAACCTTAGTGATAGTGAAGATCACTCGTATTATTTTAAATAATATTGAATCGTTTGGTGAAATACTTTCATTGTTCTTTGTTAAATAAATACAAACATCACAGTTCCATTTCCAACAAACATTCTAAGTGTGGTTAAGTAGATTCCGCATACTTAATCATATTCACTCAAAGTATCATATTTACACATTACAAAGGTCCAACACCTCATAGTGTGTGATCAAATCAAGTGATCCTCTCAGTTGGTATCAGAGCATCCAGGTTGATATCTTTGATTTAGAAGAAGAAAAAGAAGAAGAAGAAATGGATACAGAATCTATTCAAACAAATGTTGCTGCAAAGTTGCCAGTTCTCAAACAGAATGAGTTTGAATTGTGGAGGTTAAGAATAGAACAGTTTTTCTAGGTGTAGGATTACACTCTCTGGGAAATCATTGAAGATGGAAACTCTTTCAAACCCACAACCACTTCATCAACAGTTGAAGGTAGGGAAATTACAGTTGTTCAAACTATCCCTACAACTGCTGACGAAAGAATAAAGAAGAAGAATGACCTCAAGGCCAGAAGTATGCTGATGATGACCATTCCAAATGATCAACTTATAAACTTCAGCAAATTCAAAGATGCCAAGTCATTATTTGAGGCAATTGTTGCAAGGTATGGAGGGAATGAAGCCACCAAGAAGACCCAAAAAACCCTTCTCAAGCAGCAGTTTAAAAATTTCTCATCAACCATGAATGAATCTCTTGACCACATGTTTACAAGGCTACAGAAAATTATGAGTCAACTTGTTGTTCTTGGGGTTGATATACCTCAAGAAGATTTAAACTCAAAATTTCTGAGAAGCTTACCAGAAGAGTGGGCTATGCATGTTGTTGTCTGGAAGAATAAACCAGACATAGACACTAAGGATCTTATGGATTTGTATAGCAACTTTAAAATTGTGGAACAAGAAGTAAAGAAAACTGGTGTCTCAAGTTCATATACTGGGAACATGGCATTTATATCATCTCCTAGTATCTCAAACCCAGTTAAAGCTGAAAAGGTTGATAATGGAATTGGTGCTGCTAGTTGATCAAGCAGTACTTTTGGTATATTGAATGAAAAGGCTTGTTGTGCCTTTTTCACAAGTCAGAATGATGGGTCCATGCTCACTCATGAAGATCTTCTAGAAATCAATGATGATGATTTAGAAGAGATGGACCTAAAATGGCAAATTTCTCTTCTTAGCATGAGGGCTAAGAAATTCTATCAGAGGACGGGGAAGAAACTCACCATCAGCAGCAATGATACTGCTGGTTTTGACAAGTCAAAGATAGAATGCTATAACTGTCATATGTTGGGGCACTTCTCAAGAGAATGTAGAAGGCCAAGGCAGCAAGATAGCAAGAATAGAGGTTTTGGAAGTGATGAGGCGAAAAATAAACCACTTTTAGGGGGTCATTTAAGCTCGGAATTGAATTTATTTGATCAAATATTGCCCTAAATCGTTCCTTTTGTGATTTTAGGTACTTTGGGAGAGAAATCTGGAAAAAGAAGCAATTCGGACGTTTTTGGAGCATAAAAGTGAAGAAAGCGCCAAAGACTTAATTTTCCAAGCTGGGAACAGTGTGTGACGGCGTCAAGAGCATTATCCTGACGGCGTCAAGAGTAAATTTCATGACGGACCAGTACAGAAATGAAGGCGTCACAAGGAAGAGCGTCAAGAGTTAAATACGTGACGGCCTAGAAAAACTTAATACATGACGGCGTCAGATGTAGATCAAGGCAGTATGAGAATTCTTTTGGCGGCGAGATGACGGCGTCACAAGGTTCTTCTTGACGCCGTCAGACTCAATTTTCTATATATAGTTTTCTAATTTTCATTCATTAGGAGGAACAAGTTTGGAGAAACCCTAAGGCCGAACCATATACGAATTTTTCAGGTTTTTCAAGGGTTTTCAGCCCTTGAACCCTTACATGTGTAATTGAGATAAGTGTTCTTTTAATTCAATCAATATGTCTATGTGTTGGTTGTCTATATCTTGTGCTTGTCTTGATTCCACCATGCTAGGCTAGATTTATCTTGTGTTTGCTTAGATCTAATGAAACCTAGATGTTGATTATGTGTTGATTACTTGTTTATGGTTGTATTGGATGAATGATTTCAATGTTAGGCTTAAGAAAACTGGCAGATCTCCAAATGGGAACATGCTTGAACGTCTTAGGAAACATGAACCGATGTGTACTAGGTTTTATTGGTTGTATTTAATGCATGAGTAAATTCTAATGATCCCATGTTAGGAGCTTCTTAGCCGGCTCGACATAGGAGTGAAGTAGGCACTCATAGGATTGGGGAGTTAAGTACGCCACCCCATGAATGGTATTAAGGAATACAATCCGTCATCAACGCAACTATAACAAGTAATTAACGTGTAAAAGATATCTAGGGAGTAGTGAAATCTAAGTAAACACATTTCTCCACTAATTGCTCACAACCTTAGTTTAATTTAGTTTTATTTTCATTTCTAGTATTTTATTTTGATTGCATCTTTAGTATTGGGTTAGTTGACTAGCAACTAATTCCGCCCATATCCTTCAAAACCCGAGATTTTTACTTGCTTTCTAAAAATATAAAAAATACAAAAAGAATCATCTCTCATCCATAGAACTAGTAATTAGGTTTTCTAATCCTAGCGACAGTATTCCTAGCTGAACGATCAATCCCCTGGTACTTCTCACTATACTATACTACAACGATCAGGTACACTGCCTGGTGGGGGTTGTAAGCTTCTTGAGATCCCTCGAGAGGTAAAGCCTGGTGCAATCCCCACGCATCAAGTTTTTGGCGCCGCAGCCCGGGGAAATAGTTATTGTCTAGGTTAGAATTTCTTTTTATTAGGTCTACTTGCTAGACTCCTTTCTAGTAAGATTTTATTTTTATTTTTATTTTTAGGTTTTCTTTAGTCTATCTTTTCTTTGTGTCTTTGTTTGTAAAAACCTTTCCATTGACTATTCCGTTAGCCTTTATGGAGAACGCGAATCCACCATACTACCAACCACAAAATTCACTCACTCCAAATGACATCTTGATGTTTAAACAACATGAGGATGAACCTATCTATGATGCATGGGCTCGTTTTAAATATTTACTCCGAAAAGTCCCTCATCATAATTTCGATCTGTGGTCCCAAATTAAAATATTTTACTATCGTGTCGACCACTATACTAAAATGGACATTGACCATGCCGCAGATGGGGACCTTTGGGGATTAAGTGTTGATGAAGCATGGGAAACCATAGAGAATTGTGCCATACTTGCCAAAAAAATGGACAACCCAACAAACGTTGTTACGGATCAATTGATAGCAAGTTTGAGGGAACAAGCAAGAAGTTTGTTTGGGGATAAAACTATAGATGAGATAACTGGGCATACGGAGTGGTTTGATTTCACCACAATACAAGCTGAACCCATAGGTAACCTTGATGTGATGGAGGATGTAGCCGAACATGATCACATTGATCAAAAAGACCTAGGTTTTATGATCGATGGTGATGAATCTCAAGAAACACATGATGAATCTTTTGGGCAATTTGTATATAGCAGTCAGAATATTGAGGATGATCATTATGATTCAGATATAGAAGTTGAGATGCCTAGAGAAGCACGTGAGATACTTGGGAAAATGTTAGGGTTAGATTATAATAAAACAGATGTTGAGGATATAGGTGATCGTGACATAGGGAATGGTGAAGTAAATAACATAAGCTCACTGAGTACCCCACAAGTCATGCCATCATTTGAGGCACACATACCACCCGTAACTTACCCGGAAGAAGTAGAAAAGACTTTAGGAATCCCAATTGAGGTAGAACCCTTGTACCAAACACCACTAGAGGATATAGGTTTGAATACTTGTAGTGATAAACTTACTCTTAGTTCTAGGGAATTACCTAGTGTTGATGAACCGGAACCTCAATCTTCACACAACTTTCCATCCTTGGATATACATCTAGGAGACAAAAGAGGAGCCGACCCACCCATCAACCTATGTAGTCCGGGTAGTCTTAGGATAAAGGTAGTGGACTCTAAGCCTTGTTGAGAGGAAGCCAATATAGGAGTGGAAAATGACCTTACATGCTTACATCACCCATTTATGATTGATCACAAGAAACATTATGGGTTTAAACCGGGTTTATTAGGTCAAGATGGATCCCCAACTAGTAGTCTCTTGAAGTTGATAGAAAATGATCCCTTTCTAGGAGAAAATCTTAATCCACCCATTAACCCGATTGAATTTGGTAAGGTTATGATGATAGGAGCACAACCCTTTGAGCATATAATTCATCCACCACTCTTTCCTCACGTGGCATACTTCCACCGAGATGGTGTGTATCGCTACTATCACCCGTACTTAATCCTAAGTATAGGGAAAACCTTACTTTTATCCATGAAATAAGGGTAGAGTCAGGCTCGTGACTCGAACAAAAACAAGCGCTTCTTGGGAGGCAACCCATGCTTTGTGTGATTTTATTTTATTTGTTTGTTATTTGCTTCCGTATGCATGCTTTATTTTTATTGTTGGTAGATCATGTTTCTAAACTAAAAAGTGGAAATACTTTACTTTGTTGTTTGGCCTAGTCTTAACTCCACCTAAAGGTAATTTTTGCAAAAGATAAGTGTAAGGGGAAACCCCAAATATGTTTTTAAGAAACAAAACGATCATGATTCTCCACAATATTAGATGAACATGTGTATTCTTATTTGTTAGAGTCAAATGCTTGTATCGAGTCATAATGAAGTTTTGCAAGATTTTCCTGGAAGTAGGACCAAGTTTTTCCAGAAATTTTCCGGAAACTTAACATAAGAATTTCTGCAGGTCACTTCTGACGGCGTCATGAGTTTGCTCTTGACGGCGTCACATGTAAAAAATCTGGAAATTTTACCAGTTTTATTTTTCTAACGGAGTTTTAAAGTTTTTGTTGAATTATTAAGTTTTATAATCTCCAGGAAATCTGCAAACTTCATTCCACAAGCATTATATCTTACTTTGTTTTCTAGGATTTAGTAACTTATGTAGATTGCCGCTGATTTTATGCGAGGTTGTCTTGTTTGTTTTCTCAGGATTTACAGGTTATGTATGACAAGAAGATGATTTATATTCTGGAAGGGAAGCTTTGATTGTTCATTTTCTTGGAGGAAGATCTAACCTGGCCACCTTATTATCCATACCGAGTGAATCAGGGGAGTATTTGATTTCATTCGTTTTACTTATTTCACTTTTACATTCTTTACTTGAACATTGGGGACAATGTTCATCTTAAGTGTAAGGGGAGGGTAAAATGATGATACCTTACAGATACACTTTCGCTTGAGTTTGTTTGTTTAATAGTAGATGTGTAATAAAACTATGAGAAATACTTGTTAATGCAATTTTAGCGCCAAATTTAAATTTTTTTACAACATTTAGGAGTGAAACTTTAGCCATAGCAAGCGTCTTATGGATAGGAGATTGTATGACTAGCACATAACCGTACTTTCAGAAAAATTTTCCACCCAAATATGTGAGGTTCGCCTTTAGATTTGATAGGAAAAACATTTACTATTAGTGCTTATGAGTGTACCGGTAGCATTTAGATTCTAGAACTTGCGTTAGTGATGCATCCCGAGACCGCTAGTGAGACTACATTCGTGTAGTAGGATTTACTACATGATAAGAGGCATTAGGATCACCCTTGTGTTAAACCCGTATCATAATTACTTGACCATTTAAGTCATATTACTTGGCTAGTTAAGTCAACTAATTTTTCCCACACCCTTAGCGTTGTACTCATTTTTAGTACACGAAACCCCTAGTACACCCCTCCAAGCCTATCTTTTCGTTTCTAACTTTAAGCATTTTACTTAAAGGAAGAATTTGTTACACCCCACTTAATTGTACACCCAAATCGCCTTAGCCTTCCGTGTATGCACTCATCTTTAGTGCATTATTGTTATGTGTTAAACCCTAAGTTAACTATCTAATTGATTACATGGTTGCTAAGTCGAGTCATATCCTTGTACATATTGTTTTGGTACTATTGGGACTCATGGGTAAAGTACTTATTTTATGGAGTAATGGGGAAGAACATCATTTATTACCCCCGTATGTACGTTAATCTTAAAAGTACTCCAAGTGTTTTGATTTTCTTAATTCGAGTCATTAGATTAGTTTATTGTAAAGTATGTAAAAATTCAAGTGTAAGGGGAATTTGCATTCCCTATGATGTATTATTTTGGATGGTAGGATAAGAGAGTATGCAAAAAAAAAAAAAAAAAAAAAAAAAAAAAAAAAAAAAAAGAGAAAAACATACGGACTACCATCCCTTTTCATTCTATGTTTATTTTATGTTTTTGTTATTTTTCATTTATTAGCTTAAGTCGAGTCTAGTTTTGGCTTAGCAACGCCACATTGTACATGTAATTAACCAAGATTGTTAACTCGCCACCAGTAAAGACTGCCTATATCCAACAAAACCGTGTATTTCATATCCCTACACCTAACGTTACAACCCTTTAAAAGACCTCTTTGATAGTTTATCCTAGGTGCTTACGCCATGTGGTGGAGGTTTGATCCTTTCCCAAGCCTATGGTAATCTATTTTGCTATGACAGGTAGCGAGAGATATCTTCCGTTTCCATATTGTAATTTATACTTTATTACACCCGAGAGATGTGAGTATCTAAACACTATTTGTGAGGTGCTAGTATATGACCTCCATGCTTGTCTTTGGTCTTTAGTGGAACGATTATTTGTTGTAATTACTTTTATATTAGTGTTAAATGACCCATAACTTGTATTTTGACTAGAATAAAAGCACATTTGCTTGAGGACAAGCAAATCTCAAGTGTAAGGGTATATGATGAGGCGAAAAATGAACCACTTTTAGGGGGTCATTTAAGCCCGGAATTGAATTTATTTGATCAAATATTGCCCTAAATCGTTCCTTTTGTGATTTTAGGTACTTTGGGAGAGAAATCTGGAAAAGGAAGCAATTCGGACATTTTTGGAGCATAAAAGTGAAGAAAACGCCAAAGACTTAATTTTCCAAGTTGGGAACAGTGTGTGACGGCATCAAGAGCATTATCCTGACGACGTCAAGAGTAAATTTCATGACGGCCTAGTACAGAAATGAAGGCGTCACAAGGAAGAGCGTCAAGAGTTAAATACGTGACGGCCTAGAAAAACTTAATACATGACGGCGTCAGATGTAGATCAAGGCAGTTCGAGAATTCTTTTGGCGGCGAGATGACGGCGTCACAAGGTTGTTCTTGACGCCATCAGACTCAATTTTCTATATATAGTTTTCTAATTTTCATTCATTAGGAGGAACAAGTTTAGAGAAACCCTAAGGCCGAACCATATACAAATTTTACAGGTTTTTCAAGGGTTTTCAGCCCTTGAACCCTTACATGTGTAATTGAGATAAGTGTTCTTTTAATTCAATCAATATGTCTATGTGTTGGTTGTCTATATCTTGTGCTTGTCTTGATTCCACCATGCTAGGCTAGATTTATCTTGTGTTTGCTTAGATCTAATGAAACCTAGATGTTGATTATGTGTTGATTACTTGTTTATGGTTGTATTGGATGAATGATTTCAATGTTAGGCTTAAGAAAACTGGCAGATCTCCAAATGGTAACATGCTTGAACGTCTTAGGAAACATGAACCGATGTGTACTAGGTTTTATTGGTTGTATTTAATGCATGAGTAAATTCTAATGATCCCATGTTAGGAGCTTCTTAGCCGGCTCGACATAGGAGTGAAGTAGGCACTCATAGGATTGGGGAGTTAAGTACGCCACCCCATGAATGGTATTAAGGAATACAATCCGTCATCCACGCAACTATACCAAGTAATTAACGTGTAAAAGATATCTAGGGAGTAGTGAAATCTAAGTAAACACATTTCTCCACTTATTGCTCACAACCTTAGTTTAATTTAGTTTTATTTTCATTTCTAGTATTTTATTTTGATTGCATCTTTAGTATTGGGTTAGTTGACTAGCAACTAATTCCGCCCATATCCTTCAAAACCCGAGATTTTTGCTTGATTTCTAAAAATATAAAAAATAAAAAAAAAAGTCATCTCTCATCCCTAGAACTAGTAATTAGGTTTTCTAATCCTAGCGACACTATTCCTAGCTGAACGATCAATCCCTCGGTACTTGTCACTATACTATACTACAACGATCAGGTACACTGCCAAGTGGGGGTTGTAAGCTTCTCGAGAGGTAAAGCCTGGTGCAATCCCTACGCTACCAGGAAGCAAGTCCAAAATAGGGGAATCATCCAATCCAAAGGCTATGGTAGCCATTGATGAATTAGGATTTGATTGGAGCTTTACAGCTGATGAAGAAGAAGAAGCTTCTCCTCAGACAGCTCTTATGGCTTTCTCTACAGAGGTACAATCTGATAAAGTTTGTTCAAATAATTGTTCTGCTCTTAAAAGTTTAGAAACCTTAACCAAATGTTATGAGAATCAAAGGACAGAGTTAATTGATACAGCTCATAGCTTAACTAATCATAAAAGAGGTATAGCTACTCTAGAGGAACAAGTCATACATTTTCGAACAAATGAATCTACCTTTACTGATGTCAAAATTCTTCTTGAAAGAGAAATAATGTTTAAAGATAATGACATTAGTAACTTGAAAGCTGAAGTAGATAGGCTTAGTAAGGCTAAAGAGAATATTCAAATGAGTGTAGAGACACTAGATTATGCATCTAAGGGTGTGACTAACTTAATTGAATGTCAAGTTATTAATAAAGCTAAGTCTGGTATTGGATACAAATCTGTTCCTCCACCATATAGAGGTATTCCTTCACCCCCAGAAATTGACCTAGAACACACAGAATTACCTAAATTTCAACTACCTGAATTAAAATATGGTGTTCAACCAAAATCTAATGTAGTTGATAATGAACCTTTGAAAGAAAGTGAAAGTTTAAGTAAAACTTCACTTCCTAAGGACAAGGTGTGTTCTTGTAGAAAGTCAGATGGTCCAATCATTGAGGACTTAACATCTGATGATAAAAATTTTAAACAGGTTATGTCTAAACCTGAAGTGGTTAAGAAAGCAGGAACAAGTGCTCCTAAGATAGTCAAACATAGTACTGAAAAGCCTAAAAACAATGTTAAACATGTTAGGCAACCAGTAAGATATTGTGAACAATATAGAACCATAAACAAGCCCAGAGGCAACCAAAGGAATTGGTATAGCCTCAAGTCTCTCCAACAAAGAGATAACAAAGCTTGTTACACTTGTGGTAGTTTTGACCATCTTGCAGCTTTCTGTAATCAATGGGTATATGGGTATACAAACAATAGGGTGAATCTAAAAAGGCAAACACCTAAAAGTCACTCTAACTTTACTAGAACAAAACCCAAAACAGTTTCAGTTCCTGCTGATAGGAAAATGGTTTCTGCTGATAGACCATATCTGATTGTTTACCCAAAAACAACAGTTAAAAGTGCTAAAACAACTTTCAAATATGCATTAAATGTTGTTAAAAGACCCATTCTAACAAAGGCAGTAGTCCAAAAACAAGTTTAGAAACCAAAAGATACAACTGCAAAGCCATCAGTTTCTGTTGATAGCCAAACAGTTCAAATCACTGCTAAGGGAAACAGGGCAAATGCTGTTAAGGCCTCAGCATGTTGGATTCTTAAATCCAATGTTGCATCAACAATTCTCAAAAGATTACATTTCATTGATGCAAGAGGCGGATCCAAGTCAGAAATGGTTTGGATCCCAAAACAAAACTAATTCCTTTATTTATGTGCAGGGACATTCATCAGCAGATACTGAAGATCAAGGATTCTCAGATAGTGGATGTTCAAGGCACATGACAGGCAACAAGTCTTATCTCTCAAATTTTCAATCATTAGATGGAGGCTATGTTACCTTTGGAGGAGGAATTGGGGGAAAAATTACTGGTAAAGGTACTATTAAAACCAGTAAATTAGATTTTGAAAATGTGTACTATGTGCAAGAGCTTAAGTATAATCTTTTTAGTGTCTCACAAATGTGTGACAAAAAGAACAAAGTTCTCTTTACTGACACTGAATGTCTTGTATTTTCTTCTGATTTTAAGATGCCTGATGAAAGTCAAGCACTTCTTAGAATTCCAAGAAAAGGCAACATGTACAGTGTTGATATGAAGAAGATTGTTCCAAAAGATTCTCTTACTTGTCTTATTGCTAAGGGCACATTGGATGAATCTATGAAATGGCATAGGAGGCTTGGTCATATTAACTTCAAAACCATAAATAAGATTGTCAAAGATGATTTGGTAAGAGGTTTACCTCACAAACGATTTGAAAATGATCAAACATGCATTGCTTGTCTTAAAGGCAAACAACATAAAGCCACTTGTAAGCCAAAATTTTTTAACTCTATCAATCAATCATTGTTTATGCTGCATATGGACTTATTTGGTCCTACAAATGTTAGAAGTTTGTTGCATAAGAGATCTTGTCTAGTTATTACTGATGACTTTAGTAGATTTTCATGGGTATTCTTTTTAGGTACTAAGGATGAAACTTCTAGCATCCTTAAGACCTTCATTACAGAGATAGAAAACCTAGTAAGCAAAAGAGTAAAAGTCATTAGATGTGATAATGGGACAGAATTTAAGAATAGAGTTATGGATGATTTCTGCAAAGAAAAAGGTATTAAAAGAGAATTTAGTGTTGCAAGAACTCCACAACAGAATGGAGTTGCTGAAAGGAAAAATAGAACACTAGTAGAAGCTGCTAGAACTATGTTAGCTGACTCTAAGTTGCCTATTACTTTTTGGGCAGAAGTAGTCAACACTGCTTGCTATGTTCAAAATAGAGTTTTAGTTGTAAAACCTCACAATAAGACATCATATGAATTTTTTAGAGGTAGAACTCCTGAAATAGGATTTCTTAGACCTTTTGGATGTCATGTGACAATTCTTAATACCTTAGACCATCTTGGAAAGTTTGATGGAAAAGCAGATGAAGGATTCTTAGTTGGATACTCTATCAATAGCAAAGCATTCAGAGTATACAACATGAGATCTAGAAGAGTAGAGGAAAATCTGCATGTGAAGTTTTTGGAAAAGAAAACCAATGTAGAAGGTCAAGGTCCTAAATGGCTATTTGATCTTGAATCTCTATCCAAATCAATGAATTATATGCCTTTTGTTGCAGAAACTAATGAATTTTCAGGTTCACAAACTGCTGATGCAACAAATGGAGAAGGATTAGAGAATGAGGCAAATCAAGATTATGTGATGATGCCAATATGGACAAATACAAGTGTGGATTCAACTTCAATAAATGGTGAATCTTCTTCTGGAAATTCTAAAGAAGATGTTGAAGATGAATACAAAAAAGAAGGAACTAAGGAACAAGAGTTTCAAGTCAGAAGTAACACTGCTGTTTCTGCTGATAAGCAAATCGTTCCCGCTGATGAGCAAAATGTTTCTGCTGATGGACCATCAGAAGAAACACAAGCAAATCTCTCAAAAAATGAGGTGGATTTCAACAACCTTCCACCTGATTATCAAGTTCTTTCTACTCCATACTCAAGGATTCACAAAGTCCACTCCCTGGACAATGTAATTGGAGATGTACAATAAGGAGTGAAGACAAGACAACAATTGATGTCTTCAGATCAACAAGGGCTTCTTGATGCCCTTTATGCTTCAAAACAGCATGAATTTTCAAATTCTTGCTTATTTGTATGTTTTCTCTCACAAGATGAACCAAAGAATATTCATAAAGCCCTAGAGAATTCAAGCTGGTTGGAGGCTATCCAAGAAGAGCTTCTTCAGTTTAAGATTCAAAAGGTTTGGGTGCTAGTTGATTAACCAAGTGGTGTAAGGGTAATTGGCACTAGATGGGTTTTTAGGAATAAAAGGGATGAAAGGGGCATAGTGATAAGAAATAAAGCTAGATTAGTAGCTCAAGGGTACACATAAGAAGAAGGGATAGACTACGAAGAGGTTTTTGCTCCAGTAGCAAGGATTGAAGCCATTAGACTCTTTTTGGCATATGCTTCTTTTATGGGCTTCACGGTTTATCAAATGGATGTCAAGAGTGCTTTCTTATATGGTACTATTGAAGAGGAGGTGTATGTCTCACAACCTCCTGGTTTTGTTGATCCTGACCATCCAGACAAAGTGTACAAGGTTGTTAAAGCTCTATATGGCCTACATCAAGCACCAAGAGCTTGGTATGAAACACTAGCTTCCTACTTAATTTCAAATGGATTTCAAAGAGGCAAGATAGATCAGACACTTTTCACCAAGAAGCATAAGAAGGATCTTTTGCTAGTTCAAGTGTATGTGGATGATATCATCTTTGGATCTACAAGGAAGGAGATGTGTTTGGAGTTTGAGAAGCTTATGCACAATAAGTTTCAGATGAGTTCCATGGGGGAACTTACATTCTTTTTGGGTCTACAGGTTAAACAATCAAGAGAAGGAATATTTATTAGTCAAGAAAAATACGTTGCAGAGATTCTTAGAAAGTTTCAATTTGCTGATTCCAAAATAGCAAGCACACCAATGGACCCTGAGAAGCCACTTCTTAAAGATGTAGAAGGAACTAATGTGGATGTACACACATACAGATCTATGATAGGTTCTTTGATGTATCTCACATCCTCAAGACCTGATATCATGCTCTCTGTTTGTGCTTGTGCAAAACATCAAGTAACTCCTAAGGTTTCTCATTTAACAGCAGTCAAGAGAATTTTTAGATATCTCAAGGGTCAACCTAGGTTGGGTCTGTGGTATTCTAAGGAGTCATCTTTTGACTTGGTAGCATACTCAGATAGTGATTATGCTGGTGCTAGCTTGGACAGAAAGTCAACAACTGGAGGATGTCAATTCCTTGGGTGTAGACTTATCTCATGGCAGTGTAAGAAGCAGACAATGGTGGCTACTTCAACAAATGAAGCTGAATATGTAGCTGCTGCAAATTGTTATGGTCAAGTTCTATGGCTTCAAAACCAACTTCTTGATTATGGGTACAATTTATTACATACCATTATTCATATTGATAATAGTAGTACAATTTGCATTATTAAAAATCCAGTGCAACATTCAAAAACAAAACACATTGAAATTAGACATCATTTTATTAGAGATTGTAATGAAAAGAGGTTATTTCAAGTAATGAAAATTGCTTTAGAACAAAACCTTGCAGATCTTCTTACAAAAGCTTTTGATGTTGGAAGATTTCAGTACTTGATAGCAGGTATTGGAATGCTTAACCTTTAAATTTTTCAATATAATGTGTTCTTGTATATAGATTTTGCTAATGCATCTAACTTTGTCATCTAAAACTACTATTACCAATTAAAAGTTATTCATACAGTTAGTCCTATGCATAATTCTAATTCAAGACAAGTACTTTGTACTTTGTTCTTTTGGTTTTAGACTAACAATTTCAGGTATGAATGTTTGAGCTCAAAGGCTATTTCAAGTGAAATCTATGATCATTGCTGCTGAATGTTGATCATTGCTGCTGATATAATAGGTTCATGATAGAAAGAGTTTGGGATTTCAAAACTCTTTAAAAACTTCTTTCTTGGAACCTGATTATGATGTTTCACATTGAATTGATGATTTAGTTGATTAGTACATAACTGATACAACTCACTTTCTATCATTTTATACTCTCAAGTATAATGTGACTAATCTACGGATATCTGAGAGAAAGAACAGCGAGCAACAGTGAATCTAACACTTGTGTTAGAGGTAACAAATGCCACTAGCTGGAAACCCTGTAAAGAAAGCCTTTTGAATAGGTTTATCTGTACACAGGCAGTTATTTATAACTGAAAACATTGGTTCTCACACAACCAGAGGTTGCTTTAAACCGAAATTTTGATTAAGTGTTAGTTACCACACTTAATCCCTTCAAAATGGTTAGAAGCATTATGATTTTTAATCATAAAATCATGTTCATACTGCTAAGTCAAATATTTCTTAAAAAGGATTTTCAAAGAGGATCAGAAAATCATCTAATGATGGATTATGAGTCAATGCTCAGTGATTCACCACTCATAGGAGGTTACACACCTAGAAGTGATGAGGGCAGTATTTAAACTCTTAAGGAATTGATGGCTTCATGTACAAATTGTCTGAAAACATGGAAATTGCTAGATCAGATGATATGATATGATTGTGAGAGATCTTCCAAATAGGGGAGGAAATTGCTCAAGAGAGAAATAAATCTCAGGGGAGGTTACAAAAGCCCTTTAAAAGGAAGATTATCCAAAGAAAAAGAAGGAAAAGATAAGAGCATACAAGATGATGACATGGTTTCTACTGATAAAGAACAAGAACAGAGCTGATAGGAGAAAGTTCTATCTAGATCAAAAGATGAAAGGTTTCAATTTCAGTTCACTACGTTTGTTCATCACTTCCAAAGACATGCTGAAAGATGATTTCTATTTCTTGGAACAAGCATCCAAGATACACAGCATCATTGCCTCTTATAATTCTTCAAGTTGAATATTGCACCATCTTTTAGTCCAAGATTGGAGCAAAGAACAGAAAGTAGATGAGTTACAGAGAAAGACATTCAATCACTCAAAAGAGAAGAAAGTTCAGATCACAGTCTGACATTGAAGTGTTTGAAAGATCTTCACAAAGTCCTCATTTAATTCAGAAAAACATGTTTGAATGTATTTCACATGTTTACGGGAGGATTGTTGGGAATTAAATAATCAGAAGAATTAGTATAAAGGCTTAAGGAAATACATCAAGTATGTTTCTGCTGATAAAGCACAAAGCACGTTTCCACTGATGGATTCTGCTGAAGAACGTTTTCTACTGAAGAACGTTTTCTACTGAAGGTGTTTCTACTGATGGATTCTGCTGACGCTACTATGACTCATACAACAGCTGTGTAGATAAGTAAGACTTATTCTACTGATTCATATACAAGAAAAATATCTTTGTTGTAGTCATCAAATTGAACACTCCAAGTGAGTTGTAATCCTAGATACATGTTGTATCTTAATGACTGACATGATAAGTCATCAACTAGCTAGAATGAAGATTAGTCATAAGCTAGTATTTAAGATGAGTCATATAGATTGTAAAAGATCTTTCCTTGGACTATAAAAGGAAGATCTTAGATATGTTATAAAATATATAAATAGAATAAGTGTGATAGAGATATACATAGAGAAAAACAATAGAACAAACACAAGATTAAAGGTCGTTGTAACCCTAGTGATAGTGAAGATCACTCGTATTATTTTAAATAATATTGAATCGTTTGGTGAAATACTTTCATTGTTCTTTGTTAAATAAACACAAACATCACAGTTTCATTTCCAACAAACATTCTAAGTGTGGTTAAGTAGATTCCGCATACTTAATCATATTCACTCAAAGTATCATATTTACACATTACAAAGGTCCAACACCTCATAGTGTGTGATCAAATCAAGTGATCCTCTCAGGGAGCTTAATAGGTTGATTAATGTTGAGCTCGACCATGCATTTAGTGACCTAGCGACCGCCTTGTATTCAAATAAGGACCTAGGGACTAAGGATTTTGAGGATGTTGTTGAGGAACTTGAAGAAGGGGAGATTGATCCAAAGCTAGATGATTATTTTAATCTATACCCCACTAAGAAGGAGAGTGCGTACTATAATAATCTTATTGATAATCCTCGACCCCCTTTTACTAGAATCGAACCTAGGATAAAGAGAGGTGATCCTAAGAATCCTAAGATACCATGTATGATTGGGTATAAACATATTGACAATGCTTACATTGATTTTAAATCCCCAATCAACATTATATCCTCAAGTGTCTATAATGATATAGTGAAAACAAGACTTGGACCTAGAAGAGATCCCAAATACCCAGGTAGAGTTTGTAACTTTGTCGGGAAAATTAAAGGTCTACATGTCTTTGTTGCGAATTTTACTTATATCACTGACTTTATGGTTGTTGAAGATCTTGCTAATGTTATTGATTGTCGCTTATCCCATGTTGTGTTTGGTAAACCATTTGTTGAAGAGTCCAAGTTAGAATATGATGAGATAGAAGGGACAACCCGATTTGCTAGCAACACCGATAGGATCATTTATAGGATGCCTAATAGAATGAAAGAATTTCGTTTTGTGCCTCGATTTGACATGGATAACATTTGGTGCTTTTGAGGACATCAATGAAGAGGATAAGAAAAAGGGCATGGACTATGTATGGGAGAAGAAGAGCCTTTTCTATAAGGATTGCTTGCCTCTAGTACCAAAATATAGAGTTGATAAGGAATTCGCCAATAGAATCATAGGAGCAATTAAGCAAAAGGTGTTTGGTCTCTATAAAGAACATTTACAATCGGTGGAAAGTGAGACAAAGGATGATGTCACGTAATAGCCCATGACCTTGAGTCTAGCTACAAGACTCGTAAATAAAGAAAAGCGCTTCTTGGGAGGCAACCTATGCTTTGTGTGATTTTTATTTGTTTGATTGTTATTTGTTTCCGTATACATGCTTTATTTTTATTGTTGGTAGATCACGTTTCAAAACTAAAAAGGTGAAAATACTTTATTTTGTCGTTTGGCTTAGTCATAACTTCATCCAAAGGTATTTCGCAAAAGATAAGTGTAACGGGAAACCCCAAATATGTTTTTAAGAAACAAAGTTGATCATGATTCTCCACAATATTAAATGGACATGTATATTCGTATTTGTTAGAGTCAAATGCTTGTATCGAGTCATAATGATGTTTTACAGGATTTTCCAGGAAGTAGGACATAAGTTTTCCAGAAATTTTTTGGAAACTTAACGTAAGGATTTCTGCAGATCACTTCTGACGGCGTCAGGAATTAATTCCTGACGGCGTCATGTGTAAAAATCTGGAAATTTTGCTTGTTTTGTTTTTCTAACGGAGTCTTAAAGTTTTTGTTGAATCTTTAGTTTTATAAACACCAGGAAATCTGCAAACATTCATTCCACAAGCATTATATCTTAATTTGTTTTCTAGGTCTTGTTATTATATATAGATTGCCGCCGATTTTACGCGAGATTGCCTTGTTTGTTTTCTCAGGTTTAACAAGTTATGTATGACAAGAAGATGATTTATATTCTGGAAGGGAAGCTTTGATTGTTCTTTTTCTTGGAGGAAGATCTAACCTTGTTACCACACTATCCACATCGAGCAAATCAGGGGAGTATTTGATTTCATTCTTTTACCTATTTCACTTTTACATTCTTTAATTGAACATTGGGGACAATGTTCATCCTAAGTGTAAGGGGAAGGTAAATGATGATACCTTATAGGATACACTTTCACTTGAGTTTGTTTGTTTGATGGTAGGTGTGTAATAAAACTGTGAGAAATACTTGTTAGTGTAATTTTAGTGCCAAATTTAAAATTTTTTTACAACATTTAGGAGTGAAACTTTAGCCTTAGCAAGCGTCTCATGGATAGGAGTCGTATGACTAGCACAAAACCGTACCATTCAGAAAAATTTTCCACCCAAATATGTGAGGTTCGCCTTTAGATTTGATAGGAAAAGCATTTACTATTAGTGCTTATGAGTGTACCGGTAGCATTTAGATTCTAGAACTTGCTTTAGTGATGCATCCCGAGACCGCTAGTGAGACTACATTCGTGTAGTAGGATTTACTACATGATAAGAGGCATTAGGATCACCATTGTGTTTAAACCCGTATCATAATTACTTGACCATTTAAGTCATATTACTTGGCTAGTTAAGTCAATTAATTTTTCCCACACCATTAGCGTTGTACTCATTTTTTAGTACACGAAACCCCTAGTACACCCCTCCGAGCCTATCTTTTCATTTCTAACTTTAAGCATCTTACTTAAAGGAAGAATTTGTTACACCCCACTTAAATGTACAACCAAATCGCCTTAGTCTTCCGTGTATGCACTCATCTTTAGTGCATTATTGTTATTTGTTTAAGCCCTTAGTTAATTATCTAATTGATTACATGGTTGCTAAGTCGAGTCATATCCTTGTACATATTGTTTTGCGATGATTGGGACTCATGGGTAAAGTACTTATGTTATGGAGTAATGGGGAACAACATCATATTATTACCCCCATATATGCGTTAATCTTAAAAGTACTCCAAGTGTTTTGATTATCTTAATTCGAGTCATTAGATTAGTTTATTGTAAAGTATGTAAAAATTCAAGTGTAAGGGGAATGTTCATTCTCTATGATGTATTATTTTGGATGGTAGGGTAAGAGTGTATGCAAAAAAAAAATAAAAATAAAAATAAAAAAATCGAAAAAATTAAGAAAAAGAAAAAAAAATAGAAAAAGAAAAGAGAGAAAAAACATACGGACTACCATCCCGTTTCATTCTATGTTTATTTCATGTTTTTGTTATTTCTGATTTATTAGCTTAAGTTGAGTCTAGTCTTGGCTTAGCAACGCCATATTGTACATGTAATTAACCAAGATTATTAACTCGCCACCAGTAAAGATTGCCTATATCCAACAAAACCGTGTATTCCATATCCCTACACCTAACGTTATAACCCTTTAAAAGACCTCTTTGATAGTTTATCCTAGGTGCTTACGCCATGTGGTGGAGGTTTGATCCTTCCTCAAGCCTATGGTAATCTATTTTGCTATGACAGGTAGTGAGAGATGTTTTCCATTTCCATATTGTGATATATACTTTATTACACCCGAGAGATGTGAGTATCTAAATACTATTTGTCAGGTGCTAGTGTATGACCTCCGTGCTTGTCTTTGGTCTTTAGTGGAACGATTATTTGTTGTAATTACTTTTATATTAGTGTTAAATGACCCCTAACTTGTATTTTGACTAGAATAAAAGCGCATTTGCTTGAGGACAAGCAAATCTCAAGTGTAAGGGTATATGATGAGGTGCAAAATAATCCGTTTTTAAGGGGTCATTTAAGCCCGGAATTGAATTTATTTGATCAAATATTGCCCTAAATCGTTCCTTTTGTGATTTTAGGTACTTTTGGAGTGAATTCTGGAAAAGGAAGCATTTTGGACGTTTTTGGAGCATAAAAGTGAAGAAAACGGCAAAGTCTTAATTTTCCTTGGTGGGAACAGTACCTGACGGCGTCACAAGCTTCTTAATGACGGCGTCAAGAGGAAAAACAAGAGGAGAAGAGGATAAAGTCCATGACGGTCCTGAAAGATTTTGCACTAGGGCATGACGGCGTCACCATAGGCCGTCATGACCCCATTACTCTTGACGGCCCAGAGGAGATTTACTCTTGACGGTGTCAGATCTGGATCTAGGCAGTCCGATTTTATTATGGGCGGCAGGTTGACGGCATCAGAATTTTGTTCTTGACGCCGTCACCTTGGAAAATCTATATATACTTTTGTAATTTTCATTCATTAAGGGAGGACAATTTTAGGGACGACTTGGAGAAACACTAGGTCGATTTTATCAGTATTTTCAAGGGTTTTCACCCCTTGAAACCTTTCATGTTCAATTAAGATAAGTATCCTTTCAATTCATTCAATATGTCTATGTGTTGTTTGAATATATCTTACGCTTGTCTTGATTTTAACATGCTAGGCTAGATCTCTTGTGTGTTTGCTTAGATGTAGTGAAACCTAGATGTTGATTATGGGTTGATTGCTTGTTTATAGTTGTAATGGATGAATGATTTCGATGTTAGGCTTAAGAAAACTGGCAGACTTCCATAGTGTAACTTGCTTGAACGTCTTAAGAAACATGAACCAATGCGTACTAGGTTTTTATGGTTGTATTTAATGCATGAGCGAAATCTAGTGATCCCATGTTAGGAGCTTCTTGCAGGCTCGACATAGGAGTGAAGTAGGAGCTTATAGAGTTGGGGAAGTACGTACGCCACCCCACGATTGGTATTAAGGAATACAACCCGTCATCCACGCAACTGTAACAAACTATCAACCTGTAAAAGATATCTAGGGAGTAATGAAATCTAAGCGAACACAATTTTCCTATTTATTGTTCACACCACTAGTTTAATTAGCTTTATTTACATTTTTGTTATTTTATTTTGATTGTATCTTTAGTTATTGGGTTAGTTGACTAGCAACTAATACCGCCCACCCTTCCAAAACCCGAGATTTTTACTTGCTTTTATAAAAATATAAAAATACAAAAAAGAATCATCCCTCACCTCTAGACCTAGTTTTTAGGCTTTCTAATCCTAGCGACACTATTCCTGAGTTGAACAATCAATCCCCCGGTACTTGTCACTATACTATACTACAACGATCAGGTTGTAACCTCTCGTAAATTTCCCTTACGATTAGTAAATGCATACGAACAAATAAAACGATGTTATGATAACTTAACACCATTTTTACGGGTAACAAAATTTTTTTTTTATGATATGGCTTGATATTGGAACCACTACAATAACTGTGATTGACCGTTTACCCAGGAACGATGCTTACACACGACCTAGATAACCTATAATTATTGCGAACTAAAAATATATAAAACGTTTATAATTATAACAATACGTTTCGTCTAAATACCGTATACTATTTATATATTTTCTGAACCTACGAAACTTCCCGAGAACGCTCACTAATATTTTTGAACTTCGACACGATACTTGAAACACACCATGTGGGCCCCCAACACCCAATGGGCCACGAAAAACCAAATACAAACCAAATGGACTCCTTTTATTTCTTTCTTTTGTTTTGGGCCTACACAAACCACGAGCCCACCAGGCCATAAGCCCAAACGCACCCTTATTATTTTCTTTTTCTTTTCTTTTCTTTCTGTCGCGACCACGCCCAAAACCACCCTATTTTCTCACGATTTTGATACACGACATATACATATTTTTGCTTGTCTCGTCTCCCCTAGTGCCAAAGAAACGGAAATGATAGATATTACACTCCCTCTCACATGTTTACTACCCTAGAAATCACCCAAGCAACTAACCAAACTCACTATTGAAAGATAAGTTCAAAACGTGGCATGATATTCCCTAGCACCACCCTTGCTTCCCAATGGCAACAAAACGAACCCTAAACACAATGTGATTGTCAGGAATGAATAGGAAGAGATCTTACAAGATCTTAGCCTTGTAAACCATCGACTGGACAATTGTGATCTTAGCTTGTTTCTACCCTTCAAAACTCACTATAAAAGAACTCACATGCAACCTTAGTCGTTACATGCACTCATACGTATCACATTACACAAAAATAATAACGAGAAGGAAGTTGTGGAGGACATACGGATCGCCAAGAGTACCACGTCTCAAAGTGAACCTTGGAAACCAAACTTGGAGCCTCTTGAACCTTTGGTGGAACGTGAAGTGAACCACAAAGCCCTCGTACCATTACATGATCCCTGCACTCGTTTTACTCCACCTTTTAGAGGTGAGGTGAGACCATGAACCTTTCTTTTTATATATATACATACGTATGTTCATGTTTATGCACAATCACTTGATATCTATAAATCGTAAAATATAAAAACAACACATATGTTTTATACGTCGTACTATTATTTATGATGCATAGGGATTTGCACCAGGCTTTACCTCTCGAGGGATCTCAAGAAGCTTACAACCCCCACCAGGCAGTGTACCTGATCGATGTAGTATAGTATAATAATAAGTACCGGGGGATTGATCATTCAGCTAGGAATAGTGTCGCTAGGATTAGAAAACCTAAAGACTAGGTCTAGAGATGAGGGATGATTCTTTTTGTATTTTTATAAATGAAAATAAACTAATTTATACTAAAGTTGTGAGCAATATGAGGGAGAATTGTGTTTACTTAGATTTCAGTACTCCCTAGATATCTTTTACATGTTAATTACTTGTTATAGTTGCGTGGATGACGGATTGTATTCCTTAATACCATTCATGAGGTGGCGTACTTACTTCCCCAATCCTATGAGCGCCTACTTCACTCCTATGTCAAGCCGGTTAAGAAACTCCTAACATGGGATCACTAGAATTTGCTCATGCATTAAATACAACCAATAAAACCTAGTACACATCGGTTCATGTTTCCTAAGACGTTCAAGCATGTTATACAATGGAGATCTACCAGTTTTCTTAAGCCTAACATTGAAATCATTCATCCAATACAACCATAAACAAGTAATCAACACATAATTAACATCTAGGTTTCATTACATCTAAGCAAACACAAGATAGATCTAGCCTAGGATGTTGAAATCAAGACAAGCATAAGATATATTCAAACAATACATAGACATATTGAATGAATTAAGAGAAGACTTATCTCAATTGAACATGAAAGGATTCAAGGGGTGAAAACCCTTGAAAACACTGCAAAATATGACCTAGGGTTTACAAAGTTCGACCCTAGTTTTCTCCACACAAGTTCCTCTTTTTATGAATGAAAAATAGAAAACTATATATAGATTTTGATGGGTGACGGCGTCAAGAACAAAAGTCTGACGCCGTCATCTCGCCGCCAAATAGTTTCTCGAACTGCCTAGATCTGGGTCTGACGCCGTCATGTATACTCCTTATGCAGGCCGTCACCAAAAATTGTCTTGACGCCCTTGTTGTGACGCCGTCAAGTTTTCACTGGGTCGTCATGGTTTTTACTCTTGACGCCATCATGATCTTCGTCTTGACGCCGTCAGGTACTGTTCTCAGCATGGAAAATTAAGTCTTTGCCATTTTCTTCACTTTTATGCTCCAAAAACGTCTGAATTTCTTCCTTTTCCAGAATTCACTCCCAAAGTACCTAAAATCACAAAAGGAACAATTTAGGGCAATATTTGATCAAATAAATTCAATTCCTGGCTTAAATGACCCCCTAAAAGTGGTTCATTTTTCGCCTCATCATATACCCTTACACTTGAGATTTGCTTGTACTCAAGCAAATGCGCTTTTTTTCTAATCAAAATACAAGTTAGGGGTCATTTAACACTAATATAAAAGTAATTACAACAAATAATCATTCCACTAAAGACCAAAGACAAGCACGGAGGTCATACACTAGCACCTCACAAATAGTGTTTAGATACTCACATCTCTCGGGTGTAATAAAGTAATATCACAATATGGAAACGGAAAATATCTCTCATTACCTGTCATAGTAAAATAGATTACCATAGGCTTGGGAAAGGATCAAACCTCCACCACATGGCATAAGCACCTAGGATAAACTATCAAAGAGGTCTTTTAAAGGGTTGTAACGTTAGGTGTAGGGATATGGAATACACGGTTTTGTTGGATATAGGCAGTCTTTACTGGTGGCGAGTTAACAATCTTGGTTAATTACATGTACAATATGGCGTTGCTAAGCCAAGACTAGACTCGACCTAAGCTAATAAATCAAAAATAATAAAAACATAAAATGAACATAGAATGAAATGGGATGGTGGTCTGTATGTTTTTTCTTTTTCTTTTTCTAATCTTTTTTTTTTTTCGATTTTTTTTTTGAACATACACTCTTACCCTACCATCCAAAATAATACATCGTAGGGAATGAAAATTCCCCTTACACTTGAATTTTTACATACTTTACAATAAACTAATCTAATGACTCGAATTAAAAAAATCAAAACACTTGGAGTACTTTTAAAATTAACGCACATATGGGGGTAATAAATGACGTTCTTTCCCATTACTCCATAAAATAAGTACTTTACCCATGAGTCCCAATCGTCCCAAAACAATATGTACAAGGATATGACTCGACTTAGCAACCATGTAATCAATTAAATAATTAACTTAGGGTTTAACAAATAACAATAATGCACTAAGAATGAGTGCATACACGGAAGGCTAAGGCGATTTGGGTGTACATTTAAGTGGGGTGTAACAAATTCTTCCTTTAAGTAAAATGCTTAAAGTTAGAAATGAAAAGATAGGCTCGGAGGGGTGTACTAGGGGTTTCGTGTACTAAAAATGAGTACAACGCTAAGGTGTGGGAAAATTTGTTGACTTTACTAGCCAAGTAATATGACTTAAATGGTCAAGTGATTATAATACGGGTTTAACACAAAGGTGATCCTAATGCCTCTTATCATGTAGTAAATCCTGCTACACGAACGTAGTCTCACTAGCGGTCTCAGGATGCATCACTAACGCAAGTTCTACAATCTAAATGCTACCGGTACACTCATAAGCACTAATAGTAAATGCTTTTCCTATCAAATCTAAAGGCGAACCTCACATATTTGGGTGGAAAATTTTTCTGAATAGTACAGTTTTGTGCTAGTCATACAATCTCCTATCCATGAGACGCTTGCTATGGCTAAAGTTTCACTCCTAAATGTTGTAAAAAATTTTAAATTTGGCGCTAAAATTGCACTAATAAGTATTTCTCATAGTTTTATTACACATCTACTATCAAACAAACAAACTCAAGCGAAAGTGTATACTATAAGGTATCATCATTTTACCCTCCCCTTACACTTAGGATGAACATTGTCCCCAATGTTCAAGTAAAGAATGTAAAAGTGAAATAAGTAAAACAAATGAAATCAAATACTCCCCTGATTCGCTCGGTATGGATAATAAGGTGGCCAGGTTAGATCTTCCTCCAAGAAAATGAACAATCAAAGCTTCCCTTCCAGAATAATAATCATTTTCTTGTCATACATAACCTGTAGAACCTGAGAAAACAGACAAGGCAACCTCGCATAAAATCGGCGACAATCAACATATGCTAATAAATCCTGGAAATCAAAATAAGATATAATGCTTGTGGAATGATGTTTGCAGATTTCCTGGAGATTATAAAACTAATGATTCAACAAAAACTTTAAGACTCCGTTAGAAAAACAAAACTGGTAAAATTTCCAGATTTTTACACGTGACGCCGTCAAGAGTAAACTCGTGACGCCGTCAGAAGTGACCTGCAGAAATTCTTATGTTAAGTTTTCGGAAAATTTTTGGAAAAACTTCGTCCTACTTCCTGGAAAATCCTGCAAAACTTCATTATGACTCGATACAAGCATTTGACTCTAACAAACACGAATATACATGTTCACTTAATATTGTGGAGAATCATGATCGGTTTTGTTTCTTAAAAACATATTTGGGGTTTCCCTTTACACTTATCTTTTGCAAGAATACCTTTGGGTGAAGTTAAGACTAGGCCAAACAACAAAGTAAAGTATTTTCACTATTTAGTTTTGAAACATGATCTACCAACAATAAAAATAAAGCATGCATACGGAAGCAAATAACAAACAAACAAAATAAAAATCACACAAAACATGGGTTGCCTCCCAAGAAGCGCTTTTCTTTATTTACGAGTCTTGTAGCTAGACTCAAGGTCATGGGTTACTACGTGATACGGGTGAGTTCCTCATTGAGGACATCTTTGGGATCAAACTTAGGTTTTAACTTCCTATCAGTTTTCTTAGTACGGTATGACCTTTTAAACTTTTCTCCATCCGGATCATACAAAGTCATCTTCATATGCCATGATCCGTCACCTTCTTTAGGTGGCTTGTCCCACCTCCATTTACACTTATCTCCATCTCTTTTCCACTTATTCATCTCTATATTAATAGGCATTACGCTTAAGAATTGAATCATCTTCCTAAAAACTAAGGGGTCCTCAAAAGGATCTAGCTCTTCATCTCTAGCTATGTGTTGTTCCACCGAATGTGTCTTTTCGATAAAATCTTTTTCTAGATAGAATGGGCGTTGAGGTCCTATAAAGTTCCTCTCTATCCAAGGTCCATATCTAGATGGTCTCCTATTCATCTCTACCCAATGTGGTGTCGGTTTATCCTCATAATCATAGCTATGTTTCTTAACATCGTATACCGACCAAGTATCGCCCTCACCTACCGCTATCTTAGACTCCTTACAATCTATCATGGCGCTAGCGGTTGCTAAAAATCCTCTTCCTACCAACAATGGGCATGTAGTGTCACTAACCATGTCTAGGACGTGAAAATCCGCTAAGATAGTTAACTTCCCTACGTGAACAACTACATCCTTAATTATTCCAATCGGGTGGGCAATACTCTCATCCGCTAGACCTATCAATACCTCCGTCTCCTCTAACTTTCCTAGCTTGAGAATGGTGAAAAGGGATAAGGGAATCAAGTTAAGGCTTGACCCTAAATCGGCTAGTGTGTCGAAAGCTTCGGATCTTCCTATATTACAAGGCAAAACAAATATACCCGGATCATCAAGCTTTTTAGGCAACTTGTTTGAACGAAGGCGGTCCCATTTTTACCTAGTTTAAACTTCTGATACTTTTCTAGGAGGGTACTATCGTAGGGAGCACGGGCTAAGACATCAATAACGGGGCGTTCAAGGTGAAGCTCCTTGAATTCATCGTCAAGGTCTTGCGTAGGAGGTGTTTCAACTATGCTTTTGACCGGTTTTATATCGGGTGTTTTATTCGATTGGTCCTTTTGAAGAATTTGGTTTTGCTTGAAACACGTGCTCATTGATTTAACCGAGTAGTATTGCAGACAAGAAGTGGGTGACGAAACTGATAATATGGAATTAACGTTTAATTTCGGGTTCTTGACCGTGCCGCTTGGGAGTGCTCCCATTTCTTGGTCATTGAGAACTTTCAACAATGTGTCAATTTTGGTGGTCATCTCGCTTTGCATTTGTTTGAAATCGGCTTCAAACTTAGATATGCGAGCTTCTTGAGATGCCATAAACTTGGACATCAATCCTTCAAGATTGTTGGTACTACCATAGTTGTTAGAAGGATTATTGTTGAAAGTACGGTTGGAGGGTAGACCGTTTGGTTGGTAACGATTAGGCGGATTGGAAGAATTGGCTTGATTTTGTTTCCACCTAAGGTTTGGGTGATTTTTCCAAGAGGGGTTGTAGGAATCACCATACGGGTTTGGCTCGGGTTTGAAAGTGTACCACTTATCTCCTGCTTCGTCGGTACGCGAGGATGCGTAGTCCGCAAAAGCTATTCCGGGGAGTTCCACACAATCACGAGTGTCATGGGGACCACTATATAATTCGCATGAAGAAGTGATTTTGTTCACTTGGCTTGAAGGCTTAGGAGCTTCGTAAGATTTCATGAGAAACTTGACTTGGTCCTCAAGTTCCATGATCCTACGGTCGGGAGTGCTAGAATTGTTCGAAGGCAAAGATATTGCCTTGACCGTTTTGTTCAAATCACGGGGATCATTCCAACTTTCGTTGTCATAGAGAGCAAGATCCTCTATGAGTTCCCATGATTGTTCCGCACTTACATCACGTAGCTTACCACTGGCCGATTGGTCAATGGCTCGCCTTGTGGACAGATCGATATGGTCATAGAAGACTTGGACTTGGAGCCAAAGATCTATGCCATGATGAGGGACTTTTTGGAGTAAGTTGTGGAAAACTAGAAGGGGGGTTGAATAATTTTCCCCTCTTTTTCATTTTATAAAAACTTTGTTTCAAAATGTTGATTCGAATTTATTCAATTGTTTGTTTGGAAAACCTTTAATTAGAGTTTAGTATGAAAACACCATATAATCAATATGATCAATTATATACGTAAGCTTTTGGAAAAACTTAGTTTTATGAATGGAGCTTTGGTCGGTCTTTGTGTGAATACGTTTTCCTTTTAAAATCTTAAAACGTTTTGTATCAAATTATCTATCAAGTTAAACTTAATATGAGAAGTGTGAATAATAATCTATTTGACCATATCATATAATTATACACACAATCACAATATTAACTTCTATGTACAACACAATCAATCATCACAACTATATAAGCAACAACTAAGACAAATAGGCAAGCATAGATGTAAAGCGATAAATGCAAGAATAAATGAAAAGAGATAAGAGAAAGGAAATGCAAACCGGACACGATGATTTATAGTGGTTCGGCTACAAGGACACCTTCTTTGCCCTACTCCACTCCCCGAGTCACCTACTCGAGAGTTTTCTTCACAACTCAACAAGCTCCCTTTTGGCGGAGAAAACCGTACACAACTTTTGCTTACACCATTTAACGACACTAAGCTAAATGTCGAGTTCTAATAGTAGCTAGAACCAATCTCACAACACTACTTCGATCACTACACAACTTCTACACGACTTCACGACTTCTTCATGGCTTCACGACTTCACGACTTCTTCATGGCTTCACGACTTCTTCACTACTTCACAAGTTCTTCTATACGCCACTACATATTCACACATCTACTTCTTCACAACTTCATGACTTCTCCACACTACTACGTCTACCCACTACTTCTTACTCACTCATAAACTCACTACTAAGTAAGATCATCTTGATCTACTTATTACATATACATAATTCACAACATTACATAAACACTAACTAGATCCTAATACATCTTTGGCTTTATGATAGGGAGGATTCTTCTCTTGCACTTTGAGTGGTGAAGGATTGGATCACTTGAAACAAAGACTTATAATCTTATGATCAAAGGATTTAGAAGGATGTTTTGAAGGGATTGGGACTGAAAATTTTCGTGCAAAAGGTGAGAAAAATCTGTGGAATAAACCAGTATTTATAAGGGGAAAAATACTGTTTGGGAGCGTGGCCGGTCCCCTTAATTGGGTGCCGGTCCCCTTAATAATTAAGGGGACCGCCTAGTATAATTAAGGGGGCCGCCTAATAAAAAAATATTTTTTCTTCAGATTTTTTGTCTTTTTGTGGGGGAGGTTTTTCCTGAAGAATGTAGCCATTTTTTGGGTTGAAATTTGAATTCAAAATATTTATTTTGAATAAAACATTTCTTATAAATACAAAATTGTTTTGTATAAATTTAAAAATGTTTGTCCCACTTTAATAAAATGTAAGGTTTGTAAAAATAAAAATTCCTTTGATCATAAAATGTATTAGACATTTGTTTGTACATACCTTAAGTGATTGTTGAGGCAAACTCGAGACGTTGAGATGTCGAGGCTTGTTGACGTAAGAATGCATAGATGAATTATGATTAATCACTTTATGTTATATGTTGTAACTTACATCTTTGTCATCATCAAAACATGAAGAGAATGTTTAGATTAAATATCGTAATACTCATGCCAACAATCTCCCCCTTTTTGATGATGACAAACTATGTAAACTATAACTCATAGTAAAATATATAAGTTACTTGTTTACACTTCTCCTCCCCCTTTTGTCGAAGCAAAAAGGTGGACTCTAAGACGAGACTTCAACTACGCTTGAACCCTTGAGAAAGAATGTAAAAGGCGAGCTTGCATCATCGTAAGTGAAGCCTTGATCCTATCAACCTGAATGCTCCCCCTTGGTGTATGCTCCCCCTTGGTGTATACTCCCCTTTGGTGTATGCTCAAAACTTGTTTTGGCTACCAAAGAATCGAGCGATGAAGTAATCCTTCAAAACAAAGTTAGTAGACAAGTGCAAATATATATAATGATGATGATAGATATATGCATGATACTAATAGGGGAACAATATATGAACGTAACAGGTATATGCACTAAAAATATGACACATGCAATTATTGTTTTAAAAACAACAACCTAACTCCCAAAAAAAAATTACCATGACCAAAGCTTAAGACATGATAATGATTAGAACCTAATGCAAAGATTCTACCGACATATTTTGGCGAAAGATGCCAAAATATATATTCTAAAAGAGTTTAAAAAAATGAAGATGAGAATGATACATTCTTTTAAAGACGTAGAGAAATGAGGAAGGATGAGCGTGAATGAAAAGGGAAGGTAATGACAAAAGGTTGACAAATATGGTTTAGATAAATATATCGTTTGACAAGGGTGGATGATTGGGAATCATGGGATTTTTAGGTGTTTTGTTGGTTGACGACCGAAGATGGATATGTGAATGAGGTGGTGATGGCTCAACAACACTTGAAGCTTGGATATCTTCTTTGTGTTCTTCACTTGTTGGGAAGTGGAAAAGATGCATTTCATAAAGAAATTTGCTTAATTTTTAGGGATTTAAGTTTTGGTGGTGATGACGCACTTAGTAGAATGTAGGGAGTTTAGAGGTGTAGAGTTAGGAGCGGAAGAGGTTGATTGAGAGTTTGGATGTTGTTCAAGCGAGGGTTTTGGATGAGAACTAGCGAGAAGATACTTAATCCAAGTGAAGTGTTCATTGAATGTAATGGTTCTTAGGAGAAAGATGCAACAAGGTCAATTGTTGACATGTTTTTCAACTTGATTCAAGTTGTGGGGTGATGAAGGAGAGCTAGAGGAAAGTTGTTCCAAGTTGCATTGAGCAAGGTGTAAGGTAAGAAGAGCATAAAGCTCATGGGCTTCCTTGAGTTCTTCAATGAACTTCAAGTGTTTGGAGGAAGGTGATGATGGTGGAATGTGGTTGTTATTAGGGATGGATAATTGGACATGCAACATAGGAATGGCATGTGAAGTTATAGGGTGTGGTGGAGACATGTTTGAGCTTGGGTAATCATGAAAGCATGATATGGATGGAAGATAGGCTTCATGAGTGGATGGTGTTTTTGTTGAATGAGCATCAAGTGAAGCATTGGTGATGAGGTTTGGATTGTTGTTTTGGGATTGTGCATGCTCATCATGAGAAGAAGCATTGGTGGAACCAAGCATGGGTGTTTGGCTTTGTTTGTGAGATGGGTTATTTGTATGAGCATAAGATTTGGGTATTGGTTGATTTGGAACAACATCACTTGAGCTTTGACAAGAGTCAATTTTTCTCCTACAAACGGGTTTTACGGAGATCTTAGCAACTCATGAGAGTTTAGATCTTGGATTGTTGGGGGATAACATGTTTGGTTGGATGATCATTAAGGATAAAGGAGATGTATTTATAGTGTAGGAAAGGTGTGGTTTAGGAAGGTAAATTTTGAGGGCCTGGAAATGGTGGATGAATCGAGATTGGTAGTATAAAGGATGATTCGGTTTTTCATTTCACATGGGTGGTTTGAGGATGTACTGAAGAAGGGTTATGAGGTTTGAGTTTAAGGTAGAAGGATATATGTGAGTGAGTGTGTTTTCCCTTCCCATTAAATTCATGCTCATCCGGACATAGAGTTAAGCATGTAAAGGCATACAATCAAATCACATAGGAGCAGATAAACATCTAGAAACAACATATATGCGATATGCCATAAATCTAGGAATGACTGAATCTAATGAGAAGCAAAGTTCATAAGAGTAAACTAGCATTAGGTATATTTAGGAAGAGCAATTTAATCAAGTTGGAGAATGAGTATGAGACTATTACTAGTGGTGCTCAATTCAGGCTAAACACGACCATTTTTACGGGTTACACACACCCAACTTCTCACATAGAAGCAATTCAACCGTTAGGTAAAATTGAATTTCTAGTCAATAGATTCTCCAGTAGTCATTCTCTTTTTAGAAGAAATTGAGTTCCTAAATTTACCTATCGAAGAGTACCAAATATGAAGTTTGCTTGAATCACTAATACTTGGCTTAGTGTGACTCAAACATCATGTTTTTATGAAGGTAAATCTAGATGATATATTTTATTCACGATCCTAATAGAGACGTGTTGAATATTTAAATAAGAGTAAACAAAAAGTTTTAATGTTTTCTTCATAATTTACCGGTTGTTTGGTTTTGATGACATATTACTTGATTTAATAACTGTGCTAGACTTAAGAGTGCACCTTAGCATCTCTTGTGAAATGAATCTCATTAAGATTATTTATCTTGAATGAGTTTGTGATTCTCAAATGATATCAAAACTAGACATTAATATATTTTTAGACAAATATTATTTTCTATGATTTTTGCCAATGTTATATATCATACTTTAACAAGTATTTGAAAAAATAAATTTTACTTGTTTATGGATTGTGACAAGTTATTTTTCAATTCTAATAACTTATATCATTTCAAAAAAAATATAGTGCATTATCTTGTAACACAACCATTCATGCTACAAAGAAAATGAACTACATAGAATATATAGTGTGTATTATTCTTAAATATGTATTTTATCTTGAAGTGATAATTTTAAGTAGTGTGAGCAAAGTTTACATATGTTGTTAGTTTGCTCATGTTTGGTTTTTCGGATATGACACATTTATCCATTGCATTGCAATGTAAATTGCTTGAATATTTCAGACGAAACATCCAAGTAGTCAATCCTACTTCATTGTATATTTTATGAATGTGTTAAAAATGTTATTCTAATATTTGGAACACAATTATTGGACAAGTAGATTCAATATGACATTATCAACACAAGTGTGAGTTATGATCCAATGCATACTCTTTTCATCTACAAAGGATGTAACTATTTTCATATCGATCTAGTGTGATTGAGTATGTAGATTCAAGACTATATCTTTTGTTGTAATTTGATATAATCTTGAAGCTAAACAAATAGCAATCCAATTTCTTGTCCACACTCAAAAACACATCAATTAGATTTGATGAATATATCAACCATAATTTGAATAATGATTGATATAATATCAAGATATTTCTTGACCCTCACAAACACTCATTTAAAATAAATAGACATTTTGATAGTGTATTCCATTAATCCTAAGATTATTTAAGAGTGAGGTTAGTGAATGATTAAAATTTAACTTATTACTTCATGTTTGTTATATGTTTTGTTTATGTGAAAGACTCTTCATTATTACTTATTATGAACACACTTAGATTTTGAAAATACTTTTTCTTTTATATAACTACTAATGTTTTAAAATAATTTAATTTCTCTTATTCAAACAACCTAAGGTAAAACAAGGTAATTTGTTGAAAATATTTAAGTGTGTTGTGAAGAATAGATTAAATTGTTTGAAATATTTAGGTAACTGGATTTAACTCATTTACAAGATGTTTGAGAAACATTAAGCCATCTATACCTATATGCAATGCAAGCATATTATAACAATCCTAACGCAAGAAATCTAGCATAAGATCTAGTTAAGTATAAACCGGAAAGCTAGCTATAAACTAATAGGGCACATATGCATAGATATAAAAATAGCTAAACTTCAAGTAGCAACAATTATCTAATATATTCAAAAAAAAAAATAATAATAATAATAAAAAAAAAAATCACAAAGAAGTTCACATAACACATAAAACATTTGTCGTCGTTTTGTGTATTATATACACCAATGTTTACTTAGCTCGAATTTATTTAAAAATAAAATAGTTTCCTCCCCATTCTATAATTTAATTAAGATCAATATTTTGAAAACATAAATACTTAATTTTTCAAAAGTATATCAACTAGGAATGCCCGACTTGAAGGAAAAGGTAAAACAAAAGTTTTACGTTAAAACGAAACACAAATTTTTGACCACCGTATAGTATTTTGACTTTCTTACTTATTTAAGTTTGTAATGGTTACTTGTAAGTATTTTTAAATGAATGTAGACTCAATTACCTTTAAAACGCCGGGTGGCATGACTTCTACAGAGTTACGGTTAATTTTATATGATTTTTCAAAGTTTTCGAAAAACTGTCGAATAGACAGGCGGACCCCTTAAATAATTAAGGGGACCGCCCAGTATTTAAGGGGGCCGCCCAGACAATTAAGGGGGCCACCCATCTGGTACTCAAAATTTCATTTTTTGTAAAAAATTGTTTTCTGACTTTTCAGAAAGGTGTGTAACTTTCTGATTTTGATACCGAACATATAACACATATTTTAAGCATAATATTATTTCGAGCTAGTATAATTAGTGTATATATCATCAAAACTAATACAAGTTAATCAACAAAACACTTTTCATATTTAATCCTCCTTAATGGGTAATTTGATACATGGATCGTACTCAATTTTTAAAACCATTTTTTTTAAATTTGAGCGACGTGGCTCTGGTACCAATTGTGGAAAACTAGAAGGGGGGGTTGAATAGTTTTCCCCTCTTTTTCATTTTATAAAAACTTTGTTTCAAAATGTTGATTCGAATTTATTCAATTGTTTGTTTGGAAAACCTTTAATTAGAGTTTAGTATGAAAACACCATATAATCAATATGATCAATTATATACGTAAGCTTTTGGAAAAACTTAGTTTTATGAATGGAGCTTTAGTCGGTCTTTGTGTGAATACGTTTTCCTTTTAAAATCTTAAAACGTTTTGTATCAAATTATCTATCAAGTTAAACTTAATATGAGAAGTGTGAATAATAATCTATTTGACCATATCATATAATTATACACACAATCACAATATTAACTTCTATGTACAACACAATCAATCATCACAACTATATAAGCAACAACTAAGACATATAGGCAAGCATAGATGGAAAGCAATAAATTCAAGAATAAATTAAAAGAGATAAGAGAAAGGAAATTCAAACCGGACACGATGATTTATAGTGGTTCGGCTACAAGGACACCTTCCTTGCCCTACTCCACTCCCCGAGTCACCTACTCGAGAGTTTTCTTCACAACTCAAAAAGGTCCCTTTTGGCGGAGAAAACCGTACACAACTTTTGCTTACACCATTTAACGACACTAAGCTAAACGTCGAGTTCTAATAGTAGCTAGAACCAATCTCACAACACTACTTCGATCACTACACAACTTCTACATGACTTCACGACTTCACAACTTCTTCATGGCTTCACGACTTCACGACTTCTTCATGGCTTCATGACTTCTTCACTACTTCACAACTTCTTCTATACTCCACAAAATATTCACACATCTACTTCTTCACAACTTCATGACTTCTCCACACTACTACTTCTTCCCACTACTTCTTACTCACTCATAAACTCACTACTAAGTAAGATCATCTTGATCTACTTATTACATATATATAATTCACAACATTACATAAACACTAACTAGATCCTAATACATCTTTGGCTTTATGATAGGGAGGATTCTTCTCTTGCACTTTGAGTGGTGAAGGATTTGATCACTTGAAACAAAGACTTATAATCTTATGATCAAAGGATTTAGAAGGATGTTTTGAAGGGATTGGGACTGCAAATTTTCGTGCAAAAGGTGAGAAAAATCTGTGGAATAAACCAGTATTTATAAAGGGAAAAGGGTTATTAGACAAATATGTTACTAAAGTTTGTCAAAATGTTCACCTAAGTTACTAAAGTTTTTTTCGTTACAAAGAGGTTACTCAAGTTAACGAGTTTATTGTATGGGTTACTTAACGTTTAAAAAAGTGACATTCTTGTTACTACGAGGGTGGGCAACCGGATGACATGTCGGTTCCCATGTCCACATCAGCATCATAGTTTAAAATGTTACAAGGAAGTTACTATAGTTTACGGGTTTATTAAATAGGTTACTGAACCTTAAAAAAAGTTACTATTTTTTTTTTTTTTTTTTTTTTTTTTTGGTAATTTTTATTTTTTATTATTTTTTACGTTTTTCTCCTTAGTACGTCTTTGTACATTTTCATACGTTTCTATCCGTTTTTATACGTTTATGTACGTTTTTCTTGTCGTACTTTCTTTACATTGTTTTTACGTTTTTGTCCATTTTTATACGTTTTTGTATGCTTTCATCCGTCTTTTTACGTATCTATCTGTGGTCGTCCGTCTTTACATTCATTTTTTTACGTTTTCGCATGTTTTTTACGTTTTTGTTCGTTTTCTAACGTTTTCGTCTGTTTATTAACGTTTTCGTCCGTTTTTTTACGTTTTCGTCCGTTTTTTACGTTTTTGTCCGTTCTTTACATTTTCGTACATTTTTGTATACTTTCGTCCGTCTTTTTACGTATCTATCTGTTGTTGTACGTCTTTACATCTGTTTTTTTACGTTTTCGTCCGTTTTTTACGTTTTTGTCCGTTCTTTACATTTTCGTACATTTTTGTATACTTTCGTCCGTCTTTTTACGTATCTATATGTTGTTGTACGTCTTTACATCTGTTTTTTTACGTTTTCGTATGTTTTTACGTTTTCGTTTGTTTTCTTACGTATCTAACTGATGAAAACGTGCAAAAATGGATGAAAACGCGTAAAAACGGATGAAAACGTAAAAACGGACTAAAATTTTATATATATAAGCGGTCGTTGGTTTAAAGGATGGACGCTGCAATGGTAATTAGCCAACGATAGAGACGCTTTTTGCAATCTTGGCAAAGCACAAGGACTATTTTTGTATTTTACCCTAAAAAAAAAAAAAAAAAAAAAAAAAAAAAAAAAAAAAAACCCTGTAGTAGAAGGTTAAAACATGCAGAGTAACTTATATAACCGGTTACCAAACTTAAGTAACCTATTTGTAACGGAAAAAACTTTAGTAACTTAGGTGAACATTTTGGCAAACTTTAGTAACATCTTTGTCTATTATCCCAAGGGGAAAAATACTGTTTGGGAGCGTGGCCGGTCCCCTTAATAATTAAGGGGACCGCCTAGTATAATTAAGGGGGCCGCCTAATAAAAAAATATTTTTTCTTCAGATTTTTTGTCTTTTTGTGGGGGAGGTTTTTACTGAAGAATGTAGCCGTTTTTTGGGTTGAAATTTGAATTCAAACTATTTATTTTGAATAAAACATTTCTTATATATATACAAAATTGTTTTGTATAAGTTTAAAAATGTTTGTCCCACTTTAATAAAATGTAAGGTTTGTAAAAATAAAAATTCCTTTGATCATAAAATGTATTAGACATTTGTTTGTACATACCTTAAGTGATTGTTGAGGCAAACTCGAGACGTTGAGATGTCGAGGCTTGTTGACGTAAGAATGCATAGATGAATTGTGATTAAGCACTTTACGTTATATGTTGTAACTTACATCTTTGTCATCATCAAAACATGAAGAGAATGTTTAGATTAAATATCGTAATATTCATGCCAACAATCTCCCCCTTTTTGATGATGACAAACTATGTGTAAACTATAACTCATAGTAAAATGTATAAGTTACTTGTTTACACTTCTTCTCCCCCTTTTGTCGAAGCAAAAAGGTGGACTCTAAGACGAGACTTCAACTACGATACCAGCTTTTGTCATACCACCTGAATCAGTTGTGCCACCACTACCTGCACCACCAGTGATACCACCACTACCTACTATCCTCTACAGCCAAACTACTACTGTGCCCCTAACACCATCACCCATAGCATCTCCTCCACTAGCATCACCAGCTGCACCTTACCGAAGTGTCCCAATATCACCTCACCAAAGGACTTACCCAATCCGCCCAACCACCTCAGAATCTTGTGTTCACCGCAGACGCCGAAGGAACACCAACAACAAGGGAACTTGGGTAAAGTTCTTACTCTACCTCCCGAATTCTTCCAGTCACTGGGGAACCCATACATCACACTATACCATTGTTAGCTGCAAGAATGGTTCGCCACGAAGATCGACTTGATTCCATTGCTGGTATACTCAACAAGATTCCGCATGAGCTTCTAGAAACCTTTGAAGATGATATGAACAGTCTCATAATTGGTCATCTTGCAATGGAAGATAAGGTTGAAAAGTTGGATTCTTTATTTTGGGAGTCAATGGAATTCATAGGAGCACTATGTGGGGCTAACACTTCAACAGAAATAATGATGGGAACTTTAGACCGAGAACTTGAAAGGATCAACACCGAGAACCTACGCCTTAGGCAAACCCTGCTAGATTCTCAAGAAAGAGAAAGGACTCGAGATCAAACCATGGAAACCATGTCCACTGCCATTCAAGAACTCCAAAACAGCCTAGACAAAGCCTTAGGAAAACCATGAGACCATCGCTTTGTTAGTAAAATCAATGTCCTACCAATAAGAGTATCTTGTCGTGTTTTGTAAACATTTGCACAAGTATCAATAAGTGTTGTAACACCTTGACATTGATTTATGGAAATTTATTTTATCTTTATTTACATTGCAAACTTTATACATTATATCGTAATATATTAGTTCATGCTGGTCAAACTTATTCGTAATTCCTATGTGTGTCATTCCAACATACGATAATTACGACTTAAACCTTTTCAATGATCAAATCATTGTAACTACGACCTATATTTACTATTTATTACTCGATATATATTTCAACGTGATAAGACTATTATAAATGTTCTAATGATATACCTTCTTTTATAATAGCAACATGGCTAGAACTAGGAGAACAACCGCGACCACCGCACCATAGAACCCTGAAGTTATGACCCCGACAGCGATCCAGCAAGCAATTGCTGATGGTGTCAATATCGTTTTAGCTGGACAAGCCCGTAATAGAGATGGAAATGCACCTGCACCCCGCTACTGCACTTACAAGGACTTTATAGCGTGCCAACCAACGTATTTCAAAGGAACTGAAGGAGTGTCGGAATTAGCTCAATGGTTTGAAAGAAGTGAAACTGTTTTCCAAAGAAGTGGATGCTCGGAAAACAACAAGGTAAGCTTCGCAACGGGAACACTGATGCAAGACGCTCTATCCTGGTGGAACTCTACCGTTCAAACACTAGGAGCAGAGGCAGCACATCAACTTACTTGGATTGAATTCAAGGCTAAAATACTAAAGAATTATTGTCCCCGTTCCGAGCTACGAAAACTCGAGGATGAGTTCCATGCCTTAATGGTGAAAGGCGTTGATTTGAGAAGTTACAACTGGAGATTCCAAGAACTCAAGATACTATGCCCTACCATGGTACCCGATCATGAGAAGACATTAGAGAAATATGTCGAAGGACTCCCTAGGAGTATTGAAGGAAATGTCACCTCAACAAACCCGCCAACCTTGGAAGCAGCAATGGAACTTGCTTAGAAACTTCTAGACCGAGAAGTGAAATACAATGAGCTTAAAAGGAAATTGGACGATAAGAGAACCACCCACCATCACAACAACAACCAACAAAGCAACAACAGTCATCCCCGCAACAACAACCACCGCAACAATAATCGGAACCACCAACAATATCACAACAATCGAAGCACTCAACAGCAGAATCAAAGACAAGAGAAACCCCGAGTCTACGCCGCCACGGAAGGTGTAGGGTACAACGGACAGAAACCCTAATGTCAATGATGCAAACTTCATCATGAGGGTCGTTGTACCGTCCAGTGCGACAAATGTCGTAAGATCGGTCATCAAACCAGAAACTGTAGGATTCCGGCTACCGGAAGCAACACACAGATTGTATCACCCACTTGTTATGGATGCGGAGAAGTAGGACACATCCGGAGGAACTGCCTAAAAGGAAATGAACCAGCCAACGCCCAAGCTAGGGTATACCTACTCGGAGATGGAAACGGACCTGATGTAGTCACCGGAACGTTTCTACTAAACCATCATAATGCTAGAGTATTGTTTGATTCAGGCGCCGATAAGAGTTTTATATCAGATACGTTTGCCCCTTTACTTAATGTTACCCCCTCTATGCTAAACACCACCTACGAAGTCGAAATGGCTGACGGGAATTTAATAGATACCAATACTATCATGAAAGATTGCACCCTAACCCTGTCCAAAAAACCTTTTGCCATTGATCTTTTGCCGGTTCAACTTGGTAGTTTTGACGCTATCGTCGACATGGATTGGCTATCCCACCACCGTGCTAGAATTCACTGTGACGAAAAGACCGTCCATATACCACTCAAGGATGAAACACTCATTGTCCAGGGCGATAAAAGCAAACCTCAATATGGAATTATCTCATGTATGCGAGTGATAAAATACATGAAGGAAGGATGTCAGGTATTCATGGCTCAAGTTACGGAAAATAAGTCATCCGAGAAGTAGGTTGATGACGTTCCTATCGTTAGGGATTTTCCTGAAGTATTCCCTGAAGAATTACCTGGTATTCCACCCGCACGTCAAGTAGAATTTCAGATTGAACTAGTGCCTGGAGCGGCACCAGTGGCTAAAGCACCTTATAGGCTAGCGCCATCTGAAATGGAAGAATTGTCAGAACAACTAAAGGAATTGTCAGAAAAAGGATTTATTCGACCAAGCTCATCACCTTGGGGAGCTCCAATTTTATTTGTTAAGAAGAAGGATGGATCCTTTCGAATGTGCATCGATTACCAGGAGTTGAATAAACTTACGGTAAAGAATCGATACCCATTGCCTCGAATTGATGATCTGTTTGATCAATTGCAAGGATCAAGTGTGTACTCAAAAATTGATCTGAGATCAGGATATCATCAGCTAAGAGTTCAAGAAGAGGATATTCCGAAAATTGCATTCAGAACGCGCTATGGTCACTACAAGTTTCAAGTAATGCCGTTCGGTCTGACCAATGCACCAGCAATTTTCATGGATTTAATGAATCGAGTGTATAAACCTTACTTGGATAAGTTTGTAATAGTATTCATCGACGATACTTGATCTACTCTCGCAACAAAGAGGAACACGTGGAACATTTACGGATCATTCTAGAACTACTCAAGAAAGAAGAACTATACACTAAATTCTCCAAATGCGACTTTTGGATTCGCACCGTGCAATTTTTAGGACACATCATAGATAGTCAAGGCATTCACGTAGACCCTGTAAAGATTGAGGCTGTAAAAGGTTGGTCGTCTCCTACAAACCCCACGAAGATACGTCAATTTTTAGGTCTCGCAGGTTACTACCGGAGATTTATTGAAGGATTCTCCAAGATTGCAAAACCTTTAACTAAGCTAACCCAAAAGAACGAGAAGTACATCTGGGAAGAAAAGGAAGAAGCAGCCTTCCAGTTGTCAAAACGAAAGCTTTGTGAAGCTCCAATATTAGCCCTCCCAGAAGGGAATGAGGACTTTATAGTATATTGCGACGCATCTTATCATGGACTAGGAGAAGTTTTGATGCAAAGAAGCAAAGTGATAGCTTATGCATCCCGACAACTGAAGAAACATGAGGAAAACTACACGACTCATGACTTGGAGTTAGGAGTTGTAGTGTTTGCGCTCAAGTTATGGAGGCACTACTTATATGGCACCAAATGTACCGTGTACACGGACCACAAGAGTCTTCAGCATATTTTGGATCAAAAGGATTTGAATATGAGGCAACGTCGCTGGCTAGAGCTGCTCAGCGATTATGATTGCGAGATACGTTACCACCCAGGAAAGGCTAATGTAGTAGCAGATGCGTTAAGCCGAAAAGAATGATTGAAACCCCTTCGAGTTAGATCACTAGGGATGACTATTCACTCACCCCTTCCATCCCAAATCCTTACCGCACAAAACGAAGCACTTAAAGAAGAAAACCGACCCAAGGAAAAGATTTACTGCATACCCGAGAATAAGAATGGTTTCGTGAAGAAATCCGATGGAACACTGTGTTTCAAGGACATAAGTTGGATCCCTCTGGTTGGAGGTATTCGTGAGCTCATCATGTATGAGTCCCACAAGTCAAAATACTCCATTCACCCAGGTTCCGACAAGATGTATCAGGATTTAAAGAAACTATATTGGTGGCCAAACATGAGGCTGACATCGCAGAATATGTCGGTAAATGTTTGACGTGTTCAAGAGTAAAGGCAGAACATCAGAAACCTTCAGGTCTACTTGTACAACCAGAACTTCCTATGTGGAAATGGGAACGAATTACTATGGACTTCATCACCAAACTTCCAAAAACCTCATCCGGATACGACACAATATGGGTTATTGTGGATCGTCTCACAAAATCCGCTCATTTTCTACCCATCAAAGAAACCGATGAGATGAATACACTAGCTCAGCTGTATGTGAAGGAAATTGTCACTCGACATGGAGTACCAATTTCAATCATCTCGGATCGAGATAGTCATTTCACCTCTCACTATTGGAAATCGTTACAGAAAGCCTTAGGAACTAAATTAGATATGAGCACCACATACCACCCTCAAACTGATGGCCAAAGTGAAAGAACTATTCAAACCTTGGAAGATATGCTCCGAGCATGCGTTATTGATTTTGGAAAAGTTTGGGATAAGCACTTACCATTAGCAGAGTTTTCATACAACAATAGTTACCACGCCAGCATAAAAGCAGCACCATTCGAAGTACTGTATGGTAGAAAGTGTAGATCGCCCGTTTGTTGGGCAGAAGTTGGAGAAAGACAACTTATAGGACCGGACCTTGTTCGGGAAACCACTGAGAAAATCGTTAAGATTAAGCAACGCTTGCAAGCAGCCCGAGACCGATAGAAAAGCTACGCCGACATAAGAAGGAAACCCATGGAATTTCAAATAGGAGATAGAGACTTATTGAAAGTATCTCCCTGGAAGGGAATGGTACGATTTAGAAAACATGGAAAGTTGAACCCCAGATACATCGGTCCATTCAAAATCCTGGAAAGGATAGGACCCGTGGCTTATAAATTAGAACTACCCGCAGAACTTAGTCGGATTCACGACACCTTTCATGTGTCAAACCTTAAGAAGTGTTTGTCCGATGAATCTCTCGTTATTCCATTGAAAGAAATTCGATTAGATGACAACCTTGTCTTTACCGAGGAACCCATTGAAATCATGGATAGAGAAGTTAAACAACTCAAGCAAAACCGTATCCCTATTGTCAAAGTTCGTTGGGACTCCAAGCGAGGACCGGAATATACTTGGGAGCGCGAGGATCAGATTCGCTCCAAGTACCCGCATCTTTTCACCTAAGACACCTTTGGCAACTATCTTAGACTAGAATTCCGGGACGGAATTCCCTGTAAGAGGTAGGTAATGTAACCTCTCATAAATTTCCCTTACGATTAGTAAATGTATACGAACAAATAAAACGATGTTATGATAACTTAACACCATTTTTACGGGTAACAAAATTTTTTTTTTATGATATGGCTTGATATTGGAACCACTACGATAACTGTGATTGACTGTTTACCCAGGAACGATGCTTACACACGACCTAGATAACCTATAATTATTGTGAACTAAAAATATATAAAACGTTTATAATTATAACAATACGTTTAGTCTAAATACCGTATACTATTTATATATTTTCCGAACCTACGAAACTTCCCGAGAACGCTCACTAATATTTTTGAAATTCGACACGATACTCGAAACACGCCATGTGGGCCCCCAACACCCAATGGGCCACGAAAAACCAAATACAAACCAAACGGACTCCTTTTATTTCTTTCTTTTGTTTTGGGCCGACACAAACCACGAGCCCACCAGGCCATAAGCCCAAACGCACCCTTATTATTTTCTTTTTCTTTTCTTTTCTTTCTGTCACGACCACGCCCAAAACCACCCTATTTTCTCACGATTTTGATACACGACCTATACATATTTTTGCTTGTCTCGTCTCCCCTAGTGCCAAAGAAACGGAAATGATAGATATTACACTCCCTCTCACATGTTTACTACCCTAGAAATCACCCAAGCAACGAACCAAACTCACTATTGAAAGATAAGTTCAAAACATGGCATGATATTCCATAACACCACCCTTGTTTCCCAATGGCAACAAAACGAACCCTAAACACAATGTGATTGTCAGGAATGAATAGGAAGAGATCTTACAAGATCTTAGCCTTGTAAACCATCGATTGGACAATAGTTGTGGCGTTACTATTCGCCCTCACATGCACACACCAACACTTGTGATCTTAGCTTGTTTCTACCCTTCAAAACTCACTATAAAAGAACTCACATGCAACCTTAGTCATTACATGCACTCATACGTATCACATTACACAAAAATAATAACGAGAAGGAAGTTGTGGAGGACATACGGATCGCCAAGAGTACCACGTCTCAAAGTAAACCTAGAAAACCAAACTTGGAGCCTCTTGAACCTTTGGTGGAACGTGAAGTGAACCACAAAGCCCTCGTACCATTACACGATCCCTACACTCATTTTACTCCACCTTTTAGAGGTGAGGTGAGACCATGAACCTTTCTTTTTATATATATACATACGTATGTTCATGTTTATGCACAATCACTTGATATCTATAAATCGTAAAATATAAAAACAACACATATGTTTTATACGTCGTACTATTATTTGTTTAAGTCATTAATGAGAACATATAATAATCTTGAACTAATATTAACGTATACATGAAAATAATCACACATTTCTAAGTTGGGTTGGACCTATACGATTTTACTAAAAGACTTAGTTTATTTTTCAAGTTTTATAGTTTTTACGTATTGAGTTTTGGCTTACACTTTGACCTCGCCATTTTAATATTCGACACATGACCACCTAAAATTGTCTACCTAGTATACAAATGAGAATGATAAATAATTCAATCTAATAACTTGATTTTGTCACTTGTACGAGCCTAAAGCAAAGCGTGAATTCATAAGATTTTTCAGAAATTAAAAACCTTACGTGGGCCGTTAAGCCCAAAAAGCTAGTTTTAGCTTATTATGATAAGCTAGGTGAAAAAGCTCTTTTGAAATGATATTAGAACTTAAAAAGATGGATTTTGATAAACCCAATGTTCCCCCAAACCCTTTTGATCGAAAAATGTTAACGGGCCTTAATATTGGACTCGTTAAGCCCATTTTGTGAAAAATAAGGAAAATAAGCTAGTAAGCTGTTGAAATAAGCTATTCTACACTTCCTGAGCTTATTGGAATAATAAAAATGTTAAGTTTCAAATTTGGTAATTTTTGGACTAATTTTGCAAAAATTCGATAACTAGGGACTAAAAGTGTCAAACGTGTAAACTTTGGGTAAAAAGTGTCAAATCTATTTTCTAAGGATATAAACTATTAATATTGAAACTTGGGATTGAAAAATGTAAATATTGATATAATTGGACCTAAAACGTAAATATATATAATTTAGGACTAACGACGTAAATAATTTCCGTTAAGGGTAAAATGTGTAAATTGGAGAAACTAAAGTGATTAAATAATAATATTGATTTTTAAATAATAAGTTTTATATATATATATATATATATATATATATATATATATATATATATATATATATATATATATATATATATATATATATATATATATATATATATATATATATATATATATATATATATATATATGTGTGTGTGTGTGTGTGTGTGTGTGTGTGTGTGTGTGTGTGTATAAAATTTATATAACGATAATTAAATTTAGACGATAAAACAATACGAAACCATTATCTATTTTATCCACGACGTAACACATCACGTATGCACATTATGGATTATTCGTAACTAATAATAAACGTTCGCAATAAAACGAGACTTAAAAACTGAAACTTGCCATATCTTATAGGTTGTGTGTGAAGCCGTTGCCTTGCATCGTTGAGATTACGATTATTCTACTGTACTACTAAGGTGAGTTCATAGCCCACATTTAACTTGTTTTTGTGGGGGGGATACATGCTCATAAATCGAACACAAGTCTTTTCCTGATATTATTATTGCTTAAGTAGCTATTGCCGAAAGTCCCTCGATCATGAACCTTAATCACTTGAAGGGTGAACGTAAATAATTGTGAATAGATCTATTAGGGATTGACAATCCCCATTTGGTTGCTAGAGGAAAGTTACCAAATGCATTTTATTTAAATATCATAGGTTACTGGCAAATACCTATCTTGGGGCCAATTTTTTTCACATCATTATTATGGATAATTTTGATGTCTGTTGAATCGTTGAGTGTCATGAGCTTAAGGAAATAATGAATGTGATTTCTAACTTGTTTATTCGTATCTATATACAATAAGCACCTATCTCTTGTGTTCAAACTCTTAATTATAAACCTATGAATTTCACTCAACTTTTGTTGACTTTTAGCATGTTTATCTCAGATAACTAAATGGAAAGGATGGCAAAGGCACGAAGTGGACAAATAAAGAAACGTTTATTTCTCTTTGAATAAAAACTTGTTGAATAATGAAACTTCTTGGAAACATGAATATTTGGCATTTTAAATAAAGCTTAACACGTCTCATTTGAGTCATTTTCTATAATTGTGACAAAGATCCACGATATAATACCCCAAAAGTCTTCCACTGTCATTATAAGTCTTCCGCTGTATTGATCGATTTTGGGGGTGTTATACAGGTACACTGCCTGGTGGGGGGTTGTATGCTTCTCGAGATCCCTTGAGAGGTAAAGCCTGGTGCAATTCCCACGCATCAGTCCTTGTGAAGTATTTCTACCAAACGGACCCTATGTTTAAAATAGACCCAAACTTAAAACATACCCCATGCCCAACCCTTAAAACACCCAGGCCCAAAAACTCCCCCAATATCCATATCCACCAAACAGCCCAATCCCACCCCTGGCCTTTAATATTATCCCACAGGTCAACAAAAGTCAACCCATGTCTTTCACCTCTTCTCCCCCGTGACCTGCAATCACCATCTCCCCCATCACTCTCCATCTTTTTTCCACCATACCTCTTCCCCATCCCACTATCTTCTCCCCCCCCCCCCCACCTCACAAACCCCTACCTAACACCCTCCAGGTCACCAATCCACCATAACCACTTTGGCGCCAAAACACATTCAAAGGCTGAGATCAAGATTGCTTTAAATTAATGGATGAGATTTGTTTGGAAGAGCACAAGGATGAGTATTGGACTGTTTGCACTCACAGAAGAAGCACAAAGGATGAAATTCGTACCTACCTCCTTAGTAGTATAAATAGGCAACATTGTAAGCCCTTAGAGGCATCCCTTTCTTTTGTATCTTTCTGTTCTTAATTTAGTTTACAATTGTACTTTCAATTTCAAAATTTAATCAAAGTTTTATTTAAGTTTATGCAAAGTTCAAATTTACATTTAAATTCTCAAGTAGTTTGTTACTTCAGTTAAATGATCTTTATTTAGTCTCAGAATGTTGGTTTGAGTTTGTTAAAATTATTTGAATCAAAAGAAAGTTTAAACTCTCAAAAGAAAAAAAGAAGAGAAAAATACAAAGAAAATCAAGAAAATACAATATATATATATATATATATATATATATATATATATATATATATATATATATATATATATATATATATATATATATATATATATATATATATATTGAAGAAGAAGGAGTTGCAGTAGCAGACGGTTATGAAGTTTGGTTTAGAGTCTCATGGGAGACACTTAGAGGGTTCTTGTGTTCCTTGTTCTCAGTCTGAATGGAATTTGTAAGCATTATTCTAATTTTTGCTAGTTCCTATTGAATCTTTTAATTTTGCTTATATATATGTTTTTTATGTTTAATTAGTGTAGTGGTGTTTAGTTAGTTCTTAGTAATTCATACTTGTTAATCATAAGTCTTGGTTACTCATTACTCAATATTCCACTGTCAATTTGCATATCTGGATCAATGATGGATTTGTTGTTAGTGAATGTGTTTCAGTGCTCAACACAGCTTTATACATCAGTATGAAAGCTTATTTGGTAGTTTCATAGTTCAATTCAAGCAATTGCCTCACAAAAAGTTCCTAACAGTCACTAAAGGGGTGTTTGGTACATCACAGTTAAGAGTGGTGTGATAGGTTTCTTAGCACCAATTTGGTTCTAACATGTTTCATTAGGTTTAGCTAAGTCATACAAGTTATAAAATCAGTACTATTTCTATAAATAAGTCAAATTAGCTTTTGATTTCATAGGATAAACTCACTGTCATTAGATTAGTTTGCATAATCACTTAGAAGCTTGTATTAGTTGTTAACATTACTTGATCCAGTCCAATATCAGCCTAATATAACATTTCCAGTCATTAGGGTTCAATTCAAAATCACCAAAGTCAATTTGGATCAAAAAGACAAAAAGTCAAAATTGCTCAAGAGTGCAGAATCTCTCTTTTTGTGAGATTTTTCATAAATTTTGTGGGTTGAATTGGAACTTGAAATTTCTTGTGGTTAAAATATACCAGCTTATCTATAGGAATCAATGATTAGCTTAATTTTTAGATTTTTATTTCAGCTTATGCAAGTGCCCCAAGTTGACTGTCTGACCCATGTATGCCCTGTACCATGAGATGTCACTTTTGACCCGTTTTTCTTTTGCCTATATCTTGCTACATAATTGGTCAATTTAATTGATTCTTGTTGTTTTCAGAACTCCCCGAGGTAGTGTTTAGGTGTTTGCTTTTAATTTTCCCCTACTGCTTATTTAGAATGCTTATTTGAGGCCATGGTTTGGCTCATTTTTGTGGTCTGCTGCTGTTTGATCAGCTGATCTTGGTCTTTTTTTTATGTCTGATATTGTTGTTGCTTGTGTTTGTTGTTCTTGATTGATCTTGCTGTATTGTTGTTGCTTGTTGTTCATTGATCTAGCCATATGTATGTTTGCTCATTTTGCTTCTTGGCTCATTTGGTTTGGCTTATTTTCAAAAAGCTCATTTGAGCAAATGCCTACTGTTGAGATTTGAAGCTTGCATAAGCTACTCAAAAGTGTTTCCACAAAAATCCTTTCTCATAAGTTACTTAAAATCCATTGTTGGGTGGTTTGGCAAAAAGAAATAATTGAAAGAAAATATTTGCAAAAGGTTGAATTTGTGGGGGCTCGAACCCCTGACCTCCTGGGTCACACAGACACAAGCAACAAAACCCTCAACCAAATGTGCTACTCGTTTTTCTTGAAAAAGTTCTTGGCAGTTTAATATTTAAAGTAATTGTAATATGATTTTGCTTATTATTCTAGTTCAGTTTTTATCATTGCTTATTACAGCTTATTTATAAGCTTTTGGTACTTTTCACATTTTTCTTGATTTCCTGTTAGTATAAAGTAATTTTAGAAAAAATTTCATATTTTTCCAATCTAGTTTAATATTTTTAATAATTAGTTTCAGTTTATTTAGTTTTTAATTAATAATAATTAAATAAAAAGTTAAAAAAAAATAATTTTCTTTTTTTAAAATTTTCTTTTATTATTAGGATTATAAGAAAATTAATTGTAGGTCCGTAGGACGTTTGTAGCTTAATTTTCACGTTTTATTTTACGCGTTGACGTTTATTTTTAATAAACGTAACGTTTTTAATTTAGATTACGTTTTAGGATTCCCCGTTTTCCCTAACATGCTTCCCGTAGTTATTTAGGTAATTTTAATTATTCCTTAGCGTTCCTTAGTTTATTTTTCCATTTAGAATACGTTTATCTCAATTTCGTTCGTTAATTTAACGTATCATAAAACCAAATAATCCTTCACAACCAAGCATACAAGATTTTAATCTCGATATTTTCACGAAGCTTTCCATTCACACCTCGTTGGGGTACGACCCGGGAAATCACTTCCCGGTCTCATAATTTAATATCACTTTCATGAGTTTTGCGAGGTAATCTTTTTCCTAAAAGGTTTACTCGTATTTCTCTACGTCTAGTTGTCTCACGATAACTTAGACCTCGCGTTTGTTGATATTTTGATAAATTCTTTTTGCACACACCAAAACACAAGGAATCAATACCCATGAATATAGGTATAGTTCATACCCACCATAAACGGGTGGGTTTTCTCTCTTGAATGATACCCATTCCTATACCTATACCCACATCCAAACCAAACGCCCCGTTAAAGATTTTCGGGGCTTGTAGTGTATGAAAAAAAGCACTTTATATAGTTGAGGATATTTTGCTGATGTAACGTTTAACCTTAATTGTAAGGATGTCATCTTTCAAAGTTTATGTGTTTTCTTAAAAATATTTATATTATATACAAACTCACATAAACACATCAATCTCGCACATTTTTTCTAAGTTTAAGGAACCCATAACATCTTGGTTTAGGCTTAACCCTTTAACGAGTACCGTCGGACTAAAGGAACTTTGATAGTTCTTGTAAAGTATTATGGAGCTTGTTAAGGATAAAATCTTTGCTATAATAAATTTGACGGCTGAAACGAGAATACAATCCCAATATAAACACCAAAATTCCATATTTAACCAAACATTCATCAAAATCATTGCGCATTATTCATTATCAACTTGTAAGTTGGGTAAATATGGCATTTGAGGTTTATATCGGGTAAATATTGAATTCTCCTTACAATTTAAGTATAACAATTAAATGTTCATTAACTCTTTTTGAAATGCCAATATATTTGATGAGGCGAAAAATGAACCGTTTTAAGGGGGTCATTTAAGCCCAGATTTGAATTTATTTGATCAATTATTGCCCTAAATCGTTCCTTTTGTCATTTTAGGTACTTTTGGAGTGAATTCTGGAAAAGGAAGCATTTTGGACGTTTTTGGAGCATAAAAGTGAGGAAAACGGCAAAGTCTTAATTTTCCTTGCTGAGAACAGTACCTGACGGCGTCAAGAGTCCTTATGTGACGGCGTCAAGAGTAAACAAGAGGTGGAAGTGGTGACGATCCAGAGAAATCGTGACGACGTCAAGCTTGGTCGTCATGGTTCAAGATATGGTGACGGCCTACAACTAAATTACACATGACGGCGTCAAATCTGGATCTAGGCAATCCGATCTCATTATGGGCGGCGAGTTGACGGCGTCAGATATTCCTTCTTGACGCTGTCATCCTGTAAAATCTATATATAGTTTTGCAATTCTCATTCGTTAGATGTAACTTTAGAGGGGGTAACTTTGGAGAAACCCTAGCATGAATTTTACTGTTCTTTCAAGGGTTTCTACCCTCTGAAACCTTTCATGTTCAATTGAGATATGTATCCTTTCAATTCATTCAATATGTCTATGTGTTGTTTGAATATATCTTACGCTTGTCTTAAATTTAACATGCTAGGCTAGATCTATTGTGTGTTTGCTTAGATGTAGTGAAACCTAGATGTTGATTATGGGTTGATTGTTTGTTTATAGTTATTACGGATGAATGATTTTGATGTTAGGCTTAAGAAAACTGGCAGACTTCCATAGGGTAACATGCTTGAACGTCTTAAGAAACATGAACCAATGCGTACTAGGTTATTATGGTTGTATTTAATGCATGAGCGAATTCTAATGATCACATGTTAGGAGATTCTTGCAGGCTCGACATAGGAGTGAAGTAGGAGCTTATAGAGTTGGGGAAGTACGTACGCCACCCCACGAATGGTATTAAGGAATATAACCCGTCATCCATGCAATTGTAACAAACTATTAACCTGTAAAAGATATCTAGGGAGTAATGAAACCTAAGTAAACACAATTTTCCCCATTATTGTTCACACCACTAGTTTAATTAGCTTTATTTTCATTTATGTTATTTTATTTTGATTGCATCTTTAGTTATTAGGTTAGTTGATTAGCAACTAATTCCGCCCACTCTTCCAAAAACCCGAGATTTTAATTGCTTTCATAAAATATAAAAAATACAAAAAGAATCATCCCTCACCTCTAGATCTAGTTTTTAGGCATTCTAATCCTAACGACACTATTCCTGAGTTGAACGATCAATCCCCCGGTACTTGTCACTATACTATACTACAACGATCAGGTACACTGCCTGGTGGGGGTTGTAAGCTTCTCGAGATCCCTCGAGAGGTAAAGCCTGGTGCGATTCCCACGTATCAAGTTTTTGGCGCCGCAGCCCGGGGAATAGTTATTGTCTAGGTTATGATTTCTTTTTATTAGTTATACTTGCTAGATTCATTTCTAGTAAGATTTTATTTTTATTTTTAGGTTTTCTTTAGTCTATTTTATTTCTTCGTATCTTTGTTCGTAATCTTTACCATCCGACATCATGGAAGGTGGTAACATCTTTGAACCCATCAACCCATCACAACAAAACCACCCACAAAACCCACCACTAGCAAACCAACCTCTTAGGCCCCGAACCCTAGGAGAGTATTCCCGTCCTAGCTGTAACACCCCTAGTTTTGAAAACATGCAGCGGAAATTAGATTGGGTGTTACTTCATAGCGCACAGTTTATCAGTAGAAAATGATTGTCATTTTAGTCATTTTAAAGATCTATCATTCGAATATAAATATCAGAGTTTTAAAAGAGGTCCTCGTTTGTCCCAAAGTTTATTAAACCAGTTTTCGAATGATAGGAAAATTTATAGCCTTTATAAGTATCCGTGCTCCTTCGTGCCATCCTTGCTCATTATGGACCTGAGATAAACACATGCTAAAAGTGTCAACACAAAGGTTGGTGAGTTCATAGAGTTTATAGTTTCGAATATCGATTTCCAAAATCAAAGAGTTTATGAGTCCAAAGTAGTTATAATAACAGTGTGAGTAAATCCATAGCGTTCATAGCTTAAATCGTTGATTATCAAAATCAGAAAATGAGTGATTTCCTTATTAACTCAAAATAGTCCGTTGGTTTGCCCTTCACCGGGCCAACACCAAAATAGTAGTTTGTTTGACCTAACTGGGTCAACACCAAAATATTAGTTCGTTTGCCAAATTATTAGTAGTTTTTCCTGCTATATAGTGAGCACAATCTCAGGGTTTGATAAAACAGTGGGCTACAGCATTGTACGCCCCAAACATCAGTCATTGTAGTACTGTATCATGACTACAGTACTACCGTTCTATTGCTCTAAGCTCATGACACTCAACGATTAACAGGCATCAAAATTATCCATAATAATGATGTAAAACAGTGGCCCTCAAGATAGGTATTTACCAATAACCTATGAAATCAAATAGAGTGCATTTGGTGGCTTTCCTCTAGCGACCAAATGGGGATTGTCAATCCCTAATAGATCTATCCACAACTACTTACGCTCACCCTTTGGGTGATTAAGGTGCATGAACGAGGGACTTTTGGTAATAGGTACTTAGGCAATAGAAATCAAGTATAGCATATCGTCGAACAGTCACTTGTAATCATGTCTATAGCAGGTATTTCCTTATGAGATATAAAAATGTGTAAACCAGTAAAGTTTATATGAAATACAGTCATGTATTTAGTTAATGAATACTTGTAAAAGTAAAAACAGTAGTTAAGCATGTATCTCCCCCAAAAACGTTTATAAACCATTATAAAATAAGTAAGAGTAGGGGCTATGACTCACCTTGGAAGGTAGTGACGTAAGTAACACATCGGTGCCAAAGAGTATGGCCGAAAGAGTAACATAAGTGATGTCAAGAATTGGAGCATCATGATATTGAATTCGGCACGACCTAATGAATAAGAGCTTGTCACAAATACGGTACGCGAAGAGTACTCAATGGCTATGATTTTTCAAAAGATAGTATCTTTTAGTTTTCATAGAAGATTTGTATTATTAATGTTTGTAAAAGTTTAGTATCATCATTCGTGTGGTGGTTTGAATGTCATAGACTCAGACAAAACACACCCCAACATATAAAACATAAAACACTCCGCTAATCCTTTTATACTTAGTTTAATACTATTAATCATATTGGCCTATTAAACGTTTAATGTCAGCCCAACACTTCCATGCCCAACATTATAATCCAAAAGATAATACTAGTTTACAAGTAGCAGATTAATATATTCAACAACAATAATCAGTTTCAACATAAGCATAAGTAGACACCGCACATAAGTAGTAAGCTAACTTCATATAGAGATCGAGATAAGCACATGTGTGAGCTGATAAGTAGTTTAAAATAAGCAAACAGGTCGACACCAATATAAATTAGCGGTTAAAATATTTTTCTGCCATAAGTAGTTCCTAAAATGAATTTAACCAAATAAGGGATCAAACTAAGTATAGCATGGTTCACAAAAGCATGGGTCGAACTAAAATAAGCACACCGGATTTTATAAAAAGAATACCAAATAAGTAGTCCCCAAGCAAGTTTAAACCAACTTTCATCAATAAATACAAACGAGCCACAAAACATACAAGCCGCATTGTAAGTCCGACAAACAACACCCTTATCAGTTCTAGTTGTACTAAGGTCAAAAATAATCCAATTACAAGTTTAACACAACCACATCAGTTATCGAATAAAGAGTTCCACATAAGCCAAAAATTTCACATAAGCCGAATCATAAGCTCAAACGCTAAACAGGTTTATATTCCACATTTTATGAATCCAACATAAGCATAGTTAAGCAGTTTTAAAGTAAGCGACCATAATAAGTAATTTTTCTCAAGTAAGTCGTGCCAAAAATAAAAGTTTAAGACAAACAAAAACAACCTTGTTGCGCAGAAAATAAACAAACAATACACACCCTATTGATGCAGAAAATAACCAGACTAACACACCCCATGTTGGGGCTGTTTCGCAGCCAACAAACGGCCGCTGTTGGAGCTGTTTTGCAACAGCAAACGCACCCCATTTGTGCAGAAAATCAGCAATGACACACCCCCTGAGGGGCTGAAAATATGCAGAACCAACGTCCCTATACAGGTTCTCATTGAATCAATTCAAACAAATAATAAATAAGCTTATAAACAAGCCACAAAAATAAGCACATCGAGTAAAACTAAAAATAAACCACAACCCACGATTTTTAACGATGATACCATTAATTACCAAACAACTTTTAATTTGACTCAAAAAGGAACCAATAAAACTAAACTTGGTGGGTTTCGACATACCCACGAGAAGAAGGAGATGATGATGGACGTGGTTAGAGTGGAACACGACCGAGGGACGAGCGAGAAACGAAACCAAAATAACTTCAAAGCTTCCAAGCTTTAGAACCCGTCGTGTAGTTACACCGAAATGTCTAAGAACTAGCAAGAATGACCCTTGGCACTTCCTTGTTCTCCTTTTCGTACAACAGATGAGCAACAAAGAAAGTGAAATCTTGGTTGTGTTTATGTGTTAGTAACCTGTCGATTGCATGCTTCCTTGTATACACGAGTTGGTGCAATGAACAAGTGGTGAAATGGAGCAGAGATCATGTGGGTTTTGGAGTGCATGTTCTTTGATTGGGGATTGTTGGAGGTGGAAGGTTGAGTGTGTGAGTGAACTGCCACCTTATATACTCCTGTTATGTCCAGACAAGTGGTGATATGGAGCAGGAATATTGCAAGAGTTGGAGTGTGAATGCTTATCAAAAGACACAAGTGTCGTGTGAATTTGTTCTATCTAATCATATCGAGACAAAGAGGTTGGGGAAGTTTGTGTTTGCTTATAGGATTTGTTTAGTTCATAAGTCCTTAAACAAGGTATCTCAGTGATTGGGAAGCAAGGGAGGTGGTGTGTAAGAGTTTGTAAGGAAGTAACATGGTTTCTAGTTTCTTGTCCTTTCAGGTTTGTTTACTAGTGTCTAAACTTAGAAGCAAAGAAAATAAAAGGATTGGTTTGGGTTTGTAGTTCTTAAAGATCCACAAAATATTTTATGCTTTGATTTGTATATATATATAGGTACATTAAGGGAAGGAGACAAGAGTGAAGAGTGTGGTCCAAGGTGTGTGTAAGTACTTGGAGTGTGTCATAGCTTTTGTAAGGAGTATCACCTGGTCCTAGCTTGTCCTAAGTGTCGATCTCAACAAAAAAATGAAGAGGGGACCGGTTGGTTTTGTAGTAAAAGAATAATAGGGCACGTTGGGTTATGTTGGTCTTGGATTCCAAAGGGGTCCACGTCATGTTTTTACAGAAAACAGCCTTGGATTGCATTTTTGGTTTAAAATCTCGCGAGTCTAGACATAAAACATTATTTCGGACATCTTTCGTGTTTTACGTTTTTCCTGATTCGGACCAGAAGGGCCTTATAATTGGAATTTAAATTCATTACAGAAAGTTGGTGGTTCATTTGGATTCATATGAATTGGTTTTGGAGTGAATAATTCAATAAGTTTACAAGTTAGTAGAAAGTGTTGAAGGGTTTGCTTGTGTCAGATTTCATATAGTAAACGTGTAAGAGAAATGAAAACTCATATCATTCGTGTTTCCTTGTTGTGAGGACAATTGAGTCGTGAAATAATATTAATATGTTGTTAAGAGATTTCATGAAAGATTTGGCCAAAGTAAAAAAGCATAAGCCGGTTATATTTAAATAAAAGTTATGAAGTTGGGCTTGAATTAGTTCATGATTTGGAATAACGGGTACGCATGCGAGTGTGATTTAAAGGATGTGAATTCATGTTACAACATTCCGTTTCGTAACATAGTTGAGTAAAAGCAAAAAAATTTAGCCCGTAAAATGGGTAGTTAAACGGTGACGATAGATTACTATTTAAAATTAGGAGGGGAAATTTACGGGATGTTATACTAGCCACCAAGGCTATCGAAACACTATTGAGCTCACCTAAGGAGCCAATGTGTCCCCCTGGTAATCCGACACCATCCGGTTGGTGCAAAGCGGATGTGCATTCCATGGACTTCGTTCCGAAGATCCTAATCAACATCTCAAGGATTTCCTGAAAATCGTAGATTCTATAGACCTTGATGTTACAACTAGAGAGTCAACCCGATTACGCCTATTCCAATTCTCTCTACGTGATCAAGCTAGTCAATGGCTTGAACGTCTACCCGCGGGATCCATCACCTCATGGGATGATCTCACCACTCATTTCCTTGCTCAATTTTTCCCACCGGGGAGAACTACCAAGCTTAGAAATGATATCTTGATGTTCCAACAACGTCAAGGTGAAACTCTATATGAAGCATGAACTCGTTTCAAGGACTTACTCCAAAAAGTCCCTCATCATGGCATAGATCTTTGGCTCCAAGTTCAAATCTTCTATGACCATAGTGACCAATCGGCCGGTGGCAAGCTACGTGTTCTAAGTGTGGATGAATCATGGGAACTCATAGAAGATCTTGCTCTCTATGACAACGAAAGTTGGAATGATCCCCGTGATTTGAACAAAACGGTCAACGCAATATCTTTGCCTTCGAACAATTCTAGCACTCCCGACCGTAGGATCTTGGAACTTGAGGACCAAGTCAAGTTTCTCATGAAATCTTACGAAGCTCCTAAGCCTTAAAGCCAAGTGAACAAAATCACTTCTTCATGCGAATTATGTAGTGGTCCCCATGACACTCGTGATTGCGTGGAACTCCCTGGAACAGCTTTTGCAGACTACGCATCCTCGCATACCGACGAAGCGGGAGACAAGTGGTACACTTCCAAACCCGATCCAAACCCTTACGGTGATTCCTACAACCCTTCTTAGAAAAATCACCCGAACCTTAGGTGGAAACAAAACCAAAACAATTCTTCTAATCCGCCTAATCGTTACCAACCAAACGGTCCACCCTCCAACCGTACTTTCAACAACAATACTTCCAACAACTATGGTAGTACCAATAATCTTGAAGGATTGATGTCCAAGTTTATGGCATCTCAAGAAGCTCGCATAGCTAAGTTTGAAACCGAATTCAATCAATAACAAACAGAGATGACCAGTAAGATTGACAACTTGTTGAAAGCCCTCAACAACCAAGCGCTAACTACACCTAGAAAGGACACTAGGGACGCCAATAGCAGAATCCAAATTAAGGACCCCTCGTCATCCAAACACGTCCACTTTGTCAACGTTGTCACTATTAAGCCAAAAGATAAAGATATAGAAGAGAGTGACAAGGATGAAGTTGGAATAGAAACCGAGACTAGGGATGAAATTAAGGAAGTTGAGGATAATAAGGGAGAAGAGTTAGAGGAAGTAGAAAACGTAGAAGAATACTTTGATAAATTGCCTACCAAGGAAGAACGGGAATATCACAAGGATTTATTCGATGATCCCGAGACACCATATATCATTGGTTCACCCCTTATTAAAGTAGGTGATCCCTCTAACATCAACATACCATGCAACATTGGGCATATGCATGTATGGAAAGCTTATATCGATCATAGGTCTCCTATAAACATCATGACTAGGACTTATTATAATTGGGTAATGAAGAAGCAACTTGGTTATAGGATGATGCCCAACACGGATTTGATAACCAACTTTGTAGGAAGAGTGAAAGGATTGCATGTATTTGTAGGAAACTTCACTTATGTGACCGACTTTGTGATAGTGGAGGATACTCGTCCGGTGATAGATGATTGCCTAAGTCAAGTAGTGTTCGGAAAACCGTTTGTTGAGGTCTCTAAGATGAGTTATGATCCGACTCTAGGGATAGTTAGATTCAAGGAAGAGAATGATGAGATTGCTTACCAAATGCCCTATAAGATTGAACAATACCGCCTATTATCAAACATAGAAAAGGAATACAAACAAGCGGTTTACTATAGGAATGATGAGGATAGAAGTAGAGGAGTAGAATATGTTATGAATAAAATACTTGGTTTCTACAAAGAATGCTTGCAACTAGGTCCGGAATACAAAACTAATATTGGAGATGACCTAGACAATGAGACCAACGATGAGGTCACGTAATCACCCATGACCTTGAGTCTAGCTACAAGACTCGTAAATAAAGAAAAGCGCTTCTTGGGAGACAACCCATGTTTTGTGTGATTTTTTATTGTTTGATTGTTATTTGTTTCCGTATGCATGCTTTATTTTTATTGTTGGTAGATCATGTTTCAAAACTAAAATTGTGAAAATGCTTTATTTTTTCGTTTAACTTCGTCTTAACTTCATACAATGGTATTTCGCAAAAGATAAGTGTAAGGGGAAACCCCAAATATGTTTTTAAGAAACGAAATTGATCATGATTCTCCACAATAATAAATGGACATGTTTATTAGTATTTGTTAGAGTCAAATGCTTGTATCGAATCATAATGATGTTTTGCAGGATTTTCCAGGAAGTAGGACATAAATTTTTTCAGAAATTTTCCGGAAACTTAACATAAAGATTTCTACAGGTCACTTCTGACGGCGTCATGAGTTAACTCCTTACGGCGTCATGTGTAAAATTCTGGAAATTTTGCTAGTTTTGTTTTTCTAACGGAGTCATAAAGTTTTTGTTAATTCTTTAGTTTTATAAACTCCAGGAAATCTGCAAACATTCATTCCACAAGCATTATATCTTAATTTGTTTTCTAGGATTTGTTAGTATATATAGATTGACGCCGATTTTACGCGAGGTTGCCTTGTTTGTTTTCTCAGGTTTAACAGGTTATGTATGACAAGAAGATGATTTATATTTCTGGAAGGGAAGCTTTGATTGTTCATTTTCTTGGAGGAAGATCTAACCTTGTTACCACACTATCCACACCGAACGAATCAGGGGAGTATTTGATTTCATTCTTTTACCTGTTTTACTTTTACATTCTTTAATTGAACATTGGGGACAATGTTCATCCTAAGTGTAAGGGGAGGGTAAATGATGATACCTTATAGGATACACTTTCACTTGAGTTTGTTTGTTTGATGGCAGGTGTGTAATAAAACTATGAGAAATACTTGTTAGTGTAATTTTAGCGCCAAATTTAAATTTTTTTACAACATTCAGGAGTGAAACTTTAGCCATAGCAAGCGTCTCATGGATAGGAGTCGTATGACTAGCACAAAACCGTACCATTCAGAAAAATTTTCCACCCAAATATGTGAGGTTCGCCTTTAGATTTGATAGGAAAAGCATTCACTATTGGTGCTTATGAGTGTACCGGTAGCATTTAGATTCTAGAACTTGCGTTAGTGATGCATCCCGAGACCGCTAGTGAGACTACATTCGTGTAGTAGGATTTACTACATGATAAGAGGAATTATGATCACCCTTGTGTTTAAACCCGTATCATAATTACTTGACCATTTAAGTCATATTACTTGGCTAGTAAAGTCAACTAATTTTTCCCACACCTTAGTGTTGTACTCATTTTTAGTACACGAAACCCCTAGTACACCCCTCCGAGCCTATCTTTTCGTTTCTAACTTTAAGCATCTTACTTAAAGAAATAATTTGTTACAACCCACTTAAATGTACACCCAAATCGCCTTAGCCTTCCGTGTATGCACTCATCTTTAGTGAATTATTGTTATTTGTTTAAACCCTTAGTTAATTATCTAATTGATTACATGGTTGCTAAGTCGAGTCATATCCTTGTACATATTATTTTGGGACGATTGGGACTCATGGGTAAAGTACTTATGTTATGGAGTAATGGGGAAGAACATCATATTATTACCCCCATATGTGCGTTAATCTTAAAAGTACTCCAAGTGTTTTGATTATCTTGATTCGAGTCATTAGATTAGTTTATTGTAAAGTATGTAAAAATTCAAGTGTAAGGGGAATATTCATTCCCTATGATGTATTATTTTGGATGGTAGGGTAAGAGTGTATATAAAAATTTAAAAAAAAAATCAAAAAAATCAAAAGAATCAAAAAAATTAAGAAAAAGAAAAAAAAAATATAAAAAAAGAGAAAAGAGAAAAAAACATACGGACTACCATCCCGTTTCATTCTATGTTTATTTTATGTTTTTGTTATTTTTTATTTATTAGCTTAAGTCGAGTCTGGTCTTGGCTTAGCAACGCCATATTGTACATGTAATTAACCAAGATTATTAACTCGACACCAGTAAAGATTGCCTTTATCCAACAAAACCGTGTATTCCATATCCCTACACCTAACGTTATAACCCTTTAAAAGACCTCTTTGATAGTTTATCCTAGGTACTTACGCCAAGTGGTGGAGGTTTGATCCTTTCCCAAGCCTATGGTAATCTATTTTGCTATGACAGGTAGTGAGAGATGTTTCCCATTTCCATATTGTGATATATACTTATTACACCCGAGAGATGTGAGTATCTAAACACTATTTGTGAGGTGCTAGTGTATGACCTCCGTGCTTGTCTTTGGTCTTTAGTGGAACGATTATTTGTTGTAATTACTTTTATATTAGGGTTAAATGACCCCTAACTTGTATTTTGATTAGAATAAAAGCGCATTTGCTTGAGGACAAGCGAATCTCAAGTGTAAGGGTATTTGATGAGGCGAAAAATGAACCGTTTTTAGGGGGTCATTTAAGCCCGGATTTGAATTTATTTGATCAATTATTGCCCTAAATCGTTCCTTTTGTCATTTTAGGTACTTTTGGAGTGAATTCTGGAAAAGAAAGCATTTTGGACGTTTTTGGAGCATAAAAGTGAAGAAAACAGAAAAGTATTAATTCACCTTGCTGAGAACAGTACCTGACGGCGTCAAAAGTCCTTATGTGACGGCGTCAAGAGTAAACAAGAGGTGGAAGTGGTGACGATCCAGAGAAATCGTGATGGCGTCAAGCTTGGCCGTCATGGTTCAAGATATGGTGACGGCCTACAACTAAATTACACATGACGGCGTCAAATCTGGATCTAGGCAATCCGATCTCATTATGGGCGGCGAGTTGACGGCGTCAGATATTCCTTCTTGACGCCGTCACCCTGTAAAATCTATATATAGTTTTGCAATTTTCATTCATTAGATGTAACTTTAGAGGGGGTAACTTTGGAGAAACCCTAGCACGAATTTTACTGTTCTTTCAAGGGTTTCTACCCTTTGAAACCTTTCATGTTCAATTGAGATAAGTATCACTTCAATTCATTCAATATGTCTATGTGTTGTTTGAATATATCTTACGCTTGTCTTGAATTTAACATGCTAGGCTAGATCTCTTGTGTGTTTGCTTAGATGTAGTGAAACCTAGATGTTGATTATGGGTTGATTGTTTGTTTATAGTTGTTACGGATGAATGATTTCGATGTTAGGCTTAAGAAAACTGGCAAACTTCCATAGGGTAACATGCTTGAACGTCTTAAGAAACATGAACCAATGCGTACTAGGTTATTATGGTTGTATTTAATGCATGACCGAATTCTAATGATCCCATGTTAGGAGCTTCTTGCAGGCTCGACTTAGGAGTGAAGTAGGAGCTTATAGAGTTGGGGAAGTACGTACGCCACCCCACGAATGGTATTAAGGAATATAACCCGTCATCCATGCAATTGTAACAAACTATTAACCTATAAAAGATATCTAGGGAGTAATGAAACCTAAGTAAACACAATTTTCCCCATTATTGTTCACACCACTAGTTTAATTAGCTTTATTTTCATTTCTGTTATTTTATTTTGATTGCATCTTTAGTTATTGGGTTAGTTGATTAGCAACTAATTCCGCCCACTCTTCCAAAAACCCGAGATTTTAATTTCTTTCATAAAATATTAAAAATACAAAAAGAATCATCCCTCACCTCTAGATCTAGTTTTTAGGCTTTCTAATCCTAGCGACACTATTCCTGAGTTGAACGATCAATCCCCCGGTACTTGTCACTATACTATACTACAACGATCAGGTACACTGCCTGGTGGGGGTTGTAAGCTTCTCGAGATCCCTCGAGAGGTAAAGCCTGGTGCGATTCCCACGTATCAATATTATACCATGAAACAAAAGAAAAAAAATATACAAACCTCGGCCTTTAAGAGTTTAAGGCACAGACTTAAGGGCTAAACACCTAAGAAAAAAACATACATGAATCGTTCACAGAAGAACACAACTAAAAAATGGCAATCAAACAACAAAAACCTTCAAGGCCTTGGCTACCAATACCTGAAATAGACCACAAACAAACACGAAATTGATCAAATACCACCACATCAAAAATGTTAAAAATATCGAGGAAATAACATCAACATCAGATACAACATCCATTTCATTAACTCCTTAATGAATCAAAAAATGATAATCACCACTTATAAGGAAGGTGATGTTGGTAACTTAACTTTTTTCGATTGTTAAAGCTGAAGCATAAGGCCGCAACCCTTTATAAGTTGTATAGATATAGATATACAAATGATTATTTGAAGCTTTTGTAGTCATGATGTAAGTTTGGGGTGTGCTTGAACAACTAAGAGCATAAGATATAGTAACAATATTGAAGGTACAAAAGGTTTTGATACATGGACTTAACATTAAAAATTACACTAATTATTTATTTCATTGATTGTCATAACATTAAAAAGTAGCTCCTACTAGGCTACTACAACGCACACATAAGCCCAATTAAACCTATAGAAAGTAAAAAGGCGCACACACACAAACACATTTACATCAATGTTGAGACAACATTGAGTGTTCACCAGGTGTAGTGCAGTAAAAATATGCAGCAATTAATGATCAAAAAGTTTTCTCAGGATTGGAAGTAAATTATCAACGCGGTATCCCAATTAAAAAAAATAGTAAAAATGTCTAGTGTGTTGCGGGGAAACTGGTATGTGGAGCAACTGTATATCATGTTTGGCATGAGAGGAATGCAAGGATTTTTGGTAACACAAAGAACAGTGCTGATGTACTAATCCAAGAGATCAAGAATACAATAAGAATTAAGTTGATGAGTCTAAAGGTTAAAGAGACTAAAGCTGTGCAAAGTGTAAAGAAAACATGGAATGTTAAAATGCAAAAATATTATAAGAATGTAGGGAGTATTAGACTGTTTATTTTGATTTTGAATTGAATGGTTAGATAGTTTGCGATAATAGCTGAAGATGATGAGGACGTTACTGGTAGTTGGAGTAAGGGTACTACTAAACATACTAAGGTTGTATTTGTGATGTTACTTCCAAGTAATCATACTACTAAACAAAGTAACTCTACTCCTAAACATATTGAGGTTACTTGTTTGTGTCGTGACTTTTATTTGAGTTTCTTTATTTTGTTTGTTCTAGAATAATTTGATTAAGTTTTTCCCAAAAATTGGATTCCCTATAAATATAGGGCTTGGGTTTATCTTTTGATCATTCTATAAATCATTAATAAAATGTCTTTTAAAGTTTATCTCTTGTTTGCGCTTCATTCTTGCAAGGTGCGCCTTGTTTGATCACCCTTGGATCAGGGTTTATCTAAACACGCTTTTACGCATTCTGCGTCAGTTGGCATCAGAGCTTCTTAGCATCCTGGTGGTAATTGGTGTAGAAGGTTCTACTTCAATTAATGTATAGAGCTTGTTAGCATCCTAAATGATGAATGGTGTAGAAGATTTAAAAACCTATATTGTTGGTAGGGTATTGTCTGGAGAGTACATGGATTATGGTTTTACCAAATCCATGAATGAACTTGACAGCTGTTACACTATGCTAGAAGAACTACATTCTGTGATCGTAGGTGGGGCATTAATCAACAAGAATCGCGAGGGTAGCAATTATGGAGGTTCAAGAATTCGTCCAACCATATGCGGATCTATTGATAACCGTAGGTGCAACCAATCCCCGTTCAGCAATAAAAGAGTTGATGAATGGGAGGAAAAGATGAAGATGGAGATTCAACTACCAACAATCAAATTGTTTTGGTAAAAAGTTTTAATCAATAATAAGGTATTTTCTTTAATTATTGACAATTATGGAGCCAAGAATTTGGTGTCGAGAAAATTGGATAGTTATTTTAATTTACCAATTGAGTTTTGTCCGATTAGCAAAACACAAGTTTGTTGGGTTCAAATATTTATTGGTAGCGCTTATAAACTTGAAGTGTTTTGTGAATTGAATGATATGGAGGATTGTCATATTCTGTTGGGAAATTCATGGCGACATGAAGTTCAAGGTTTTTATGATTTAAAGTGTGATCTCTACTTTTTCTCATGGGAAGGATAGAGAATTGCGATGATTCCATCCGAAGACCAACCACATGTGCCAATGGTCGAGGTTAAGATTGTAGAAAATATATTGAAGACCGGGGTTGTTGAAGAACACATTAAGAACATCAAAGAACTTCAAGTTTGTAAGCTACAAGAAGAAAAGATTGCAACTTTTGCATCGACAAAGAAAGTTGTAGTTTTGAAGACTTGTGAAGACAAAGTTATGGATTTTAATGATGTTGATGACTTGAATGTTCTTGATGGTGAGCTAAGCATGGATTGTGAAGGCGTCAAAGATTTAAAGGTTTGTGATTTTGATTATGAGTTAAATTTAAATATGATTATCACAAATCCAATGAAGGTTTCAATGGTAAACAAAGAAGTTAATTTTATTGCAATTGAATGCTTGGTGATAATTGATAAGGAGCTCATATCTCGATTTTCTAACTCATATGTGGATCAATAGGAGTGTGGTAGACGTGTTAAAAAATATGAACGTTCTCGAGTTAATGTGAAGCGCAAATTTACTGAAGATAAGGTTCATCGTGAGAAGGTGTTCGAGGTAGATGAAGCCTTTGACAGTGAGAACTCGAGGGCGAGTTCTTTCTAAAGTGAAAGGGAATGATGAGGACGTTACTCGTAGTAGAAATAAGAGTACTGCTAAACACAGACTCTAAACACAGACTGAGGTTACTTGTATTTGTGTTGTTACTTAGTAATCCTACTACTATACATAAGTAACCCTACTCCTAAACATACTGAGGTTACTTGTTTGTGTCGTGACTTTTGCAGTAACCCCTACTGGGTTTTGTTTGTGTCATGCCTTTTATTTTAGTTTCTTTATTTTGTTTCTTTTAAAATAATTTGATAAACTTTTTCCCCAAGTTTGGATTCCCAATAAATATAAGGCCTGGGTTTACCTTTTGATCATTCTAGAAATCATTAATAAAATTGTCTTTTAGAGTTGTGGACGTATGGTCCGGACTGGGCCAGGAATGGGTCAGGCCTGGCAGACAGCGGCCCACTCTACGCCTAAACCCTATTTCATACCTTATAAATATAGGGCTGGGGTTCCCAACACAACAGAACATAATAGGTTACTCTAAACCTAATTCTTGTATGATATATCGCATCGATACTAACTTGACCATCGGAGGTGGATCCCGGGGCTACAGCCTCGGGTCCACTCCTAACGGGTTCTCTTTGTTGACAGGTCTACTCAGGGCTCGAGAAGACGACGAACGGCTCAGGGAGAGTTATCAAATCCAGCCAGCGTCAGATTATGCATCAACAAGTGGCGCCATCCGTGTGACATGACTACGACAAGTTTCGTGTTCTCACATCACCGGAAAGCAACCATCGAGTTCAAAAGTTGGTAACTTTAAAACTTTGTATTATACATGACACAGAGATACAAATTAATATGTGATATTCATTAAAACCTAATAGTAAAGATAATACCTTTTCTTTTGGTCAAAAGTATACGGCTGATTTCAAACATATTGATTCGGTTTTGCTTTCTTCGTATACAATAGACATATATAACAAAGACTAGTATGTTTGTTTATTTGTCTTATCTCTTTTGGTATACACGATTGAACATATGTCACTTTGGTATTCGATCACAATATTCATCTTAAACTACTGTTTTGTATTTGATAAAAATAAATAAATAAATAAATAAATAAAAAATAAAAAAAAAAATATATATATATATATATATATATATATATATATATATATATATATATGTTATCTTTTCAATATTCATTAGACTTTATGTAAATCTTTTAAACTTGGTAAACACGATTTTACCTATAACCGCACTACGTCCGCACGATCGGACCTAATTTATCTTTTAGTCGCGAACAACACAGTCACGATAAATCTACCCGCGTTAGGACGTGCGTTCAGATATCTTCGCAGATTGGCGCCATGAGTGCACTGTCACGTACAGGCACCACGATGCTAGTCAATCGCCATGAGCGCACTGGACAAAAGCCTTGGTCATCTGCGATCATCCACAAATGTTCGAGTCTATGCGGTCACGATACGTCCGTATGCATTTGTGCGTGCAAATTGAAACTATTAGTCACGGTCACGGTGCTATTGAAACAACAATTCATTATTTATGTAGTTTGTAAAACCTCACGATAGGCGTAATTCGCACTACTACTTCTCTTATGTGTTACTTTTACATGCTATGTGCTATATATTGCTTCGCGTTAATCTTTTACTTCATTAGATTTTATATGTTGCGATACGCAGCATATACTTTTAATATTTGCATTAAGTGTTTTTCAGGATTTGAATAACTAAGTTTAATGCTCCTACACGAGTAGCACCATCAAACTTGGGGGCTACCAGAGTATCTAATACCACTGTTTCCGTACGCGTCACTCAGGTATATTTGGAAGCAGATCGTACGTAAGAGGTATTGCAAGCCCGGTACAAAAACGGATTTAAATATTCGCACCATCTTGCCGCAGGGGAGACGTCCTCTGTCGGTTGTAAAGACGAATGTAATGTTCGCGCACAGCGCGCATCCTTGTCGCGCACAGCGCGCACTTCTGCCATAGAAGCACGTCTTCTGTCGCACCATGTTGCACCGCTACTGGTACAAAAGGTACGCCCTTACCCAGGATGCAACATACGAGATCAACCTTCACAATTGTGAGACAATCACAATCGCAATCCCAGTGCGCACTGTCGCATGTGGGCTGCGCAGTATGGTCCGTCCCATGTGCACACAAGTTGCACACACATGGGTCATGCCGTCATGGTTGATTGGGCCTACACGGCCATGAAAAGAACTTAAGTCTAGCATAACATAGCCATGCACTATGTCACACTAGACTTGGGGGGCTTGTGGACGTATGGTCCGGACTGGGCCAGGAATGGGTCAGGCCTGGCAGACAGCGGCCCACTCTACGCCTAAACCCTATTTCATACCCTATAAATATAGGGTTGGGGTTCCCAACACAACAGAACATAACAGGTTACTCTAAACCTAATTCTTGTATGCTATATCGCATCGATACTAACTTGACCGTCGGAGGTGGATCCCGGGGCTACGGCCTCGGGTCCACTCCTAACGGATTCTCTTTGTTGACAGGTCTACTTAGGGCTCGAGAAGACGAACGGCCCAGGGAGAGTCGTCAAATCCAGCACGCGCCAAATTATGCATCAACAAGAGTTTATCTCTTGTTTGCCTTGTTAATCACCCTTAGATTAGGGTTTATCTAAATACGGTTTCGCCTGTCTTACATAATTTTTTATGTAAAGTTTTTTGGGGTCTGTTAACAAATACATAGGCATGTCTGTGTAGTACCACGCACCATTGACAAGGTTGATAAGTGATAACTATGAAAAACAAGCATCACATAGGTGCTATTAGGTGATAATGAAATTCTAACAATCATGTTTTATGTTAGGGCATGTTGAAAAGTTACATGTTTTCAATTGTTCGTTTTGCTAATTTTATTTTTATTGCATTGAGATCTCTAGCTAATAAAACAATAAGTTTTTCTCCATAGTCCATAAGTGGAATGAAGTATTGAATTTGATTATTTTATTAAGTTTAGTTTCAATAAATAAAAAATGTCAGCAATTGATTTATAGAGCTTGTGTTTCTTCAAAAACGACTTAGGGACTGTGCTTGAGTCGAATTTCTTAGAGTGTTGGATACTTGAGCACAGATATATGGTAACAGAGTCATAAAGGTGCTATGGCACTATAACATGGATATATGATGAGTGAAAAAAAAAAAAAAAAAAAAAAAAAAAAAACACACGAATAGCTAGGCTAAAAAAGAGTTATATCGACAACAGTCAGATATCTCACATAGATGTAACGATAATGATAATGAGTAGCATAGTTTGTGTAACTGTGTTCCAGGTATATTGAAATTATATATCCAACAAACTAATGTTCTTAAGAAGGTTTCATGCAACATTGCATGTATATTACTTTGGTTTAAGGATTATTGTATTCTTCAAATACAGGTCATGTGTTGGTTGGCATGGTGGATGTGGTAATTGTCAATGTTCTGATACAATCGAACTAGAAATCAATTAAGAAATGAAGATCGATCTGTAAAACAATCAGGAATTCAAATGAAGAAGAATTGAACTCGAGATTTGTATTACACAATGGTCGTAGTTACAGTGAAATGAGTAGAGAATTTCATAGAGAAAGTAAATTGGTTACAAATCAATAGCTGATGAGTTCTGTTGTGAATGCGGGTTATATAGTGAGTTGGAGGATGGAACTTTGGCGCTTGGTTTAAAAATGCGTTTTGCGATCCAATGCGTTAAAGGTCCCAAAATCCATTGCGTGATGCGTGATGCGAATGCGAGCGCAATTTGGACGCATTGCGTTTAGTATTTTAAAAAGTACGAAAATTATTCATGCATAACATATTCTACCAAGGACCAAGTAAATGCAATAAACATACGATATAAGTTACTAGCAAATTGAAATTAGGCCAATAATTCATTAGTAAAATAAATAAGTCGAAAGCAAAACTTGAGGTAAAACACTTAGCAAAATGCAAGATACTATATGTTTGTTATTTTGTGCGTCTTTTAATAATTTCTATCTTTAAAATCACATTTAAATATTTGAATCACTTTTATATGGTTTATTTTTGACAAAAATGACATAAATTCTAGATTGCGACAATTGCGAGCGTTGCTAGCATTACACAAATGCGGTAAATTGCGGTTTAATGCGAACGCATTATGGGATGACCTTGCATTAGGCACCATAATGCGAAATTTCAAATGCAATGCAATGATGCGTGCAATTTGCGCAATGATGCGCGCATTTTTAAACCAAGCTTTGGCGGGTAAAGTTGTTCGAGACTGGCACGTGGCTTGCACGTGCCCAATCACTTTGACTCGTATCGTGTTCTTTATATGCCTAATTCGTGAGAAAAAAAAATAAAAAAATAATCAAATATTATATCATGCCGCGTGAGACTGTTACACCAACCCTTTTTTTGGGTTGTTTGTGTCAATGATTCAATACTTCGTTTTCAATATTGTGGAATGTGGACCAATGGACCATGCCAATTTTTCTAATAGAATGAACATTATATTGTAGTGACAACTATACTTGTTAGAATTAATACATTTACAGGAGGAAAGATTTATCCAGAAAGATATATTTGAATACCATGTTTAAACAATAAGCAATAATATCAATGCAATAAGGGATTTCCTAATTCATCAAAAGGTTTAGCTCATGGGATATAACAAATGATCATATGATTCATATCAAATCTTGATCTTCCTAGTTTGAGCATAATGTCTTTTAATTACAATTAAAAGGTTAAATAACAAACTAGAACTAAATTTGGCTACAAAATTTCATTACTTTCTCTTGTTGGAATCTTGGAGATGCAAAAAATGAGCTAATTGTGAAGGGTTAACAATGCCCGGTATATGGCCTCCAATGTTTAGGAGTTCGGACACCTCAACATACCTTTGATTGATCTTAGCCTGTTGAGGCTCAAGTTGACACTTATTCTCAATCGGCTTTAACCTAGCTTCAACACTAGTCTTTCTTATTTCCTTACTAGCTGAACCATGGCTCGGCTGCCTCATTGTTCTATAATTGAGTGAACTAGCCGCAGAATAAGCCGGTTCAGTCATATCTCGAGCGGGATCATATAGTTCACCAAATAATGTGCCTTTACTTAGAAACTCATGAGCCAAGTACCCCGCTAAAAGCATGTTACCATGAGCTGGTGGATAAGCCACACTGTTAGACGACTTGATCGAAGCATTGGCTCGAGGAGGGACAGGCTTGTAGATTGGGCTCGGCTTGGCTAGCTTTGGTGGTGGTTTTATTTTCTTTGTCGGATTCAAGAAGTCAAATGTTTGATCTTTTTCTTCTTGCTTTCGTGGGACAATAGGAGGCAATTGTCTACGTGACTGGTTCATGGTAGCTTGCATGAGAATATGCCAGGTCAGCACCTAAAGACTAATTAACCTTAAGAAAATACCCTTAATAAAGCAATCAATTTATGAGGAATGAAAATGCAAAATAAATTTCTTTCGATGTTTGAGAGAGAATGAGGTTTGTGGGAAAAGATGAATGTGTGGTGAGTTGTTTATATAGGGAGAGGATTAGCAAATTGCCCTAATAATTCTTAATAATTACGGTCAAATTGGGTGGATATTAAAAGACTAAAAGGCCCAAACGTTATTAAACGTCCACGTTTGCAACGTAATCTTCAAGATTGACCTAATTTGTTAATAATGACTCTTGTAGAACATATATGCGATTTTAATATCTAAATATTTTGTGATTAAATTGCTATAAACAAATATGGATTGTGTATGATAATGATAATGTGCGGTGTTGTTAATTGTTATTTCAACTTTTTATATGTGATGAGGTGAGATCTATAAAAAACAACTAATATTTAAAGTACATATAATCAAATCTCAACCATTTAATCCTCTTTCATCTAATGGCTTAGATGAAATTAAAATATAAAAAGAAGGGCAAGATAGTAAAATCACAAAACTTAATAAAAAAAAACTGCAATATCACAAAATCAGATCTCACGCTTGATTTCTCTCTCACCAATAACCAGATCTCACGCCGGAAAATCATGAATCTCGCCGGATTAATCATGAATCCGACGGATTCATCAACAACACCACCGCCGCCGCCGGAAATCAGATCGGAATCATCATCAACCCAGCCGGAAACATCAATAATCAGATCAGAATCATCAACAAACCAATTAGAAATCATCGGAATAACGAATTCATCAAAAACACCACCGCCGCCATCGAAATCATCAATAATCAGATCGGAATCATTAACAAACCCGTCGGATTCTTCAATAAACACGTCAGAAGATGATTTGATTACAGAAGGTGATTTACCAGATGAAGATGTTACTGTTAAAGAAGTTCATGCTAAATCCTTTCAGAATCTAATTTTTTTGTTTAATGATTTAAGAGAAGTATAAATCCCATGGGATTCATACTGAATCCTATGGGATTCATTGATGAATCTCATTTGATTCATTATTAATCATTTGATTCAATATTAATTAATGAATCCTACGAGATTAATAAATGAATCATATGGGATTCATCAATGAATCCCATGGGATTCTATGTGAATCACATAGGATTTTGTGTGAATCCCATGGGATTCTGTACAAGATAAATTTATAAATGTATCACAAGGAACTTATAAAGAATCCCATGGCATTCGTTAAGAATCCCATGGGATTATTTAAAATATGAATCCCATGGGATTCTTTATGAATCCCAAGGGATTCATTGTTTGCAGAATTCTTAATCCCTTGAGTGCTTTTTATATACAGATTCTAGGAAATCACCAAGACCAACTTTATATGAATACACTGAGACACCGGGCGGATTGGAATATTGGGAGCCTCATGTAGAAGGAATTCCTATACCAGAAGAGGGAAAATTCTATAACACTCTAGATGAATCTATAGAAATGTATGGTAACTACGCTGAAGCTGGAGGTTTTCAAATTAAAAAAGCAGGACAAAAATTAACAAAATCTGAAGCGGTACAACTTAAATACATCGTGTGCAATAAAGAAGGAGCTCCAAGACATATTAATATCGACACTTTGGATGCTAAAGACAGTGACAAACAAAAAAGAAATACAATGATGCATGTAACAGGTAGTAAAGCTCTCTAATATATTTATGAGTTTCTTTCTGAATCCCATGGGATTCTTTGTGAATCCCATGGGATTCTTTCTGAATCTCATGGGATTTGTTTTTGAATAACATGTTTTTAAAATATTTTTTTTATATAACAGGTTGTAGAGCTCGTATAAGGTTGGAATTGGATGTTGTTTCTCAAAAATACCAGATTGTTAAGTTTATTGCAAAACACAACCATATGCTCCTACCAAAAGAGTACAAACATTTTACAAAAAAGCAAAGAAGAATGACACAAGCAGAAAAAATGTTCGTTGTTAAAGCTGCAAAGAACAAGATTGGTCTAACACGGGCTCATAACTTGTTAACGAGTATGAAGGGAGGGTATGAGTATGTTCATGGGACAGTTGATGATTTTAAGAATGAAATGCGGGATGTTAATATGTTCATTGGGGAAAGTGACGCACAAATGCTTATAAATAAAATGGAAAACAGAAAGATATATGTGCCAAACTTTACGTTTCAGTATAAGGTAGAAGAGAGTGAGTTAGTGGCTTTGTTTTGGGCTGATGAAGTTGCGAAATGCAATTATAAGGAGTTTGGAGACATAGTCTCATTTGATGCAACATTCAGATGTAACAAGTAAGTTTTATATCTAAATTACAAGAGATTCTTTATGAAATCCCATGGGATTTCATGAGAATCCCATGGGATTCTTTATGAAATCCCATGGGATTATCATGAAATCCCATAGATTCTTATGAAATCCTATGGGATTCACAGATTATATCCCATGGGATTCACCCTTTTAGATTGTGTGTGTAATTAACAATTATGTTATTTTTAGGTATAATATGGTGTTTGTACCATTCACCGGTGTCGATAATCACAGAAAGTGTGTCATACTTGGATCGGGAATGCTATTACATGAAGACACTGAGTCATACACGTGGCTTCTAAAAGCATTTATGACGGCTTTCAAAAAAGAACCAACAATGGTGGTAACAGATCAAGATGGAGCAATGAAGAGAGACATTGAAGCCGTTTTCACTAAAGCAAAGCACAGACTTTGCATGTGGCATATTGACCAAAAGATTCCAGCAAAGGTAACTTATTGAACTTATAAAAAAATGTTTTTGTATCACATATGATACTATGAATCCCATGGGATTCTGTATGAAACTATGAATCCCATGGGATTGCATGATGAATCCCATGGGATTCACATGAATCCCATGGGATTCATTTGTAAATCCCATGGGATTTACATGTGTAAATCATCTTATTTATGCTGATAACATGATTCTAAAACTATCTTTATCAAAAACAAAATTGTAAAGAGATATATGTAGAAACAGATTTCAAGAAGCGTTTTAAGAAGATTGTTTGGAATATGTACATGGAACCGTTGGAATTTGAAGAGAAATGGGCTAAGTTGATTGAGGATTTTGGTTTGCAAAATCACAAATGGATGACCAAGATGTTTAACCTACGAGAAATGTGGATTCCAGCTTTTTTCATCGACTCGCCATTGTTTGGTTTGATGAGAACCACATCAAGATCCGAAAGTGAAAACTCGTTCTTCAAAAGTTTCACAAGCCCAGGAGCAACGCTAGTTAGTTTTATGATGTCCTATGAATCAGCAATGGAAAGACAACGATATAGGCAAGAACATTTGGACTTTAAAACATTTGACACGGCTCCAAAATGTCTAACACAATTAGAGATTGAACGTCATGCAGCAAAAGTGTATACTAGAACGATATTTCTGCTTGTTCAAACTGAAATATATGAAGCATGCTTGAATTGTACGATTCAAGATTTAAAGATAGAAGAAGGTTGTGAGATTGTAATGATAAGAGACAAAAATCCGTGGGTTTATAGAAAAACTAATAAGGAAGCTGCAAAAGAACAAGCAGAGGAAGACAATAGTGTGGAGAAGAAGAAGTTTATAGACTATAAGATATGTTGCTTTTTATTAAGCATGAATCCCATGGGACTCACTATGAATCCCATGGGATTAGTTATAAATCTATGGTTTTTAGTATGAATTTAAAAAAAAATAAAAAAAAAATAAAAAAAAATAAAAAATAATAATTCAAAGTAATTCTTTTCTTATTTTTCACAGTGAATCTCATGGGATTCACTCCCATGGGATTAGTTTTGAGAATGAATTTGTTACAGTGACTCTTGTTATCAGCATAAAAACCATGATATACACATGTAAATCCAATGGGATTGACAGTAAATCCCATGGGATTAGTTATGAATCCATGGTTTTCAGTATGAATTTTAAGGAAAAAGTAATTCAAAGTAATTCTTTTTTTATTTTTTGTTTAAAACAGGTACTGCGTACAATAGAAGATGGGTCGGTGGTATGCAGTTGTAGACATTTGCTCGATATGGTTTTCTATGCCGACACATATTCTTTGTCTTCAAGAACCATGATATTAACGTCATTCCAAAATAGTATATTTTGAGGCGTTGGACAAGGGATATAATACCACCTGAATTGAGAAGGAAAAGAAACAGATATGGGGAAAAAATGTGGAAGTTGAAAGACTTACAAACGAAGCAACTTCTATGGTGGACGATTGCTTATTCAGGTTAAGCAATAATGTAGAGAAGATGGGTGGGTTTGTAGAAAAGTTGAAGACTTTGAAAACAGAAGTGGAAGCTGAGGTTCCAAATCCTCCTTCAAGTAAAACGGGTGATGTGATTGGTGAACATTATGCAATTTCTAATCCTGAGGAAAGAATAGTCAACAATCTAACAAAGGTAGGAAACAAAGGGAATATTACAGAAAAGGAACGCAATAAAAGGCGAAAGAGTGAGAGAGAAAAAGCACTTGGAGTTAAAAAGAAACAAGAGAGGAAGTGCAGTTTTTGTGGAATAAAGACCAACTTGCACACAAAAAGAACTTGTCCGGATAACCCAAATAGGCGAAAGCCGAAACCAAAAGTTTCTTGAACAAACTTATTATATTCTAGTTTTATGTTAGTTCTTTTTATTCTTTACTTGAATATTTAGATGATTTGCAAAGGGAATTTCTGAATTTGTTAGTTATTTTCTTCTTTAATTGGATATCTAGATTATTTGAAAAGAAATTTCTGAATTTATGAGTTATTCTTATTTTTTAATTGAATATTTATAAGAATCCCATGGGATTATCAAATGAATCCCATTGGATTATCAAATGAATCCCATATGATTATTTCCCTAATCCCATGGGATTCTTTGAAATTCGTTTAAACCAGAAGTCATTGAAATTTCTGAATTTGTTGTTTATTTTTATTCTTTAATTGAATATTCATAAGAATCCCATGGGATTATTTCCCTAATCCCATGGGATTCATTGAATTTCGTTTAAACCAATTACTTCAACAAAAACAACATAACCCAAATTCAAGGCGAAAGCTGAAACTTCTTGAACAAACTTATTATATTCTGGTTTTCTGTTGGTTATTTTTTCTTCTTTACTTGATTATTCAGATGATTTACAAAGAAAATTCTGATTCTTTTTTATTTTTCTTCTTTATTTGAATATTTATAAGAATCCCATGGGATTATTTTATAACTTCATTGAAAATTTCAACCATCAACAAGAAAATGTAAATAAAATATCATAAAAATCTGATAATAGCAAGAAAATCTTTAGAAAATATCATAAAAATCTGATAATAGCATAAAAGAAAATCTGTGTAAACCAATTACTTCAACAGTTATACTTCTACCATTAACAAAAGATGAACTTCTAAAATTTGCAGTCACATGCATCCCTATTCCTAATTGCTGAAAAAATTATAGACTGCTTTTCACCATGAGGAAGTTTATCAAACTCCAATGCTAATTCATACATCCTACCTACATGAACATTAATCTCGTGTAACAATATCTTGGTGGCAAACTTGAATCTCAATAACCTCAATTGGTCAGACTGCTCTTTAGACTCAGCAACCAAACCACAATCCCATTTTCCAGGAGCTTCACCAGTGTAATTATCCATATGTAACATAGCGAAAACACCACAATCCTTGAAGTTGTTCTTGGTCTTCCACTTGAGGCTTGCGATTCTTGGCTTGACGTTACGAATGCTAGCATGTTTATTGTATCCATACAACTCCAGATGATGGGCAAATAACGTTTTCTACAAAAATAATTAAAAAAAGAGAGCATAAATAACTATAATTATGAGAATCACAGATTCGTCTAATATCTCATATATGGGATTCATCATAAAAGTATCATAAAAAGTAACATGTGTCATATGTGTCAATCCCATGGGATTCAGAATGAATCATAAAAATACTTACAAGAAGTTCACATGAATCTTCATACTTTTCCTCATACGTTGCTCCACAATTGCTGTTATCCAGTATCGTCATTGTTGTAACCCTTTTAGTAAGGCTGAAGACAACGACAAAGAAATGGCCCGATTTGCGAATAGGAAAAAATGCCTGTTTAAACAAAACCAAAAAACATAATAAAAATGACAAAAAGTAAAAGCAAAAATAAAAATTAAAACAAAAAAAATATAATTTTACCAATTCAATGCCTTTGAGAGCTATGCCACCAACATCATCTTTAAAATGAGCCGAAAGTTCTTTTTCAAATTCTTGAAATTTATCATCCTCGGACTCCAATGTTCCATCAAACATAGTTATCGGCTGTATATGTGATTTTACAATATGATGTTACGATATGAATTGAAAACAGTTTACTAAGCAAAATAAAAAAAAATAATTACTTACAATACATCCAGTTGGGAAAAAGTGTTGCAACGGACAACCAACTCCTCTAGAACGATTTTCATGATTCAGAATTGCAGCTAAACAATCAATTACATTAGCATCAACCTCCAAACCGGGTGCTAATGTCTCCATATTCAAACGCACTGAATATGGCTCCCCAGAATGTGTTTCAAAAACTGGTTCACTATATAAGAAAAAAAATCAAAAACTTGTTCACTATATAAGAAAAAAAAAATCATTTAAGAATCATATCATATAAATGTGAATCCCATGGGATTCACATACAATCCCATGGGATTCACTGTCAATCCCTCACATTGAATCAGATAACAATGAAACTTATATAAAAAACACAAGCTTACATCTTTTCGCCCTGCATCGCAAAAACACTATTCCCTAGAACGAACTCCGGCCTAGTTAGTTGAAGTTGAACCTTTGTCTTCTTGTTCATATATGGCGACAATAAATAGGAAGACGGTTTCACCAAACGATTTTCAGGACTCAAACTTACATTGGAAGCACGAGTAGCCATATTTTGAGGAGTAATGGCACCTGGATTCACATCACCCATTGGCTCCACAGTACCTTCAGCGACAGACTTTAGCTGAATAAAAAAAATTAATTAAAAATAAATAAATTAAATTAAAACACTAATATTATACAAGAATATTACATAATAGAACTCAGCAGCTGCACAATTAAACCACTCTTCAATCAGCTCTAAATTGTTTTCGATCCATTGAGTTAAAGAGAAAGGTTCAGCAACTTGCTTTACGGGAACTGCATCATCTCACTTCTCGGCATCTTTATCATCCCCATTACCATCATCACATTCTTCTTGTATTTGAGATGGATCAACCACTGTTGAAATAACTAAAACAAAGCTTATATGGTTTACACTTTGAACATTAGGCAACAAAACTTATGGGATTGACAAATGAATAACATTGAATTAACAGATGAATCCCATGGGATTCATAGATAAATCCCATAGGATTCAATAAAAGATATCCAATAAAAGGGAAAGAGATCAAATAAATTAACCAATGTCGGAAAGAGATCCAATAAAAGGGAACTACAACAATTATAAATTTAAAAAATTTAACAAAGTTATTACATAAATTCGACAGTTTCAAGTACAAAAGGGAACCACAACAGGGTATCGGAATTAAGGATCGATACCAGATAGGCGTTTATCATTTACAGTATCATCATTTCCCTGAGCACCTCCATTATCATCAGCTCGATCAAGATCTTCACCATTCAATGAGACTGGATGCTCGAGAATCTGAACATACCTTTGATGTAGTTCAATGAGCTTTGGATCGGCAGGAAATTGTACACCGCCTATAACCAAAAGATCTTCAACACCAATTCTTTCATTGCTTAAAACAGACAGTTTTTCTTCAAGTTTTTTAAGCGATTCCTGGAGAAAAAACATAGAAATATTCATAATGAGATAAGCACATTGAATCCCATGGGATTCATACACAATCCCATGGGATTCACAGTTAATCCCATGTAAGCTCATGGGATTAACTGTGAATCCCATGGGCTTGTTTATGAATCCCATGGGATCCTAAACATGCTCACACATAAAGAAGTATCACAATAAAATAAAACAAGGAATTAAACAAACCTCCTTGTAAGAACTCTCAGTAGAACAACCAGCAACAAAACCTTCTGTCTCTGGAAGCTCGGATTCGTCATAAAGATCTAACGTCCCCATAACCTCTTCTTTCAATTCCATGTCCTCCCTTTTTGACATTAAGAATGACGACCAATGTTTGATGGCCGGACGTTTGCAGACATAAGAAAGCTTCTTGTACTTGGTGGAAACTAAATACAAAAGCTGTAAACAAAAAAACAAGGAACGAAAAAGTGTAAGAAAGATACAACAAATATGTCACAGTTAATCCCATGGGATTCACAGTTAATCCAATGGGATTTTTATGAATCCCATGGGATTTTGTATGAATCCTATGGGATTCACAGTTAATCCCAAGGGATTCACAGTTAATCTCATGGGATTCATAGTAACATGATATAAACATAATATGTCAACAAATATGTCACACAAATATAAAAACAATTTAAAACTTTGTATAGTTTAAAACTTACAGCAAGAAAGGTATATGGCCCCGTGTATTTTTTTAGAAGAGTTGTCGGTTTTCTACTGAGTTTAAGATAGTGAAAGATGTACTCACACCAATCAATACTACGAATATCAGTATCTTCACGAAGACGCTTAACAACATCAAGGTTTATTTCCCCCTGCAATCCAGCAACCATACCCATTGTATTCGTAAACAAGGTAAGAAAGTTGACTTTAAAAGGAAGTCAACTTCCTTAGACTCGATCAACTTGCTAGCAATATCATTCACTCTTATTTGCTTAGCAGATTTTGTTTCAAACTGACCAAACCAAACTTTCTCAAAATCATCTCCCACTGGCCTGGTTTCTAAAGATAACAAAGACTCGCCACCAATCGGAATACCTAGCAGCTCATGAACTTTGGTAACAGTAGCCTGAATTGACTTCCCACCTTCCAACTTCAACTGGCAAGTCTCAGCATCAAAATTATCAACCACATACCTACCTAACCTTGACGGAAATTTGTTTATATCAAACTTGAAATACGAGCTAAACCCTATCTCCACCAAAAACTTCTCAATATCAACATTTTTTATGCCATGGATGGCAGTATGAAGGGCAGTAGGTGCTAACCTAGCCTAAAGAATGGGAATTTTTTTAAGATAATCTTGATGTCGTTTATCTTCTTCTGTCAACACCTTTTCTTTCTTCTTGCCTTTCTTATTCGGCTTTGATTCATTCTCCTCATCATTTTCTACTTTAATCAACGAATTCTTCAATAGAGTCTTCATCAACTGCTTCATCACATTGTCAGGTAAAATATCTTCTTTAACTTCTTCTTTACCAGAATCGTCCTTCACTTTCTTCCCCTTATCTTCTTCTTTAACAGAAATGGAAGAATCGCCCCTCTTTCTCTTTGATTTATTCTTTTCATCAGCATTACTCTTTGATATCTTCTTTTCAGCAACATCTACATAAAAAAAAACATAATATAAACCACTTGATAACAAAGAGATTCACATTGAATCCCATGGGATTGACAGTGAATCCCATGGGATTAATAATGAATCCCATGGGATTCATTATTAATCCCATGGGATTCACTGTGATCAGAATGCTTATAACAGAATGCAGTACACTATGTAACACAGGCCAGATCTATACTAACTTGCAGACTCAATAAGCTCTTAAAATAAGCTCTAGCCTAGAATCTTAAGGGGGCTAAAGTTACTCTATAATACTAAGATACTAAAAAGTGCAAAAGCTCTTAACACAAGTTTCCAACTAATCTACTAATTCAGATTATACTTAATACAAGCAGTGATGAGATTTAAAGACTACTTTGACTTTTAGCTAATATACCTACTGATTTTATGCCTAAATTATCTATTATTATCCTAATGGAAACTAATTGTACCAATATTACAACAAAACAACAACAAGATCAGCAAGTAACTTACAAATCCAGACAGTCCCTATAAGTCTAGATTACACTACACCTACTGATTTTAGACCTCAAATCTTTCAATCAATGTTCTAAGTCACAAATTACTTACATGAACTAATTAAACTATGAATAACCACAATGAACTACTAAATAACAGATCCACAGAATGATTAAATAAATCTCAATAACAACTTAGTTCAAGCAATCAATTGTACAGAGAATCAATTAAGCTTAAGTATCACTACTATAACTAAAATCCCATGGAATTCACTAGGAAATCCCATGGGATTCACTGTGAATCCCATGGGATTCACTGGGAATCACTGTCAATCCCATAACTTTTAACATAATATTAAATTAGATAAAATACTCAAACATAAAAACTTAAAGCAATAGAAATGAAATAAAAACTAAACTAGGAAAAATTAAAAAAGCTATATAAGCTTAAATAAATATGCATACTGAATTCAATCAAACAAAAAAAGACATATCTATACCTTTTGGAACCTTGAGCTTTTGTTTCTTTGAACTCTCATCGACTTTTGCTAATACTAATTTCCGTTTCTTTGGAGTTTCCTCCTGAACCAGCTTCTTGGATCTCAAAACAGGAGCTTTTGATATTACTTTAGCATACTTCTTCTTCGGAGTGGTCTTAACTGGCTCCGTCACCTTAATATTCTTCTTAAGCTTCTTATCAACAACATCAACAGAACCCTTGTCAGTTGACTTATCCTTAACAACAGACAACTTCTTACCCTTTTTTGATTTATATGTAACCAACTTCCCACTCTCCTCATTCTCACTCTCCACCACCTTCTCAATAACATTTTCCTCACACTCCACCACCTTCTCAATAACATTCTCCTCACTCTCCACCACCTTCTCAATAACATTCTCCTCACTTTGCTTCTCCTTCTCCTTCTCCGTCTCCTTCTTACTCTCCTTCTCCATCTCAGTCTCAGTCTCCAACTCCTTCTCACTCAACAACTTCTTCTCCTTCTTCTTCTCACTCTCCTTCTCCAAATCAGCAGCAATAACAACACTACTCTCCTTTCCCTAATCAACAATCGCCTTCCCCTGAACATTAACCTCAAACTCTACTGGTTTGGCAACCTCACTAACATCACCCGTTGGTTTTTTCTTTGACGGCAATTTGTTTTTTTTAACATCAAACGGATTGAACCGAGGCTGCTTCACCGGCGATGTTTTCTTTCCCAAATTATCGAACGGATTGAACCTAGACAACGGTGTTGGGTTCAATACGTTACCTACATAAATTATAAGATGAAAAGAATAATATTAGTTATAAGTAACTAACAACAGCAAAATCTAATTAATCACAAAGACCTAAAACTAACAAACAAAACAGAAAACTATAAATCTGATTCCTAAAAGCTAATACAAACACTCATTATATGTTAATCCCATAGGATTCAGTGATAATCCCATAGGATTATTCTTAAACACTGATATTTGCCATAATTCTAATTCTATGTGAATCCCATGGGATTCAGTGATAATCCCATATGATTATTCAGTGAAGCAAAATCCCATTTGCTAATCTACTTATATCACAAACCACTAATTCTTATGTGAATCCCATGGGATTCAGTGATAATCCCATAGGATTATTTAGTGATAAGCAAAATCCCATTTGCTTATCTACTTATGCTTATCACAAACAAAAAAATAAGCAAAAATAAGCTAATCCTAAATAGTCATTATATCAAAAAAATTAACTAATCCTAAAATCTAATCTACTCGCTAACATAAACTAATCCAAACTCTCATTCAGTAACAAAAAAGCTAATAAAACCACAAAATAAGCTAATAAATTCAAAAAATAACATAATCGATAACAAAAATTTAAAATAATAACTGATTTAAAAAAATGAGACAAAAATATACCAGATTCGACATTATCAATGGGTTCCGACAACAAACACTCTTTAGATTGCGCTATTTCACAACGTAGGTCCATTTTAACGAACGGCCTTCACAATCGAATGATTTTGCGGTGGTTTCGTGGTGGATTGACGGTGGTTAGGGTTAGGGTTACGAATTGGGGGAAAGTCGGAAGTATTAGAGAGAGAGAAACGGTGGAGTGTGTGTGAAAATGGTATGTGTGTGTGAGAAAAAGAGATATTTGTTAGATTATGTGAATTGACAAAAATGCCCCTCAGGCTATTTTTATTTTTAAATCATATTTAATCTACACCGTTGGATGGAAGGAGGATGGATGGATGAGATCGTTTGGTTTGTACTTTAGCTAAATGTAGTTTCGTATAGAACTTTTCTCATTTGGTATTCTTTAAGTGTTATTGTAAATTTTTTTAAACTTAGGGGCATTTTGGTAATTTTACATGCTTTATAATTTAAGGTATTACAATTAACCTACCTGAAATCATAGCAACATCTATTCATGCTCTTAAGGACAAGAGCAATTGCAAGGGGAGGGAGTTGTCACGTGCTTAGATATAGGCCTGGTTATTTAGTTGTTATTTGATTATTGTATTTCTTATTCCCTATTTTTTGTTAGAGTAGTAGACTCTTTCAAAAGAATAGTCTTATCAGTTGCTAGTTTTTATCATCAGTTTCTATCTTTTAGCCATGATCTTTCAAACGTGGCTTCAACTTCTTGTATAAATAATTGTCCTATCAATGAATAAAAGGCATCCGATTTATTCCAAAAGTTCGGTTATCAAATTTTACTATTGATAGAGGTCGAGATCTCTCCAGTAAGATCTATTGTTACTTATCACTTTTCTTAAAATCCTTGTTGATTCATACTCCACCATTGGGCCCAAGAAGCAGTACACAGTACATACCATCTTGTTTTCACGGACAAAAAGTTGATTTTGGTAAACCCGAAAATAGAGAGTTATAGGTGCAGTTGAGGTTATTCACGAATCGCGAGTCATGTTAGCTTTTACCTTATAATATTTCTATAACACAAAATTTGAATAACAACCTCCAAACTATAATATGTTATAAGTAAATGTGCGTCTCAATTTTACCACTCCACTTTTACATTAGAAAAAAAGGATAACATGCGTTAAGAGTGTAACATGTGCACTTATAACTTGCGTATAACACCACCAACAGTGCAGTTGGGCAGTTGGCGGCGTTGAGTCTGAAAAACACCCTATCACACGACTTATAACATCCGCATCGCACACTCTAATACTACAAATGATGCAAAGTACTCTTCTTGTAAGTGTCATGTTCCGTTAATTTCTCGTTCAGTTTTAGCAAACCCTGGACTGTTTAGTAAGCCATTTATCAGGCTTTCAGAACAGCCCAACAAGCCCAATTTCGCTTGGACAATTTCGTTAACTTTTACTAAGTTTTAAGGCCATTTAGAGTTTTATTCATTTATTTCTAAGTATCTAAAATTATAATCTAACCATCGAAACTCGAAGTGAATATATCTCAATCATCGTGACAATCTTTCTATGTTATCATATGTTTTTATGTCGTTTTAGCTTTTCATGATTCATGAACAATAATTATTTTTGCTATCTTTATATAACATTACATTAGATTTTTTATATTTTGCCATTCACGCGTTTGTAGTTAATATGTTCTACACACATACATAATGAAACATTAAAAGGTAGGTTTTTTTTTTTTTTTTTTTTTTTTTTTTTGGGTTGCAGAAACAGGTGGCGTTTCAAAAGCATGAAGCTAATGCGATTAGCCAAGGTACATGATACGTCATTAGAATACCACTAAAGTAAATAATCTGTTATCTTGTGTGCAAGATATATCTTTTTGTGAAATAAGGACAATAGAGCATTAGTTTTTAGGCATTCCTTTTATACACTTATAGCGCTTCAGATGCGGTGTCGTTTGCTGATTGGCGTCACAAGTGAATAAACAAATCGAAAAATCGACTGGTGCCACAAGTGAATAAAAGGTGCCGGTGCCTGATTTGCAAGTGAATAAACAAATCAAAAAACCGATTGGTGCCGCAGGTGAATAAAAAGTTAAAAAGTTCCGAGACCCAAAAACACCTTTATACACTTATAACGTCTTAGATGCGGTGTCGTTTGCTAATTGGTGTCACAAGTGAATAAACAAATCGAAAAATCGACTGGTGCCACAAGTGAACAAAAGGTGTTGGTGCTTGATTGGTACAAGTGAATAAACAAATCAAAAAGCCGATTGATGTCACAGGTGAATAAAATGTTAAAAAGTTCCGGGGCCCAAAAACACCTTTATACACTTATAGCGCCTCAGATGCGGTGTCGTCTGCTGATTGGTGCAACAAGTGAATAAACAAATCAAAAAACCGATTGGTGCCACGTGTGAATAAAAAGTTAAAAAATTCCGGGGCTAAAAACAATAATATATATATATATATATATATATATATATATATATATATATATATATATATATATATATATATATATTGTATCTTTATTTTCAGAACCCTGTTAAGTACGAGAACTGCGAAAACTCTAATTTTGCATTAGAAAACATGCATGTTCATATAAAACATGTATGTTTTCTTACATACACCTTAATACACATACCTGCGTAACATACATGTTCATATAAAACCCTGTTAAGTGCAACATATCAATCCAAAATGGTTTTATATGAACATGCATGTTTTCTAATGCAAAATTAGAGTTCTTGCAATTCCCGCACTTAACAGGGTTATGAAAATAAAGCATATATATATATATATATATATATATATATATATATATATATATATATATATATATATATATATATATATATATATATATATATATATTACAAATCACACCTTCACTTCTTACTATTTATGACTTTTTTATACAACAAATTTTATTTACCAAGTATCTGACAGATATCTCGCGATTTGTTGAACAAAAAAAATACCGGCAAAAAAGTCTTTTGATAACGTACAAAACGAGCTCAATATTGATATGCTTTTGACATACATACGATTTTATAAAAAAATGTTTAAGTTTAATATATTAGAAAAAAATTCTCAGCTGCAATACGGCTAGTGCCATAATGCTTCTTCACTTATATTAAGCCTAATATATAGTGTGTTACCAACATATGGTTAGTGAAATATGTGCCCAACTGGGCTATATATACCAGTGACAATACATAACGAAACGTATTTTATGTACATGAAAGAATTTTTATCTTAGATTGTAAAATATAAATTCCAAAGCTAACATATTGGACCTTTCTAGTAATTCCACATTCGAACCAAACTCGGGCCTATGGCCTTGCATAGTTGCATACTACGTGTTAAGCTTGTCGAAATCTCAACGTGAATCTCAACACCTTACGAATTTCAAATTGTACATTAACTACTAACGAGTAACCGTTATTTTTCCGGTAAGAGTCCAAATATCTACTAGAACAAGATAATATTGTTCGTTACAAAGGTTGATATAATTCTGAACGAGAACGTGTATCAGACCCCAAAATCTATTGTTTTAGCTAGAAACTTTAATGGATGGCACTGGAGATATGATTGTGGTTGATGGTTAAATCAGAGCCTTTTTAGAAAGGAACAAAGGAAGTAGTACCACCATCATTTTAATGTTTGCCTTTATGGGTGTGGCATTCATTATTATTTGACCAAAACTTTTTATGCTAGCAACTACTCGTATAATATACATGTGATAGAAAGAATATTTTGTTATAATAGCATTCATTTATATGCATGCTTATGGATCAAGTAGATGTAGAAATTCTCATAAATTGCTAGATACACATTTTTTTTTAGGGTAAGAAGTTATGTGATTAGTAACATTTAACAAAATAAATAAATAAATAATAACATAAGTCACTCAAGCGGATTTTTGATATTCAACTCTTTAAACTTGTTATGTGAGCTATACGCAATGATGCACATGTGATACATGACTCACCGGACACTATGTTGGTTTTTTGACTTGCATGCCATATATTATTCCATTTTAAAGTACAAATCCATTTCTTCTTCCACTGTACTTGCATAAGATATGCTTTACTTTTCTAAAAATAAAGCATTATGTTTCTCTTAATATTTAACATTTATTTTTTGAATTTATAGTTAGTCAAATTGCTAAATTACTTTTTAAAATATAAAAAATAACATGTGAAAACTTAATATTAGTGAAATGAATTTTATATATTTTTATATTAATTTAAAGTAATAAGTTAAAGCTTCCATTAATTCGTCAAATGTGTTTATAAAATTTTAAGCCTATTTTTAAACTCGGAACACCAATTAATTATTGATTTTGTGACGTAAAGTTACAAAATAAAAAGTGATATGTATAATATCAAAAATACAGTGCACACCATGAATATGTATATGTAGTGTTGTTGTAACACCCCGCCTACTCACTTCACAATATTGTTGGCTTTGGTGCAGGCTCATGGCTTTGTTGTCCCTTATATTAAGACTTTCTAGCAAGTCAACTAAGCAAATACTATTTTTACATGAGCACGCTTAACTGCAGTTCGTAAGAACTCTACCCGCAGTAGACCACACAACACGTTTTGTGGTCTATTGTGGGTAGTTCTTATAAAAGTTAAGCATGCTCATATGAAAATAATACTGGTTTGGGTGACCTACTTGGAAGTCTTCACATGAGGGCGGTAAAGAAAAGTCGTGAGCCTACAGACAAAACGAATAATATTATGGTTTGAGTAGACGGAATGTTACAATTGTATCATGCGCATTATTAATGTCAAACATAAATCAAGGAGAGTGATACTCATATTACATAAATTGATGCACACACTATAATTATGCACATATCATATTGTAATATATGCATCACTGATAATGATATCATGATGTGTGCATATTTTTTGTGAATATTACTACATCCACCTAAGGTTTACAAAAATTCATCCACTCGCTGACGTGTCAAAGTGGTGATTGGTTGGTTTTCTGTGGGCCACAGAAAACCAACCAATCACCACTTTGACACGTCAGCGAGTGGATGAATTTTTGTAAACCTTAGGTGAGTGTAGCACTCCTCATTTTTTGTAGTGTAAATATCAATTCCAAATAAGTTGAGCGTGTATTTAAGTTCACTTGTCAACATATGAGCCCGCATGAGCCATGACAGTTAATCCCACCATGAGCCTTGTCTATTTTCTCAATAAATATAAAAATCCCAATTTGCATTTTTAATTATTTTTTTTCCAACTGCATTTATTTCACACCATAAAAAAAAAGTCCCAAATATAAAGCTTCAACCTTACACTTCAACATCCCCATATTTTCATCTTTTAAAAAAATATCTTTAAAATTTTTATATTAGTTTACCAATAAAGAAAAGTAAATAAAGTTTGATTCTTTGTTGATCAAAAGGGTTTTGAATGAAGCTTTGATTCAAACTGAAGATGGGTTCTGATTTTCATGTCCTCAATTTCAGTTGCTGTAAAAAAAGGTAAAAACTTTTTTTTATTTTCTAAGTTCAGAATTTTAGTTTTTATGAATTGGGTTTTTATGGGTTGGTTTGATTATGGTTTTCTTGATAATATTTTTAAGTCAACTGTTTTTTATTTTAATATTCTTGATCAGCTGAATTTGTTATTTTTTGAGATTTTTTTTATTGCAAGTTAACTGCTTTATGTTCTTTGATCAACTTAATTATACTTATTTTGGTGTTAGCTTGCTTATTACAGTATTCAGTTTCAGTTTTATTAACTATATATTAGAATTTTGAATATGATTTTGTAGGTTGTTACAAGGGGTGTTTGAATTAGCTTATTTGATGGGCTTATTGGCTTATCTAAAAATAAAAAAGCCAATAAGCTCATTTTGCATGGCTTATGAGCTGATCACATTGAGCTTGTGGCCTACAAGGCCATAAGATCAAGTACATAACCTATTACTAGTATAAGCCTTAAAAATTGAGCTTATTGGTTTCTTTATTTTTTAATAAGCCAATAAGCTCATCAAATTAGCTAATCCAAACATCTCCATAACTAGCGTTTGAATGTAGCAAATTTTTTGATTTTCATTGGATTATCTTTGATTTGAGAGTTATTGATCATTGCTTTTGTGTGTTAAAGATTTTTAGACGGTGAGAAGACAGTATGAGGAATCGTACCAGAGAGCGAAAGAGTAATAATAGAGTAAACCGAAAGCTTGGAAACCTTTTGAAGTGCGTGTGTTTGAGTAAACAGTCACATAGCACAAATGAGATGATCCCTTCATCAGAATCATTAGCAGCAAAGGACTATTCAGAAAGTGCTTATTCTTCTCAAGTCGTAGGCGAGGACGATAAGAAACCAGATACGGGTAGTATTGAAGAAGCAGAATTATCGCTTCGTGATACTGGTTCTTTAAGTTACGAGGTATGATTTTTAAACCCTTTTGAACGTTTAAATTGATTAGATCTAAATATGTTGAAATTATGTAAATCATGTATCGTATAAATGTAAGTCATTATTTGATCCTTTTTATCCGTTTATCAAACACTAAACATGGCGTTTTGAAAGAGGTTAGCTCATTATTGCGTTCTGAAGTAGCAGATATTCAGTTTCTAGTGTTTGGGTATAATATGGCTTTAAATTAGTTGCATGGTTTCGGTTATCTGAGTATATAAGGGTCATTTTCCAGGTAAATAGTTAAATACTTAGACTTTTACGGTTACTCGGACTATCGGTTCTTACAACTTCGACTAGCAGAAACAATTATTAATGCCACATTATAACTTTAAAAATGAAATGCCAAAGCCAAACCATAGTTACCTAATACGCGGTACGCTCCGGTACGAATACGAAATTCGGGTACGCAATTCGCTATAGGTCACGTATTCGGTACGAAGGGGGGTAGGTTCATTTCGGTACGAAATGGTACGAAGTGGTACGTATATTAAAATTCGAAATTCATTGTACCATACAAAACAAAAACTTAATTCGAAAAACATATTGCAACGTAATACTAATATGAGTAGTGCTATCATCTCCACCTTGTGTATTTCTTCCAAAAGCCATTTGAGTAAGGTGAAGAAGAAAGAAAGTTAAGGGGATGTATTTATACTTGTAGATGTATTGGAATAATGGAAATTATGGAATGTATTTAATTGGAACGCTGATTTGTAGTTAATTGATTGATTGTATTGGAATTATGGATTGTAATTAATTGGAACGCGATTTGCAATTAATGGAACGCCGATTTGCAATTAAATGGAACGCCGAATTGTAGTTAATTGGAACGCCGATTTGCAATTAATGGAACGCACCGAATTTCGATTTGGTACATCGTACCGCATCGAATTGGAACGCAATGAATTTCGAATTGGTACAATTCGATCCAATACTAAATTCGTCCTTCACCCAGCGAATTCGGTAACTATGTGCCAAACAACCCCTAACAATGAAATTAAATTATTTGAAGTTTTAGTTACATGTGATCATTATACAGGAAGCGAGAGCATTGTTAGGAAGATTCGAGTATCAAAAGGGAAATATAGAAGCAGCTCTTCATGTCTTTGAAGGAATAGATATTGCTACTGTTACTTCAAAGATAAAAATTAGTCTTGCTAAAAGAGCCGAACCTCCTAAAAGACGTTCTCATAATTACAATTACGCCGCTCCACCATTATCGGCACATGCTCTTAGTTTGCTTCTTGAAGCAATTTACTTGAAGTCAAAATCATTGCAGATTCTCGGGAAGTATAAAGGTATTCATGTTATCTATACTTTAGGTTTCAAGATTGCATTTTTCAGTTATTTTCATTCAAAAAATCAGTCTTAAGATATCGTGATGAAGTAACAATAAAGTTTGTGTTTTGGTATGAAGGGATTGTCATAATAACAACAAACTTCACCTCATGTCTAAATAGGTTAAATCGCTACTAAAAGCTTTTTTTATTTATTTTTATTTATTTTATTTTATTTTATTTTTAATTATATTAATGGGCCAAAACTCTTTTACTTATAGTGCCTATTGTAGCATTGTTTGGCTGACCGGCAAACCCCTTTTTGTCCAGTTTTTCATAAATATCTAGTGTAATTCGTTAATTCTTATACGAAAACATACAATTACAATAGTAACCAAATATCGTATCTCGATCACATTTTCTTAGGTGGCTATTTACATGTATGCATTATGCTTTCAACCCGTTTGACCATTCTCTTTTTCCTAAGTTTTCGTATTTGATCAATTTGACCCTTCTCAGATAGAACTCAACCCAGTTTGACCATTTAAATTAAAGGTGTCGATATTTCCACCATCTCTAATTTTGGGTAGTTCTGAATAATTTGGATGCTTTTTTCAAACAGCTTTTTAAATTCAATTTACTGCAATTTTCTATGTTTCACAATTGTGTCTTTCTTAAATCTTTTCAGAAGCTGCTCAATCATGCAAAGTTGTACTCGACATCGTCGAGTCATCTTTACCAGAAGGTCTACCTGAAAACTTTGGTACTGACAGTAAATTGCAAGAAACAATAAACAATGCAGTCGAGTTACTTCCCTCATTATATCAACTCGCTGACTTACCTCAAGAAACAATCTTTTCATTTAGACGGGCCTTACTTAATCACTGGAATCTCAACGAAGACACAGTTGCAAAAATTCAAAAAGAGTTTGCAATTTTTCTTCTTTATAGCGGAAGCAAAGAAGCAGATCCGCCGAATTTACGATCTCAAATGGATAGTTCGTTTGTTCCAAGAAATAACATGGAAGAAGCTATTTTACTTTTGATGATTTTATTAAGAAAAGTTAGATTAAAGAGAATCGAGTGGGACCCGTCTGTGCTTGATCATCTTTCTTACGCGTTATCGGTTTGTGGTGGACTTAAGGCTCTCGGTAAGGAATTAGAGGAATTGTTACCTGCGGTTATTGATAAGAAAGAAAGGAACTTGTTTTTATCTTTATGTTACTATGGACAAGGTGACGGTTTAACTGCATTGAATTTGCTTAGAAATGTATATAAACATGACGATCCAAATTGTGTGTTCAGTTTACTAATGGGTTCGAAAATATGTGGAGAAAATAATGATTTTGCGGAAGAAGGTGTTAATCTTGGTAAAAGGGCGATACATGTATTGGAAAATAAATGTGAAGAGTTGGTGGGTGTTGCGAACTCTTTATTGGGTATTTCACTTTCTGGATATAGTCGGTCGAGTTTAAGCGAATCCGAAAGAGTCAACCGGCAATCTGAGGCGATTCAGTGTTTAGAAACTGCGGATTATTTGACCCGAATGAATGACTCTAGAATTGTTTATGAGTTATGCTTAGAAAACGCTGACCAGAGGAAGTTGGATGTTGCTCTCGGTCAAGCAAAACGTTTAATTAAATTGGAAGGTGGGTCCCAAGCTAGAAGTTGGTTATTACTGGCCAGAATATTGTCGGGTCAGAAAAGGTTTTTGGATGGTGAGACGATTATTAGTGCTGCTTTAGAACAAACAGGGAAATGGGATCAGGGGGAATTGTTGAGAACAAAAGCGAAGCTACAAATTGCGCAAGGTCATGTAAAGAGAGCTATCGAGACGTATAGTCAGCTTCTTGCTGTTCTTCAAGTACAGAATAAAAGTTTTCCGACACAAAAGAAGAATCTTGAGGTACTTGCAATAATTTTATCCATTAGATTTAGAAGCCGTAAATAAAAGGTTCTTATATACATTTTCAAGCTTTGTGTCCTGTTTTATTCATCTTGGTGCCGAAAGATCCCTTAAAATTGAACATTTAAAAATGTTAAATTTTATATCTATGTAACTTTTTCAAAGTTTTATATGAAAATATTATGCATAGGGGTTACAGATTGACCTTAAGGACACAAAGCCTTTTTATAATGACTCAAATGTACCAAAACGGAAGTGAAATGACTAACACGGTAGACAGGAAAAGATACATTGGTAGTTTGTACTTATAAAACCCTTAACTAAAACCAGTGTACTTTTGAATAGAGATTATTCTGGTTATATATGAGACTAGAATAGCTGTTTTTTACACCAGAAATGTTGATAATTGTTTTCTCGTGTAATTTTTTGTTAGGTTGGTAGAATACGTGTTAAAGATTTGGAATTAGAAACATGGCATGATTTGGCTATGGTGTATATAAGTTTATCTCAGTGGCGTGATGCGGAGGCATGTCTTTTGAAATCTGAGGCTCTCAATTACTATTCTCCGTCTCGTTGGCATATCACTGGTATGTTCTTGCAATATTTTCCTCTGTGAATCTTGTTTGTCCATTAAGAAAAGACCGTCCAAAAAATTTCATCTTGTTTATAATTATTTGCATGGAAAAGTAAAAAGATGGCGATTGGTTATTAGTGTTTTAAGAGAAGGGGACAATTTTAGATATAATCATTGGTTAACAGAAGAAAGATACCTGAATTCTTGATTTTTTAAACTGCTCATCTTTTAGTCCGAGCCAAATGGGCCAGGTCTTGTTGTTTAATCCGCAAACACTTTTTTGCTCACTTTTTGTTTTTTGTTGTGAAAATTTGATGTTGATGGTCACTATTGCTTTGCAAATACAATTCAGTTTACCAAATTAAGTTAATTATGATTGTTATAGGTTTGTTATATGAAGCAAAGGGTCTCGAGAAAGAAGCTCTAAAAGCATACGAAAATGCTCTAGACATCTATCCTGGTCACGTGGAAAGTCTTGTTTCCATAGCCATGGTTTTGAGACGGTTCGGTGGCAAGTCTGGACCAGTGATCCGAAGCTTCTTGACCGAAGCATTGAGGTTAGACCCAATGAACTCATCGGCTTGGTTTAAACTTGGTCAGTTTTATAAAGATGAGGGTCCCATGTGTATAGTGGAAGCGGTGGATTGTTTTGAGGCTGCAAGTATACTTATGGAAACAGATCCGATTGAGCCATTTAGATGACTGGAATTACACTTGATGGTGCAAGTATATATAGTTGTAACCTTAGAGAAACAATATAAATTGTTACACATAAATCAGTTACTACAAGAGAAGAGACTGCGATCTCCATTGCCCTTTTTTGATTTTTACAAAGTTGTTTTTCGGGCTTTTGGTCAACTTGCTTTGCAGCTATTGAGTTCATAGGTTCAATGAAGCTATTGAGTTCATTGATTGGTCTTTTAATTTGTTATATGAAACAATAAAGCTACTTCAACTGCAATTTGTGTTGATTTTGGAACTGTGGTTTGGCTGGAATTCTATATTTCATGGTTTATAGTTGGGTAAAATCCGCCAACCCGTATACTCATGAGACCATCATCTAGCGTCAAGCAATGGCGCGATATGATATCTTTGGTTTTCTTGATCAGTATCTCCCTTATCGTCAGTCTTGGATGCTAGAAAGAAGACGTTTTTTCATAAAGTACTGCTAAATGGTCGATCGCCTCCTTCAATCACGGGAGGGTTTAACATTGATTCCAAGTAACTTAAGATATAAAAATGGCTAAAAAAGATCTGGCAAAAAATTTTAACCCCCTTTCGGTGTCCAAACAAATTAAGTAAGGTTGTCAGGATCGAGATCCTATCTATGATCGTTTTCGGTTTTGTAAGATCGTAATTATAGGATCGGATCGAGATCGTAATGAAAAAATATATATTTTTTTGTACAGGGGTTATAGTCTTATATTTTATATAAATATTTCATATGATAAACGAATTTAAATTGATGATAAAAGAAAATGTTATATGCTCAAGTACCGTACTAGTAGAATATTAGATATATTGCAATGCATACTTGTACAAAGTTCCTACATACGTGCACTTACTTCTTGTTTCAATGTTTTTTGATTATAGGTTTTTCATGATAACATTAGATTAATGCAAATACATAGTGTTAATTTATTGGTACATGATTATGTCTCTTTTGTTACAATATAAAATTAATGCAAAATATAAATGGATTGTATTTGAAAATAAAACGACATAATTTATGATAGATTTTTTTTTTTTTTTTTTCTTGATAACCAAATAAATTAAATTAGGATATTCTGATAATAATACTGAAATTTCTTTAACATATAGTTTATGAATATATGTAACATAAAATAAATTATGAACAAAATTGGGTCAAGTATCTAGATAATTTACTTCAAAAACAAGCTTCTGACATGTTATAAAGCACGGAGTCGTTTTTCATAATAAACACAAAAAGACACATCTAAACTATTTATAAATAATCAATAAAAGTATAATGATTTGACACTCATTATTAATCTTGCAAAAGACAATCAATTAACAGCACCAAAATTAGTTTTATGAAGAATTCTTAGTCATTTGGGCTATAAAACATGGGTTGATACTTAATAAGTTAATATAGCAAAAAATAAATAAATAAAAATGTTTAATAATAAGATCCGATCCTACGATCCTAATCGCGATCCTACGATCCTGATACAATCCTACTTGAATTACGATCTTGTTAAGATCCTGATCGTTTTTTGTGTCTAGGATCGTCAGGATCGCAATTTTGACAACCATAACTAAGCTTTGGATTACATTTGGTTGATGCAAAACATGCTCTTTATGGTCGTCTCTACATAACCTGTGTAAAACTAAAATTGCATAAAGTACTGAAAACTACACATAAAAGACTAGTTGCCACTTCTTTAATAAAGAAAAAAAAAGGCACAAAAGGCACACACTAAACAAGAAAAGAGAAAGAGAAAATGTTCTTGCAAGTTAACTGAACTTTCAAAGAGAAATGCATACAAATCATAACCTGTGTAAAACTAAAATTGCATAAAGTAATGAAAACTACACTTACAAGACTAGTTACCACTTCTTTAATAAAGAAAAAAAAAAAGGCACACACTAACAAGAAAAGAGAGAAAAAGAGAAAATGTTATTGCAAGTTAACTGAACTTTCGAAGAGAAATACATACAAAATATACAGTGTGTCAAAAGACTCTATATTACTAAACACAAAATTTTTTTGACAAAATTAACTACATCATGAACCGCTATTAAAAACCGCAATTCAGATGGCTATCTTTACAGAGTGCACTCTAAAACCCTTCATGTGTGGCAACTGATGGCTAAAGATCGATTAAAACAGCACCAGCATAATGTATTTCATTTTACAAAATGTGCAGCCATGTCATTGTACTTACTCAGTCATGCATCTTCTATGGCCAGGTAACATTCCAGTTTTCTTTGTCTTCATGAAGACAACTGGACAAAGTTCTCACAGCTGCAAACATTAAAATCAGTGTTACATTAAATAACTACACGAAACTTGCATAAAGCAGTGAGCACAATGATCCACTAATACCATGTACAATAATATTTGATAAACATGAGATACGGTAGTACAACTTTAGACTAATAATTAGTAATCCACTTAAATAGACATGGTTAAAGTTTAGTGGAAAATGACTGTTTCAGCCCGAATGAACTGGTAATCCCAAAATATTGAAATTCCAGAACAGTTAAAGACTGAATCTTTGATTTAAGTCCATTAGCATTCAAAACAATTCATAGCCTGATGGCTCAACTGCTTTGCCAAGATGGACTAATCCTCAAGGTTGTGTGATTTACAGGCCTTTCTAAAGTTCTGAACAGAGAACAACGGTTTAATACATTTCTTGAATAGATGGTATCACTAAAAACATTACCATTATAATTGTAAAAAAAAAAAAAGTACAGGTGATTTGAAAACAAGGTTGTTCACAAAGCTTAAACACAAAATCTGGTGCAACAGAAGTTTGATTTACATCAACTGTTATTAAGAGATAGAATAATGTTTCAGCCCGAATGACTTGGTACTCCCATAATAACAGAGAGTCCAGAACAGTAAAAGACTGATTACTTTGTATAAGTCCATTAGCATTCAAAACAGATCATAGACCGAAGTCTCTACTGCTTTGCCAAGATGGACTAACAAGGCAAATCATAAATAAATGCACTATAACAAAAGATAAACACAAGTTACCTAGGAAAGTTGTTGAAATAGCTTATCTTATGGGCTTATTAGATTAAAGGCAATTCAAAATGCTGATAAGCTCGCCTTTTGGCTTTTGAGCTTATTCAAGTCGAGCTTACCAGCATTTTGAAAAACCACATTATACCAAACTGCTTATTTCAAAAAGCAATAAACAGATAGAAAATTCTAACAAACACAATGAAAAGAGCTTTACTAGTTTCCCCAAACATCAATAACACTCTAAACCCCAAAAAACAAGTTAATCCAAACACCTTGTTATTATTTCAAAAAGCAATAAACAAATAAGCAATTTTAACAGACATAATAGAAGCATCTATGTTTCAGCCCGAATGACTTGGTACTCCCATAATATTTGAAAGTCCAGAACAGTAAAAGACTGATTACTTTGTATAAGTCCATTAGCATTCAAAACAGATCATAGACTGAAAGCCTCTACTGCTTTGCCAAGATGGACTAACAAGGCAAATCCTAACATAAATGTTTTCTTAGAGACATTAAACTAGCTTATTTAATGGGCTTATTAGCATACTAATGTTCAAAAAGCTTAATAAGCTCACCTTTTTCAGCTAATCTGTTTAAGGTTTATGTAAGTCTACAAGTCCAAAACAAGTTAAAAAATAGCTTTACCAGTTTTTCCAAACACCCCTTTTCCGGACTAGTCTATTAGCAACCATTATGATTATTTAACTTAATCAACAAAATGTTTAAACTATTTCTTACACTTTATAGTTTGCAAGTACTTTTTAAGTTTATGGCAACCCCAAAAATAACTATTATCGAGCCAAATGACTAATATCAAACGGCTCTCACCCTGATTGCGAAGCATCATTATCCTCATCTAAAATAAGCTTGACTCCATTATTCTCAAGAGAATTAATAACAGCCCAGACTTTAGTACGGTTTTTAAAGTCTTTTTTCTCGAGCTCTTTGTTAATGTCAACATGAATACCTCTTTCTTGACCTGACTCAAGACCTTCAACCTTAAGCCGCATAGCCAACACCTCACCCACAACAGTCGCAGCCTTAGCATTACACGTCCTACCACACTCGAGTGAATTCTTTATAGAATGTTCAACCGTAGAAGCAGTTGCAACAATCCTTCCGTTGTTCCTGTCTACAACATTAGCCGTAACGTATTTTAATGACATGAACAACCTTAACACGTACCTCCTCAACACTGGCATCCTTAATAACCAGATGTCCTCTCAAACTTTGTATATTACTACAATAAACACAACAATTTTTGACAAAATCAAACTACATCATGAACCGCTATTAAAAAGCGCAATTCAGATGTCTATCTTTACAGAGTGCACTCTAAAACCCTTCATGGGCGGCAACTGATGGCCAAAGATCAATTAAAACGGCAAAGCCATGTTCGCCATCTACCAGTTATTTCATTTTACAAAATGTGAGTGGTCATGTCATTTTCTTTGTCTTCATGGAGACATCTGGATGACGTCAAGAAGTTCTCACAGCTGCAAACATTAAAATCAGTGTTGAATTAGATAACTACACAAAACTTGTATAAAACAGTGAGCACAACGATCCACTACCATGTACAGAAATATTTGATAAACATTAAGTACTACCGTACTACAACTTTAGACTAATAACTAGTAATCCACCTAAATGGACATGGTTAAAGTTTAGTGGAAAATGACTGTTTCAGCCCGAATGAACTGGTAATCCCATAATATTGAAATTCCAGAACAGTTAAAGACTGAATCTTTGATTTAAGTCCATTAGCATTCAAAACAATTCATAGCCTGATGGCTCTACTGCTTTGCCAAGATGGACTAATCCTCAAGGTTGTGTGATTTACAGGCCATTCTAAAGTTTTGAACAGAAAACGACGGTTTAATACATTTCTTGAATAGATGGTATGACTAAAAGCATAATGATTACAGTTGTCAAAAAAGGTATAGATGATGAAAAACAACGTTTTTTATAAAGCTCATACACAACATCAGGTGCAAGGGTAGTTTGATTTATATCAACTGTTATTAAGAGATAGAATAATGTTTCAGCCCGAATGACTTAGTACTCCCATAACTGAGAGTCCAGAACAGTAAAAGACTGATTACTTTGTATAAGTCCATTAGCATTCAAAACAGATCATAGACCGAAGTCTCTACTGCTTTGCCAAGATGGACTAACAAGGCAAATCATAAATAAATGCACTATAACAAAAGATAAAATATAAGTTCCTTAGGAAAGTTTTTGAAATAGTTATCTTATGGGCTTATTAGATTAAAGGCAATTCAAAATGCAAAAAAAAAAAAAAAAAAAAAAAAAAAAAAAAAAAAAAAGCTAATCAAAAAAGGGTTAATTACTTAAAAATGCATCAAAATTGATACTTTTTACCATTGTATGTAGTTTTTTTTCCCTAATGTGTGACTAAACTTTAGAGTTTAGTACTTTGTGTGTATTTTGTGACCATTTTACCCTTACATTTTCCAAATTTTGAAGGGTAAAATGGTCATTTTATAGGGCTGAATAGTCACAAAATACACACCAAATTCCAAAGTTTAGTCACTCATTAGAAAAAAGAAAACATGGTAAAAAGTGTATACATTTTTAGATAATTAGCCCTCCAAAAAACCACATTATACCAAACTGCTTATTTGAAAAAGCAATAAACAGATAGAAAATTCTAACAAACATAATGAAAAGAGCTTTACTAGTTTCCCAAAACATCAATAACAATATATATTTCAGCCCGAATGACTTGGTACACCCATAATATTTCAAAAAGCACCTTGTTATTATTTGAAAAAGCAATAAACAAATAAGCAATTTTAACAGACATAATAAATACATCAAAATGTTTCAGCCCGAATGACTTGGAACTACCATAATATTTGAAAGTCCAGAACAGTAAAAGACTGATTAGTTTGTATAAGTCCATTAGCATTCAAAACAGATCATAGACCAAAAAGCCTCTACTGCTTTGCCAAGATGGACTAACAACACAAATCTTAATGTTCAAAAAGCCAAAAACTAAAAAATACTAGTAAAATAAAACTTAAATGGTCAGTAAAGTAATATACCTATGTAATTTGAGATGGAGTTAACAGGCGGCTAGCTATGGTTGCAAATAGAGTGTAGGGTTTGTGTCGTTTTATAGGTGTGAGATGAGGGTTTAGTGTGTAATAACTTGAATATGGGCTAGCTTAGTTATTGGGCTAAAAGCCCAATCTGTTCAAGGCCTAACTTTAAAGAATCAATAAAAAAAAAACATGCTATTCGCGCTTTAAATTTGCTATGGAAAATGTTTGGTGAACCTAATAAACATGCCTAACTGGTGGACCTAATGCTTTAAATGCTTGTACAGTCATGACTGTACAAGCATTTAAAGCATTAGGTCCACCAGTTAGGCATGTTTATTAGGCCTCTATATCAAGGCTCATTTGCTATATATAAAACCGTGCGACTTCAAATTCCAGTTTTATATGTGTGTGACCATGCGAGTTCATTACATTGTTGTTAAGTGTCCATTTTAGTAGGCAGATGTTCTTTTGCGCGACTGAATTGACGTTTGTGTGACCATTTTGTATTTTTCAAAAAAGACAAGAAGTTTTTGAAAAAATCAAAATCTTTTGTTTTTTTCAGAATTTTTTTGTCTTTTTCAAAAAAGATAAAACAGTGGCCAGTCGCACAAAAAGTACAACCGTCGATGACATTTGACAAATAGGTAGTATAGTCACATGGTCTAGCGGTCGTACAAAAATAAAATTGGAAAACATGATATTTGTGTCTCTTTTGAGAAGTTTCGAAGTGAGAATGTCTGAAATTAGAAATGACCCTAACTAAAAACCAAAAAATCAAACAAAAAAAAACAATAGTAAAAAACCGAACCATTGAATCGAGACTCAACAGTTTAAAAAGCAACAACATAACATTTTCGATTTGGTTGCTGTGCTAGCAAAAAAACGAGCTAAAACGAACCATGCTTCACCCTTGGTATATTATGCATTCAATAGTTCTAAATTGAATATGATATTTAAGTTTTCTTGATTAAGCAAATGATCTCTCATTAAAGATGAGAATATATCCATCTATATTCAATTAAAACAATTAAAGACCTTACATTAAATGTAAATACTTTGCCTTCAATGGTTTATACTTCACAATACATGTTACATATACATATTTACTGAAACTTTTTACAAATAGTCAGAGACTCAAACTAGTATATATTTTTTTGAATTCAGTACTGTTCAATCAACTTCAGGGTATCTTTCTTTAACTATTTTTTCGATTCATCCACTTCAGCTTTGTATTCAAAGTTTTTTGCGACTATAAGGAAGAAAACGAAGTTCAGAAAGCACAAAACCGTGAAAAATATGTAATAATAGTCTAGACGAGATACGTTAAGATTGTCTAGGATCCAACCTTTGTGTCCATTCGTATTTGTAACATTAGCCACAGTCGATAAAATGAAACTGCTAAGAAAATACCCGATACCAAGACTAGTTGTAAAATAAGCTGTCCCAAGACTTTTCATTCCTTCGGGTGCTTGATCATAGAATAATTCAAGTTTTCCAACTTCTAAAAAATTATCCGCAATACCCAGTAAAATGAATTGAGGAAGAAGGATAAATATACTTATAGGCACAATTTTCCCCTTTTCAAATATACCATGATCTTGAGCGATGTTAAATCGTCGACTTTCTACCACACTAGCAACGATCATTGTAACGACATGTAGGGCTATGCCAATTGCCATTCTTTGCAGTAAAGTGATGCCTCTTGGGTTGGTGGTGTATTTCTTAGCAAAAGGTACAAAGTAACGGTCATAAACAACGATGCTTATTAACATGGAGATTGTGGTGAACAGGGCTCGACAAGCTGGTGGTATATCAAAATGTGGTCCGATGGACCGGACTAAGGTTGTGCCTTGTTTAATGAAAAGTGTGTTGCTTTGGGCCATTAATGTGTTGCTTTGGGCCATTAATGTGCTAGGAATGAATGTTGCACGCATGATTTGGTCAGGGATGTTCTGTTTGATGCTCTTAAGAGAGCAGGTATTTCTTCTAAAAAAGAGGCCCCAGTGAACTTTTTGACGGATCCGCTTGATGGGAGGTCTACTTTACGGCCAGCTGATATACTTGTGTTTGGGTGGGCTGGTGGGAAGCATGCTTGTGTGGATCTTACTGGAGTGTCCCCTCTTGTTGGGCTCAGGGACAACGGTTTTGTTGCTGGACAAGCTGCGTTGAAAGCGGAATCGAGCAAATTGGCTAAACACGAGAAAGCTTGCTTAGAGAATCAACATGTGTTTATCCCTTTTGCTTTTGATACATTTGGTTTCCTAGCTCCAGATGCAGTGAAGTTTTTGTCTAGAGTTCAACAGGTTGTGCAAAACAATTTTGCGACACTCAAGAAACAAAACTTCATTTTTAGTAGGATTGGTTTTGCCATCCAAAAGGGGGTTGCGGCGCAACTTGTTGCTCGCTTGCCTGCCATCCTATTGTAATCCGTTATATGGTTTTTAGTAATATAATCAATCATCTTTCATTGGGACCAGTTTGAGCATTTGTTTGGTGTGCTCAACTTGAGTCACTGGACATAGCTCCCATTCGGAAAATGGTTCTTTGATCTTCACTGCAGCCTTGTCAAGGAACCTACATGCAAAAACGGCTGGCATTAGTAGTCATGTAGAAAGGTGTCAGATAACATAATTTACGGGTCAGGTTGGGTAACAAGTGACGATCAGACTTGATTCAAATCAACTTGTAGTATGGATCAAGTCTATTTGACCACCATTTGATTTGTTCTCCTTTTAGCAAACTTTTATAGACCCGTTTAAGATAAAACGAAAATCAAATTGACTCGCTCATACATGTCACCTCCATCTAGATTGAAATTACATTAACAGCAATGTTAGTTTGTCCAACATTCCTAATAAGCTGTTATTTTTTTATTTTTTTTATTTTTTAATTAAAAAAAAAAAAAAAAAAAAAAAAAAAAACAACTGAATTGGTACAAACAAGGGACTATTGAGACTGAAGCAATAATCGCAAGCCCGTGACTGATTGGTTAGTCATGGTACCACACTCACACCTCAAAGGAGCCCTTTATGTAAGTATACAACATGTAAACAAATATGTTACCTTAACGAAGAGGAATGGTCAACTATATGCTTCCCAGAACTAGAATACTCATCCAAATTCAGCTCATAAAGTTCATTAGGGTCAGTAGGAATAATCACATTTCTATTTCTTGTGGCAGCAACTAATACTTTGGCCATATTAGTAAATGGGCTTTCTGCAGTTGGCTTGTGCCTATAAATCGGAGTCCCAAATATAAACGTTACTATCGCCACAAGTAGAGCTAATGTAGGGATAGCATACCCTACACCCCAACCCACATTATCTTGAATGTACACTAGAAATGTATTTGCGAAAAGGCTGCCAAAAAATACGCTAAACATCCACCAATTGAAAAAAGCAAGCTTATGGGCCTTCTCTTTAGGCTCAGAATCGTCAAATTGGTCTGCACCCATTGTCGAGATATTGGGCTTGGTCCCACCAGTTCCAAGCGCAATAATGTAGAGTGCACAGTAGAAGATACCAACTTGAAATGACGAGGCTTGTTTATCGCAGTCAAGATACGTCACATGTTTTCCACATGATGGTGGCTTTAGGGATGGTAGTGAAACCACAAGAGTCAATAAGCACATGCCCTGATATAATAAGCATAAGTATTAATGAAACACGAAGATAATTATATTCCTTAGGCTCCTAAAAATAAAAAGGATTTGGGTCTTTTTGACGCCTATAATCATAAAACTTACTAGAAGATAAATGACAGAAGCAATCATGAAAGTCCAATATCGCCCCAAATATGTATCAGCAATATATGCACCTAAAATAGGAGTCATCCACACAGTGCCAACCCAATTTGTGACATTGTTTGATGATTTCACAGTGCCTTCATGCAGTTCTCTTGTTAAGTACAACACCAAATTTGTTGCTATTCCATAGTAGGCCATTCTTTCACACACTTCGTAGCCTACAAGTTAACGCTGTCACTCAAATAACGCTTGATTTGACAAGTGATCTATTAAATTCTATTAAATGTTTATTAACATAATTAGAAGTGAACCATAGTGTCTACACTAAAATGTTACTCCCTCCGTCTCAAAATTATTGTCAGGAGACAAAAATCACATAGTTTAATAAAAGTGGGGTCAGATTAATTTTCAACCATTCAAATAGAATATTCCTCCACTAAACTTTCTAGTCTTTACTAAAAAAGGAAATATGACAATTATTTTGAGACAACTATAAAAGGAAATATGGACAATAAATATGAGACGGAAGGAGTACTTTTATTTTTTATGCTTACCAAGCATGAAGTAACAAGCTTTCCATTTACCGGTTGTAGATCTTAGGACGGGCTTACCCTTAAGATTTTTAGTCCCGTCCTGTGTAAACTCTTCTCTAACTCCCCTCTCATCTCCCGTCAACCCCATTGCACATAAACAATAATATGCATGCTAATTAACGTATGCTAAGCTTCTTATAAACATTTTATTTATGGAACTTTACCAAACAATACCAGAACAATTTGGTATGAGAAATCCTAGGTTCAACCTACACCTTACATCAGTCCCTTTCATTCATATATCACAATTCACAAATATAATATTTTTGTCATTTTCATATGTTTCTTTTAGTTGGAATAACTAAATTGTCCTTGATGCACGGATCTCTGTTTGTGATCAGATTAGCGTGTATTTATGCATATCATTAACTGCTTAAAGACAAAGAAATCCATGTTTAGTTTCTGGCTGGTTGGCATACTTGTGCACCGAAGCTGGTTGGCACAAAATCCTTGATATGGCAAGATAAATTGTTCTTAGATTCCTTTTTTCATCCAGCCGTACATGGCATGGCGCCATGACCAACTTAACGTCTTAGCGGCCAAGGCGAAACTTTTGTGTTTTTAAGGCGTGGCATAAGGCGGAATAAAATATGAAAATATTTATATATTTACAATTTTATATCATATTTCATATATATCGAGTTTACAAAAAGCATTCTACATAATGAATAAAGTTAAGAAATTATCGTTACATGTAATATTCCTCATGTAATAATAATAAATTATCGGAATTGAATAAAAAAAACTTGATGCCTCATGCTTTAGTGTGCCTTTCTCGCCTCATCTCACGTCACGCCTAGAGTCGACGTCTTGGTCCATTTCGTAACGTGGAGGTCACGCCTCACGCTTTAGCGTCGCCATAACGCACCTTTTAGAACCATGGTTATTATATACTACCTCCGTCCCATAAATATAGTTCACTGTTGACTTTTTAAATCTTCGTTGTGCAACTTTGACCTTATATATTTTTATTTGTGTTATATAATACTTGATAAAAATTATATCAATAGAAAATACATTTAAAACTCAATCCATTCATATGTTTTGCATCAAGTAGTGTATAATACATATAAATATATTTAAGGTCAAAGTTGAAAACTAAAGACTTCAAAAGTCAACAGTGGACTATAATTATGGGATGGAGGGAGTATTTTTTTAGGTTATTCAGTTTCACTCTAATCTAATACTGTATTGCTTTCATAGCTATCTTCAATTACTTAAACTCTCGGTTCAAGTTCAAATCTTTAACAAGCTAAACTTAGGTTTAAACCAAAGAAAACGTGTTGGTATTGTTGGAATGTAGACATATTAAACATGTAATAATTACGAGTAAACGCAATAGAGAACAAGATCAAGTATAACCAACATAGAATTAAAATTTAAAGGATTTATCAGTTCATTCTCATATGTCACAGTGCAACTTATAATTAGCATGAAATTTCATTTGGTCTTTTCAACAGAAAAAGAGAGATTTCCACCTTGCAAATCGAGTGGGGACTGATTCTATGATAAACAACAATTAATTTAAAAAGTATACAAAGAGCTGACATGTAAACATTACGTGATGAACAATTAATACAACATTTGTGCATCGCACGAGTCAGTTAGTAAGCTATAATTGTCTCATGCTACACATAGTTACATTGGAGCAACTTTTATAGTCACAAACAATGTTTTGCTTCCATGTACGGGATATAATATGTGTTAAGTCATACATGATTTTATCCCGATAGGCAAAAAAAATACAAATATGTAACTTATTCATATTTAAAGATTACATGTGAAAAGACTATTTTAATTGTAACTTTTAATGCAAATAATTTAAATACAAAAGTTATGATAACATCACAATCAAATTAACTAAAATAAATACAATACATTACATATAAAGCGTCTGCACCAACATTACGAAAAAACACATAATTAATCAACCAACAGACCGTGCATTGCACGGGTTGGATAAAGCCTCGTAACATATAATCAAGGGGTAATAACTTGAAAATGTATAATACTTGCCATTTTTTGCTGTTGTGTCATGTGTGTAATGAACCTTTTTTTTTCTTATTGTATGTGTTAAACATTCAAATTTTGATTATTGTTTGTCTTTTGTGACTATTCAGCCGCCATGTAAAATGATCATTTTACCATTCAAATTTTGAAAAAAGTAAGGGTAAAATTGTCACAAAATATACACAATAATCAAAATTTGAAAGTTTAGTACACATAATAAGAGAAAAAAAAGTTCAGCACACGCAAAAACAAAAAGTGACAAGTATTATACATTTTCAAGTCATTAACCCTATAATCAATTAACTTAAACACAAGAAAACTACCTTGTTTACCTTTTCTTGTTGTGCATTGAACGAGGAACGGATTCAAGAACTCGGGTACTAATTTCCCCTTAGCCTTACACGAATAACTATAAAGGTTCTAAAGCAAGAACCCTCTATGGTCTCACACACAACACGTTATCAAGCAATACAATTAAAATGCTACCAAACACTTTTGTTGCTTAGCCAAAATTGAAACCCTTGCTTGGTTGGGGGTGGGGGGGGGGGGGGGGGGGGGGGGGTTTGACCGGTTTTGCAAAAAAAAGAGAAGAAAGAGAAGTTTGGCTTGCTAGGTTTTTCCAATAGTACAAAATAATGAACCAAAATGGTTCATTAGATAAGATAAATAACTTGGCTTCCAAGCAAAGCAATCCCAATCCTATTCTAAGCCTTAGGTCGGCCAAAACTAAAGAGGGGAGAGTTTCTTAAACTTTTGTGGAAAACTAGAAGGGGGGGTTGAATAGTTTTACGTCGTTTTCTATTTATAAAACGGTTTTCAAAAGATAATTTCAATTAAAGTTTTGTTTAGAAAACTATAGTTGATCGAAATGATCAATTGAACATGTATATGTGTATATATGTATTATATCCTTTTAGGTTGTTTGTAAAAGCTTTATTTTTGTGAATGAACTTTTAGTTTGATCTTTGTGTGAAATTGATGAGGCGAAAAATGAACCACTTTTAGGGGGTCATTTAAGCCCGGAATTGAATTTATTTGATCAAATATTGCCCTAAATCGTTCCTTTTGTGATTTTAGGTACTTTGGGAGAGAAATCTGGAAAAGGAAGCAATTCGGACGTTTTTGGAGCATAAAAGTGAAGAAAACGCCAAAGTCTTAATTTTCCTTGCTGGGAACAGTAGGTGACGGCGTCAAGAAGGAAATTCTGATGGCGTCAAGAGTAATTTTCATGACGGCCCAGTACAGAATTGAAGGCGTCACGAGGTAGAGCGTCAAGAGTAAAATACGTGACGGCCTGGAAAATGCTATAACGTGATGGCGTCAAAAGTAGATCAAGGCAGTCCGAGAAGTATTTTGGCGGCGAGATGACGGCGTCACCAATTTGGTCTTGACGCCGTCAGCCTCGATTTCCTATATATAGTTTTCTAATTTTCATTCATAAAAAAAGAGAAGTTTTGGAGAAACCCTAAGGCCGAACTTAGTACGAATTTTACAGGTTTTTCAAGGGTTCTCAGCCCTTGATCCCTTTCATGTGTAATTGAGATAAGTATTCTTTTAATTCAATCAATATGTCTATGTGTTGGTTGTCTATATCTTGTTCTTGTTTTAATTCCATCATGCTAGGCTAGATCTATCTTGTGTTTGCTTGGATCTAATGAAACTTAGATATTAATTATGTGTTGATTACTTGTTTATGGTTGTATTGGATGAATGATTTCGATGTTAGGCTTAAGAAAACTGGCAGATCTCCAAATGGTAACATGCTTGAACGTCTTAGGAAACATGAACTGACGTGCACTAGGTTTTATTGGTTGTATTTAATGCATGAGTAAATTCTAATGATCCCATGTTAGGAGCTTCTTAGCCGGCTCGACATAGGAGTGAAGTAGGCACTCATAGGATTGGGGAAATTAAGTGCGCCACCCCATGAATGGTATTAAGGAATACAATCCGTCATCCACGCAACTATAACAAGTAATTAACGTGTAAAAGATATCTAGGGAGTAGTGAAATCTAAGTAAACACAACTTCTCCACTTATTGCTCACAACCTTAGTTAATTTAGTTTATTTTCATTTCTGGTATTTTATTTTGATTGCATCTTTAGTATTGGGTTAGTTGATTAGCAACTAATTCCGCCCAAATCCTTCAAAACCCGAGATTTTTACTTGCTTTCTAAAAAATATAAAAATACAAAAATAATCATCCTTCATCTTTAGAACTAGTATTTAGGTTTTCTAATCCTAGCGACACTATTCCCAGCTGAACGATCAATCCCCCGGTACTTGTCACTATACTATACTACAACGATCAGGTACACTGCCTGGTGGGGGTTGTAAGCTTCTCAAGATCCCTTGAGAGGTAAAGCCTGGTGCGATTCCCACGTATCAGAAATCAATATTAGCACAATGTGATTAGATGTAACAATATGTAAATGTCTATGTCTAAGTAAATAAAAATGATGTAGATAAGATAATAAGTAAGAGATGGAAGGATCAAACCGAGACACAAAGGATTTATAGTGGTTCAGCTACAAGAACACCTTCCTTACCCTACTCCACTCCTCGAGTCACCTACTCGAGAGTTTTCTTCACTAAATCAACGAACTCCCTTTTGGCGGAGAAACCTTACACTACTTTTGCTTACACCAATTAACGACACTAAGCTAAATGTCAAGTTCTAATTGTAGCTAGAACCAATCTCACACCACTAGTCACTACACACCTATTTCACAACTTCTTCACACCACACCTTCATCTTCACAACACAACTTCTACTTCTCAATTTCTCTATACCACTAACACACCTAAATCTACCTATTACAAAATTTCTACACCTTTACAAGTAATCTACACAACTACTAACAATATTCACACATCTACAATACTTCTTAACTAGATGTTGAAGAAGTATTCTTCTCTTGCACTTTGAATGATGAGGGATTGGATCACTTGAAACAAGAACTTATAATCTTATGATCAAAGGATTTAGAAAGATGATTTGAGAGGATTTGGACAGAAAGTTATAGTGCAAAAGGTGAGGAAAAATTACATATTTGAACCAGTATTTATAGGCAAAAGTTTCTGACACAAGAGCGTGTGCCGGCCCCCTTAATTCATGGCCGGCCCCCTTAAAATTAAGCGGGCCGCCCCTTATAATTAAGGGGGCCGCCCACCTGTAACAGCCTGTAACTTTTGTCTTTTCTGTGGAAAGTTTATTTGGTGTAGATTTAACTGATTTTGGTTAAAAATTTGAATTCATATATTTATTATGAATTAAACATTTTTCTTTAATTACCAAAAGTGTTTTTCTAAATATATAAAATGTTTATACCATTTTATATAATTTGTAATTATTAAGTAAACCTTCCTTTGATCATAAAATGTATTAGGCAATTGTTTATTCATACCTTAAGTGATTTAGTTGAATGTAATGATATTTTGTCACTAAATACTTGTTTACGTAATGATTTTACGTTTAATGATTTTACATTTTGTGATCGTCAAAACATAGGGATATCAAGAAATATTAATAACGTTTTTACGCATTATTTATATCAACAATCTCCTCCTTTTTGATGATTACAAAATCTAAACTCATTAAATCAAAAATTATTATATATGCAAGTATATAGTGAGTTTATATCACTTCTCCGATTTTCCCCCTTTTTGTGAACATCAAAAAGGTTATCCCGATGTTGGATGAGCTCCCCCTTGATGTGTACTCCCCCTCGTTTTAAGTTTACAAGACAAAACGAGATATGAAATGCTTGCAAAAATATTTAGATAACACAATATATATGGAGCATGAAACAAAAAAAAAAAAAAAAAAAAATATATATATATATATATATATATATATATATATATATATATATATATATATATATATATATATATATATATATATATATAAGTGTAACAAGCAATATGAACATGAAAGGAACACTTCAACTAAATGTTAAAAATTACAAGCAACATGCATCCAAGATGCATAAACAAGATAACCAATAAACTAAATCCCTATGGGCTTACAAGCATACAAAATAACTAGCAACCAAAACTCTAATAGAAATATTTTTTCTAGAGCTTGCCATCAAAATGGTTGAAACATTTTATTTTCCAAACACTAAACATGCTTAGTTGGAGGGAAGCAATGTTGTAGGTAGAGATGATGGTGTTGATGGAGGTGTGTTTGATGTTGGTGGAGGTGGAGGTGTAGTTGATGTTTGTGGTGGAGGTGTGGATGTTGTTGGAGGAGGTTAAGGAAACAAGCTTTCAATATATGAAAACATGTAGTGTATTTCATCTCTTAGGCCAAAGATGATGGTACGGTTATGGATGCAACAAAGGCAAGTATCACCATGAGCTTCAAGTAGGCTCCATGGGATGAGGTTGAAGTTTGGTGGGTAGAGTGGTGATGGTGAAAATTGTGCATCAAGAGGTGTGATGGGTGATAGTGAAAGAGTGATGTCTAAGGATGCATTTTCAATAGGTGGTGGTGGTGGTATTCTTGGGGGAGGTGATAAGTGATTGTTGATATAGTCATTGATAGATGATGATGATGGTATGGAGGAGTTAGAGGTCCCATGAGTTGATGGTGTTTTGGATGGTGCATTTGGAGCACTAGGAGATGAACATTGAGGTGGTAGTGATGGAGTGGTATTGTCTTCATTAGTGAGATCAATAAAGAGTTGTTTTGGTGGTATGATAACAAGTTTTTGTTTCTTAGCTTTGTTGGAGGTGGTGGTTTTTGGTGATGACATGATGAATGGGTTGAGTTAAATAGGTGTGATGATGATGGAGTGTGGATGAAAGGTGTATGGGGTTTTATAGCATGAAAGCATGTTTAGAAATGGAATTAATTTGAAAATACATGTTTAGATTCCAAAATCAGTTTAGTTTTTAAGGGAAATGGTAGCTGGGACTAGCAAAAGGAGTCACAAGGTGCAAAAGAAAATAGTGTAAAAACTGTTCCACATGGCCGGTCCCCTTAATTCATGGCCGGCCCCCTTAAAATTAAAGGGGCCGCCCTTGATAATTAAGGGGGCCGCCCATCTAGTAACATACGAGGCGACCAAATTTCAAAAATTTTCTAAAAATGGTTTATTTTTGTTTTGTGTTTGCAGCAAGCTCTATTGGAACATTTCATAATAGTTTTGGTCTATTAAAAAGGTAAGTAATTCATATATAATCATATATTCATCATGCACACATAGATCTAAACCAAAGAGAAATTCATGCATACTAATAAAGCAAACAACAATAATAAAACACAATAAACATTCATTGATTATTTAAGTAGATTATGTTGAAGACATAATCTTTAGTACAAAGGCATATATATAAGCATATATGCTTTTCTAGCAAACTAAATTAGATAATATTAAGTTTCCGACTCGAGGTCTCTTGAACTTGCATGGGGTACAAAAGTTTGTGATGATTTTATTTGAAGATGGAATCATGGTGATTGAATTTAGTGGTATGATGGTGAGGGGTGTGGAGCGGAAGGAGTGGATCTAGGTATGTTGTACCGAATTAGTGGAGGTATTGGATGAGGACGAGTGAGAAGATATTCGATCCACACAATGTCTTCACTTAGATCAAGGATTTGTTTTTAGAGGAAGTAGCAACAAGGACAATAGTGGATGTTGTTGATGACGTGATCTAGGTTTAGTGAGTGAGGTAGACAATTTGAGTATGGAGAGGAGGGAGGTTTGTGCAAGTTGCGTTGTGAAAGATGCATGGCGTTAAGATCACAAAGATCACGGATTTGGTTGATTTCTTCACGGAACTTTTGCTTTTCCATGGTGATGTGGAGTGAATCATTTTGTGGAGGTGGATGAATAGGGGTTGTGTAGTTGGCAGTGAAGTTATTGGATGTGTAGTTTGATGATTGACCAAAGTGATATGGATCATTGTAGTTGGATGGAAGTTGAGATGTGTGATTTGGGATGAAGTTGGATGTTTGGCCATTGTGGTAAGGTTTGTAGAGTGGTTCAAAGGAGTGTCCTTGTGGGTTTGGAGTGTAGTTGGGAAAGTAAGTGTTTGGAGGTGTTGATTGATTACCAAATTCACTTGTTGCGATGGATTTGTTTCGAGGGCTTTGTTTCTTATGCCACATGGGCTTTTCGGTCATCCTTACAAGCTTAGAGGATTTTTGATTTTGGTTTGTTGGGAGAAGTCATGATTGGAATGGTTGATCAAGTATATGTGATGATGAAAGGTATTTATGGTGAGATGATTATGTATTAATGGAAGGATAATAAGTGAAGGATTTGCTAGACAAAATGTGTTTGTGAAATTAGGAAAGTGAATAATCAAAGTAGGGTGAGATGGGCTAAAAAGCAGAAGTCAAACATGAAACCTCGACCAACAGGTTGCCGGTCCCCTTAATTCATGGCCGGCCCCCTTAAAATTAAAGAGGCCGCCCTTGATAATTATGGGGGCCGCCCGGGGCTAGGTTCCCAGATTGCCAGAAGTGATTTTTGGGAGAATTTTTTCAGAAAGATGTTTGTTTGGAGGTTAGGTTTTGGGCAAGTCCATCTCTTTAAGAAACTAATCAAGTATTATTATAATGAAGTATGCATGAAAAGTATACATGTAGGCAACTAAGCATATAATAAAATTTCATGCAAAGACAATAATGTAAAGGGACAAATAAGCAAGTCATATATCCTAAGGCAACTAATGTAAGGACCAAGGCAACTAGTGAGTGGGAAGCTAGTGATTGAACAAATGTGACAAATTGATTTTTGACTTAGTTCTAATGTGTGCCTATATGCAACATATGTGAGGATGCAATTGCTTCGACTCCTAATGCGAAAATGAGGATATCCTAAGAAGCAATCCAATTACTTTCTAATTTTATTTGTTTAACCCATGAATGTCAAAAATATATATTTGATTATATAATTTGACAATTACATGTGGAGTATCAAGCATGATTAAAGAGAAAAACGTTTTTAGTATTATTCAACAATGTGTTTAAGAAACATTTTGAAACGCAGTGTAAAAAAATTTGTAAGAGAATTTTTAATTATTTGGTTTTAATGTAAATTAAGCATTTTAATTTCATGAAGAGCATTTAGTTATGGAAATCCTAGACACGATTGAAAGTGCAAAAATAAGGTTGAAGAAATTGAAGTAAAATGCCTAATAGTGATTATGATCAGAATTTGATGAAGTTTTATGAAATGTGTTATGAAAGACTTACAATATTTGCTTAAAAGGAAGAATTGTTTGGATGGATTAGGTTTTTTAAAAATGTTTATGCAATGTAGAATTCCCACACTTCAATTTTTGTGTGAAGTATATTCCTAGACTCAAGGTCGAAGAAAAGAAAAGAAAGCAATTTTATGCAATAAGTAATTTATGAAAATACAATAGAATTTTGTCAATTTGCTCCATCAATCCTAATCCTAAACGCAAGTGGTTAAAAGGTTCATGCATAAGGGGTTTAGTGAACATATCCGCAGTGTTAGTTATACAATAAACAAAATCATCACAAGAACATACAATTAACAATCTTGGAAGTTAGAGTGATAATATACAATAGAAAAACGTACCTTGCGTCTTTAATTGATTTGTCTCAATAAGACTTACGAGAAGGAGAAAAGAAGAAGCAAAGAATTCCCAAGAAGATCGTAGAGAGAAAGCAAAGCAATGGAGAACTCATAACAAGACTACACCACAGTATCGCAAGCAAGTTCTTGAAGTAAAATTACGTGAAGGTTTAAATGCATGTCTTAATGGTTCGCCAAACTTCACGTATAATCAAGTGTGCCAACCTTGTGAATTTGACACCTAACATGTAAAACAACTTGGTACCCAAAATCTCATGGGTCCTAGATGGTTAGTTACAACATCCATTGCATTTAAAAATGCACGTGGTATAGATGTTGATAACAAGTGCAAGAATTCCTTATCAATATATTTTCACACAATGATAATGGCTTACTTGTCTCAAGAGATAAACAGCTATTACAACTAGAGTAATTTTCTAAATTTCTCCACTAGGTTTTACAAACTTTATTTGCTTTGATTTATTTGTCGAAGTATCATTAGCATTAAATCCTAAGCCGGTTTTGTCATCAAAAACATTTTTAATATTAAGTAAGTATAGTAGAGATTTGGAACTATTTTCAAATTTAGCTAGTATTTTTCCTTTTTCATCTTCCTTTCTAATTTCTAATTTGAAGTCTTGACATTTTTGCATTCAAGATCAATTTCAATATTACTTTCAAGTTTAGACATTTTATCTTCTAAAGTTATTCCTTTTTCAAAATTTTCTTCAGTAGATGTTGAAGATTCATTTTTAAACATGATTTTTATGTCTATGTTGCAAAAGCGTTTGAAGTTGTTTTCCAATTTTGAAAATTCTAAGATGAATTGATCATAGCGAAAATGTTTGGTTTCGGATTGTACCTCATTTGTGCTTTACAATCTTCACATGCTATATAATGATCTTCTTCACCGTCCATGTCGCTCCATGTTTCATTTATGATCTTTCTTCGGATTTGGCTCATGTATTATTCGTCATTGATACCTTCAATGACCACGTTTGAACTAGTAGCACTTGTATTTGCTTCAACTAAATGTTTGTCTATTAAATTTTCTAGAACAATTAATTCTTGTGCAATATCAAGTTTATCATCTTTAGCTCGACATTTCCATTGGTGAGAGTTTAAAAGTCATTTCCAAATATCATTTGCCGTTTTACAAAAGAATACTCTTTCATATTCAACTCTTGGTAGAGTTTTATAAATCATTAGTTTGACTTTAATATTTTTATCAATCTTTGTTTGCGGGTAATTGTATTGATTTTCAAAATCCGTTCTTGTTTGAATATCACCAATTGAAATGATGTGCCAAAGATCTTGATCTATTGATTTCACATAATTTTCAAATTTATTTTTCCATTCACAAAAATTATCATTTTCAAAATATGGTGGTTTAAATGTCATATTCCCTTCTAAATATTTTTCCGATTTCATAGATCGATTTCAAGTTTTAAAATACAATATATTTTAAAAGTCTTATTTAACGTAGCTCTGATGCCAATTGTGGAAAACTAGAGGGGGGGGGGGTTGAATAGTCTTACGTCGTTTTCTATTTATAAAACGGTTATCAAAAGACAACTTCAATTAAAGTTTTGTTTATAAACTATAGTTGATCGAAATGATCAATTGAACATGTATATGTGTATATATGTATCATATCCTTTTAGGTTGTTTGTAAAAGCTTTATTTTTGTGAATGAACTTTTAGTTTGATCTTTGTGTGAAATCAATATTAGCACAATGTGATTAGATGTAACAATATGTAAATGTCTATGTCTAAGTAAATAAAAATGATGTAGATAATAAGATAATAAGTAAGAGATGGAAGGATCAAACCGAGACACAAAGGATTTATAGTGGTTCGGCTACAAGGACACCTTCCTTGCCCTACACCACTCCTCGAGTCACCTACTTGAAAGTTTTCTTCACTAAATCAACGAACTCCCTTTTGGCGGAGAAACCTTACACGACTTTTGCTTACACCAATTAACGACACTAAGCTAAATGTCGAGTTCTAATTGTAGCTAGAACCAATCTCACACCACTAGTCACTACACACCTATTTCATAACTTCTTCACACCACACCTTCTTCTTCACAACACAACTTCTTCTACTTAACAACTTCTCTATACCACTAACACACCTAAATCTACCTATTACAAAACTTCTACACCTTTACAAGTAATCTACACAACTACTAACAATATTCACACGTCTAAAATACTTCTTAACTAGATGTTGAAGAAATATTCTTCTCTTGCACTTTGAATGATGAGGGATTGGATCACTTGAAACAAGAACTTATAATTTTATGATCAAAGGATTTAGAAAGATTATTTGAGAGGATTTGGACAGAAAGTTATAGTGCAAAAGGTGAGAAGAATTACAGATTTGAACCAGTATTTAGAGTAAACTGCAAAATACATCCCTGTGATTTACACATTTTGTCATCTTACACCCCTGTCAGAAAATTTTGGCAAAATACATCACCCGTCAGGCAAACGTTTGCCACCCTACATCACTCGTTAACCATGAGGACCAACGATGCAAATTTTTTCTCCGTTATCTCTTAACGAGATTGATAATGTTACACCATTAGCCTTCAGGACTAACGACATTTGCACCGTTAGTCCATTTTTTTTAAGTTATCTCCATTTTTTGTACGTTTCTCCGTTTTTTGTACGTTTTTATCCATTTTTGTCCGTTTTATCTGTTTTTTTATTTTATTTGTACGTTTGATCCGGTTTTATCCATTTTTTGTACGTTTCATTCGTTTTTTGTCAGTTTTTTTTCTGTTTTTGTACGTTTTATCAATTTTTTACGTTCTTATCCGTTTTTGTACGTTTTATCTGTTTTTTGTCAGTTTTTTTTTACGTTTTATTCGTTTTTTGTATGCATTTAACTGTTTTTTGTACGTTTATCCGTTTTTGTCATTTTCCCCTTTTTTATACGTTTTATCAACTTTTTTTTAATGTTTTTAACCATTTTTTGTACGTTTTATCCTTTTTATCTCAGTTTTTTGTACGTTTTATCTGTTTTTTACGTTTTTTGTACGTTTTATCCATTTCAATTTTTTTTTGTATGTTTCACCCGTTATTTTATGTTTTTATCCCTTTTTTACGTTTTATCCGTTTTGTACGTTTTATCCCATTTTTTACAAGAAAAAACTGACAAAAACAGATAAAACGTACAAGAAATCGATAAAACATGCAAAAAAGGGAAAATATATAAAAGAACAGATAAAACGTACAAAAAACGGATAAAACGTACACAAAACGGATAAATACGTAAAAAAATCGATACAACGTACAGTAGAAACTCGATAAATTAATACTCGATTATTTAATAAACTCTCTAAGATAATATTTTTTGCCGGTCCCGACTCGGGGATAGGGTGCTAAATTAATAATTCGCTAAAATTATAAGATAATACATTTTGATAATTTCTTTAGACCCCATATAAAATATAAATTAATAATTCCTTATATATAGCATATTACATGAATGATTTATGAAGGTTTCTTGAAAAATGACTCAATTGTCTTTTGTTTTTTGTTGCAATTGCTTTTGAGTGAGACTTGGATTATCCTTGTTGTGCTTGCATAATGCTCTTCGAATCTCGTCTGTTATTGTTGTTTTTTTCACACCTTTAAGATGGGAAGCCATGTTGTGTGTATGATTTGTTTGTGTTAACCTATTTTGATCTTGTATTTATATAGAAAATATTTTTAATGTCCATAAAGTGATACATTGAATACAAGAAGCATCATAAGGTGGGAGATTGAAGGTTTCTTTCAAATTGGGTCGTTCATTTGATATACATGCATTGTATACAATAATTAAGTGGAAGCTTGAAAGGTGTTTGTAAACTAAGTATTCTACTATAAATTAATAAAATATTAATTAATATATAAATTAATAATTATTAATTTATCGATTAATTAATAACTCTTTTAATTAATAAATTTTGGTGGTCCCAAGTGTATTATATTATAGAGTTTCTACTGTACAAAAAATGGGGAAAAACTGACCAAAAACAGATAAAACGTACAAAGAACGGATAAAACGTACACAAAACGAATAAATACGTATAAAAAATGGATAAATGTACAAAAACTGACAAAAAAGGATAAAACGTACAAAAAACGGATGAAGACATAAAAACCTGATAAAACGTACAAAAAGAGGGAAAATGACAAAACACGGATAAAACGTACAAAAAATGGATAAAAACATACAAAAAAAGATAAAACGTAAAAACAAAACTGACAAAAACGGTTAAAATGTACAAAAAACAGATAAGAACGTAAACAAATGATAAAACATACAAAAAACGAAAAAGAATAAAAAAAGAAAAAACAACTGACAAAAAACGGGTAAAACGTAAAGAAAACGGATAAAACGTACAAAAAATGGATAAAACGTACAAAAAATGGAGAAACATACAAAAAATGGAGATAATGTAAAAGAAAGGACTAACGGTGCAAATACCGTTAGTCCTAAAGGCTAACGGTGTAACATTATTAATCTCGTTAAGAGATAACGGAGAAAAAATTTGCATTGTTAGTCCTCATGGTTAACGAGGGATGTAGGGTGGCAAATGTTTGCCTAACGGGTGATGTATTTGGCCAAAAGTTTTTGACAGGGATGTAGGATGCCAAAATGTGTAAATCACAGGGATGTATTTTGCAGTTTACTCTTTTTAGGCAAAAGTTTCTGACACAGGAGCGTGTGCTGTAACACCTCCAATTCATGGATGCAGCGGAATTCAAACTGGATGTTACTCGACGGCACAATAGTCACAATAATAGAAAACGAACTCTAATTGAGTCGTTTCAAAAGATTTATCATTCAAATTATATAAATATATCAGAGTTTACAAAATGAGGTCCCAGATGGTTCCGTGTTTACAATTTACATTAAATGAGTTTTCGAATGATAATAAAATTTATAACCCTCTTGAATATTCGTGCCCTTCCGTGCCATCCTTGATCATCATAGACCTGAAATACATGCTTAAGAGGTCAACACAAAGGTTGAGTGATATTCATAGAGTTTGTTTAATGGTTGAACACAATATGTTAGTAGTGTGAGCTATAGACTCACACCAATGGTTGGAAAACAAAACAGTTATTATTATTACACTAAGCTTATGACACCAAAACGTTAACGGTTACCAATATCAATCGGCGGAGTTATCCCGGTAGGTACTTTGCTGTCATACCTAAATCTCAAATATAGTGAGTCAATACAAATGGGATTCGTCAATCCCAATAGGCCTATTCACAATATTCGCTCTTACTATTACTAGTGATTAAATGGTTCATAATAAGGGATATTGGTTTTAGCAAGGATGGTACTTAGTAATAATAAAACAATCAGGTAGCATACAATTTTAAAGCATTGTGTTCGGTTTAAAATAGCATGTATTCCCCCCAAGGGTTTGTAAAACAATTAAGTAATGGAAAGTGGGGCTATGAACTCACCTTAAGTTATATAGCAAGTAGTGAATGTGATGGTCGAATCGCGAAGGTTTCTACGAGCAACCTATAATAGAATGTTGCAACTTAGGATTGGAGTAAAGAATATGAAGAATTGCCTATATATGTCTTGCATTTAGTCCATGATGTAGTACTTAGTATAGTGTAAGTCTTTGAAAAGAAATGGTTTATGAAACATGTATAGTTTATATATCGCTTACTACCGTTCGGGCCGACATAATTCAGAGGTCATGTAGTAAACGTTCGAGGAGCCAGGACACTTTAATTCGTAAATCCACAACTCATCTCGACGGCTTACTTAATGAACCCCTCACATGAGGCTCCCTACTATTGTAGTATTTGATAATATATATATATATATATATATATATATATATATATATATATATATATATATATATATATATATATATATATATATATATATATCCGAAAAGTTACATGTCCAATATTTGAATAAACTTAGGAAAGTTTACTTTTGGATGAAGATTGTTATTACAATGAGTCTTATGGTTATTTTGATGGAGTAGATCCAAATTGGATGTTTATGTTGCCATTAACTCTATAGTTCATGTTTTCGCCTAGGTAAGTTTATATGGTCTTTAGTAATGGCCTTGCCGTGACCTTGGTCATTGTTCCATGGTCTTGAGACTCAACCTTGGCCTTAGCCATGGTTGTGGTCTTGGCTTTAGGTCATTAGACCTCTTGGTTATATCTAACCATAACCATTATATAGTCACTTGGGTATTTCAAAATAGCTGTTAAGAAACTGAAGAAAATATCATTCATTATTGGTTTTTTGGATATGTGCTCCTGAGTTTTTAAAGAAAACATCATTCCGGACAACTTTCATGTTTTAACTTTTTCGTGAAACGGACCAGAAGGGCCTCTTTTTGCGTGTTTAATGTTCTGCCACAGAAGGTTTTTAGGCAGTTTTGCCGTAAAGTTTTAGTAACTTCAAATAGCCATAACTTTTTACTCATGTACTCATTTTAAGTGGTTCAAATTGCTATGGTTTCCTTGTTAAATCCTCTACTACAATATGTAATTTTCCAATATCATAATTATACCATTTTGGTCGAATTTTACCATGGAAGTCATTAGTTTACTTGTTTAAATAACATAAGTTAACATTTATCTACAATAACTTGTTTTACTCATTTTTATACATCACGAACATAATCACAAGACAAAATATAGTATGAATGAAATATAAATAGCATGAAAATGATATTTACCAAGAAAGTATATTAGGGTTTGCTTACAACTTTGGGCTTTCTAAAAGAAAGGTAAGTAACTAGTAAGGAAAGGACTTTGATTGACTAGCTTTTCTCCACTTTAGCAACCCTTCTACTCTTGTATTCTTGAAGGAATTGTGATGAAGATTGAGGTGACTTGAGTGTATTTAAACTCAAGAGAATCACCTAAGCTTTCTAAGGATTTGATGTAGTTACTTTGTAGCTTGAAACTTGTGTGAAACTTGAAGTAGGAATAGAGATTATGAGAGTGTTTGTGTGTGATGATATGGGACAACAAGAAGAGGAGAGGGAAAAGGGGTTTATATAGTCTTATGAGGAGGTTAGGAAGGTGTTTAGAAAGGTGTAGTGAGGAGGTGCAAGAGTTAGGATATTTCTAAGACTTAGTCTAGTCATGGTAACACTTGTATTGATCTAAGGCTTGATTTATCACCAAGACACCAAGTGTCTTGGTGACTACACATAAAATTTCGACCGTTATCATATCTAGGGGTGACTAGATAATTTTTGATGATATCTTGACTTTATCTAGTGTTATGGAGTGAGTTTTGGTTCCGTTAATCGCTAACCGTAATTTGTTAAGCTACAAAACGTAAAACCGGGTATCGTAAAAATGTGAAACTTGGAAGAATGACTAAACTTGTCAAAATACTTCATAATAAAATATTAAATGAGTGGTAGGCTCCATTGGGGTGCTAAAACCCTGCTAAAACTGGAAACACGGGTCTAAAACGCGTAATACGTAAAACGTACGAATATTGTGTAAAATTGAGAAAAGTAAAATATTACTTTTCTAATATGCTAATAATGATTTAAAATGACTTATAATGTCTAGATTGGGCTCAGTCTAGTGTCGGTTGGTATTTAATGTCTTTAAGACATAAAACGTAAGCCTAAAAATCAAGGAATGATTTATAAAATCAAGGAATGATTTTTGGTCAAAGGAGGAGGGAAAAATATGTTGACTTTTTCCAAAAATGTGAAAACTCAAATCGTCTTAGAAACGCGGTGCAGGTATAGGCTAAGGTTACGGCTAAGTAAAAGTGCTTAAAACGTAATTTTTCTGTTTCTTACGGCCCAGGGCCTATTTGGTAACATTTTTCTTAGTCATGATTAATTCTCAAATTAATCATGAGTGTATCAAACATTTATCTGATGCGGGGAAAATTAACGCGGTTGAGTTTCGTTGTGCGTAGGATTTTCGAATGACGTTTTATCCTAAAACGTGTAGTTCCTTAATAACTTTCGGAAAATGATCTGATGAGTGTCAAACTTTTATTTTGCCATGGAAATGATTTATCATATGAGAATATGAAATAAAAATTAATTTTCGGAAAATGAATAGTGAAAAGTGAATAGTAAAATGAATAGTGAAATTTTCGGGAATAGAAGTTAACCTGAAAATGCGAATTGTTACATGTGCCGGCCCCCTTAATTCATTGTCGCCCCCCTTAAAATTAAGGGGGCCGCTGCAAGGGAAGCCATGGAAAAGCTACTGAACATCCTGTAACGGCCTGTAACTTTTGTCTATTCTGGGGAAAGTTTATTTGGTGTAGATTTAACTGATTTTGGTTAAAAATTTGAATTTATATATTTATTATGAATTAAACATTTTCCTTTAATTACCAAAAGTGTTTTTCTAAATATATAAAATGTTTTTACCATTTTATATAATTTGTAATTATTAAGTAAACATTTCTTTGATCATAAAATGTATTAGGCAATTGTTTATTCATACTTTAAGTGATTTAGTTGGTTGTAATGATATTTTGTCACTAAATACTTGTTTACGTAATGATTTTATGTTTAATGATTTTACATTTTGTGATCGTCAAAACATAGGGATATCGAGAAATATTAATGTCGTTTTTACGCATTATTTATATCAACAACTTTCTATTCCTTAGTTTTCCAATTAAGTCCTTATACTAAATTACTAACAATCGTTAGCTAACTTCCGTTAAGTAACTATTGATATAATACATATAATATACTAATTACAATATAAATTGTTCTACATGTAAACATGTGTGACCCATAGCCTCACTTATATTCCGGACATATATTTATTTGTTGATATGGACATATCCCAACAAGAATATCAAGCCAAGTTTGAACTAACCAAAGAAACCCAATAAAAGTTGGCTCAAGCTTGAGCCCTTTGAGTTTAGTTACATTTTACATTAGTTATAATTCCTGCGCGTGGGCGGGTTTTTTAAAATTTTTTAAATCATATATTTTTATTTATTAAAAAACAAATAATTTAATATTTGTTTTGTTTGATTTATGATGTTCAATTATAGTTTTTTACTAGTTATAATACCCGTGCACGCACGGGTTTTTTTCTAAAATTTTCACTTATTGATATTGGCAAGCATAGGGCAAGGGACATGGCAGTGCAAAGACTCAATCTGGTAAGCCAAACCATCACTTAACCATACAAATGTTTTTCATTATGACCTATACCAATAGTGTTTAAACTTGTTGAAAAGACAAAAAAGATAATGTGTTCAATTTCAAGCAAACACCAAAAAACTGACCAACACTGATATCAAAAATCCAAATTCCCACTAAATCCTCCATATTTATTTTACCAGGAACACATAAAAATAAATTGTTCGTAGACCCTCAACGTCTGAACTTTGTAGTTAATTGACGCAAACAAATGGTCATGGTTTCTCAATTTTGACTTCCTTCAAATCTCCATCAAACTTAATCGTCTTAATTTGTGAAAGTCGGTCTTTTGAATTGGGTCCAATTTCCTCTTGTTGTCCCGTGGGTTAGTACCTCAAGGCAGAGGACATGTTAAAGCAGTTGATAGACGACATGTTGATCGTCTGTCATCTTCACAACTGTATATACATACCATTACCTCTCTATTGTAATCCAAAATGTCAATGCAAAATGAAAACTTCCTCCCCCAAGCTTCTTTAAAGCTAACGGTAAGCCTTCAGTGCTATCTTGACCATAGAAGGAGAATGCATTGCAATATATTGTTCAAATAATTTCTTCTCCCAGAAGAATCTTCATTTAAAATGAGAAGAAAACTTTCACATATTATCATTTTATCGACCAACTCGAAAGAAACAAAGAAATTAGTCGAAAAAGTACTCGAAACCGATAGGAGAAACAGATCCCCGAGACAGTTAAAGCATATTTGGAGGCGGCTAAACGGGTTCAAGGGCAGTTCTGGGTAAAAGTGGGTTTTGGTATGGGTTTGAACTATATCCACCTGATCACACATAACAGACTGCAACATATAATCCTTTCACGACAGTACCATTGATTGTAAAACAATACTTAAGCAAGTTCACAAAATCTTTTAATTATATATGGACTTATAGAGATCAGACATTGCATAAATGACTTTAAATGTCTAATAGAAACAATGAATGAATGTCATTTTTAGCACCTTAAATAGCAACTGCAAGATCCTCTCTAAGTACTATAAATTCAAAACACCTCAATAAGTTTTTATGTAGCAGCACAACATTTCAGTAGCCCCCTTTTTTGTCATTATATATCAAGTAAATTTGCAAAACAATGTAATTAACATAAAAATATTACTATATCTTTAATGGTGTAACGAACTGAAGTAAGTTTTACTTTTAATTGAGTATAATAGATAGTAAAATCGGAAGATACTATATGTTTTCCTCTTTAAAACATGTAATCCAAATTAAAACCATAAGTACCTGCACTTTAGAAATGTTGGAAATGGTTCACTCCCCGTCATTAAATTTTCCTTCTCAACTTGCGACTTTGCCACAATATGAGCTCCCTTAAAAATTTTATGTTGATCTTTCCATTTGTCATTGCAGGGATATCTACCAAAACTATAGACCAATTAGCCAAAATTCATCGACTTTAGGACCATTTACACTAATTTATACATAAATACTTGGTCAACTTTCATGTTAAAGAGACAATGAATCAATGAAAACAGCTTGAATGTATCATATGAAAATTGATAAGCAATCCCGAACATCTCATATATAAGCTAAGCGGTTTCAAAAAGCAATACCGAACAGCCCACGTATACGCTAAGCTGTTTAAATTAAGCAAACCCAAATAGCCCCTATAAAAGCAGTTAATTCAATAAACAATTCCAAACAACTCATATAAGTTTATGTTTTTAGTAAATCCAAATTGCTCATTTGAAATACCTTTTTTCCATGCTAAACGCCTCTTCACTTTTGACATGAACTCTTTGTCCGCATCTTCAGTCAAATGTATGTACGTTAGAATTAAACCATATGTCCCGGACTATTTTTCACGTCCGCAACTTTTGAACCTGATTCCTCAACAGCCATTTTCTCGTATTCCAACTCAATATGTACAAATTTGTTAAATTGGTTAAATTCTTTAAATTGGTTCTCATCTTGTGGAAGAACTTCATAAACCATCAATAATTATTGAAAACAATAAAATAAGCAAACCGTTTAAGTAAAGTTCGATACAATAACAATGTTGAATCAATAACTTTTAGATTTGGACCTAAAAGTGCGGAAATCTATTAAAGTATATGTATTAACTGTTTTTTGTTTGAAGTTTGAAAACCACAGTCAAGGTGCGGTTCCAAACCAGGACCTTGGTAAAGTTTATGGTCCACCACTGGACCATTAATCCTAACCTACCTTACAACCCGCCTATAAGCCTAGGGTCGGGCTTTACGCTTAGGAATTTTAGGCCAGGTCATGTGTGGGACTTTAACCAACTTGTAAATCTCTAGATCGGGCTATAACAACACAAATTATGAAATATTGAGTTCGAAATAAATTGCTGAAATTTACTTGGTCACTAATATGTAATTTATGAACTTGACGGACACCATTTTGATTACCCTTGGGACCTCTCTAACTGATCTTGATGACGAGAGGCTATCTTAATCTCTCGAAAATGAGAGACTTTTTTCGATATTTTGTCCTGCAAATATGCTACAGTTGTTGATACAAATGAAGATGTTTCTTGTGGTGCTTTCAACTGAAGTTGTATATCATCTCTAAACCCGTAAGTCTCATTAGATTATACCATTTGAAGTGTCTTCACCCTTCAAAATTCTTGTTCCATCAATAACTTAAATGTGAGATAAACTTAAGCTTATTATTGTATTCAAATAATGTAAATAAAATGATTGATTGTACCAAGGCCAATGCAGCAGAGTAGCTCTTCAGAACTTGACGAGCTAATCGCCAATCCCACAATTCTGCTAGTTGATGTATTTTTTGTTTCTGAACCAGATATATTGAATACAAATGACAATTAAAAGTAGATTTAGCAAATTCTATTAATTACCTATTAATGAGGTGAACAAATTGATGGTATTAAAAAGTTAGGATTATGTTTATGCTAATATATATTGCTGTAATCATAAATAGATTAATTTTTAAAACTAAAAAAAGTTGGATAATAAGTGCTTCAGTTTTGGTCCGACCGGTTTGGACCCGCATAAAAATTGACCATTTTGACCAGTTATAGAACTTCGTGATGAAGTAACACTTTGGATGCTCTACACTATTATAAAACCCTGATAATCCTTGTTTTTAAGCACTATAAGTAAGTAGTCAAGTTGAAAGATGATTAGATGATATATGTTTTTAAAAAAAATCTAAATAATAGGGAACCTCAGGATGAAGTTGCTCGATTGTAACTCTGGACATTGGAATTTCGTAAGGAGGGTGTGTAGCCAATCGATGATCAAGCTCCTCGAGTGTGGTTAAACTCTTGTCAGTTGGAAAACATTTACTAAAGTATTCTAGAAAACGAAGATCTCGGAAAAGACATGCATCATTTTGTCCTCCTTGCACCCTGCATACACATTATCATTTTTAGATGGTCAAGTTTAAATCATTAACAAAAGCGAGTAGGATAATGCACTAATATAAAAATTAAATCAAACATGCATGTATAAAGCTCATAACATGGATGTTGATTATGCACATGAACAACACACTTTAACCCATCAACATCTTACTTAATTCGTCAACACTCATACAATGAACCATATTGATTCTACTTGTCCAATAGTATTGTACCGTCTCATTCACAAAGCTGTGAACTAAACCTTTGCCGTAAATAACTTCAAGTGGTGCTAACAACATCACGAACATTCTGGAAGCTTTAAAACAGCTTGCAGTGATCAACTTTTAGCATTTAGAAATAGTTCTATGTAAGATATAAATATAAATGGAAAAACTATCTATGAGATATCAATTATATCTTTGTGGTTCAGTTTATCTCTATTCCTTTGAAATCAAGCAGAGCCTTAAAACAATAACCCTTTAATCAAGTACAAAAATTGATAGATCAATAATAAGATTTATAATTGAACTAACCTGATATTAAAAGATTAGGTTTCGTTGATGCCATAGAGGAAAATGTAGATGAATTCAGAATTTTTTTTTTTCAATTGTTGATTTAGGGTTTGCTTGTGTTTATTGATTTCGGACTTTGATTCCTTAATTAGATATCTGCGTTTCCTTATTCCACATTAGACCGAAATTTCGATAACAAACACCCCTTAAATATTGATCAAGTTTAGAATACATGACCTTATGGATATGAAATTCTTTCACATGTGACTCATAGATTACAAATAAAACTTACCCTTTCGAACCAGCAGATTCATAATCTTTAGGGATAGATTCCACACACCCGAAAGTGTCCCTCGAGAGTAGTCCTAAGCTGCAGCATACCAACAAAATCCATTTTTTTTTTTAGAAAATTCATCAATATTGAAAGCATTATTACATAGTGTAGTATAAGGAAGATACACTATCAAAATTATCATTAGCACCAAATCCCCTAATAATTACGGACCGTCTTCTGGAAAAATCGGTGTCGTATTTTAATAACTAAACCTAATTTAGAACTACCAATCAATCCTTTCACCCTCTAATGTTTTTCCTTGCCATCTTTGTTAATTAAATTACAGTTTCAATAAAACTCTAATTTTTTTCCTCTAGATTGAAACAAAATTAACAGAAAAATCACAACCCCCTTTTATAATACTAAAAGCCTATATCAATTTCAAACAAAATCAAGAAATTATACATTACAAATCATCACAATATGAAAAACGCAATAATCAATTCAACAATACATAACCAGATAAACCCACAATCAAACAAAATAAATCAATTTACAAAAAAATCAACAATAAAATTGCGTAAAAACAAAAATAATACGTAATTAATTGAAGAGTTGAGAATCTACGAGATTGTGAGGTCGAGTTTGGTTCTTCAACGATTTAGGGTTAGGATCGAGTGAATCTGCTTTTGGTTTTTTGAGTGAATCTGATTTACGTTTTGGGTAATCATGTTTTCTTTGTTAGTTTTAAATTACATAATAACCCTTCTGTATTTTCAGATTACCCCGCCTTCACAAACTTTTTAATCTTTCAATTTTTGACACATGTAGTTTTTGACGAATTTTAAGAAAATAAAAAACGATTTACAAACACTTGCCAAATAAGGAACTATTTAAGTTTTTTTAAATGAAACATATTTAAAATAAATACATAAAAAATAAAAAATATTACTTAATATGGTATGATTTGATTTTTTTTGAAATGAAAAAGTCCCCAATGAGGGTTTTATTTTATTAGGAAAAAGATTATTAAAGATAATTATTTAAAAATTTTAATCCTATTATTAATTGCATATTATCTATATTTTTTTTATTTATCTTCTACTTGTATTAATTGTATCTTATCTATATTTTTTGTATTTATCTTCTACTTGTGTTATGGATAAATATAAAATGTTACCTAATAAGAAAATAATCTTTTTTTTAAATACAATTATTACTAAATAAGGTATGAATTGATTTTTTTGAAATGAAAAATTCCCAATAGAGGTTTTGTTTTATTATATAAAAGATATCTAGTTGATTGATAAGCCGTTCCATGCAAAGCAAGCAACTAATAAAGTTAAAAATCTGAATATGTCTTTCAAAGCTTACTTTTCCAAGCATAGGACTTAAAAAGTAATTTTAACGATGGTTTATTTTAGCTATGTTTGGAAACTTAAGGAGAATGGTGCATTATGAATAAGATTTGAAGTCGTCAAATCTAGCTTGCAAAGATAAAAGTCATTAAATAAATCAATCAATTCTCACAATATGTCTCCTTGATATATTTTCATCGGATCTCTAAGTGGAAAAATTCATTACAATGTAGAAGCATCTAATGATGTAGCATGTTCCACTTCACCTTTACAGTCAAAGTTTTTCATGATTACAAGGAAGAAAAGGAAATTTTAAAAGCACATAACCGTGAGAAATACATAATAATAGTCCAGGCGAGATTCATTAAGGTTGTCCAGGATCCATCCTTTGTGTCCATTCCTCTTTTTAACATTAGCCACAATCTATAATATGAAAATACTAAGAAAAAACCCGACACCAAGACTAGTTGTAAAATTCGAGTGCCTTATCATAGAAAACCCTTTCTCAGTTAGTTACACCCAGAGGTGGCTCAAGTGTAAAGCTACTAAAACCATCGCTTTAAGCCTCCGAATTTTTAAGGCCCATGATTTTCTAAGGCACCATTATGTATAAATCCGTCACTTATATTCTCTTGCATCGCCTTTAGGGCCCTGGAAATTTTTAGGCCCCATAATTTACTAAATTACCTGATACGGTTTAGGATTTGAATCCACATCGATTTTCATCTTTATTCTTTAGGCCTAAAAACTATTAGCTAATAAGTCCAACATTTTAGTTTTATAAAAAGGACCAAGATCGTCTATCAGGGTAATGTAAACAAATGGATTAAGCTCACTTTAGTAAGTTTTAGAACCTCGATTTACTAAAATACCTGATAAAGTTTAGGATTTGAAGTCATATATATATATATATATATATATATATATATATATATATATATATATATATATATATATATATATATATATATATATATATATATATATATATAGTGTAACTTTCAAATGAGAACCATTTTAACTGCGAGAACTGAGAGAACCACCAAAAACATACATGCACGCCTTCAATAATTGTATTTTTGCACATATGTTTTAAAAACAACACATATGTTTTAAAAAAAAACATAGTTGTTCTAAAGAATTTGATAAGAAATTGAAAATACAAAATTTTTCTTTGAAGGTGTGCATGTATGTTCTTATAAGACGTGCAGCGACAATATTGCGGCCGTGGGTAAGGTTTTTGTGAAAAAAGATGATGAGTTCATAATGATATTGAAGAACATAGGTGGATGCTTACGATTATTGATGATTTGCATGTATTTTTATTTTATTTTAAAAGGCGTGCATGCATGTTTTTGGTGGTTCTCTCAGTTCTCGCAGATAAAATGGTTCTCGTAAGAAAGTCCCCCTATATATATATATATATATATATATATATATATATATATATATATATATATATATATATATATATATATATTAGGCCTACAAACTATCATATACCAAGTCCATCATTTTAGTTTTATAAAAAAGGACCAATATCGACTTTTAAGGTAATGGGAAGAAAATGGATTAAGCTTATTTTAGTGTTCCAATTCTTAAAGACTAATACAGTAAAACCTCTATAAATTAATAGCGTTGGGATTAGTATATTTTATTAATTTAGCGAAATATTATTATATCGATAAATTAATAATTTATTAATTTAAAGAGGTTTTACGTATAACCTTTAAATTTTCAAGTTCAATATACTAGTTACAATTTATACTGGCCATAGATGAAGAATAAATTAGAAAACAACTTCCAATTAACAATTTGTGAATCTTTCATTTGAATTTGTGAAAGTTCATTGTTTTTGAATAAGTAAAAAGTTAGTTTTATTTTGAGAAGTTCTAATTACGTATGCCTTTAATTGAATTAATTGAATTTCTACAAGTTTCAGTTACGTATGGCCTCTATATATATATTGGATTTTTTAGTAATTGTTAATTTATAGTTTCGTTGGGACCAATGTATATACACTAGGGTTTCAAAAAAATATTATCTTATTATTTTATCGATTGGGATCCAAATTTGTACTGGTCCCGAGTTGGGACCGAACAAATTATTAATTGAGGGAATTGCAAAAATCGTCCCTAAACTTTGACCAATTTGCATGTTTCATCCCAGAACTGTTGAAACTGCAAAAACCGTCCCCGTGGCAAACTTTTGGGGCAAATATCGTCCCTGACCAACATCAAATGACTAAAATACCCATGTTCAAACTTTAGGGACGTTTTTTGCAATTTACTTTTATTCATTTCATTTTTAGTTTTTTACGCAAATGGTCCCTGTGTTGCGTCAAGTTTTATAGTTAGTCTCTAATTTTGCGCAGTTAGTTTATCCGCTATGTTTTTTGCACAGTTATTCCTCAGTTAATATTTTTTGCAAAGTTAGTCCTCATTTTCTAAAAAAATCCTATTTTTTGCACCGTTAGTCCATTCGTTAATATTTTTTACACCGTTAGTCCATCCGTTAAGTTATTTGCAAAGTTAATATTTTGCACCCTTGTCAATCTGTTAATATTTTTTACGTTCTTGTCAATTTTTTAACGTTTTTGTCTATTTTTATACGTTTTTGTCAATTTTTTTACGTTTTTGTCTATTTTTTTTACGTTATCGTCTATTTTTTTAACGTTTTCGTCTATTCTTTTTTTACGTTTTTGTCAATTTTTTTACGTTTTTGTCCGCTTTTTTTTATGTTTTTGTCTGTTTTCATATGTTTTTTTATCCGTTTTCGCCCTTTTTTGTGATTAGGTAAGTATACTAGAAGAAAACTTGACATTTGATAAAAAAAAAAAAAAAAAAAAGGTTTTTTGTTTCAATTTTAACTCACGGTTTTGACCCCTTTCTGGTCCGAATCATCAAAAGTGTAAAACACAAAAGTTGTCCGGAATGATGTTTTACATCAAGCTGTACAAGATTTTAACCTGAAAAATGTAAAACAAGGAATATTTACCAAAAAAAGTAATAGACGAAAACATTAAAAAAAACAGACGAGAACGTAAAAAAATAGACGAAAACGTAAAAAAATTGACGAAAACGTAAAAAAATTGACAAAAACGTAAAAAAAAAAATATACAAAAACGTTAAAAAATAGACGAGAACGTAAAAAATATTAACGGATTGACAAGGGTGCAAAATATTAACTTTGCAAATAACTTAACGGATGGACTAACGGTGTAAAAAATATTAACGGATAGACTAACGGTGCAAAAAATAGGACTTTTTTAGAAAATGAGGACTAACTTTGCAAAAAATATTAACTGAGGACTAACTATGCAAATAACTTAACGGATAAACTAACTGCACAAAATTAGGGACTAACTATAAAACTTGACGCAACACATGGACCATTTGCGTAAAAAACTAAAATTGAAATGAATAAGAGTATATTGCAAAAATCGTCCCTAAAGTTTGAATAGGGGTATTTTAGTCATTTGATGTTGGTCAGGGATGATATTTGCCCCAAAAGTTTGCCACAGGGACGGTTTTTGCAGTTTCAACAGTTCTTGGACGAAACATGCAAATTGGCCAAAGTTTAAGGATGATTTTTGCAATTCCCTCTTATTAATTTTATCGAGGTTATTAATTTATCGAGTATTAATTTATAGAGATTTTACTGTAGATAGGATAGTAAATATAAGTTCGACGATCTCCTTTGAACTCTTCAAAGGGTGATTATTTTTATATGTTCTATGCTCTTTTGATCATTTTTTTTTTTTTTTTTTTTTTTTTTTTTTTAGTGTGATAATAAATGAATATGAAGAAACCGTTTAAGTATTTATTTAGGGTTTGTTTGATTAAATGTTCACGAACGAACATGTACAAGCTCACTTGTTTCGGTTCAGTTCGTCGTCTTAGCCTTACTTCTAGTTCATCAAAATAACAACGTTTGGTTTCTCAATTTCTCATCTTGTTTTTCAATCATCAACCGGTTCATATATGGTCTTCTAGTTAGACGTTATATTATTCCAACCACTTTACTAAAAACATAGCAAATAATAAAAAAGGCCCCATTTTTGAACTTTGCTTTAGGCCTCGATGAGGCTTGAGCCGCCCCTGGTAATACCATGATCTTTAGCCACACTTGCTCTGATCATGATAACGACATGGATGGCTATGCCAACTTCCATTTGTGGTAATAAAGTAATGCCTCGTGGGTTTTTGGTATACTTTTTAACAAGAGGAATGAAGTAACGATCATAAACAACAATGCTTATTAGAATGGAGATTGGGGTGACTAAGTTTAGACAAGCCGATGGTATATCAAAATGTGGTCCATGGATCGAACCAAAGTTGTGCATTGTTTGATGAAAAGTGTGCTAGATTGGGCCACCAATACACTAGGAATGAATGTTTTTAACAAGATTGGGACCATTTTGACCATTTGCTTTGTATACTCAACTTGAGTTAACGGACATAACTTCCGTTGTGAGCCCGATTCTTCAATTTTCACCATTTCCTTGTCGTGAAACCTATATGAACAAAAAGAATTTAGTGGTTGGATCTCATCTATATAACTGTATTTACAAATTATAACTGTAGTGAATATATTAACCTTAATTAATGAAATGGAGTGTTCAACTCTACGGTTCCTAGAACGAAAGCCACTCCTCTGACGACAACTCATAAAGCTCTTTAGGGTCAATAGGCGATACTACATTTCTCTTTCTTGCAGCGGCTAATAGCATTTTAGCCATAATAGTAAAAGGGCTTTCGGATATTTTACAAACATTATTGTAGCAAAAAATAGAGCCAATGTGCTGGAGTTTAAGCATATTAACATGTAATATAAACATATAAAATCACAAGTACGCAACGGAAGACAAGATCAAATAGCGATAATTAATTAAACTAATTAATTTACCTGTTTACCTTTTTGTGAATGATCAAAGAAGAAATCAAGACTAGGGTTTATGTAAACCTTTTGTGGATCGAATGAAACATAAACAAAGAATCAAAGAAGTTGATTCTTCTATGTTTTCACACACAACGCTTTAAAGCGAAACAATTAGATTGCTAGATCTTTGATCACCAAAACAAACTAGTTACTTGTGTTCAAGAACAAACTTGAAACCCTTGCCTTGGGGGGGGGGGGGGGGGGGTTCGATCGATTACAAAGAAGAAGAGAAAACTACCTTGTTAGGGTTATCAACGTTGTTAGTAAATAATGAGTACAAATCCTTCATTATATACTAAACAAAACTTAACCTCTAAGCTAACATTCAAGTTTCCTAATCCAACACAAACACCCCTGATTTACATTAGGTCCTTTTATTAACATTTAATGACCGTTAAGTAACTAACTTAGTTAACGACCATTAGTTTATTTGATGAAATAATAATTAATATATTACTATAATATATGAATTACATTAATTGTTTCTATGTGTTAAAGCGTGTGACCCCATAGGCTCACACGTTTTTTGGACATACATTATTTAATATATGGACATATCCCGACAGCTCCCATTTGGACATGTTTCAAATAAATGTAATGGCATTGTTAAGCGTCTAGCAACACGCCAATGCCCCCAGAAACACCTGAGTGTAGTTTCGTAAAGTCTTAATTAAATAATTAAAACATTTACTATCCCTTTGTTTCTGATACCGTGTTAAATATAGATATGGATCTAAGTCATTCCATAATTTAACGACTATGTTTCTTGTTTCATCGATTGATCAAGATTACCAAATTCATCAGGACATATCCAAATCTCCTTTAGGTGCGGCCACACAAATGTCTGATCAACCCTACGAGGGACCCAGTGACATCTTTCTTCAAAATTAATTGAAGGATCAAATTATTTATTGAATGCATGTGTAGTTCATGTGATTCACAACACTTCTAAAAATAGTCCTTGTAACTACTAGTTACGAATAACGTTAAAATATATTCAAGAAATGGGATCCATACATGCATGACCTGCTTGAATCTCAAGTGAATATTACTGGTCTCTTAGATTTGTATTAATTCAGCTATATTCACATATAGTTGATTGACAATGGACAGTTTAGAAACAATTTAAATCGTTCACGAATTTAAACATGCAAAGATAGGATACAACTTATTATTGAATGAGAATAAACATATCAAGTACTTTAATTCATTATAAAAATAATAATTATTTTACATCCCTTATCCAAATACTAAACAAAGATTTACATGAGACTATTAGCTAAACGAAGTTCAATGCTCTCAGCATGTTGAGTAAGCTTGACCTTAGGTAAAGCCTTCATAGAAGGATCAGCTAGATTTTCATCTGTGTGAACTTTGAGTAGATTGATTTCACCAATTTCTATTTATTCTCGAACATAGTGATATCGTCTAGGATAGTGTCCGGCGCCTTTCATAACTCCAGGTTCATTGGCGATAATGATTGCTCTAGAATTTTCGTAATATGTCTCTATAGGTTTTGTTCATTTGAGGGAACAACGCCTAGCCTTGAAACGAATTTCCTAATCCATACGACTTTCATCGCAGCTTTTGAAGTAGCTATGTACTCAGCTTCTGTTGCAGACATTTGGTACTCTTCCAATCCACTGCACCTCCGTTGATAACAAAGACATATCAAGTCTGAGACTTTGTATCGTCTTTATCGGTTTGATATCAAGTTTCGCAACAGCCTTTAAATTTAAGCTCCGCCTCAGGATTCACACTATAAACAAGGAACATATCTCTAGTAGCTCTTAGATACTTGAGGATACTTTTCACAATAGTCTAGTGACTTTCACTTGGAATCTGTTGAAACCGGCTTGTAAGGTTTTTGACAAACGCCACATCAGGTCTAGAGCATCTTACCGCATACATGATAGGTCATACAACCGAAGCATAAGGAACTCTCCACACACACTCTACCTCAGCAGGTGTAGAAACACATTGTGTACTATTTAAGTCAAAGTCTTTCTTGCACTGGGATAAATCCTTTCTTGGAATTTTCCATCCTAAATCTCTTCAACATTTTATTCATGTAAGCACTCTCACTTAATCTAATCAACCGTCTAGATCTATCTTTGTAGATCTCGATTCCAAGGATATAAGTTGCCTCTTCCATCTATTTCATACCAAAGCACTTTCCAAGGTATAATTTTACTCCTTGTATCATTGTAATGTGATTTTCCATAATTAATATGTCATCAACATATAAGATAAGGAAAGTAACATTACTCCCACTAGCCTTTTAGTATACGCATGGCTCATCAAGATTTTGAGAGATTTAGGACTTTCTCATACCATAGTTCATATGGTGTCTTATCAACCATCTTGGTTGGAACCATATTAAGAATGCAAATAGTTGTTTCAAGAGCATAATCCCAAAAGGATAATGGTAGAATTGTAAGATTAAACATAGATCGAACCATGTCAAGCAGGGTACGATTCCTCCTCTCAGACACACCATTGTGTTGTGGTGTAGATAGAGGAGTAAGATGTTGGAAAATTCCACTCTTTTAGATAATCTTTAAACTCTTGGCTTATATATTCACCTCCTCTATTTGAGCGAAGAGCTTTAATAGACTTCCCAAGTTGATTTTCTACTTCATTCTTAAAAATCCTAAGTTTTAAAGACCCCATGTTCATGTTTAAGCAAGTAAACATAACCATGATGACTGAAATCATCTGTAAAGGTTATGAAGTAGCTAGCACTTTGTCTTGACACATGTCTAAGTGTATCACAAACATAAGTATGGACCAATCCAAGTAGATAAGAAGCTCTCTCCATTTGATGAGGAAAAGGTTCTTTGCCATCTTCTTAGATACACAAGATTTGCACTTATCAAATGATTCATCATTGATAGCTTGCAAAAGCTCATCGTATTGTAGCTTTTCAGTACATTTCTTGACTATATGAGCAAGAAGACAATGCCAATGATAAGTAGAGTCCAAGTTGTGCTTGGCCCTTTTATTGCTAATAGTAAAAATAGAATTAACATTTGGTTCAAGATCATGCATATCATGTCATCTCAGATCAGTTTTTTTGAGTAAAGAGTTTCTCCGATAAATATTATTACTCCAAAAAATAATTAAGTACATCAAATATAGATGAATCGTACATCACTTAAGTATTGTTTACTTATAAAATTACCATATACATCAATGAACTATCGGGTTTTGAGTGGGTCCTCCAAGTCGGATTTCAAAACCAAATCCGACAAATAACTTTTCTACATTTTCAGTCAACACGCACTCCCAAATCCAAATAATCCTAAACCGATGGTTAAATAAATGAACACCCTTAACTATATATACTTAGGGTGTGTTTGGTATCCCATTATGTGAATGATACTATGACTATAAAAATAATTAAATGTGTTTTTTTTAGATGAACGGGTCCACCACTATGATAATGAATGATAGAAATGTTTCATACTTCATATACCTCAAAAGAGTAAGATATGGATCTTTCATACCGAGGGACCCACTACTACTATCAAAATCATTCTCATTGTGATTTATGGCGGCATGCCAAACACACCCTTAAGTATATATACGTGTCCCTGTTTTTATTATGACACCGAAAACATTAAATAGTTTACTCACCACAACTTTAGTTTGTACGTATTTCTTGTTGCCTAAGGAATTGTCACATGCACGAATCGTTTAATGATTTGAAACGCCATTTTAAGTCTTCAACAATAACAATAACATGTGATTATGATTAATGATTATTAATAAAAGTTATTGCATAAACGAGTTGTTCAATTGTCAAATCAAGTATACGACATGAATTTGCCAACTGATTAATGATTAGAAAAGTAAAAACACGAGGAAGAGACAAAATAAAATAACCAAACCTAGTCAATCGAAAAGTTTAAAAAAAGAGATAAAACCAAACGTTATCAGTCAATTTTATCTAAGAGTATAGTTAGAGTTACGGCACTAATATATGTAGGCATATATAGCGGTCGTTTTTCTACAATATAGAACTGTGGATTTTTATATTTTGTTTACACAAAAATGTTTCAGAAAACTATTCTCGATCAAAAGGTTTTGCCATTATTTCTTCATAAAGTATTGTCTTTTTTTAAGCAATGAGGTGTCGACAAACCCTAGCATTTTATTGTTTTAAACCATAATTGCAGTATAGAATAGCGACGAAATAGTGTTTGCTAAATTATGTGTCTAACCTCTGAAAACTCATCATGTGAAAGGGGTTTGATGGCTCATAATGTTAATGCTTATAAAATCAAAATAGTAATTCCTCACTCATAACGTTAATGTTAAAAAAAAAAAAAAAAACCATAATAATTGTTTGTTATACTAGCGTATCATTAAACTTGTAACATTATATTTAAAATCCAACGATTTTCATCAAAACTAATTGTAGACTTCTTTGAACACAAACTAGAGATATCTCAATTCTCAACCCTTTAAAAAGCCTTAAGCGAAATATTAAACTGTTGTTTTTTAATAAGAGAAACTAGCTTAAAAGCTAAAACCTTTTTGTTTCGAAAGCCACAAGAATTTCACACATTTTTTTACAAAATGATGTATCATGTAATTAGTGATATTCTCTAACTTATTTTTGAATTCTCTATTTTTAATAATATTCACAAATTTACGTAACACATCATTGTGTAGAAATTATTTTATAAATTTTATGTGGTTTTAAGAGCACAAGGTGCCATGACAAACCCCTTCTACTCATTCGGGTCTCACGGAGTGCCACATCACTATAACAAACTTCTACTTACTCATTTGTGGCCCACCACTTACAACTTTATTTTTTATTCAAATTACAAAATAAACTAAATTCATTTCACTAAATATAAAAACAAGGTACAACACAACAAGAAACATACAAACGTAAAATAAATATACGAAAAAAAACCATACACAACTTAAGAAATATATCAAATTATAACAAAACTAATTATCCGGATTCTGTTGTTGAATTTGTTCCCATTGATGTCGTTGCCAAACATGCTCGATGAGACATCATTGGAGCCTTGCGTGTTTGCGTTTATCATGTAGTCCTTTGGCTTTTCTTCTTTGCACTTCGCAACGTTCAATCCATGACTGTTGTAAATTTGGTTGCGGGGGAATATACAATTCGCTAGCTTCGGATATCGCAAATTTATGATCTTTCAAAATCATGTTATGCATTATGATGCACGAGTACATGATTCTCCGTAACTTTCCCTCAGTAAATACACGCGCCGGTTGGGCAATAATATGCCAACGTCCTTGGAGGAAACCAAAAGTTCTTTTGATATCTTTTTCAGCACTTTCTTGTTTCGCTTTCCATAAGGCATTTTTTTTTGTTATTTGCAACCGTAAATGATTTGACAAAAGATACCCACTCTTGGTAAATTCCGTCAGCTAGATAATAACCATGGTTAAATGTACGCCCGTATACTTCAAACGAAACCTCAGGGGCGATGTCATCAAGCAGGTCGTTGAATAACGGAGGATTATTCAAAACAGTAAGATCGTTATTCGCACCCGCTACCCAAAAAAATGCATGCCAAATCCACAAATCATATGACGCAACCGCTTTAAGCATTATAGTGTGATACATTTTATCACATCTTTGAAATTGGCCTTGCCATTCTTTCGGACAATTTTTTTCATTCCCAGTGCATACAATCGATGCTTCCTAATATTCCCGGTATCTTATGAACCAAGTTATGTGCGTGGTATAAGTTGCGAATGTCAATCTCATCTGGTTTTCTTAAAAACTCCTCACACATACAAATGGATTATGCACATGGTAAAAGAATCTAGACAATCGTGTGCACGGTGTTCACCTATTTGTAAATACTCATCTAATGCATCAGCTGTTATCCCGTAAGCCAATTGGCGTAGGGCACATGTTCATTTCATAATCACATTAAAACTCATTACACCCTTACCATCAGGGCGTACTCTAAAGAAATCAAAATGCTTGGGAAGATGACGATGAGTTTGAATATATGTTTCAATACCTTGTACTATTTCTAAAAATAGCTTACGGCTCATACGAAAGTGACGCCTAAAATTTTCATCCGAATATTTTGGGTTGTCACCTAAATAGTCAGCCAGCAGATGTTCTTCAGCGATTTTACGTTCACGGGGGATGTATCTATGGTGTAATGAAGGTCCGACTTGTTGTTGCAACGATTGCTCGAACTCAAACTATTGGAGAATCATCACTAGCTCTGGTAGCTCTTCAATGTCACTTTCACCGGAATAAGATGATTCACTCATGTTTATTAAGTGTTTGAAATATAAGTGTAGAATTTGGTTGCAAAGTGTATTATTTATAGTGTCAAATATGTGTTTTTATTAAAAAAAAAAAGAAGGATTAACGTTTGATTTTTGCCCGTTCCACAACGTTTCCCTGCAAAAACTGACAAAAGATACACATTTTACCCTCGTCATGCGGACGAAGAGGGTAGGAATGGCGAGGCACGGCGCGGGGGGAGGGGGATGGGACGGTGTTACGGCGAGGGATGGTGAGGTGGACACGGGTGCTCTAAGGGGGTGTATATTTTTTTGTTAGCTAAGAGATGTATGGGGGTCATATGGGACCCATGGCTGTTAGTGTGTCTAGATGGGGAGGACCATGCTTTCTTTGCCTTGTGAATATAGAGGGAGTAGTGGAAATAAGTGGGTTCTACTCCATTAAGAAATACTATTAAATTTTTGTGTAGACCCACATCCTTAGCTAAGAGTAAAAAGAAACATGACCTAACATTCCTCCTTTATCAAATAAATTTTTAGTCTTTATGAAGCAAGCTGTGCAATTAACTTTAAATCAATCTTTTTCTAAATTAGTTATTTTTATTTAACACATAATTAATCGGCAAAACACATAATATTAGTACCAAAAATTTGACAAACATGATCATTTAATACCTTGAACTTTTAAGGGTGCCATGAACTTGGAAAAATAGAATTTCTATTACCTTATACTTGTTAACTCAACATTTATTTATTTATTATTTTTAGTAAAGTCTTTTGTGATAAATAATTTATAGTAAACTTTAGCAAGGTGAATATATTTTTTCAAAAAATTTAATTATTTTTCATTTTTTAAAAATCAATATATTATTTTAATTGGTTATCTACAATATAAAGAATATATATGTAGTATCTATTTCTAATATATTTCTAACGCACTACTTTTAGTATATCTTCGTGTTATATTATTAAATGTTTGTTTCTGATAATTTTTGGATCAACTTATGACTAACTATATAAGAGATTTTATAATTTTCATTTTTACATATACATATGAAGAAATAAATAGTTAAATTGATATGGTCTCAATATTATTCAAAACAAACACTAAACTATATAATACGAATATCTATATATCAAAAGTAGTGCATTAAATTCATTTTCTATAAAGTATCATTTCAAATATTTATTTATATTCAGTAACTAAATAAAATATTATTAAACTAACTAATTTTTCAAAAAAAAATTGACTATTTATCTTAATTTTAACTACAAATCATTTATATTACAATAATCTTTTATAAATTGATTTTTTTAGAATAATTAAAAACTAATAAGTTCTAGAGTTAATTTAACATAGGGTAGTAATTCCAATTTTTCACGTTCAGGATACTAACACGCGTTTTGGCCGAATTTATCCATATAATCTTCCATTCTTTCATATGACATGGCCAATATTAAATATTCCATTCGTGCTAAATTAAATGTCCACTTTGATTTTGCACATAATTTAAAATAGTGAAACCATTGCAATAACAACCAATAGAATTTCACATGCAGTCACTTAGAAGTGATTTGATTGGTTGTTATTGAAAGTGAAAATTTATTATGAAACATCTCCAAATAGTAATGTGGATATTTATTTTGGGACGAAGTGAGTAACATATAGCTGGTTTTAGTTTAGACAACTTCTTTTCGTCAAAAGAGAAAAATGTGAATATCAAAGAAATGGTGTTGCAACTTTTATAGCAAGACAATGAAAATGAAGGAAGCGTGATAAAATCCTGATAAACTCGTTAAGAGAATATCCACACCTCCGCCCTAGCTAATACTTCTTTCTTCTCAAAATTGTAGTTCATATTTTATTTTTTGAATGTCTTAAGATAATTGTCCACTTTTCATTTAATAATAAAAAGAGAATTTAGCAGAGGAATATTCTAATTGAGTAGTTGAAAATTTTAGTGATCGATCCCACTTTTATTAAACTCTAAACAGTATGATTTTTACCTTCTGACAATAATTTTGAGACGAAGTGAATATGTGAAAAAATGAGCTCCACTTTCAACAGAAAAACGAGTTTAGAAAAACCTATTTACTAAAAGGTTTTAAATATTCAACAGCAAAACCCTAATAGCTAGGGAAACAATGATGCATATTAGTACGTAGGGATCATGAGTTACCATGCTTGCAAACTTTAAGATATTTTGTAAATTTAAGAAACAAATAATTTTATTTTTTATTTATTTATTTATTTTTTTTTTTTTTTTTTTGTATAAGCTTAAGATTATCTGTAAAATTTATGATGAAGTATCAAAAGGTTGAGACCCTTTTAATTCGATTTATTATTGTTTTTAAAAAATTAAGAAAATAGCGACCGTTCATTTAGTCTGGCGATTATGCGCTAATCCTACGCGTTATAGTATTAGTTGCAAATTTCATGTATCTAATAGGATAAATCTAGGTTGACACACGACAAAAGAAGAATTAAAAGTTAGATGCATTTCAATCAACTAACCATTTTGGAAAATTTGTTGTTCAAGATAGATAGATGGTGTAGTTGGTAAAAAATTGACGTTAAGAAAAAAACAACCATTTTGGAAGTTGGACTTCTTGTTAATGAGGTTTACGTGAATAAAGCTTCCATTTTGTTTTGTTTGATTTGTTTGTTTATTTTGTCTTTGAATTACAAACACATAACAATCGGGATGTAGAAGCCACAGATGATAATTAATGTAAATTAACAACTTTTTGTCATTTTAAGTAATCTATCTTTTTATATATATGTTAGCTTATGATGAACCGATCTTTTTCTATATATGATCTCTTACCTTATGATAAATCTAATATTGCTTATAATTGACTTAATTATAAATATAAATGAACTAACACTCATCAAAATTATACAACAATTTTTTCTTAGCATTTATCTTCAATTCGGAATAAATTGTTTTGATGGTGATACCCAACTCCAATATGTGACCATCGAATTGAAACTCTTAATTAATATTTGATTTGGAAAGGTGACCTGAAAACAACTTTTCATGGTATTTAATCATCATCTGTTTACATTCATTAGGAAGCTTGCAAAACCATAATTCAATCATCAGAATCCATGATGATGACCGCACACGGAAATCGCGAAAAGCGAGCAATTCACACATTTTATAGGCGTCCAGTTTTTTTGGCTGGAGTTGTTACAGCGTTAATATTTTTATGGACGTACTATTTCTTCTCACCTAGTGACTTAATCCCCATCTTTCCGCGATTAAAACCCGAATTCTCCTCCCCATGCCACTGTGACCAACCCAACCCAGCCTACGACCTCCAATTCGATCCACCCAACTCCACCTTCTATGACGACCCATCTTTTGGTTACACCATTAAGTCAAAAATGGAAAATTGGGACCAAAAAAGACAAACCTGGCTCAACTTACATCCAACATTCAAACCCAAATCACAAGAAAATGTGTTTATCGTAACAGGTTCACGACCAACTCCATGCAAGAGTCCAACTGGAGACCATTACTTACTAAGGACCTATCGTAACAAAGTTGATTACTGTCGAATACATGGTTATGATATCTTTTACAACAATGTGTTACTGGATCCCTTTATGGCTAGTAGTTGGTCCAAGATCCCAGTGGTTCGGGCAGCAATGGTGGCTCATCCAGAAGCCGAGTGGATATGGTGGCTCGATGAAGACACTGTGATCACGGACATGGAGTACAAGATCCCGTTTCATCGATATAAAGATTATAATTTTGTGCTACACGGTTGGCCAAAAGAGGTTTACCTAAAGAAAAGATGGTTAGGCTTAAATGCCGGATCTTTTCTGATTAGAAACTGTCAATGGTCATTTGACATGTTGGATAAGTGGGCTGATATGGGTCCCCAGAGTCCTAATGTTGAGAAGTGGGCGAAGGTTATATTAGAAGAATTCAATAATGCAGCGTGTGATCAGACTGCGCTAGCTTACTTTATTTGGAAGACACAAAATAAATCGTTTGGAAAAAAGATATTGATTGAAACTGGATATTATCTAGAAGGGTACTGGGTAGACATTGTTGAATCCATGAAGAATATAACGGAGAGATATTTGGAGATCGAGAAGAGGGCGGTGATGCTAAGAAGGCGGCATGCTGAGAAAGTGAGTGAAGCGTATGGTGTCTTACGCGAGCCATTTTTGAAGGATGCTGGTAATGAGGCTGGCAGCTGGAGGAGGCCTTTTGTAACTCATTTTGCGGGTTGTCAGCCATGCAGTGGGAATCATAACCCATTGTTTACCATCGAAGGGTGTAATAAGCGTATGAATGAGGCTTTGAACTTCGCTGATAATCAAGTTCTTAGGAATTATGGGTTTTTTCGCCACAACTTAGACAATTCTGTAGTTGTTAATCCGCATCCTTTTGATTATCCTGCGTGATATACTTTCATTAACTAGCTAGGCCGGCGATTCGACCACCCATCTGATGGAGGAGCTAGACTTCATGTATTATTTAAAATGTTACACTTGAGCATTGGATATTATAAGAGCAAATAATATTGTGTAACATCGTCTAAAATATATACTAGTAAATCGTTTTTGTGTTATTAATCATAACTGGAACTTGTACTGTAACGAGATTGTTTATTCGCCGCGCGTTGCGTTGTCGTTTGAAAAACCAAAATACAAAAGTCGAAACTTGCACCTAAAAAGTGGTCAAAGATTAATGAAAGACGTTAGTACTTAAAGTAAAATTTCTAGAGAAGACTACATGATCAAAACATTAAAAAATAAAAAAGTCAAAATTCAATAAAATTTTCTACAAACCAAAAACATCAGTAGAAAAGCTTAGAAAAACACGTACGTACTATTAGTTGTTACAGAAGATTACCTATCATTTTCTCTCATTTTGCCTCATCAGTTATATAAGTGGAACAAGCATTTACCAATCAAGGTAAATATCACTTCTTGGAGAACTTTAAATAGAAGATTAACAAATTTAGAAGCAGAAGCAAATTGTAATCTTTATTAATGAGAAAATGATTACAAAGTTATGAAAGTGAAATGAGATACAGTGAGGAAGGAGCATGGGAGGACGGAGCTAACTAACAAAACTAATTTTTAAACTATTTACATAACTAGTATTTGTAGTTTGCTGAAGTTGATACTTTATATTCTACAGCCTCCCCTCAAGTTGGAACTTCTTGAAAGCCCAACTTGTCAGCTAAAAATGAATGTTGATAACCTCCCAATGCCTTGGTCATGATATGAGCTAACTGCAAATGAGTTGGTATGTAGGCATTTTTTTTCTTCTTAAAGTGGTATGTAGGCATTTTGTAGGAAACCATCTTGCACTTTGTCTCTTGTAAAATGGCAGTCTATGTCCAAGTGCTTAGTTCTCTCATGGTAACATGGATTTGCTGCTATTTGCTTTGCAGCCTTGTTGTCACAAAACAAAGTAACTGGAACTTGAACTGGAATATGTAGATCCTTCAATAAGTAGGTTAGCCATACCAATTCACATGTGGTTGCAGCCATACTTCTATACTCTGCCTCTGTGGATGATCTTGAGATTGTGGCTTGCTTCTTGGTCTTCCAAGACACCAATGAATGACCCAAAAAGATGCAATACCCTGTAAGTGACTTTCTTGTCATTAAACATGATGCCCAGTCAGCATCAGAAAATCCAGCTACTTTCAAATTGCCTTGAACAGGATAAAACAAGCCTTTATTAATGGAACCTTTCAAGTATCTTAATAGATGCATAGCAGCTTGCAAATGAGGCTCTTTTGGTGCAGAAACAAACTGACTTAGATGTTGAACAGTCAGGCCTTGTCATTGACAAATACAAAAGCCTTCCAACCAATCTTCTATATGACTCAGGATTACTTATCAAATTACCTTTATCAAGTGACAACTTTAAATTCTGTGGTAAAGGGAAAGAAGTAGGTTTTGCAGCTGTCAATCCAACATCCTTGAGTAAATCCAAAACATACTTCCTTTGATGAAGATAAGTACCATGTTCTGTGCTACACAATTCAATACCCAAAAAGTACCTGGCTAGACCCAAGTGCTTTATAGTAAACTTTTGATCCAAAACCTTTTTAGTGTCTTCAATGTCTTGTGCAGAATTGCCAGTGATCAAAATGTCATCTACATAAACCAAGGCCACTGTAAATGACCCACATTTCTCTTTAATAAATAAGGAATAATCATGTTTTGATTATTTTCTCATTAATAAAGATTACAATTTGCTTCCGCTTCTAAATTTGTTATGGTATCAGAGTGCACGGCCTGATCCTGTTACCTAACCACCATAACCACTATAATAACCACCATAACCACTTCTCAACGAACTTTGACCGGCGTTGACCGGCGTATTTTCTCCTAATTTTGTGTTAATCGTTTGATTGTGTGTGTTTCCAATCAATTACGATCTTCATTCATAAATCTTAAGTTTGTAACAATGTCAAGTTCAACTGATAATCACTCCAACAACCACAATCAAGAACCAAATATGGTGAATGATCCTTTACACCTTACTAGTTCAGACCATCCAGGAATGAATTTGACAAACACATTGTTCACTGGTGCTAATTTTCTTGGGTAGAATAGAACAGTCAAAATGGCATTGGGTGCAAAATTGAAATTGGGGTTCATTGATGGTTCTTCACCTAAACCTGCTTTAACATATCCCAATTATCAGATATGGATTCATTGTGATTACATGGTGACTTGTTGGATCTTGAATTCAATGGTTGCTGAGTTATCTGAATCTTTCTTGTATACTCAATCTGCAATAGATTTGTGGAAAGAACTAGAAGAAAGATATGGTCAAAGCAATGGTCCTCTGATTTATCATGTTGAAAGGGAGTTGAGTAAGGTTTCACAAGGAAATTCCACTGTTTCTGCTTATTTCAATAAGCTTAAGAGGTTTTGGGATGAGTTGCATAGTTTGAATGGGGTTCCTGTGTGTAGTTGTGGTAAAATGAGGGAGTGTACTTGTGGTGTAACTGAGAAGTTCTTGGAAATAGATAGTAGATCTAAGTTGATGCAGTTCTTAATGAGGCTAAATGATGATTTTGAGTCTATTAGGAATCAGATCTTGTTAATGGATCCATTACCAAATCTTAACAAGGCTTATTACATTGTGCAACAAGTTGAAAAACAGAAGCAAGTTACTCATCAAGTTAGTGATCCTAGTGCTTTTTTTGCTAATAACAATAGGGGGAATCAAAATGTCAAAAGAGATGCAAGAAGTGATGGTAAAAATCAAGGGAGTGATGGTAAGAAGACTTGTACTTTCTGCAATCAAGAAGGTCATGTGTATGAGCAGTGTTTTGAAAAATGGGGGTATCCTGATTGGTACAAAGGGAAAAAGAATAAAAGAGGTGGCAAGATGGCTGCACAAGTTGCTTCTGATTTCAGTCCTTATATGGCCAAGGATACACCATTTGATTTTGAGTTTGAAAATGACATGCAGAATGGAAAGGGTGAGTTTGATTAAAGAATGGTTGCATCTGTTTGTCAAGAAATGATGAAAATGTTTAGAGGAAAAGGTGTGGATCAAGCTAATGTTGCTAGTTCTTCAAAGCCTCATGCAGGTACATTTTTCTATGGTTGCAAGCCATATAGAGTGTACTCTTTTCATGTGTCCCTAAATATACTCTCAAAGCACTTGCAGTTAGATATAAGAGTTGATTGGATTGTGGATACTGGGGCTTCTGATCATATGTCACCTCATCTTCATTTGTTTCAGTCTATTAGGTTTCTTAAGAAACCTGTTAAGATAAGGTTACCTGATGGGACTAGCAAATGGGTAGAAGAAGTGGGTGATGTCCAAATTAATAAGTATCTAACTATGCACAATGTCTTCTATGTTCCTGACTTTCAAGTTAATCTTCTCTCAGTAGGCAAATTGCTTAAGACACAATGTCTTATAGCTGCTTTCTTCCCTACTATGTTTGTTTTCCAGGACCCTACAACTAGGAAAGTACTTGCAGTTGGAGAAGGTTATAACAATTTGTACATCTGCAAATCATTATCAGGATCATCTATTCTTCCTCCTTCATTTGAATTTCCTGTTTTCTCTTCATTTGTTCATAAGGATGTGTCAAAAATTATTGCTTTAGATCTTTTCCATGCTAGACTTGGACATACTTCTGTGTCCAAGCTAGTGCATGTTGATAGTTGTAAACATTCAAATGTTTCTCAGTTTGCTTGTGACACTTGTTCTTTAGCTAAACAATCAAGGTTGCCTTTTCTTGTGAGTCAATCTATGTCACTTATAGCTTTTGAGCTAATTCATGTTGACTTATTGGGTCCATATAAATCACCTCCTCTTAATAGGGCACACTACTTCTTCACTATTGTGGATGATTTCTCTGATACCATAACAAATTTAGAAGCGGAAGCAAATTGTAATCTTTATTAATGAGAAAATGATTACAAAGTTATGAAAGTGAAATGAGATACAGTGGGTTATATACAGGGGAAGAAGGAGCATGGGAGGAAGGAGCTAACTAACAAAACTAATTTTTAAACTATTTACATAACTAGTCCTTGTAGTTTGCTGAAGTTGATACTTTATATTCTACAAAGATTACCTAAGCGCATCAGTTTGAACAATAGGGGCATTGACTTGAACTTGGTTAGGTGCTGCGTTTGTGATGATGTACTTGTCTCTTGTCATCTAGCTGTAAAGGTTTGGAAAAATGTTCTAAATGGTGGAACCTCTTACACGAAAATGTTTCATGCCTGGAAGATGCAATTACCTTTTGCCTTATTGGCGCTATAGAAACAAATTATGAATATTGAGCTCATCTTCAACAAATGTTAAGCTTTATTATTCTAAGATTAACAATAATAGGCATATAAACTTATCTCTTAATTAGTTTGAGTGGCTCAAACACTTTGTAATTATTTTCTTTTTTAGCTTCTTGTTAGGATTTCTATAATATACGTTGTTCGAAAAAAATTGTTACAGTTTCTTCTGCTATTAACAAGGAGGTTTTGCCAGTGATCTAGTGCATGTTTCCAAACACGTATAAAAATTTTAAACTCTTGTAATTTATTAGACTGGTTTGGAGTGTTTTGTCAAGTCGTGTACGAAGTATATTGTTAGTCATATGTTTTGATGAGGCCCAAGTGGTATTTGTATAGGTTAAAGCCCAAGTAGTCTTTGATAGGGTTTGTGTACTATAAATACTGGTTTTGGTATTCAATAAGAGATATGTAACATTATTTTTTTCATAATCTTTGTAAAGGCTATGAAATTCTGGATCATATTATGCCAAAAGCTGTTAATGAAGGCTCTTCAAGTACTCCACCACCTCCCGATGCTGAGTAGTTAAAGATAGATACCATTATTATATCTTGTATTTTCATCACGTTGTCAAAGACTCTTCAACAACGTCTTGTTGTTGACAACCCTCGATCGGCCAAGGAAGCTTGGACCATCTTGGCCGATATCTTTCGAGATAATAAACGTACCTGCTCTATTGCTTTGAAGGCGGAACTTCGTTCATTGTAACTTGGAGAGTTGAGTATTGATGCGTATTTTCGTAAGATTGAGTCAATTGCAACCATATTGACTAGTCTTGGGTCGCCGATGTCCATTGATGATGTGATTACTTTCACGCTTGAAGGACTACCCGCCAAGTATGACAACCTCTCCACTATTATCGCTCATAGGGAGCCGTTTCGGGATCTCAAGACCGTTCGGTCTATGCTCACTACAGAAGAGATGAGGTTAAAGTCCCGAGTACACGATGCTTTTGTTGATTCTACATCGTCCTCGCCTATGGTGTTATTAGCAAACACCGGTTCTAATGGTCGGCGTTCTAATTCTTCCTTGGAAAAGGTAAATAAGCCGTGTTTTAAATTTAATAAAGGTTCATGTCGTTTTGGTTCATCGTGTAAATTTTTACATATTGGTGTGCATGGAAGTACTACTCGTTCCAATGGCTTAAACACCATACCATCTAATGTGTTGACCTCCACTGATATTACTATGTTGCAAAGTCTTTTGGCGAAACTTGGTTTTAATGGGCAGCAAAGTGGTGTTGGTAATTCGTGTGTCACAACTGCCATGAATCATATTGCATTGCATGCTTCTACAAATTCACAAAGTTACTACCCTGGTTATAGTTTGACACATTCACCACCCGGATACATAGGCCAGCCTCAGGCCCACTTCATCACACCGGCCCAACATATTCCCTTTGGATAGTTTACATACCTAGGGGTCACGACTTCTACCTTTGGACCCACTGGGGGTTCACCAGGTCAGTTTTTGACAAGGGGTCGGGTTCAGTCCGCTTTTATGCCTAGTTCAGCAGGGGTTCAACATGGGATAGTTCAGCAAGCTCAGCAGGGGGTTCAACAGGGGGTTCATCCATTGCCAGGGGTTAGTTTTTGACCGGTTCACCTGTGACAGGTCAAACCGGTTCAATAGGAGTTATGGAAGGTTCTTTTGGCTTCCTAGGTCAGGTTGGTCAACAATAGAGCGTGGATCCCACGGGTATTGAAACTACTTTGCCACATGTTTTTACTATTAGGACTTTACAGGATCCTGCATCCGGTAATTGGAATATGGACACATGAGCGTCGACACATCTTAAATGCCAATAATCTTAGTGATGTTTTTAATTCAAGTATTTATTCATTTGTTGCTGTTGGTGATGGGCATTCTATTCCCGTTACTAACTCTGGACATTGTATTTTGCCTACACCTTTTCGTCCTCTTCATTTAAATATTGTTTTAATTACTCCTAATATAGTCAAAAATTTGATTTCCATTCGTCAGTTTGTTTGTGACAATTATTTAACCGTTGAATTTGATCCTTTTGGTTTTTCTGTTAAGGACTATCAAACTCGTCGGGTGCTGCTCCGCTATGATAGCACTGGAGACCTTTACCCTGCCACGCATCCCTCTCCTATTCCTCAAGCCTATCTCACTAGCCAGTAGACGTGGCATCAACGACTTGGACATCCAGGAAGTGAAATGCTTCGTCGTGTTATGTCTAATAATTCCATTTCGTGTAATAAGGAGAAGTCTCCCGTGCTTTGTCATGCTTGTCAGCTTGACAAACACGTGAAACTTCCGTTTGTTAGTTCTTCTACTGTAGTTCAGTCTTGTTTCGACATTGTTCACTCGGATTTATGGGCTTCCCTAATTTCGAGTTTGTCTGGTTTATAAATCATCATACTTATTCAAAAATACTTTTCTGGGTATCGAACAAAATTTTTTGCTTAAACAAGTACTGAACTTTCAATTTCAGACTTTTTGTGGTACTAAACTTTTAATTTCGGACTTTTTAGGGTACTTTTGTGACATTTTTGCTCATGTATTTTTAATAATTTGAGAGTCAAAAAGTACAAATTGAAAGTTCAGTACCCATATAAGCAAAATATTTTGTTAAATACCCAAAAGAATATTTTTGAATACGTATTATGCTTTTTAGTGGTATTGTCCCCAATTTAACAGACCAAACTCAAGATCTATTCTCCAATGGTAGTAAATATTACAATGCGTTTGGTATGAGTATATAGGAATGAGGTTATGGGTTTCATAGTGATTAAAAGTTTTTGTTTAGTAAGCCCATGAATGAAATAAGTATATTATAGCCATAGACTCATTATCCACCAATTTGGTGTCTATGAAATCCATTCCATGAGCCCTACTTTTTTCTACTACAAAATTTAAATATCTATACACTTTTTCATATCATATTTTGTCATCCAAATATAAACAATCGTAATTACACACTTTTTCATATCAATTGTCATTTTACCTCATACCAAATTCGATACCTACCAAATCCGATACCTACTGTGATTCCTATCAACAAACCAAACGGCCCCTTAATTGCTGGTACAAGGTAATAGTGCAAATACTCGATATACACTAACTTATAATCAATTAGATGATACAAACATCGAAACACAAAAGGCTAGTGATTAATACAATGATCGATCTGGTGATGAATATAGAATACTAGTTTACTACATACATATATAATTTCAAATGAGTAATAGCACAAAGTCCAAAAAATTATACAACGGGACAGGGTCCATAGAACTAGGTATAGTGACATACTGACATATAGTCTTACATGAATGTATCCGTAATTTCATTGGCACTAACTAGAAAAATATTACAACCTAGGTTGCAGAAACGTAGCCTAATTCAGTGGCCTTCCCAATATTTTGTTCCGACTCTTGTTCAATTTCATTGGTTTCGGCATTGTAGTCAAAGTTTTTCGCGACAATGAGGAAGAAAATGAAGTTCACAAAGCTCAAAACCGTGTAAAATGCATAATAATAGTCTAGGTGAGACAAGTTAAGGTTGTTTAGGATCCAGCCTTCGTGTCCATTCTTCTTTGTAACATTAGCCACAGTCGATAGGATGAAACTACTAAGAAAATACCGACACCAAGAGTAGTTGTAAAATAAGCCGTCCCAAGACTTTTCATTCCTTCGGGTGCTTGATCATAGAAAAACTCTAGTTTTGCTACTTCTAAGAAACAATCGGCCACACCCATTAAAACGAATTGAGGGAGGAGAATGAATATAGTTAGTGGCACAATTTGTTCCTTTTTAACAATACCATGATCTTTAGCAACGCTTAGTCTTCGCCTTTCTGCAAGACTAGCGATACCCATCGTAATAATATGCAAGATTAATCCAATTGCCATTCGTTGCAACAAAGTTATACCCCTAGGGTTTTTAGTATACTTGCGTATAAAGGGAACAAAGAAGCGGTCATAAAGTGCAATGCTAATAAGCATGGATAGAGTAAGAAACACTGACAAACTAGCTGGTGGGATGTCGAAATGTGGGCCCATGGACCGATTTAAGGTTGTCCCTTGTTTTATAAAAAGAGTTTGAGTTTGGGCAAATAAGGTGCCAGGAATTAATGTGGCACATAAAATTGGTACCATTTTGATCATTTGCTTTGTCTGCTCAACTTGTGTCACTGGACATAGCTTCCATTCAGAAGCCGGTTCTTCAACCTTCACAGCAGCTTTGTCAAGGTATCTATATTTCAGGTTGTTTTACGGGTTAGGCATAGTAGTCATGCTAGAAAAATAATGTTAAAACGTTAAAAAATAACTACTTACCTTAACGAAGATGAATGGTCAATCCTATTCTTCCCGGGGCTAGAATACTCATCCAAACTCAGCTCATAAAGCTCTTTAGGGTCAAGTGGTACTATTGCATTTCTCTTTCTTATCGTTGCAACTAGTACTTTCGCCATCGTAGTAAACGGGCTTTCAGCTTTTGGCTTGTGCCTATAAATCGGTGTTCCAAATACAAACGCGATTATGGCCACAAGTAGAGATATTGTAGGGACACCGTACCCTAAGCCCCAACCGACGTCATCTTGAATATACACTAGAAATGTACTTGAGAATAGAGTCCCAAAGAAGATGCTAAACATCCACCAATTGAAGAAAGTGAGCTTATGAGCCCTTTCTTTGGGCTCAAAATCATCGAACTGGTCTGCACCCATTGTCGAGATGTTAGGTTTGGTTCCGCCTGTTCCAATTGCAATAATGTAGAGTGCACAATAAAAGATACCAACTTGGAACGACGAGGCCCTTTTATCACAGTCTTGGTAACTCACATGTTGGCCACATGATGGTGGCTTTAAGGATGGCAATGAAACGACAAGAGTCAATAAGCACATGCCCTGTTTGATAAGGGAAAATATTGTTAGTCATAAGAAGGCCATAACCAAGAACATCTGTGAGCTTAAACAAATTTTATTTTTGTAATTAAATCTGGATATGTAACTAAATGTACGGTTACTTGCGTCTAACACATGAACAGACATATGTTTATATATAGATGTTTCTAATTCATCTATCTCTTAGACACAGGACATATGCAAATTTTCTATGTCTAAACCTCTTTTGATATTGTCATGTGTCTCATTTTTTTTTATTTTTTTTGTTACATAAGAACTATTTTCCCTGTTAAAAAATTATACTGAGTATATATTACCATAAGATAAATGACAGATGCAACCATGAAAGTCCAATATCGTCCTAGGTATGTGTCGGCGATATATGCACCCAAAAGAGGAGTCAACCACACAGTTCCTGCCCAATTTGAGACATTGTTCGACGATTTCACAGTGCCTTCATGTAATTCTCGAGTTAAGTACAAGACCAGATTTGTTGCTATTCCAAAGTATGCCATCCTTTCACACACTTCATAGCCTGCAATTATGTTTAGCAAATCGTAACAAATGCTTGATCATATTGTTGTAATGTTTGAGAAATGTATATACGTTGATGACTTTATATGATTCTGTGTATGGTTCAGAACACACCAATACACATACCGGCAACATTACAAAATTCTAAACATACAACTCAATTTTTTTTTTTTTTTTTTTTTTTTTTTTTTTTTTTTTTTTTTTTAATTTTATTTTATGGCATGATCTATTAACTTTCATCGCACGAGATATGGCAAAGGCTAACTTGATTCCTCGCACGAGATATGGCAAAGGGCTAACTTGATTCCTCGCACGATAACACATGTGTTTCTTTATTTTCTCACCAAAAACTGAGTAATTCAAGGCAGCAAGAGATAATTATCATAGTTTATTACTCGTTGTATAATTTTAAAAGTGCCGCCAAATATATGTTGGTGACATCAATCGTTTTATGTGATTGAGATTTAACCAAGACCGAAGGGATTTCAGGTCAGGTTTGGAGACCGTATAAGCTAACTTGATTCCTCGCACGAGATATGGCAAAGGGTTAATTAAGTTGTGACTGTTCACCTTCAACCGTCAGTTCGTCACTTTGTTTACACTTCACATAATATAAACTGAATTTGGTCTTTCAAATGATTAAAAATTAACTGATACAGCAATTCTCTATGTTTCGTCCCTAGTGTTTCGTTGTTTAAAACTTAATTGAGTGTAACTTTGAATTATCCGATTGTCATATCGTGTAACCCAATGCCATAGTTTCATCAAGATACTATAATCTATAAGTGGATTTTGCACGAATCATAGTTTTTACCATGATTATTGGTTATTATAATCAATTCCAAACAGCACATTTGCAGCAATACATAACCAGCAAGTAATTCAGACAGAACACACATATATATATAGGTTTTATGAATCTCACCTAACATGAAGTAACATGCTCTCCATCTCCCGGTACGTGATCTTGAGACAGGTCTACCCTTAAGATCCGTAGTCCCATCTTGTGTAAAATTTTGCCCAATTCCCTTCTCGTATTCCATTGATCCCATTGCACGAACACGCAAGAAGTTAGAAATAGAGTATCTGTAAACTAAAGCATGTTGGGCATTTTATAGATGTCTCTATTCTTTTTTTTTTAGAACGGCAATTGAATTAGAAACGAGCAAAAGGCTAGAAGAGAAGTTACAAAAGATGGATAGAGCATTACATGCGTTATTAAACCACCCTATCCGGTTTAAACAAGAATTTTTACATCTAGAAGTAATCCAATTGAAGGACAAGAGCTTAATGTCATTGAGTAGGAGATCTTTGCTAGGCCGCTTGTTGGAAAAGACAATTAAATAATATTGAAACAATCTGTATTATTGGAAACCATAGTTTATAACTACATTGAACGGTATTCAATCATTTTCACATATTTCCATTTTGCTAGACTATGTTAATTTTTGACTCAAATGCTCTTTAAACATATTTATGATTTGTAGGAATAAAACTGATTTGTATTTATATCATTCAGACATTTAAAAAGTAAAAAACAAACAATCAACTTCATACATTTACATCTTAGATTCAGATTCAGATATGCGAACCCGATTTCAATTCAAAACTTTTTAATAAACAAACAACACCTAAATGTAGCAAACACGATTGAGTATGTAAATAAACAATTAGGCTAGTTTAGTGTATTATTTCTCTTTATTCAGTTCACCAATCTCTTCAATAATAAGAGAATTTCACAAATATATATATAAAAAAATAAAAAAAGAAAAAAAAAAAGGAAAAAAAACAAGTTAGAGAATTGCAATATTACAAAAGTTAGTGCATCTTTCTGCTTCCGTGGCAAAATTGAACATTTCTATTAACAAATTAAAAGTCAAAACTGAAGCACGATTTGATCAAACTATTTAATTATCGTCTAGTTTATAAAATGTGCTAAAAAATCACATGTGTCAATTTTGGAAAATAAAATTGAAAAATGAGGGGATAATAAATAAAACTTTAGCTTTTAAATTTTAAATAAATTATATTCTCTTAAGTATATTTATCAGTTTTCATATTTTTCTTAATAAGCTTATTAATTTATTAAATACCAAGTATACTTTATACTTTATAAAAAAAATACAATAATATGTTGTTGTTATTATAAATGTAATTATAGTTATATATCAAAGTAATGTATTTGCATGGAATTATAATTATAAAAAGAAAAGCACGAGTTACCATGATATGTGGATGAATACACGAGATTAATCATATACGAACGACTCATGTTATTCCTTTATATGAGATTTGGTAAGGATAACCGAAAAAGTATTATTTTTTTTTTAACTATATGCTTTCAATTATGACTTATTTTATTTTTTTATAAGTTTAAGTTGCACACAGGTTAAAAATCAGGTTATTATTAACAAAATTTTAAAATCTATATAAAGGCACGACCTGACGCATTACTATGAGATAAAAAAATAAATGATATTCTACATATTACAACGACACATATTTTTCAAGATCACTAAGTGATACTAAACACACATAATGTCTAGAACTTGTGCAACAAAAATCTTTATATAATTTTAATCAATATTAGCATATAATAAAAGAATTATGTAAAAACTCATGCGTGAATGGGTAGTATTAAAATTTCGATATATATAATTTTATAGAAAATTTTAAACAATACAAACCATGGATTAATAAATTGTCATGATATTTAACTTCAAAACGAAGTTATTAAAATATATGTGTTATACTATTTGTACAAACCCCGTACATGTACGAGTTTTAAAAAGAGTACCAATACTATACTATCATAAAAAGATATATTTTAGGAACACGCGAGTTCTAATAAGAGTACCACTACTATACTATCATAAAAAGATATATATTTTAGGAAAATTATGCTGACATAACATTAAGGATTATGTTTAATATGTTAGGACATGCATTCTATTTTTGAGGGATTGATATGCACACTTTGAGAATTGATTGGATACTCTATCTGTGCATTAAATTTTGTACAGCATTAAAACATTCTGCTTTAATTGCTTGTACTTTGACGGTACAAATAATTTTTTAGAGTGTGCAAATCATTAGCCACATTTTTGTACAACGTGAAATAATCACTCACCTTATACAAAGAACCACCAATATAGTATACAACTTATACAACTACTTATACATGTTTTCTTTAACCATAGCCCTTAAGTCTACACATACCAAAACCTTTTTCTTTATAATACCATAGTAAATATAGAAAACCAGCAAATCAAGTCTACACATACCAAAAACCATTTTCTTCATAATACCATATTAAATGTAAAAAACTAGCAAATCACTAGATGATACAAACATGAACACAAAAGGCTAGTGATTAATACAATGATCGATCTAGTGATGAATATAGAATACTAGTATACTACATACATATATAATTTCAAATGAGTAATAGCACAATGTCCAAAAAATTATACAACAGGACCGGGTCCATAGAACTAGGTATAGTGACATATAGTCTTACATGAATGTATCCGTAATTTCATTGGCACTAACTAGAAAAATATTACGACCTAGGTTGCAGAAACGTAGCCTAGTTCAGTGGCCTTCCCAATATTTTGTTCCGACTCTTGTTCAATTTCATTGGTTTCGGCATTGTAGTCAAAGTTTTTCGCGACAATGAGGAAGAAAATGAAGTTCACAAAGCTCAAAACCGCGTAAAATGCATAATAATAGTCTAGGTGAGATAAGTTAAGGTTGTTTAGGATCCAACCTTTGTGTCCATTCTTCTTTGTAACATTAGCCACAGTCGATAGGATGAAACTACTAAGAAAATACCCGACACCAAGAGTAGTTGTAAAATAAGCCGTCCCAAGACTTTTCATTCCTTCGGGTGCTTGATCATAGAAAAACTCTAGTTTTGCTACTTCTAAGAAACAATCGGCCACACCCATTAACGCGAATTGAGGGAGGAGAATGAATATACTTAGTGGCACGATTTGTCCCTTTTCAACTATACCATGATCTTTAGCAACGCTTAGTCTTCGCCTTTCTACAAGACTAGCGATACCCATCGTAATAATATGCAAGATTATTCCAATTGCCATTCGTTGCAACAAAGTTATACCTCTAGGGTTTTTAGTGTATTTACGTATAAAGGGAACAAAGAAGCGGTCGTAAAGTGCAATGCTAATAAGCATGGAGAGAGTAAGAAACACTGTTAAACTAGCTGGTGGGATGTCGAAATGTGGGCCCATGGACCGATTTAAGGTTGTCCCTTGTTTTATAAAAAGAGTTTGAGTTTGGGGCAGTAATGTGCTAGGAATTAAAGTGGCACATAAAATTGGTACCATTTTGACCATTTGCTTTGTCTGCTCAACTTGTGTCACTGGACATAGCTTCCATTCAGAAGCCGGTTCTTCAACCTTCACAGCAGCTTTGTCAAGGTATCTATATTTCAGGTTGTTTTACGGGTTAGGCATAGTAGTCATGCTAGAAAAATAATGTTAAAACGTTAAAAATAACTTACCTTAACGCAGATGAATAGTCAATCCGTTTCTTCCCGGGGCTAGAATACTCGTCCAAACTCAACTCATAAAGCTCTTTAGGGTCAAGTGGTACTATCACATTCCTCTTTCTTATAGTTGCAACTAGTACTTTCGCCATCCTAGTAAATGGGCTTTCAGCTTTTGGCTTGTGCCTATAAATCGGTGTTCCAAATACAAACGCGATTATGGCCACAAGTAGAGATATTGTAGGGATAGCGTACCCTAAGCCCCAACCAACATTATCTTGAATATACACTAGGAATGTATTTGAGAATAGAGTGCCAAAGAAAATGCTAAACATCCACCAATTGAAGAAAGTTAGCTTATGGGCCCTTTCTTTGGGCTCAAAATCATCGAACTGGTCTGCACCCATCGTCGAGATGTTAGGTTTGGTTCCGCCTGTTCCAATTGCAATAATCTAGAGTGCACAATAAAAGATACCAACTTGGAACGACGAGGCCCTTTTATCACAGTCTTGGTAATTCACATGTTTGCCGCATGATGGTGGCTTTAAGGATGACAATGAAACCACAAGAGTCAATAAGGACATGCCCTGTTTGATAAGGGAAAATATTGTTAGTCATAAGAAGGCCATAACCAAGAACATCTGTGAGCTTAAACAAATTTTATTTTTGTAATTAAATCCGGATATATATAACTAAATGTATGGTTAGTTACGTTTAACACATGAACAATATATTGATAATAAGACATATGTTTTTAGACGTGTCTAATTCATTTATCACTTAGCTTCGACACAGGAAATATGCAAATTTTCTAATGTCTAAACCTCTTTTGATATTGTCACGTGTCTCTTTTTTTTTTTTTTTTTTTTTTTTTTTTTTTTTTTTTTTTTTTTTTTGGGTTTACATAAGAACTATTTTCCCTGTTCAAACATTATGCTGAGCATATATTACCATTAGATAAATGACAGATGCAACCATGAAAGTCCAATATCGTCCTAGGTATGTGTCGGCGATATATGCACCCAAAAGAGGAGTCAACCACACAGTTCCTGCCCAATTTGTGACATTGTTCGACGATTTCACAGTGCCTTCATGCAATTCTCTTGTTAAGTACAAGACCAAATTTGTTGCTATTCCATAGTATGCCATTCTTTCACACACTTCATAGCCTGCAATTATGTTTAGCAAATCTTAACAAATGGATGATCATATTGTTGTAATGTTTGAGAAATATGTATACGTTGATGACTTTATATGAGCATGTATATGGTTCCAAACACACCCATACACATAGCGGCAACATTATAAAATCTAAATGTACAACTCAATATTCATTTTTTTTTCCTGATTTATGGCATGATCTATCAACTTTCATCGATAATACATGTGTTTCTTTATTTGCTCACCGAAAACTTAGCAATTCAAGGCAGCAAAAGATAATTGTCATAGTTTATTACTCGTTGTATAATTTTAGAAGTGTCACAAAATATATGTTAGTGACATCAGTCGTTTTATGTGATTGAGATTTAACCGAGGCTGGAGGAATTTCAGGTTAAGTTGTAATATGGGTTATCAGGTTTGGAGACCGTATAAGCTAACTTGATTCCGCGCACGAGATATGGCAAAGGGTTAATTAGAGTAAATTGCATAAATTGTTCCTAAAGTGTAGCCAAATTGCATGTTTCATCCCAAACGTTAAGAAAGTGCAAAGATCGTCCTTGTGGGGAAACCTTTGGTGCAAGTATCGTCCTTGTGAGGACGATACTTACACCAAAGGTTTCCTCAAAAAGGACGATACTTGCACCAAATTAAAGGCTTTCCGACATGGACGATCCTTGCACTTTCGTAAACGTTTGGGACGAAACATGCAATTTGGCCAAACTTTAAGGACGATTTATGCAATTTACTCGGTTAATTAAGTTGTGACTGTTCACCTTCAACCGTCAGTCTGTCACTTTGTTTACACTTTATATAATATAAACTGAATTCGGTCTTTCTAATGATAAAATATTAACTGATACAGCAATTCTCTGTGTTTCGTTGGTTAAAACTTAATTGAGTGTAACTTTGAATTATCAGATTGTCATATCTTGCCCAACGCCATAGTTTCGTCAAGATACTATAATCTAAAAGTGTGTGGATTTTGCACGAATCATAGTTTTTCCATGATTATTGTTGATTATTATCAATTCCAAACAGCACATTTGCAGCAATACATAACCAGCAAGTAATACAGACAGAGCACACACATATATATAAAGGTTTTATGATACTCACCTAGCATGAAGTAACATGCTCTCCATCTCCCGGTACTTGATCTTGAGGCAGGTCTACCCTTAAGATCAGTAGTCCCATCTTGTGTAAAATTTTTCCCAACTCCCTTCTCGTATTCCATTAATCCTATTGCACGAAGACGCAAGAAATTAGAATTGAAATAGAGTATCTGTAAACTAAAGCATGTTGGACATTTTATAGATGTCTCTTTGGACATTTATAGATGTCTCTATTCTTAGAACTTTGTTAAATAATATTGAAACAATCTTACGCATTATTGGAAACCATAGTTTATAAGTACATGTACATTGAACAGTATTTAGTCATTTTCACATATCTACCCTTTCTCTTATACATAGCAAGGGTACTAATCATTATGCCATCTTCATTGGCTTCTTTTAATTGGAATTTAGCTAGAATTGTCGTTGGTGATCTTAGCATGCAGATCCATGAGGAGACATGTTGCGTACTTCAATTGACTAAAATTTGCATATATAGACAGCAATCCGGCAACTTTTGATTCCATTAGCTAGTTACTAGAAGAATATCGAAAAATGCTTTCTGTGATCTGGCACGTGTCTCGGCTGATGTTCTCTTCTTTGAGGCGTTGTTTGGTCGAGGAAAAATTGATCAAGTTGCAAAGAGGAAGATGGTTAAGTTATACAAGGCTATTTTGTGTCTATGTACTTAGTTACACTTAGAGAGCATGTTCATAATAGTTTCAAGTTGCTTAGTTGTTTGTGATGATCTTCACAAGGCCATGTAAAAAAAATATTGTATGAATGACAAACCAGATGTGACGAATTGAATTATATCGACTAAGTTTTCACAACTGAGTTGATTTGGATTATATTTCCATCACTTGGCTGAAATATAAATAGTTAGCTAAAAATAAAATGGGTCAAACAAGGTGAAAAATCAGAAGTACTGCTAGCTTGTAGCGTATACATAGTTAGTATGCTTTCCAAAAAAAAAATTGTAATTATCGTAAATCTGTTTAGCAGTCAAAATATATTAATGGCCTTATAACTCGAACTATGAGTAGTAGTTAATATTATTGCCTCATTATTATTTTTATAAGTTGCCCCTTTCACATGCATAGGTGACGTATCTGTGACCGTGGAATAGCGTATTTGAATATTTTTATCGTACTGATCTATCAAGCTTTTGTTTATGCATATATCTTTGTTTCACGTTTTATACACATTTAAGTATGACCTGTCCAGCAAAACTCAGACTGCAGACATAGACACTATTACAAAGATATTATGACGAGGTCTATAATCTAATGAATCATTGACCATGACTCTTCACGATTTATGTAAATTTGATTAATTGTAGTTATCATCTATGAATTATGATGAAATGAATATGACTGATTACTGGTTTAATATATATATATATATATATATATATATATATATATATATATATATATATATATATATCTTGATTATAAGTCGAAAAAAAGAAAACATATAAATAACCTTCACCACTCTCGTGTTATAGTGTTAATGGTTTGTACAAATTTGACCGTGTAATGAAGAAATTGATTGCGGATTTATTTTATAGGTATGTGTCTCATACAAGATTATTAAGGGATTATTCTTATTTTCGAAGAAATAAGCTACTTAAAATATAAGCTTTGTTTGTCAGATAAAACTTATAAAAAATTAATATATTTCATAATCTCTGAAAATTAAATCATACTTCATAATGTAACTTATAAAAATAAATTCTTTTTATAATCAATCCCTCCATCTCTATCTAAAATTCTATCTTCAATTTCATTAACAATTATTTTTACCAGACATACTATTAAAACAATTATGTAAAACACTTGTAATGTATATATTGTAGAGTTGAATTATTTTACATCCTTTAATTTTCATATATTCTAAAGGATTAATCCTCACAACACACATCATTTGATCTAATTATCCAAATTAAAAAAAAAAAAAAAAAAAAAAAAAAAAAAAAAAATCACTTCCACCTTTCCCCCCCTCCCCTTCCCTCTTTTTGATTAAAACTGACTTTCACCATTTTTTTAAATAATATATCTCAAAACCGTTAATTGTTAAACGAAACTAATTAATGCTTGTGACAAGCATTTAATTATCTTTCAATAAAGTGACACTTTCATATACTTTCGACATTTTTTTTTCTCGATGCATTATTTTGCTTGATATATTACATGTGATGTAATATTAATATGTAAGTTCGAACACTCAACATGTTGTTGTAAATTTGACATAAGTATTTGTGTAGAACTCCAAATGATTCATCGTTTTCTACATTTAAAAATTCAAATTCTTAGTTTTTCAACCATATATCACACATAATTTTTGAACTTTCAAATTATTACAATTTATTAATCATAGAAGTTGAAGAAAATATATGATTTTTCTTATATTCAAACACGCCTGATATATCACTTGTGATATAACACTTATTTTTAGATTCGGATATTGACATAAGTATTTTTTTCGGTGCAAAAAATGGTGAATCTTTTGGAGTTGTATACAAATACTTATTGCCCATATTACAACGACATGTCGACATGTTTAGTGTTTGAACTCATATACTAGTGTTATATCACATGTAATATATCAAATGAGTTCGAATATCAATTTTTTCTTTCTATTTTCACCAACTTTTATAAATTAACCATATTGATTTAGAGGTTTAAATATTATGTGTGATATATGGTTGGAAAGCTTAGAATGTATTTTTCAATGCAAAAAGTTGTGAGTCTTTTGGAGTTCTATATTAATACTTATGTTCATTTAAGACAACATATTGAGTCTTGGAACTTACAGAAGTGTTATATCATATGTGGTACGTTAAACGAGTTTGACTTTAAAAAAATGTCTTTTATTTTCTCCAACTTCTTTGAATAAAGTGTATTGATTTAGATGTTTACAAATTATGTTTGATATATGGTTACAAAGCTAAGGATGTGTATTTTTTTATTTTTTTTTAATACCAAAAGTCTAAAAACGATTAATCGTTTGAAGTTATATATATATATATATATATATATATATATATATATATATATATATATATATATATATATATATATATATATATATATATATGCTTATTTCACAACATTATGTTGAGTGTTCGAACTTACAAGTTAATGTTATATCACATGTGATACATCAAGCGGATTTGACTATTAAAAACTATTTTCTCTAACTTTTATGAATAAACTGTATTGATTTGTAAGTTAAAAATTATGTGTTACAAATGGTTGAAAAACTAAAAATGTGTATATTTCAATGCCAAAAAACGATGAATTATTTAGAGTTTTACACAAATATTTATACTTGTTTTAAGAAAGCATGTGAAGTGTTTGAACTTAATGTTATATCACATGTGATATATCAGGCAAAATACTGCACTGATATAAAACAAGAACTCAAAAAAACAAGTTTGTCGAAAGTATATGAAAGTGTCCCTCTATTGAAAGATAACTAAATGTTCGTCATGATTGTATAGGTTTTTTTTTTTTTTTTTTTTTTTTTTTTTTTTTTTTTTTTTTTTTTTGAAGGCTATAGTTTATGTAGGTTAACGGTGAAATATGTAATTTTTTTTTTTTTTTTAATAAAAGGGTGAAAGTGGGTTTTAGTTAATAATATTAATTAGTCACCTCTTTTTTTCAATTTATAAAATGAGTGATTGATACTGGAAAATAATATTCCATATTTGAACTTATAGTTATTTATCTAAGAATAAGTTCTTAAAAAATTATATAAGAAAAATAATATGATTAACACTCATAAAAATTATCTGAGAAAAATAATACGATTGACACTCATAAAAATAATACGATTAACATCCAAATCCAATGGCATCATCAAACAAGTAAGAGTGACAAAATTTGATGCTCGGCCGGTTGTGTAAATCATGCACATCGCTTTCGAGTTTTAAAGGAAAAGATTATTACATTTGAAAGGTTTGTTACTTAAAAGTTTAAACTTTAAAGGCTATGATCAAGCTTATTAGAAATCCAGAAAAATAAATCGCATAAAAATGTGTTGCATTTTAAGCCAAATTTAAATTTAGAGTATTCATTTTTTTCATCAAAATTAATGTATATAAGTTAACGTTTTTTGCAATATAAAGTCTTTTTATCTATTGAAAGAGGTTAAAAATTATAATTTTGACTGAAATAAGTTTTAAATGTCAAATGGTTGATATATCACATCGCTGACTAATTAAACCAAAAATTGCCAACAACGATTTATGAAAAATCGAAAGACTCGCAAAATTCGGTCAACATATAAAAGTGTTTGTGTTAAAAAATAATGCGTTGAACAAACATGTACCAATGTAAATCTGGAATTCTTTGCTTAGAACTAAAAAAGATGTAAATAAAATCTATTAAAAATGACACATGTTATCTTGATTGAATGTGTTATTTGTTCAACTATTAGGCTACTAGGCAAGGATAGGTGAAGGCACCACCATTTTGCCATGTCATTGGTTATCCTCCTTGCCCTCTTGTCCACTTCATGTGAGACCACAAAAACCATAACAATTGGTGATCTGTTAACTAAATGAAAAAGAAAGAAAAGGGCCCCATTTAGTGAGGTATATTTATATAAAGTGGGTATTTAATAAAAGATGAAGTTGGATATAACCTTGACTACTAATTAGTGAAAGTTGGTGAAGGGAAGCTAGTGAGAGGAGAGAGAAAGCGGAGGTGGCGCTGAATTGTCAGGTGAAGCCACCACCTCCTTCCCACTAGTCTTACTTGATACTATAAAACAAAAGGGAAATTCGTTTTACATGGATAGAGGGGTAAATGTAATGTGAAATCTTTAAAAACATACACATCGAAATCTCAAAAGATATATAACTCCACTCTCAATTGTCTTGTATGATAAATGGAATAACATTAGGAGCTGACACTTAAAGTATATATAGACATAAAGACAAGCAGCAGTAAACTATTTTACAAATGGAAAGTTTGCCAAAATGATTTTGTTCTTTAACCTTTACACAAATGGATGAGAGTTCAATTACCACCACAAACATAAATATTTTGTATATACTTTATACGGAAATTACATTTTTTTATCAAGTGAAACCATGCATTCTCTAAGAAATTAAACTTCATACACAAACTATAGACATAAAGACAAGAAGCAAGCCCACTCTAAATGGCGTATTGCATATTAACTCTAGTGTTTAGAAACCATAAACAAAACAGGATTGAGAATCCCTAGGTACACTAGACACTAAGCACAAAAATCCTAATATAGAATATTGGTCTCCAGAAGACAACAAATATGCATAAAGCAATGTAGAGAATATACCCTAATGGGTGACAACACCATCTTACATGAAGTTGTTGTCTATAATACCACAACTATATTATTCCCCACATCATGACAATCTTGGTGATTACCTAACGAGCCTTGCTACAACGTCCTATTAAATCCTCCTACAAATCCTTCTACACTCACAATAATAGTAAATAGTTTTTTTTCACTCATTCTCTCTCTCTCCATCCATACCGTCAGTTCTGCCACTTGGCAGAATCTTCTGAGTAGACAGTTTTGTAGGAATTTAGTAGGAGCCTTTAGCATTTTTGTTAGCTAACTGGTTGGCTATAATTAATTCTGTATATTCAAAATTGTTGTATATCCAAACAATGAGGTTTAGTGAAAAAGACAAAAATCATAGGATACCTTGAAAACACGGTCATGTAGAAATAAATCCAACAGACTAAGATTAGTGTGATCTTTTAAGCTTGACATACTCATTGAGTCGGGTGAGTGCTTAAGAGCTGCCAACATCTGCAGTACACCATAACAAATTAGGAATATCTATACTACTTATAAAGCATTTTGACCAAGGTTGTCAGGATCGGGATCCTACCTAGGATCGTTTTCTGCTTCACAAGATCGGGATCGTAGATCGGATCGGGATCGTAAGATCCTATGAAAATGTTTATATTATTGTATAAGAGTTGTAGTTTTATACTTTTATAGAATATTTTATATGATAAATGAATTTAAATGAATGATAAAAGAAAAAACAATAAGAAACATGAGCTTCTAGTAGGATCGGATCGTTCACGATCCTACGATCCTCTGTGCGATCCTACGATCCTACAACGATCTTGCTCCCCTCGAGATAAAAATATGGGCTTGTAGTAGGATCAGATCATTTACGATCCTACGATCCTGCGTGCGATCCTACGATCCTATACCGATCCTGATAGAATTAACATCCTACTATGATCCTGCTCGTTTTTTATATGTAGGATCGTACGATCCTACGATCAGGATCGCGATCCTGACAACCTTGATTTTGACACTTCCCTCTTATTAATTTTTTAAGATTTCTTAAAATAGATTTTTAAGTAAATACAAGTAAAGAAGGATCATTTACAAGTATTTAAAGCACAAATAAAACTAAATAAAACACTATTCAACACATATAATTAATACACAATTTAATTCACCCCTTCACCAAAATATACAACTATTTAAACAAAATGTACAATCTAATTAAGCTTCTAAAACAAAAGCCAAACTCTTAAAAATAAAGCCATCATTTCAATTCTAAAACATAGATATGAGAAAACTTTTGCTTCCACCAACTTCAAACAATTTCGAATCATAAAAAAGAGCACATATAAAATAGAGTTTAAGTAATACATTCGATTAAACCATTTGTACAAACATCTAATATACAAAGTCTATAGAAGTTACATGATTTTTCTTTTGCCATGCTATAGCAGTTGCGTGTTATTGTCGATCAACTGGTTAACATAATAACATTCATTCAATAACCATGCACAACTCATAACAGTCGCATGTTACTGTCTCATATCCACAACAAAAAGTAGCCAACAGAAAACAACTGCAAAAATATCACGGTCAATCTCCTTAGATACAAAAAACCACAAAAAAAAAATAAAAAATAAAAAATAAATAAATAATCCTTCTCAAGATCTTAAACGAAAAAAAAATCAAATAAAAAGATCTCGGGTTTGGTTTTTGAATTAATCATATCTTTAAAGGATCCAACACAATCAATCATCGATCTATTGAAAACAAGAACCAACAAAACCATAATTACAAAGCCACAGTTCAAGCCTTGTGTCATTGATTTGTGTGGTTCCGGATCTTGAAGCCAACACATAGACGAAACAACGGGATCTTGAAAAGGGTTTGTGTTTCGAAATCAAGATCTCGGGTTGATTTTGCACTATTGACCTTGAAATACAAAATTAAAGATCTCGGTTTTGGTCATCAACTCATCATCAATATTTTTGTATCAAACCAAAACGAAAACTAACTCACACTCACATGGTTCGTGACTTATATCGCATGAGTGCATTAATATTTTTATATGAAATAGTATCCTATTGCTTAAAGATATTACAACAAAAAATATATCTTTTTCTATAAAGTTATCGTCACGGTAATCATATAATAGCAAAATATTATTCGCCAAAATTGTCAATCATACGGTACCCACCGCCGCAACGCGCGGGTACTTTGCTAGTCCTTTTGGAACACAAAAATTATAAATCATTAGTGCAGGGACTTCTATTTATCTTTTGTATTAGTATAGGGTATGTTGTGTAACATTGTGTGGCTTGTGACAGCATAACACTATCACAACACTTGTATAATTGCGATAGCATGCTTGACAATTGTATGGATATAAATACCCCTACCTCATGAGTTATGAGGTGTTTTTTCTTCTTTCTATCAATGTGTGACTTTATTTATTTCTCTCATTTCTCTCTCTAAACTAAAGTGTCCATACCCACTTTATCTCACTAAGATTAATAGAGTAGACGTGATATTATTGGAACACAATTCGGATCAAGAGCCAAATATGTTCGTTGTTTCACGTAGTTGTGTTTTAGTTTTGTTTCAATCTTCATTAGTAGTAAAAGTTTTGGTTTTTATAATTCAAGAACTTTCTCTCTCTAGAATAACTGTACTTTCATACGTAGTATCAAGATTACTCTTAAACGTGTTTAATCTTATAAAACGTGTGTTAGGATAACATATTTGAAGAAAAAGGAAGAGCTTTTATCATTCTATATAAAAAATTTATGAATTTGATGAAGATTTAGGCTGAAAAGTGGTTTAAGGGTTTTTGAAAAAGAGTATTTTTGTTCTCGTAAAAATAGGGTTTAGCATTTTGTTCATAAAATTTGTTCTCAAAATTAAGGGTTTTGTTGCAATAGTTGGCTTAGAAACAGTTGTGATAGCTGTTTTTGATTGCGATAGGTGACTGCGATAGCAGTTGGTTTGAGTTGCGATAGCAATAGTTTGGATTGTGATAGTTGCTTTGCGAAGCTTTTGGTTACCCACTGTTTACGAAAGAAAACTCTACCCAAGTCACAAGGAATTGTTGCGATAGGCCTAATATTGTTGTGGTGGAAGAAGTTTTGCGACACCTGATCTTCCGAGACTTACTGTTACTCACGTTTTGTGAAAGAAAACTCTGTCCAATTTTCTCTAGAAAGTTGCAATAGTTACTGTTCACAAGACTTTGTTGTGATACCTTGACTTAAAGACTTTTATTTAATTTTAAATCCTTAAAAAGATTAAAAATTATTAATAGACTTTAATCATTTAAATATCACAATATAATTCCAAACACTCAACCATCTCAACTTAAACAAACTAAAACACCACTTCCAAACACAAACAACATCTCATATCAAAGATCCACCATCACAATGTCTAATATTCACAATGTATTACTCTATGGCAATGAATCAAGACCACACATGCTACTCCCGGGAACTTACACTGATTGGAGGAGATTAAGGTTTAAGCTAAAGATCACAAATCATGATGATGCAGAACTCTTGCTTAAATCAATCCAAGATGGTCCATATAAAAGGAAATTTATTGCTGATTAAAGCACACCAAGGATGATAAGACTACAAACTGATGAAGATTTGAATGACACTGAACGTGGTCAATACACTACTGACATTAAAGCAAAATTCTTTATCACATTAGCTCTTCTAAATGAAATTTACATGAATATGGATTATCAAGACAGTGCTCATGACATGTGGACAATTCTTGCCTCTACGCATCGTGAAGAAGAACTTCAACTCATTAGACAAGAAATCCTAAGAGAAAATTACTTTCATATGGATCCTTTGCAAACCATTATCCCTGCCTCACCATCACACAATCATAAGACTCCATCCCAAGTTGTTGACCATGGTTCTATGAATTATACCCTGGATGGATTCTATTACACCTCTCCAAATGAGTCGGTCATCATTCCAAGATACCATCCCATAACCATTCATGATTATGAGAAATCACTTATGAACAATATGGTTAAGCTTGGAAATGAACTCACTAAAGACTCTTCTCTTAAAGACAAAAACAAAATGGTTGATATTTCTGATTACTCAAGACATAACAACAAAAGCTTGGCAATGGCCCCGGAGATAGATTATGAATGTGAGCTTGATGATGAGTCACTCAATTTCATGGAGGATATAGATGATGAAGTAGAAACCTTAGGACCAAGCATGGCATTTAATGGCACGCATTGAAGATGTGGTTGGTATGGACACAACAATGGATGATGTCTTTGAAGCTTAAGATGAGGATGCAACTCCAAGCTATGACACTGATGATGAAGAAGATGACACTCTTTTCAACAAGGTACACATATCAGATGCTTGTGATAATGATGATCTTGATGAATTCATACATGGTAACATTCGTACCATTAGTAAGACAACTAAAGTTAACATACGTAATGAAACATCTACAAGTGCTACTCCCCAGCAATGTTTTAAAAAGCGCGCCTAAGGCGCGCCCACTCCCTAAATCCCACAAGGCTCTAGCCTTTGGGATTTTTTCAGATCGAAGCTCACGACATGCATGAATCCCGTAAAAATCTTTGCGCCTTAGGGATTTTTGCACTTTTGCGCCTTGGGGATTTATGCGCCCAGAAGATGTAACGGGGTTTTGGCCTTTTTTTTCTTAATAACAAGATACATTTTGGGCTTACATGTTATATACATTGGGCCCTTTAAGTTATAAAGTATCTAATAACCCTAATATTTTAGAAAATAACTAAAAAACACAATTAACAACTAAATATATATTTTTTGTAATCTAATGTCTAAGAATAGTAGCTTATTAACATATACAAATGTTGTTTCTTTAGTGTTACGTGTTACCAAACAACTATAGATTTTTTGCTGTTGATAGTTGATAGAGTTACATGGTAATTTGTTAAATTTTATAAGTCATAAACTCATATATTGTAATGTATATTCAGGGATTTAGGGTAGTTCATGGATTCTGATATGTTGCTTGTTTGATATTTTGGGTTTAAATGCAAGCTTTGTTAGATGTAATAACTATTAAGTGGCATTATGCATTGAATATTGATATTTTTGTGTTATTTAAGTTGCATAATTTGTCACATATGTTATAAAAAACCTAAATGTATAGTGCGCCTCATATTTATGAAACCCGTGCCTTGGTTTGTGCCTCGACTCGAGGCTCTTTGACCCCCTTTGCACCTTAGTGCGCCTTGAGCCTTTCAGAACATTGCTACTTAGTTATCTACTAATAGTAACAATTGCAATCATGCATCAACAAGTCAAGATCATGTTGATACGCTTCAAAACTATGCCACTATTTAATCTCAAATTCAAAATTATGCTAACTTGATAAAACTAAAACAAGATAAAAGTGCTTCTTTAGAAAAGAAAATCAATGAAATGTTATATGAAGAGTAGTCTGAACGACCACTAGTGCTTAAACGTCAAATTCTAGATTTACAAATGAGATTTTTATTTTCAAAAGAAATATTTCAAATTTTGAAAACATTAAAAAGAATTTTGAAGATGAATTTTCTAAACTTAAAGAAGAAAAAGCTAATTGTATTCAATGATTAACTAAAGCTGAAACTAAACTTCAGACTATGTACATGTTACTTCCCAAACCAGATTCAGTTATGGATCGAAAACAGGGTCTTGGTTATACTAAACCATCTTATTTTGATATGGTTAAATGTCAAACACCAAGTTTGTATAATGCTGATTCCATGAGGCGTGATACCTTCAAAGATTACATGTTTGTTCCTAATGACATCTCTCAAGAGGAAATCCAAAAACGTTTAAATGTTAATCAAATGAAAACCAATTTCTCCTACTTTAGTGCCGATTATGGTTTGATAAATAAGGAAAATGATCTTTCAAGAAAACCAAAAAATGTTAAACATCATGTGGATCAGATTTCTGAAAACCCATATGATTCTAACAAATATGAGAGTTTAGCGAGAAAAACTTTTTGCAATCTAAGAAATCAAACGGATGAACTTTTGAGATCCAATTCTTATGAAGTGGATGTCTTAAGGGAAGTCAAGAAACAGGTAAAAATATTTATCGAGCCTCCCGTGAATAGAATTAACGATCAATTTAAAGCCTTTGAAGAGGCATTGATTTCTGAGATGCTAGCTGATTTAACTTACATCACATCTCTTGAAGATGAATATGACATTCTCAGCTTAAACTCTGACATTCGAAAAGAATGTTTTCTAAATCAAATGGAATCAATCAAACCACAATTTGCTTTAAATGAGGAGAACATTGAAGAATTGGAAAATAAACAAACGTCTTTAGCAATATAAAACCTTTTACTCACAGAGAGTCTAAGAGAATGTTTGCAAAAGAATATTGAGTTGAAAGAGAAATTGTCTTGTCGTACTGCTAAATTTGAAAACTCTTGTACTAAACTTGAAAAAAAAATCTTTAATGTTTGAAGTAAACTGGCAACAAAAAATTGAAGAAAACAAATACGACAATCTTTCCTACAAAAATTCTTTGAAAATAATCTTAAAAGAGAACGACGAACTCAAATATAAAGTGCTTGATTTGATGAAAAACAAGAATCATGAGTTTGTTGCTTCACGACAGTTGGATAATCAAAAATTTTCATTCTTTTCAAACCAACCAACCTTTTTGGCAAATCAAAAACAAAAAACTCATACTCTTGAGCCAAAACAAAAAGAGGTTTTATCTAATCCTAAAGTAATTGCTCCCGGTATGTATCAAATTGGATCTACTTCTATGAGAACACCATATGGTTCAAATGACATGATTCATAACAAGGAATTAGAATTAGCTAGGAAGCAAGCATTACTTAGTAAGGATATGCCTCTAGATGCACCAATGTGTTCTTTGACTCCTCCCCCTATAGAAAAGAAACCCAAAGAGTCAAAGCATCATAAGAACAAGAATCGTAAGAAACTGAAATTAGCTCAACATGATCAAATTACACAATCTCCTAACACATATTTTCTTTTTGATCCAGGTTTAGACACTACTTATAGCAAAGAGATACCACCTAAGAAATGTGCATTGAAGACTAGTGCCTCTCAGCCTAAAATTGTAGAAAAACCTAGACATTTTAAAGCTTTCAATAAAAAATGCTCTAAGCGAATGGATGACTGTAATGACTTAAATGCATGGATCTGTTGCTTCTAATAGCAAGCATGCATGTTTTAATTCTGTTGCTTATAATTCTGCTTCTTATGATTGTGTGCATGATACTTTGCATTGTGAAAATGTAAATGCCAACACCACTAGGACTACTTCACCAAATCCAAAAAATCATAAGCAAAAAAGAAAAATTGGCATGGATCCCAACTGGTAGAATATTTGAATATCATGAGTTATTCCCTAGATCCTGCTTTAAGGGGAAACCCACCAGAAGAGTGTTCAAACACGTAGGTTATAGATGGTAACTAGTTAAGAAGCAACATGAATGTAGCACTACTATAATAGAAAGGTTCAACCCAGTAGGTTTGCATTCTGTATTGTCTAACTGCGTGGAACCACTTTAACAGCGGGTTCCAAATTTTCTGTTTCTTGCTTTGATATGCAGCTTGTGCAAGTGTGCCTCTGGTACCTCAACTCGGGGTGCACCCGACATATGATAGGGAACAAGGCACTGCTCAAGAACTTCGGGCCAAATTCTAGGGTATAGTGCGTTTTGGGAATGATCACATTGCTACAATCACCAGCTATGAGGATCTCATTCATGATAAGATCACAATTCAAAGAGTCTACTTTGTCAAAGGATTAGGTCACAACTTGTTTAGTATTGGCCAATTTTGTGATAGCGGTTTAGAAGTGGCATTCAGAAAACATTTGTGTATTGTTCGCACTCTTGAAGGCGTTGATATTCTCAAAGGTTCCAGGGATTCGAATCTATACCAAATTGCACTTAAAGATATTACATCACCAAAACCGATTTGTTTGCTTGCAAAAGCTGCATCATCACAAGTCTGGCTATGGTATCGTCGATTCTCTCATTTGAACTTCAGAACTATAAATGACCTTGCTCAAAACAACCTAGAAAGATCATCTTTATTCAGCGTGAGAATTACGGAAGATGACACGTGCAACACTTAAATCTAAATCCGAACCTAGTTCCATTGCTCCATTGCATTTATTGTGTATGGATTTGTGTGGCTCAATGCACGTTGTAAGTAGAAATGAAAAGAAATATATTTTGGTTATTGTGGATGACTACACATGGTTCACTTCGGTTCATTTTCTTGCTGTAATCATCAAGTTCATCAAAAGAGTACAACTTGGTATGCAAGCTCAAGTCTGATACATAAGAATAGACAATGGAACGAGTTCACGAATCGGATTCTTCAAAATTTCTTTGATTGACTTGGAATTACTCATCAGAGATCTGTGGCTTACACTCCTCAACAAAATGGTGTAGTCGAAATACTAAACCGCACATTAGTAGAAGCTACAAAAACAATGCTAACCTCTGCTAATCTTCCGTTAAATTTATGGTCTGAAGCTGTGTCAACTGCTTGTTTCACACAAAACCGATCTAACATTAATAAACGATTCAACAAAACTCCATATCACATCATTCACATACGTAAACCTGATGTAAAATACTTACACACTTTTGGTTGTCTGTGCGACCCTCTAAATGATCATGAAGACATTGGTAAGTTAAAAAGGAAAAGGGGATGTAGGAATTTTCCTTAGATATTCTACACAATTAAGTGCATATCATATCTACAATCGGAGAACAAAGTTGATACAAGAGACAATCCATGTTCACTTCGACGAAGTAGAATAAATTGCTTCTGATCATGTCAGTTCAGAACCTGTGCAAAAGACTATGACTTCTGAACAAAACGGTTCAAAACTCGCACCAAAACCAACATCATCAACACCGAAACCTAAACATATTCAAAAGGAAATGTTAGATGGATTGTTTAAGAACTTCTATGATGAATCATGTGGAGGAAATAAGATGATGGTGTCTACAATATCCGCTGCAACTCCGATTATCAAAGTTAATCATCAAGAAGACATACCATCTCCCGTATCCGGTTCATCAACAACTACTTATGAAGATGTTGATCCACTACTAGATACCCCTCCAATCATACAGATTCAACAAGAACTTTCACCAAACAATACCACTCCAACCTCCAACGATAATGTTGATGATCAAATAACTACCAATGCATCGTCTGAAGAGGAACCATTTATAAACTCATAAATGCATTGAAATGGATTCTAAAGAACAAGCTTGATGAAGACGGTGATGTAATCAGAAACAAGGCTCGTCTTGTTTCCATAGGTTACAATCAAGAAGAAGGAATTAACTTTGATGAATCATTTGTACCAATTGCTAGAATCGAAGCAATACGCTTATGTTTGGCTTATGCGGCTCATAAATCATTCACCGTATACCAAATGGATGTGAAAACGGCTTTTTTGTATGGGGAGTTAGAGGAAGAGGTGTATGTGAGTCAACCAGAAGGCTTCGTTGATCCAGACCATCTGAATGATGTTTATGTTCTTGACAAAGCCGTCTATAGACTCAAGCAAGCACCACGTGCATGGTACAAAGTGTTGTCAGAATATCTGCTCAAACAAAAATTCATCAAAGATTCAATCGATCCAACTTTATTTATTAGACGAAAAGGTGGCAACATCATGCTAGTCCAAATTTAGGTCGATGATATCATTTTTGGATCGATGAATCCTAAATATTGCAAAAAAATTGAAAATATCATGCGACAGGAATTTGAGATGAGCATGATGGGAGAGTTAAAATTCTTTTTGGGTCTACAAATTAATCAAACTCCTCGTGGTATCTTTATTCATCAAAACAAATACACGACGGAAATTTCGAAAAAGTTTGGAATGGATAAATCTGACTCGATAAGTACATCAATGCAACACAAACCTAAACTAGATGAAGATAGAGGTGGTAAACGAATTGATGCTACAAAATACCGTAGTATGATTGGTGCACTCATGTATCTTATATCTAGTCGGCCTAATATTCATTTTGTTGTCTGCATGTGTGCCCGTTACCAATCAAGGGCAACGGAAAATCACCTTACTGCTGTAAAACGGATCTTTTGGTACCTAAAAGGTACAATTCATATGTGCCTCGTGTATCCGAAAGATACCTATTTCGAACTAATTGCCTATTCAGATGCATATTATGTAGGTTGCCAAATTGATTGCATAAGTACTTCTGGATTTGCTCAATTCTTGGGGGAGAAGTTAATCAGCATGTCTTCAAAGAAGCAAAATCACACTGCCTTATCCACTGCAGAAGCTGAATACATATCCCTCTCCGGATGCTGTGCACAAGTACTATGGATGAAAACACAATTGACGGACTATGGTTTCTTCTACGACAAAATCCCAATCTATTGTGATTCGCAAAGGGCCATTGCCATCTTGTAACACGGTACAACACTCACGGACAAAGCATATAACAGTTAGATACCATTTCATCAAGAAACATGTAGAAAGACGTACTATGGAATTGTACTTCGTGAAAACTGATTACCCAATTGCCAACTTTTTCACAGAAGCTCTACCACCGGAAAGATTTGAATACTTACGACAACGTCTAGGAATGGCAAGCATTCGTGATGAAAATGAAAATGATAATCCTTTGTCAAATAAGTCACCAAAGTATCAGACATCACAAGTACATCTCGTAAAACAATAGGGTAATTATAAACTCATAATGGTTGTTGGTTAAATCACAGACCAACACCTGTTTTTAAAGAAAGGACTCTGAACGTACGCTTCGGTACCTCAATTCTTCAGAAAAGAAGAGAAATCTTCTTAATTATTGTGAGCAAAATTTATACAAGATTTTACAAAAAGTTTTTTACAAAACTTTTTTCTAAAATTTTTTGCTCAGAATAAACAAATCTTAAGAATGTTTTTTTGATTATTAATATAATCTTTTTTAGCTCAAGTAAGAATATAAAATTTCAAAAACAATACTACCCACCTCGATAATATATCAAAAACAGTTTAAAATATTAAGCTATTTTTTAGGGGGGATAAATTGAGAAATTTGTTTTTGAAATAAATGAATAAATTGTCAAGTTGTTGTCAAATAAAACAAAAATGTTGTGGGAAATTAAATGAAAAATGTTGTTAAAATGTTGAAAAATTCCATCACTTCGAGGGAGAGTGATAAATTTTATTTAAACATTTTTGATATAACACAAAAATTCATTTATTTGAACTAAAATGTTTTCAAAAACCTTGTTAAAAATAAAATGCTAACAAAAAAGACTTTGTGTGAAAAGAGAGCTTAAGCCAAAGGGGAGTTTTGCTAAAACATTAAAACTGTTATTGAACCCTCCTCCAGTCCAAAACTCTCGCAGACCTGGGTCAAATTCAAAAAGGTCAAAAAGTTAAAAAAAAAGGGTTATTAACCCACCTAGTGACTATGAGAAAAACACATAAACCTTATTTGTTATCACAAACTTTCTCTCCTTTGCACCCAAATACTTGCATCACAAAACTCTCACTTTAACAGTGATTTCTTGATCTCAATTGTTTTTCGTGCAAAAATTAAGCTAACAAATGTGTTTAACTAATGGTTTTACATCTTTGTAATGAATTTCAGTCTTTGGTTTGCATTTCATTGATCAAAATTGCTTAGTTAAGGTTGTGTATTCATACAACACTTAGATCACTATTGAGTTTTCGATTTAGAGTGTTTTGGTTAAATTCTTGTGGTTAGATAACTGAGATAATATGTTTGGATCATGTTTATGAAAGAAAACAGGAACTTAAATGGTTTGATTTGGGCGTAAAATAGTTCAATTTTGGGTCGAAGATGAACAGTTAGGGCTGCGACACCAATAATGGTGGAATGTGAGACTTTAGGATAAAGCCAAAAACTGTTAATAGTAATTTAAAATTGGCGAGACACTGGTTGCGACAGCAGTTCCACACTTAGTGTCGCAACTCCTTGTGATAAAACCTTTCCTAAATGTGTTGCGATAGCTTGCTATCACAACTTTTCTTTGCGACAGATCTTTACTAAACTTGTGATAGCAATTTACTATCACAACATTGGTTTGCGATACCAGTTTTATCTTGTTTGCGACACTTGACTATGTTTGCGATACCAAATCCTGCGATAGCAAATTTTGCGAAACTTTGTTACCCACCTTTTCTAAATGTTACTCTGCCAAAATAATTTAAAATCTTTGCAAAACTTTTATAAGTTTTATACTTGTATAAACATTAACAAACATTTTAACAAATTTTAACACAGTTACAATTGCGATCAAACATGTTTCTAAAATAGTCATAACTTGTTCAAACTTCAATTTTTTTTGAAAATCACTAGTCAAAAGCTAAAAAGTTCAACAATGAGCAAATTTTTTTGTAACACAATTGTGTTTCTCAAATTTATAAAAAAAATCATTTTAAAAAGGATCAATTTTTCTTATTAAGGAAAAGTTTTAAATATTGAGACATCAAATTGCATATGTTTAGTTTAGTAATAATTAGACTATGATTGTATCCCGATATTGCCTTAAAGTAGTTCGTGATACATAAGCTTAATTAGATAAATAGACTTCTCTATAATTGCATTTTTATGAACACTTTGTGAATGACATTTTACTACGTCCATGTGAATTAATGATTTTGACGGATAAAATTCAAATTCTTTCTTGGTTGCTAAAGCTATGAATTTCAAACTTACAAATCAATTCATGCAACCTTGAAAAGCTTTTACTCAAATTTGTTTATAAAAGGTTTTGAGACAACTTGATACGGCTGTAACTAAAAATATTTCATCTTCAAGGTGGTTATTAGAGCTAGTTGTCACATAAAAACTGATAATGCATCCCTTTAGCTAAACAACGTAATAGAATATTCAAGGTTGTGATGCGTTTTGGGAAATCTCACTCTTATGCAACAAAAGCTCTTTTGAGACGACTTGTATATAACTTAACCTAAAACTTCTCATCTTCAAGATAGTTATTAGGAATAGTTATCACTTAAAAGCTGATAATTGACTCCTTTAACTAGGCAACATAATAGAGAGTTCAAAGTTTAGTTATTTATCAAGAAATCTCACGCTCATGAAATTAAATTATCTTTGTAAATGTTTTTTTTTCTAATCAAGTTATCTAGTATATAATAGATTACTTAAGTTTGAAACAAATGTTGATACTTTTTCCCAAAACTTCAAAAAGGCAGCTGAACGTACATTTTTAAGCATGAGCAGTATAAAACAACGTTTAATCTAAACCTCATAAATATTTTGAAAAAGTATCACCCAACAAACTTTTGGTGACGAAAAACAAAAACAGACAGAGAGAATTAAATTGCATGTGAAAAGAAAAGAGCATGCGCTTATGCTATAAAAGCAAGAAAGTATAAGAAAAGAAAAAAAGAAAAAAGAAAAGAAATATGCTCGTAAAAGAAATGCCATAGCATACAAAAACAGACAGGGTGAAATAAATGAATTTAAACTTATCCATAGAATTACAATTTTCATATCATTTCAGAATCATATTCACAAAAATGTCTCAAGAACAAGAACAACCACAAGAAGTTCCAGAAGTTCGAGTCCCACAACCACAACGGTCACAAGAACAAATCCTTCCATCTGATAACTACATCAGATATGGTGAAAGAAACTTCCTGTTTAACCCTTACAACTTTAATTGTGGTCATCCAATAATCGTTGAAATACTCAAAAATCACCCAATCTTCCCCGTTCTCAACAAAACAGCCATTGAAATCCCTTAGATTTATGTACAACGATTCTAGAATACCATACATGTAGTAAAAGATTCAAAACCCCAAACTCTAGAAGTCACAGTGGACAGATTGATGAGTGTCTAAATACTCATCATTTTATACTAATCTGAACTGCCAAAACATCCAAAAACACTCAAATATGTATCAAAATACTTAAAATATCTTAAATGTGTGTTTTATATGTTTCAAATGCAAAATATGCAAAAACAAATGAAAAACGTACAAAGTTTGCATAATTGGCAGTTTCATTCCCTCAAGTTTCATAAATTGGCAAAACTAGTCCCTGGTTATTCTAAAAACATGAAAATGTCATCAAAGGTCCTTTTTAATCATAAAGTTACATATTTAGTCCTTTGGTGTAAAGTTTCACAAAATTACAAGTTTAGTCCCTATACTTTGGAAATTGACAGAAATGGTCCCTGGGATGTAAAAACTTTGAGAAAATCAATTTTGGTCCTTATACTAATAATCTTTTGCAGGAATGGTCCTTGGTATGAAGTTTGGTGAATTTACATGATTGGTCCCTGAAGTTTCACAGTTTGGCAAAACAGGTCCCTCAAAGTTTCAAACTTGACAGTTTTAGTCCCCGGGTGTTCAAAATGGGAAAATTATCATTAAGGGTCCCAGGAAATTCATAATTGTCACTATTAGTCCTTGGGTGAAAGGTTTGAATAAATTACACATTTAGTCCCTCAAGTTTCCAAAATGACAAATTTAGTCCCTGGGTATTTTAAATTAGTGAATTATCATTTATTACCCTTTTACTATTCACACTTGGCAAATTAAGTCCTTATGATAAACTTTGGAAAATGCCACAAACAGCCCTCAACTTTTCACTTAATTACATTTTTGGTCCTTGTGACAATACAAATCAAACCGGACCCTATGTATTTACTAAACCCAAAATATAAAACCTAAACCCAACCCTTCTACCCATTTGCTGGCCCAAACAAATAAGCCCACCCAACACCCCACTTATTATATAAACCGGGGTCAAACATTCCGGTCAAACACCACCACCCAGTCACCATTTCCCTCCCACACCACTTCCTCCATTACCATCCTGGTATTCCACCTTCCACCTCATCACCCACCTTTCCACCTCACACCTCCACCTCCATAACACTCCAACAACCATTTAAAGCCCTAAAATCCGCTCCAAGTAATCCACAGTACCCCCACGACTTTTTGGCGCGAAAAAGCGTTTTAAACGGCCTGGATTGATCAGACTTTATCAACGGCTCTAAAGTGGTGGGAAATGTCAAGTGGGTCCCACAAAACTCAGAAAGTGGCTATAAAGCAAAAGAGAAGCAAGGATAAAGAATAATTAGTTTAGGTTTAGTTTAATTAGGTCGTATGTAGTGTAAACTCTTTATTCAGTTGTAATTTCAAATAAAATAGTTTGTACTCAGTCAATTTCATGTACCTTAATCTTTAATTAAAGTTAATTTCAAGTTTCCTTTGCTGTCTCAGTTTATGCAAGTTTCTTAAATCTCAAAAATCTCATAAGGATTGTATGTTGTTATTTGTTGTTATATTTGATTCATAAGCTCATATAAAGCTCTGACAAAGCTTTATTAAGTCTTAGAATTCCTTAATTATCAGTTTAAAATAGAAAAGCAAAAATTCCAAAAAAATCAAATAAAATAGTAAAATAAATAAAAAATCAGTGTTGGCAATGATGCAAGTAATGGAGCATGGTGATTTTGGATTATACTGGTTCTAGTGCTCATTGGTGAGCTTTAGGAATGGTTCATGGTCTTTGGTTCACTTACATCTCAGTTGGAATCAAGTTGTAAGAAATTTTCTTTCAAATTGAGTTTGTGATTATTTATGCTTGTTACTTACCATTCTGTGATTGTTTTGTTTATTTATTACTTAGTAGATAGAGTTAAGATCATAAATTAGGTTTTTGATTTAGTTTACTCAAGTTTTAGTGTAATCTGTCTCAATAGGAGTGTTTGGCTTAAGCTTATTCAGTGAGCTTTGGCTTGTTTTAGATGATGCAGTCAGTTTAAACATGTCCACTTAGGTTTGTTAGAGTTATTTAGTTTATAAATCCTTAGGTTCAAACAGCAAATAGTCAAAATCACATACTATCAATCCTCACAGTTAACTGTGAGGATTTTGATACACAAAATCTCATCAAGTCAATTCATAATTTTGTAGTATAGCTTAAATTAGTTACTTTATAGCTTAATATGGCTTATTTAATCATCTAGGAACATTAGAATCTCAAATAAGTCAAACTAGCAAGTTTTCCTCAAAAGTCAAAATTGCACTTCTCAGATTTTTCCAAATATTGGGGAATTTGTTTAGAATTTAGGAAAGGGATCTAGGACTTGAAATTTATTGTATTAATACTCTACCACCTTGTCTTTAAGATCCAACAATTTTTATATTTTTAGGATTTTTTTTACTGGGTCCCACACAAACCCAAACTTGCTTGCAGGGAGACCTTCTCCCCTGCACATCAGCAACTCAGTCACAACACCACCTTTGGTGGTGTTTTGTGACCACCTCAGTGGGCCCCAGATCCTCTAGTTAGGTTCCCTCAACCCCTCTCCTACCAGAATCTCTAGATTGACCTTTTGTTTGACCTAAATCCCTGTGGACCCCACCTAGAATAAGCCCTTAACTCTGTCCCCATTCTGTGTTGAATTTAGGTTTTGGATTAGCTTATTGTGGCTTACTAGCTTATCTACTGAGCTTATTTAACCAAATTAAGCTTTGACAAGTCCAACTACCTTATTAGAACTAGAATTAACCTAAGTGGGTCCCACATAAGCTCATTTGAGCTTATTTACCTTTTCAGTCAACATAAGTCAACTGTTAGAGTTGTTAGCTTATATCTAGCTTATTTTTAAGTTGTAAAATATTTGTTTTTACAAAAGTTAGTTATATTTAGGTATAATATATTTTGGAAAAAGAAAATTCAAGAAAAAACAATATAATAGTAAGTGATAGTTTCTATTTAATTTAATTTAATTTTAATTTTCATTTGTAGATTTTAATTAAGAAAGTTGTATTTTTATATTTTTATTAATTTCCTTTTAAGTTAAAGTAATTATAATAATTTTCTCAGATTTTAATTTTGTCTTTTAGTATTAAGTAGAATTAAAAATAGTTTTATTAGTAATTAATCAATAAATAAGTTTTAATTAGCATAATTAGTTTTTATATAGTAACACCTATATTTTATATTTTTCCTAGCTTCTATAAGTTATAAAATAATTTTAGAAATTTTCTTGTGATTTATACTTTTCATTTAATAGTTTTTATAATTTAAATAGTTTAAATAGTAATTAAATAATAAATAGTAAACTAGTTTAAAAATACATAAAATAAAGTTTTTATAATTTTTTAGGATTCCTGTGATGGTTAATTAGATTTATAAATTTTTCCATAATTTTCTAAGTTGATTTAGTATTATTTGTAATTTAAAATAATTTAATTAGTTTAATTATTATAAATAGTTTTTAATTAATAGAAAATCTCTAAAAAGACAAAAACATTTATTTTTATTTTTTATACTTTCTTCAAGTTCTAATTTAAGTTTAGAAATTATTTTTGTAAGTTTTTAGTTTAATTTGTAGCGTTAATCATTTTTAGTTTTTATTTAAGTTAATTTTAATTAAATAGTTAAATAGTTTTTAATTAAATAATTAATAATAAATAATATAATAATCTAAAAAATAGTTTTCTTTTTAATTTAATTTTATTTTAAGTTTAAGTTTATAGGATTGTCAATTTTAACCCTTGTAGTTTATTTTTCTTAAAACTCACATTTTTCTCAGTACGCAGTCGCGTCTGATTTTAAATTGGTGAACGTTTATACGTTTTAGATATCTAGGTTTTTACGTAATCATTCCATTAGCTTATCTAAGTCATTTTACTTTACAAAACCCTAGTTTACACACACACACACACACACTTTTATACCTTTCCCGTTCACTAATCACAGATTCGTTTATAATAAAACATCGCACACCTCGTTGGGACATTACGACCCGGGAAAACACTGTACTTCACGGAAGCATTTGCCTCAGCTGTTTGACTATTACAGTTGGCCATTCACAAGTGGTTGATCAATAATTATCTGACTGTTTGAGGCGAATCACAGATACATAACCAAACTTAATATCAATTCCCTACAAAATTTCCTCGACTTACCTACTGCTACCTCAAATGATAGACAAGGGTTTGAAGTCTTACCGGAGCAACACAGATTGTTACATTCTTGAAGGAAATGGGCTTTGTTACTGATGCTGTGAAGATCAAAAACACTTCAGATTTCAAGAGGAAGCATCTACCGGGACTCTGGGCAACCATGTTTTCAATCCTTAATCGATGCCTCGCCAGCAAAGAAGCAGGGACTGATGCTGGTAGATTCTTAATCTATCAGATCTTCTATGGTGTTGTTAATCAATGCCATTTCGACTATGCTTCTATATTATGGATTGAGCTAGTTGAATTAGTTCAGAACAAAACCAGGACCAAGACGAAGAAGAAGGGTCCCTACATTCCTTTTGTACGATTCATCAAACTTCTTATTCAAGATATGATGAAATCAAACAAGCTGTAAGCAAGGCCTGTCGAGGTTCGAATAAATGACAAAGTAATGAGAAACCTGCAACCAGCCAAAGATGCAATGACTAAACAACCAATGGCTATCCCACAAGAGTTGCTCAACCTTGCTGACAAAACATCTGAAGCTTACAAGGAATATATAGGTAAACTTCAAGTTTCTATGGAAAGCTCGAAACCGAGCGGATCTACCCCTGAAACACATAGGTAATTAGAATCTAGCGCCCAACTAGTATTAGAGACGGGGAGTAAGAAACGTACAATCGAACAAGGATGTAAAAGGAGAAGAAGAATTCAACGAATCTCTGACATTCAGGATTCTAGAGAAACAAGGGCGGAAGAAGGGCAAAAGGAAAGTGTTGGAACCGACACTCAGGATAAGGGTGACTCTGAAACGACTATGTCTGATCCACACAAAGATGAGATTGTCGGAAATGATGGAGAGGAGGAAGGAACAACCTATAGGCCGGAAGTTAGTAACGAGACTAGGTTAGAATCTGAAACAAGTAGTATCATTAAATCCATGGAGATACACCAGCTCTGACACTCAGGTACACCCGAGCAAACAGATCTTGCGTCATTCGTTGACACAACGACAAGTTTGCCTTCGGATACTCTTTGTGAGTCTGAACCATTACCATTTCCCTCGACTGTTCCACCACCTCAACTAACAACAACAACAACAACAACAACAACAACAACAACAAATCCAACAACAACAACAAATCTAACAACACAAACTGCCACAACAAAAACAGCAACTATACCCATCCCACCATAAACTGAAGCAACCAAATCGATCCTACCATCATCAACAACTGCATTCACTCCTCAATCAGATGCACCTCCAAGTTATGTAATAGAGGGATATTTGAAACGAGTGGTAGAATGGTTTGCTGCCGACTTCAAAGAGCAGCTTCAAGCTAAAGAAAAATGTAAAACGATTCATGAAATGGTTGCTAAAGAAGTTACTGGAGATGAAGAGCTCACATTTCATCAACTCAAAGACATGATGTTTCAAAGATTCAAAGATCAACCTCGCCTGCAGCAGCAAAAACCCAATCTCTACTTTTCACTCATTGGGACACAAGACTCATAATCAAAATCACAAGAAATAGCTGCCCTACGATCAACAATAACTACAACACACAAAGCCTTGCTAAAGGAAATTGGACAGCTAACTGATTGAGTCTTCTCCTTAGAATACACATGCAACGTTAAATCTCGCAAACGCCATCAGGATGACCCTGGCTCGGATAATCCTGAGAGGGAGAGACGTTCCAAGAGATTTAGACACACCACACATACTTCCTCATAATCACAAAGAACATCAACTACCTCTAGATCAAGCAAGCAACCTTCCAAATCATATCTACAGAGACACAAAAAGATTAAAAAGTTGCTGCAACAAATGAATCTAGTGAAAGAGAAAGAGAAGAAGAAAGTGGTAATGTTTCTATAATGGGTGAAAAGAATGTAGTAACGGGAACGTTTAAAGTAGATGAACCAACAAAGAAACCAACGGTTGAAAAGCCCGATGCTACTCCACAGGTTCAATTTACTATGGAGTTCTCAAGTCACATAACGGATGAGTTATATGGTAAAATCTTGATGGATGCTCAAATCAGAGACGTATATGATCATGAGCTTGTTAAGAAGACCATCAAATCCACAGCTCTGGTAGAAGCTCGTCCGCTACTCAAATTCCCTGAACCTTCAACATACCAGAACTTCGACTTACATTATCTTGTGTCTGGACATGACAAATATAGTACTTCAACTTCCACAAGTCTAATGTTTGAGGAATAGGGTGATGAATTCTTGGAGGAAGGTATTCATAGAGAAAAGTTCATCATTTATGAGATCGACCAACAAGAATACAAGGTGGAGGCATATATGAGAATAACCGGGATAAATGAGGCAGCTCAACAGTTTTCCATAAGCAGATATAGAGATGCAGCTCCTCGTCACAAAGTTTTCACAAGACACCGGATTGTTCATTATGTGTATGTCTTCTCAAACCAGTACAGAACTGATGGCTTCATCAACTTTGCAGTAAAAAGAGACGACATCCTTGATTATGTCTTTCGTGAAGCTAATTTTCACAACCTTCATCCTCAAGACATTCAGGACATGTACGTCTCCAACATTAGCTACATCTATGACCATGGGAATGAAGATGATATCAAAGATTCCCTAAAAATCTTTTTGAGGTCACAGTTAGCTTTGGTACATGATGAAGACTTCTAAATGGGAGTTGAAAGTCTACAAAGAAAAGTCAACCTTACACATCCGATGATTACATTTCCCGGAATTGATGAACACGAGCCTTGGACATGCATTCAGAGTCCATTGTTCAAGCTCGGTATTGTTTATGAAAATGCGTCGGGAGTAAAGAGGTTGATGATATCGAACGAGATTCCCAAGTTCAGCTCAGGTACATTGAAATGAGTTCAAAACAGAATAAGTGACTTGTTAAGCCAAGATCTCCAAGAGACAAGTACCAAACTAGATGATGATCAAAGGGTGAGGCTTGGATTACTTGCTCAGTATGTGAAAGAAAGACTCATGCTTCGAAGTATATGGAGATTCATAAAAAATACGTAGGATACCGAAGATGAAGTCTACAAGATGCTCATAAATAGAAGACCCAAATGATCTACCCTTAGGGGGAGATTGTTGGAACACAAAAAATGTAAATCATTAGTGCATGGACTTTTATTTATTTTTTGTATTAGTATAGGGTATGTTGTGTAACATTGTGTAGCTTGCGACAACATAACACTATCGCAACACTTGTATAGTTGCGATAGTATGCTTAACTATTGTATGGGTATAAATACCCCCTACCTCATGGGTTATAAGGGGTGTGTGTGTGTTCTTCTTTTTATCAATGCGAGACTTTACTTATTTCTCTCCTTTCTCTCTCCAAACTAAAGTATCCACACACTTTATCTCACTAAGATTATTAGGGTAGACGTGATATTATTGGAACAACAAATCTTTAAGGCAATCAGCAACCTTACCAGACATTGATGACTACTGCGCTTGCCATGCCACCTCTTGCAGCATCTGCCCCTGTATGCAGCGAGATGAGCATAGTGCACCGGTGGGACCAACAAAACAGGTTTGAGCAACGTGGAAATAATTAAAAAAAGGTGATCTATCAACTTTTGCATCTCATCGGAAAAGAAACCATTTTCATCCCAAATTAGAGAGAGTAGTGTGTGGGATTGTTTGTTATAAGACATATCGTAACAAATATCTATAATAGAGAATTATATCTAAAATCAATCCATTTGCTTATATCTTTAAACTGATAAGTTGAAAGGTTACTCACGAGCTACATACAATGATGTGTCATAATTTGACATGATAACTATTTTTACAAAAATAAATTCACACAATTATCTCTCATCTTTTTTATTTTTTCTCATATTTGCATTAACAAGTTAAGATTCACATCATTGCGTGAATTTTCTGTTGTAATACTTACTTCTATAGTTGTATATAGCATCCCTCTTCCTTATTAATCGAAAGAAGGTGACTTAGGAAATTGTAGAATAGAGATGCCCTGAGTATTTGATATGTGATAATGTGACCTCAGAATGAAGTCATATGGAATTCAAAAAACTTTTTATTTATTAGATATATAGATTTCATACTTATAGTAAATTTAATTAAAAATCATAGAGTTATACTTAGCAAAACTATAAACTTCATTGAAAAGTTCCACGTAACAATTCACTCTATCACGACTTACTTGTGTGTACACTACTACAATGTTTCAATAATAGTACTAGTTTTGAAACTAAAATTTTCAAAGTAATCTAGAAACACGACTTATTTGTATTAATAAATGAACTAATGTTTGTCTTTTTGTATATGAATCTATGAAACCTCTTACAAATAAACTTTTTTTCGTCCACATGTATTATATATACTTAGATAGTTAGATATGTACAGATACTACTACAATAATATTATTCTCTGTCTCAAAAGTATAGTCTATATTTTCTTTTTAGTATATTTCAAAATAATTGTCACTATTTTTGTTTTAAGTTAAAACTAGAGAGTTTGGTGGAGATATATTCTATTTGAGCGGTTGAAAATTAAAATGACCGTATTTTTATTAAACTTTGTGATCTTCTTCTTACAATAATTTTGAGACTAAAAGAGTTCCAGTTTTGAAACTAAAATTTTCAAAGTAATCTAGAAACACGACTTATTTGTATTAATAATGAACTAATGTTTGTCTTTTTGTATATGAATCTATGAAAGCTCTTACAAATAACCTTTTTTTCGTCCACATGTATTATATATACTTAGATTTTTGACATGGTCTTAATAAATACAGTATTTGCTTGCCAGTTGCAATATTAATCTTATTATCTATTTTATTTTTTCCTTTTTTAATCATCAAATACCTTTCATAAATCATAAGCGTGGTGGCAATGGAGCAGTAATAGCTGCGGTATGCAGCCATGCCGAGCGGCAACACCGCCGCCACCTCCGCGGCATGGCTGCGGTTATGTGGTTTGCGGCAATAATCACGCATCGGTATCGTGTGAATCGAAGCAAAAGAGAGACGTTGGAAGTTTAATGCAATCCCATTTTCAAAAATAAATTAGCCGTTGGCAATTAAAAAAAAAATCTTTATAAATTCACTTCATTTCACACAAATAATTCACACATTTCACACACACAATTCACATATTTTCATATTCATCTTCTTCTTCCGGCGAGTTATTTATTCCGGCTGATGATTCTTCCGACCTATGGTTATCGATAGTACATACGAAACGTATTTGGCCGCGTGTGATGCCATTGAAGACACGGCAAGCTCTACCGAAACTTAGGGAGTGTCACCCGTTTTCGTGAAAAAGTTTTACAAACTCTAATGAATGACTATTTCGTCGAACGACCAAAGTTTTCTGAAGGTACATTTTGTGATAGGTTTCGTATGGATAAAAGCTTGTATTTAAAAATTGTTGGTGATGTTGAAGCGAGATTTGAATGGTTTCAAGAGGGGCAAGATGCGAGGGGAAAAAAAAGTTCTACGGCGCTACAAAAATGCACATCTGCCATTCGACAACTCGCAACGGGGTGAACCTCCGGATAGATTTGATGACTATTTAAACATGGCACGAAGAACGTCAGGTTATTAATTTTTTTTTTAAGTTTTCGGTATTATTTTTTTTCGGTGTTATTATTTTATTTTATTTTTAAATTGTCATTATTATTATTTTTTAAAGTTATTGTGTTTTTTTTAAAACATTTTTCGGTATATATATATATTTTAATTTTTGTTATTATTATTTTTTTAATAGGAGAATGCCTTGATCATATTTGCCATGCGATTATTGAATTATATGGTCGAGAGTTCTTACGTAGGCCGACATCCCATGACATTGCACGATTATTCGAGTTTCATGAAGGCCAACATCACATGCCTGGAATGCTTGGTAGCATTGTGATGAGTTCCTAAAAACTCATCATTTCTGTTCCATTTTAAATACGAAAACAGTTAAAAAACACACAGAAATACTACATAATACTATAAATATCTTTGAATTGTGTTTTTATATGTTTCAGGTGCAAAAGGACTGAAAACAAAGGAAAACGTGCAAAGTTTGCACACTTGGCAAAATCAGTCTCTGAACTTTCAAGAAATGTCAGAAATGGTCCCTGGGAAAATCATTTTGAAGAAAAGTCAACAATAGTCCCCCAGGAATCATGAAATGACAAATTTTACCCTTGAAGTTCAAAATTGCACAAATGGCAAAACAGGTCCCCCAAGTTTCATAAATGACAGTTTTAGTCCCTAGAAGTTTATTTTGAAATGAAAAGTCAACTTTAGTCCTTAGGAAGTCAAAAATGTTCACTTATGACCCCTGGATGAAAGTTTACACAAAATGACAACTTTTACCCCTCAAGTTACAAAATTGGCAAAATTAGTCCCCGGGTGTTTTAAAATGAAATTTAATACAAAACACCCTTGTACTATTCATAATTTACAATTTGGAACTTTTTGATAACTTTGAGGAAATTACAATTTAAACCCCTAAACTATGAAAAATTACATAAATGGTCCCCCGGGTGTTTAAAAATTGTAATTAAATGAAAAATAGTCCTTTGGTTTATCTAACATGGCATAATTAGTCCTTGTGATAATTTTTGAAGTGCAACAGGTTTAGTCCCTCAAGAATTCAGAAGTGGCAAATTTGGTCCTTGGGCTTATTTAACTACAAACCAAACGGATCTATTAAATAATCCAACAATCCAAATCCTTAAATCCAAAATAATAAAAACACCCAGCCCATCCTTTTACCCTTTACCCATTCCCAGGCCCAACCAAAACAAGCCCGACCATCCCTTTTAATAAAACCTGGGGGTTGACCTTCTTTGACCCATCCCCTACCTCACATCCCTGCAACCTGCTCTCCACCTCCACCTTCATCACCACTTGCCTTCACCCTCCACCTAGACACTCTCTGTCACCTCCTCAACCAAACCCACCTCCTAGGTTTACCCTAGAAGGTGCCACCTAGCAAACCTACATCTGCCACCACCCCCTACCATGTATATCACCCTACTACTATCACCTCACCTCCTCTGCCCACCATTCTCAACCAATTGTCCACTGCAACCTCCAATTCCACCAATTAGCACCCTCACATCCTCCTAATTGCAAAAAGCAAAATTGGCGCCAAATTCCATTTAAACAGGTGTTGATGAATGGGACACGTGGAGCTCAATTGGAATGGTGGGATTTCATCCTTATGACTCAGGGAACTAAATGAAGCTATAAAAGGAAGAGAAGAGGCATGAAGCAGGGTACCTTGGGCTAGCCAATGGTCGTAGACTAATTAAAGTTATTGCTTTCTTAGTGTAAACGTCCCCTTTTAGTCTAAATGTTGTTATTTTCATCAAATTAGTGTAATGAACTCTTTTATTTTAGTTTTAATGCAAGTAATCTTTTAAATTCATGTCTTTAGCTTAATCTCTTTTATTTTCAAGTCTTTTATTTCTTAGATGATTATAGTTGTTAATCTGGACTCAACAAGCCACATAAGCTCCTGACAAAGCCTATGAGCTTTTAGAAACCATTTAATCAGCTTTAATTTTTTTTTAATCTTATAAATAGAAGAAAAATAGAAAACAAATTAAAAATCAGTGTTCTTGGTGAAATATGTGAAGAACAAGGGTAAAGTTTGGAATGCTTTGTGATGTATTGTTCTTGTATGATGTATGCATCATAGGTTCTGGGTTATTGGTCTATGGTCTTATTGATTTCATCCGGATTCATTTGTAAGCTCACTTTTTACCATTTTTGCATTTCATAGTTCTAGTCTTCTATATGTTTTGATTTTCATATATTCTTGTTCCTATGTTGTTTGTTAATGATAATTTAGTGTAATATTAAGTTTGTATGTTTTGAATTTAATTGTTGCTTTGAATGACATTTTGGCAGTCAATATGCTTATCTTTGATAGTCATAGGTTTAAACTCGTTTGACACCATGTTTAGGCTAAAAATGGTCCACTCTGACAAATTGGAACCACTGGATTGGATATGGTATGCTTATACAGTCATTTGTTTGGAAAAGCTCCAATTTCTTTCATTAAAGGGATGTTTGGATTGAATGGTTAAACTGAATTATGGGCCTTGTAAATGGTTGTTCTTGTTTGATGTACTGTCTATATGTCCTACATAACTCAGTTAAACCTTGATGAAACAGTAATTCATGTTAAATAGTCAAAATTGACATTTGATTTTATGTTAACTGTACTGTGTAATCATTTGATCCCACAAACTTGCATATCTGTTAGAAGTTTGTTAATCTTTGTTTATATCTTGTTCTTGTAGCATAATATAACATAATCTAGCAGTAAATTAGATTCTAAATTCGTATAAGTCAAAGTTAATGTTCTTAGTATAAAGTCAAAAATTTAGATTTTCAGTTTTTGAATAAAATAAATAATTTTAGTGTAGCTTTGTTATTTAGTTTCATGTTAAATCCTTTTAGGGTAATTTAATTTTGTTGCTAATCTGTCTTATAGTATTTTTGTTAATTTTATTTATGCATGTTAAAGTGCTTAATTTAGTGCTTATTCTTGTCTGTTTTTGCCCTGTATCATGAGTATGCAGTCAAGTCATGAGCTTGCAGAAGCTTCATGGCTTGACCATATCTTATGTACTTGGCTTCTTTGTAAGAGCCTTTCTGGCTTATTTTCAATGTTTGTGCTTATTTTCCTCTTATGTGCTTAATTAGATAAGCTAATTCCTTCCCAACATTTTTGTTACTTAAGCTCACCATACAGTAGCAAACTGTATGGTTGAGCTTGTTTCCCAAGCTTTCAAAAAAATTCCTCAATGAGTTTAGAACTGAGAACTTTGGCTTCTCACAAAGTCAAGTGACCAATTTCCATTATTCATTGCTTGTTGAGCTCTTGGAAGCTCATTTGACAAGTTTATCTAGGGCTTATTGTTTGCATCTCTTCCTGAGTTAACACAGTGCACAGTTAACTTAGCCATCAATCATAAGCTCCTAATGAGCTACTCAATGATCCTGAGCTAGTGTTTCTGGGCTTTAATTGAAGCTTGGATACCCACCTCAAGGATCCTGAGCTTTAACTTCACCTTGCAGCCCATCTGCTAGGGCTGCAAGTAGGCTTTAACTTGTCCACACCATCTGAGTTTGCTGGAATCCAGTCAACTCAACCCAACTTCATAAGCTTACATTAAGCTACTCAGTGGGCCCCATATTAAGTGAATTGGCTTTTTGAGAAGCTAATCCACCAAACTCCTAAGGGCAACTCTTTATTTCCACTTCCAAGCTTATTTGATAAGCTTGGTGAGGGCTTCTTGTTTGTCCCATGATTCTGAGTATGCTGGGAAATTAGCATACTCAGTGAATTGGTCACTTTTTCACAAGCTCCTCAAAAGCTATCCTGTGGACCCTACAGGATTAGCTTGAGCTTTTTGGAAAGCCCTCCAGCCACACTTGCTACTCTAATTCTCAAAATGGCTTTTTTCAGCTTATTCTATGGGCTTAAATTGACCAACTATGTGACTGCAAGTAGTGTTTGGTTCTAAGTGTGACTGGAAATGCTTATAAGCTTATTACAAGCTTGTGGGTCATATTCAGTGCACAAGCTTGTCCATATCTGTTTCTAATACATATACACACATACTTTTTATTTTGGTTCACACTGTATAGCTTTTACAAGCTTATTTTAAGCTTATGACCCCAACTGTAAGCCAAAAGCTCAACTGAATGAGTCATAAGCTTATGAACCAGCTTATTCCTTAGTTTGTAACTTTCTATTTTTCATAAACATGTATAATATCTGTGTATATATAGTTTTATAAAAAGAAAAACCAAAAACCAAGCTTTAACTTTAGTGATAGCTTCTATTTAAGAAGCTTGAGCTTATACACTAACTGAGTTGGAAATAAGCTGTCACACAGCTTATTTCTAAGTTTTGAAAAAGTTGTGTTTGTTAAAGTTCCATATTTTACCTTGTTGTACAGTTTTGCAAAAAGAAAAAATGAAAAATAAAATAAAATGGCAAAAAGCCTGGGTGTGGGATTCGAACTCAGGACCTCTAGGATAGTAGCATGCATAAGTACCCACACCCCTTCCAACTGCTCTGGGGCACCAGTTCCGTTGGAAGGGGTATTCCATACATATTTAACTAAGTTTTGGTCCATTATAGCTTATTCCATACGATAAGCTTATTTCACAGCTTATAAATAAGCTTTTGTTCAATCTTATAATTTTCCTACATTTCTGCCACTAATTATTAGTTGTACAAAAATTTTCAGATTTTTAGAATATAGTTTAGTATTTATTATAATTAAAAGTAGTTAAATTAGGTAATTAATAATAATTAGTATTTAATTATTAAATTAGCTTATTAATTAGTTTTTAAGAAATTTTATATTTTAATAAAGTTTATATTACTTTAATATAGTTGTATAAAAAAATTTATAATTTTTACTGTTCATATAGTATTTTTAATAATTAATATAGTTTAAATTTCTTTTAGTAAATAATAAGTATTTAATTTTTAATCTGCTTATTTATAATTTTTACAAACTTTTTACATTTTTTATGTATTCCTGAGATATTAGGAAGTTTCATAAAAAGTTTTATAATTTTATAAATAAGTTTAGTATGTATAATAATTAATTTAGTTTAATTAGTTTAATTAAGTAATAATAGTTTTTAATTAAGTTTTCTTATTTTTTTATATAAAATATAGTTTTTATATTTTTCTTAGCTTCTTATAAGTATTTTAGAATTATGTAAAAAGTTTTAGATTTTTGTTTGCTTATTTAGTATATATAATAATTTAATAATAGTTTAATAAATAAATAATAGTAAATAATTAATAATAAATAGAATAATTGTGTAATAAATATATTTTTAGTTTTAAAATTTCTTTTATAGTATTTTAACCTTTTCTAAGTTTTAATTTTATTTTTCTAAGTAATATTTAGATTTTTCTTATTTTTATGTAAATTAATAAATAGTAAATAAATAGTTTTAATTAATAATAATTAAGTACATAGTATAAAAATAAGTTTTAATTTTCTAATAATTTTCTTATTGTTTTAGGATTCCAAAAATATAATTTTCACATTTGTGAGAGTTATATTTGACGGTATTCACTTTTTATTTTGTTACAGTTACGTAAGTGTTACGTAATCGTAACCGTTTTAGGTTTCTAGGTTTTCTTATTAATATAATAATAATGTTATAAATATAGTTAGTTATTTTATTTTCTTTTAATTTGCATTTAAGCCGTTAAGGCATGCAAATTCCCTCTTTGGGAAAGTTTTGTTTTATTCGTTACGTTTACGTTTATCTAAACTTAAACGTACGTTTGTAAATATCATTTATCTTAGGGTTTCTGATTGTACGTTTTTACTGAAATAGCTGTGACAAGAGCTATTTACTATTCACATTCCTAGTGTTAGTCAGTCAGATTCCCATTTTTTATATTTAACTTCAACAGATCACAGATTCGTTGTATTACAGATTTCACACCTCGCTGGGACATAACGACCCGGGGATGTACTTTTCTGTACTCACGTGCTTTTTCTGTACTTAACTCCCACGGATTAACTTTGCATTTCCTCCCGGCCTGTTTGACTTTTAGTACCAACCGTTCACAAGCGGTTGAGAAATAAAGTTAGGTGGTTCGGGAGAAATCACATTGATTGTACACATTTAGTTTGGCGAAATTGTCCGAAACATTTGAAAGGCCAATATAAGCAAGGTGGTCACGAATACCTGACTATTATGTTTGAAGCGACGACTTCATATGATTTGTGGATTTGGCATTCGTTTTTTGGTCCTCCAGGTGCAAACAACGATATCAATATTTTGAATCAGTCTCCATTGTATCTTACGGAGCGAAATAGAACGGTGCCAAACAGTTCATTTCATGTAAATGGAAGGCTTTACAAACGTGGATATTATCTAACCGATGGAATCTATCCTGCGTATTCAACGTTTGTTAAAGCATATAAGTATCCCACTGATCCGAAGGAAAAAAAATTCAAGAAGAAACAAGAGTCTGCAAGAAAAGATGTTGAGCGAGCTTTCGGTCGTCTTAAGTCAAAATGGATGATTCTCAGTCGTCCTCTCCGGGCTATGACGGTCGCAAAGATTCGACAACTCGTTTATACGTGTATCATATTGCACAATATGATTTTAAAAGCCGACGAGGTGGCAATATCACCGGTTCATATAATGGATCAGCTGGTCGCACCAGTTTATGACGATACTATACTACAAGAGTTACTTGACGGAGATATCCATAACCGTCTCCGATATGATCTTACGGAGCACTTAGACGCTCAACACTTATTTATGTAATTTTCTTTTAATTATGTTTTTTTTTAAGTATTATGTAATTTTCTTTTAATATTAATGAAATATTATGTTTTTATTAAATTGTTTAATATAATTTATAAATATAAAAAATAAAAAAATAAAATTAGATGATGTATGAGATCATGGTTGCCACTTAAAAAGTATGGTGAGGTATGGTTGAAGTATGAAATGAGGTGTAATGGTATTATTGGTGGGTGGTGAGGTATGAGTTTTTCTTTTGAAGCATGGTTGCCAACACCCTAAGTCATGTTTTGCAGTATCTATTTTAGATCAGGAACAACTAAGAGGCATGGGAGTCATAACATCTTAACACCGTCCTTTTTTGTGTCACGTCTGTGTCACATCATTTCAACACCAAAAATCACCTGGTAATCATAACACCCAATAACACCACTTTTTAGGACTCACTTTTTTTTAACAAAAATACAATTTACAAATTAATCCCTTAACTAATATTTCAATCATTAAATAAACCCTTCACTAATATTTTATTCGTTAAAAACAAATACAAATTACAAAATACTTAAAAGAAACATGCCTAAATTAAAATTAAAAAAAAAAAAAAAAAAAAAAAAAAAAAAAAAAAAAATCACAAATTTTAAAACTAATACATAAACTAAATAAACATGCATAATCGTCATCTACTTCAATAAAATCCTCACATTCACACCAAATATGCTCCATAAGCTGGTGTTGGAGATTAAGATGAACATCTTTGTCACGTATTTCTTTTGTCTTTCGACGATGCTTATCACATCTGTCAATCCATCTGTCTTGCATGTGTCTAGCCGGATTCTTCCACACTTCTTTGTATTCACTTAGTGAAAACTCTTGATTTTTTAAAATCATGTTATGCAATATGATGCTAGAATACATGATTCTACGTATCCTGTTAACCTGGTAAGCTCGGGCTGGTTGTTGTATTATTCCCTATCGTCCTTGGAAAACACCAAAAGCACGTTCGACATCCTTCCGTGCACTTTCTTGTCGCCTTTTAAAGAAAGTGTGTTTATCGTCTGCAGTATTTGTGAACAATTTGACGAAAGTAGCCCACTATGGTAAATTCCATTGGCTAAGTAATACCCCTTATCAAACACAACTCCATTTACCTCATACGGAGCTAAAGGGACGACATCATCAAGAATGTCATCGAACAACGGCGAATTATCTAAAATATTGATATCATTATTCGCACCCGCTATACCAAAAAATGCATGTTAAATTCACAAATCATGCGACACAACAACTTAAAGCATTATAGTCGGGTATTTTTTTTATCACCCCTACCATATTGACCTTCCCATGACACCGGAAAATTTTTTCATTCCCAATGCATACAGTCGATGCAACTAAGCATTTCCGGAAAACCATGTTCACGCTCATGTTTCGCATATAGGTTTTTGAATGTCATGCATATTTGGTTTTCTTAAAAACTCTGGACTAAACAAATCAATAATGCACATATTGAAATTAACCAGACAATGACGTCCGGTACGTGCACTCATTTGCAAATACTCATCGAACGCATTCGGTGAGTTGCCCTATGCCAATTGGCATATGGCCATAGTGCATTTCATGAGAACACTAATACTCATCCGACCTGTAAAATCGGGTGCTTTGCTAAAGTATGCAAAATGATCTGGAAGAGGATAGGCAGTATATGATTCAATACTTGAAACTATTTATACGAAAGTCTCTATGAGGATACTTACAACCTGGATTAAAATAATCGGCTATCAAACGCTCCTCTGCAAGCTCACGTTCACGGGAAATTGGGTTACGGGTTAACCGGGGAGATGATTGGGCTTCTTCTTCTTGTATTCGCTGGTACTGATAGGCGGCAAAGATTGCAAAAGTGCGGTTTCATCTTCGATATCGGAAAGGTTCACATGTGCGTCGTAAGTTGGATGTGGATTCATTGTAAAAGTTTTTTTTTTTTTTTTTTTTTTTTTTTTTTTTTTTTTTTTGATACAAAGATGGTTTTAATTTTATATTTGTAAAATGATTAGATAAGATGGGTTTATATAATTGGTTTTTTGAAGAAAAAAAATAAAAATAAAAAATTAATTAAATTAAACTAGCCGTTGGCTAGTATATGCCATTTTTTTATGCCTTTTTTTTTATCCGAGGCTGCCAAATATAAACGTTGGAGGGTTTTTTTTTTTTTTTTTTTTTTTTTTTTAATGAAGTAGCCGTTATAAGGGGTGTTTGTGTAAATCTCGGCGTTGCAACGTACGTTGCTAGAACAACGTGGAACGAAACTCAGGAAATGGTGATAGTGATAATGCGGCAACGCCGTTGTTTTCGTGCCATGTGTGCAATAACGCCGGATATGCGTTACCATTCCCTTGCCTCTAATGACCAGCAACCAACGCTATTGCTTGCCAGTTGCAACATTAACCTTATTATTTTATTTTATTTTCCTTTTTTAATCATCAAACCTTTCATAAGTCATGTTTGGCAGTAACTAGTGTTGCAAAACAAGACTTACAAGGCCAATTAATCATCGCTTACGTGCTACAAGGCCACCAACCTTTCTGATTTTTGTAAATCGGTCAACCGTGATCAACGACGGTCAATGACGGGTAACGGTGATAAAACATACTGGAAACATTCAAATCTTGCTGAAAATACCCAATCATCGTAAAACTATTTTAATAATTTATAGTTGTTAATATCTATTCAATATTTTTTTTAAGAAAAATCTTGCCGGAAATACATAAAACACAGAATTACCTAAAACTTGCCGAAAAATACTGAAAACTTGTCAGAAATGCTAATCCGATTAATCCCGCCTAGACCGATCAGCAACTAGCGTAAACGCTAGTAAACAAGAACGACAACGTATACGGGAACTGAAACGTACCGTACCTAAAAATGTGTCATAATGAAAAAAAAGGGTTATTACTCAAAGATGTTACTAAAGTTTACCCAAAATTTGATTTAAGTTACTTTACTTTTTTTTGTAACAAAGAGGTTACCATTGTTTACGGGTTTGATTAATTTTGTCACTCGACATTTATGTTTGTTGCAATAAGATCACTTTTATGGTTTGTTACCGGCTGAGAACAAGTTGCATATGCCAACTCAGACAGATTTTGCCACCCTTTCTTTCCAACTCATCTAAACTCGTCCACACGTATTTTCCACTAAGTATAATCTCCCCAACCCTACCTTTACCTTTTCTAATAAAACCCTAATCTTCTCCTCCCAAATCTCATTCAATCATGAACATATTATGTGGGTATGGTGAATTAGCAAGATGTCGAACATCTTGGACTGAGAATAACCCCGCAATAAGGTTTCTTGGTTGTCCCAATTTCATGGATCCCACCACCAATTGCATTTTTTTCCAATGGGTTGATGCCCCATTACCAAATCATTGGTACCAAGCTAGGATGTATGAGCTCCATTTGAATAGGAGGAATGTACAAGAGCAGCTTCTTGAAGTGAACAATCGATACTCTCGATTTGTCTTCTACAATAGGATGTTGATTGTGTTGCTTGTTGTTTTGGTTCTTATCAAGTTTCTTTAGTTTTCATAAGGGTAGGTTAAGATGGTTGTGGTCTTTTGGCTTGCTAAGGCAGTAAGCAAGAATTTTAGGTTAAGATGTTTGTGGTATTTTGGATTCTTAAGGCAGTAAGTAGTGCTAGGTTGTGGGATGTAGTTTGTTGGTTTTAGTGGTAAGTAATGGATGCTTGTGGTCTTTTGTAATAGTTATGATCCCACATGTTGTAAAAACTAACTTCAGTTATGAAATTATGAAGTTTTATGTTGATATTATGTGTCATTCTACCTTATTATGAATATTATTGTTGCACAAAAAAAAATGAAATAGAATGTAAGACAACATAAATTTATACAAAAGATGCAACATAATGATTATGTTCATCTAATACCACTGAAAGCATTGTACACAACAGTTTAAAGTTATACAAGAGATGTTGTGAGATGTTGTGTACACAACATACCAACTTATAAAGTGTTGTGTACACAACATTACCAAGTATCTTCCAGGATTACTAAGTTATAGAAACTGTAAACATAATACAGCACAAAGTTTTTCAAAATGACTTATTTGGCTGTTGTACAAAATTGCCTAACATTTGGCAAGCCATATATAAGTCATATCCAACATATCAGACTTCTATTGCATCATCTGCTTTCAAGCCTGGTCCAGGTGCAGGTGGCTTGTTGAAGATGATTTGCTTGATTCTTTCTGACCTTCTAACTGGTGATGGATCTTCGTCCTGCCATTGTGCATCATCCACATCTTGTACCTCATTTGCAGCCTGCACTTGTGCTTCTTGGGATGCCAATGGTTGTGACTGTGTTAATGCAATCTCTTACTGAACCTGAGCTTCAACTACTTGGGATTGTGACTGAACTTCAGCTTGACCTACTTGGGACTGTGACTGAACTTGAGCTTCAACTACTTGGGACTCTGACTGAACTTGAGCCTGACCTACTTGGGAATGTGACTGAGCCTGAACATGTATCCTGCAATCCTCTGGTGTAATGTCAGGTGGCCATAATGGTCTTGGAATACCCATAACATCCTGCATCTTAAAAATAATATGAAGTAAGTATAGTTTATGATTGTACATTACTTTTAAAAAATTAAAATAAATGAAACAAACTTACTCCTAGCATAGCCTCTCCATCTACAGGATCATAAGAAACACCATATCCTATGGGTTTAATTCCTTGAGGATACCTACTTGCCTTGCTTCCATCTCCTATGCCCCTGGTTCTAACTAATTTGCCATTGACTCTAGTAAGTCCATCTCCCTCTTCAAACCTGCTATTCCAAGGTTCACTAAACCTTTCAGCATGAACAAACCTTCCATCTTTCCTGAACAATCTTGGGGATGGACCACCTCTCATGGTCACACCACCACCTCTTGTGGTCACACCACCACCCCTTGTGGTCACACCACTACCCCTAAACCTTTTACCACCACTCCTTGTGGTGACACCACCACTTGGTGCATTCATCTCAAACCCAGGTGGTGGAGTTGACATCTGTGTTGGTATAATCAGATGAGGTGGTGTAGATGGTTCTTGTGTAGATGGTTCTTATGGGGTAAATGCATCTTGTGCAGATGTTTCTTGTGTAGCAGGTAAGTTACCACCCCTAGCAGCCACTTTACCACCCCTGGCAGCCACTTTACCACCCCTTGCAGGCACTTTACCACCCCTGATAGCCACTTTACCACCCCTAGCACTTGCAGCCCTGGTCTCAACACTACCACTTTCAACATTAAGACTTGTATTTTTGGACAACTTCTCTGGTTATGACCTGGTTGCTTGCAAATTGTGCAATGGTTTTTTTGCCCCACTCTACTAACCCTCTTCCTATTTTTACCATCATCTTCAGTTGCATCCCTCCTTCTTTTATGTTGTGGCCTTCCAGGCATTCTTCTTTTGATTGGAGGTAAAGGCTTTTGGTAGTCAGTAGATGGCCATTGATCCATCCCATTCATTCCTAGTATGTAATGGTTATAAGTAGCTACAAACATGTCCTTCTTATACCAGTTAGACACATACTCCTCAGGTTCTCTATGTAAGAGGTAAATGGCTGCAATTGCATGCTGGCAAGGAATACCACTTAACGGCCAAGCCCTACATGTACAAGTTCTTGCTGTTTCATCCACAACAAAACCTTCCCACCCATTCCTTACTTCAAACCTGCTATGACCAGCTGGAACCACTTTCCAATCTCTACAAATAAAGAAAAAAGTAAACAACTAATTATGCATCTTATGATAATAAGTTATGTAAATTTCTTATTTTAATTAAACAAATAATAGAGTTACTTGTGCCAATCCTTTAACTTTTCAAGCTTTTTTCAAATGTTGGGACATATAGTATCAGTCCACTTTGCACCATTGTCCCTCATCTTTTGTAGTCTTTCCATACATAACACTCTGATGTCCTCTAGCATGTTGATGCTTGGTTTCCTTCTAGCCTCAACTATAAGTGAATTGAAACATTCTGAAATACAATTCTCCACAGCATCACAAGCTTTATCAGTTGTGAAGAAAGCTCTGCTCCAACTTTCAGGATGTCTATCCATCAAATGAGTATGTGCTTCCTTGCTGACTCCCTGTATTTGTCTCATGACTTTCTCAAACCTAGATGGATATGTTGTCTTTGCTACTTTCCAAAACAGATTCCTGTATTCCACCCTAGCGAATTTCTTTCTGAAATTAGCATAGATGTGTCTAGCACATTGTCTATGCTCGGCCAATGGCATGACATCTTTAGCAGCTTCAATAATACCCTGAAAAGTACAAAAAATTATAAGTTAAAATAAAATAGATAACTATATTATGACATTTGAAGTTATAATTACCTTGTGTTGATCAGAAATGATGGTAAGACCTTCACCAGCTACAATTCCCAAGTCATTCATCAAACATGACAAGAACCATGTCCAATTCTCCTTGTTTTCAACACTCACCACAGCCCATGCAATAGGGAATATCTGATTATTCCTATCTTCCAACTGCTGACAACAGTTCACCTTTGCATATGGTTTTAAGAAAGCAACCATCAATACCTATCACTCTCCTACAGCCTTTCAACCAAGCCTCCTTTAACCCCTTAAAACATACATAGAATCTACTAAAGTAATTCTTACCATCAGGCATTGCATCAACACTCATCAAACAAGTGGAACCAGGATTAGAGTCAAGTATTTCCCTAGCATATGACCACAACATTCCATAATGATCCTCTAAACAAGTCTCATACTGATTTAAAGCTTTCATTTTTCCTCTTCTAGCCTGACTGATTCTAACCTTGCATTTAAATTTCTTAAGAATCAAAGCAATTAACTCTCTAACTTTGATACAAGGGTTGATCATGATCTTTTTTGCATAGTTGAAAGCAATCCAGTTACTAGTCACTAAGGAACCATATTCATAAGTCCTACAACATGCATGCTCCTCATTCAATGTCTTAATTTGAAAAGTCTTTTCATTTGACATCCAAGATGCCCACAATCTGAATGGACATTTTCTATCCTTGTCATCTCTACTACATTTAGCAAGAAGTCTCCTAGGGTTATTGACTTTATAGTACAACTTATAACCACCAGCCAAAGCATAATATGTCAACATTCTTTTAAGTTGCTCAATTGATTCAAACTTTTCACCTAGATGTGGTTTCATTAACTTCCATTTGATATCAGGATTATGGACTGGCCAATGATCACCTATCCTATCATCATCCTCTTGTGAAAGACTTTTATACTTTGGAGCCACATCATCTTCAGCATACCCATCTCTAGGTAACCCATTGTAAACCCTAGTCAAAAATTTCTCATCAAACATATTTTTACTTTTTGTTTTAGGAGCATCTGGTCTCTTAGTCCTAACTTCAAAAAGTTCTTCTTCACCATCAGATAAGTGATCTATAGAGGCAGTGTCACTCTCTTCTTCAGTGTCATACTCAAATATATTATAGTCTCCCTCTAAGTCATTATCACTATCATCATTTGGCTGCATTTTCAACATGTGGTAAAGCACTAGGGGAAGTGGCATCATGTAATTCAAAAACAGAGTAAGACACATAAATATGTAACACATTACCATGTTTTTCACCTAGTTCAACACATTTTTTTAAGTCAGCTTCATTTTTTAAGGATCTCACTCCTGCCTCTAAGTCTAAACCAGGAACGGGATAAAAAAATTTGTTGGATGTCACTAGCACATTGAGCTACTAAAAGTTTAACTAAACCCACATAACCCAACTCAGAAACATTCACATTTGTTATTTCACTAAGCATGTCATAGTCATAAGAAAAAGGATCCCTTACAAAAACACCGCCTCGATGAAATTTTATGAGAAAAGTGGAAGTAGATGATGAAGATGCCATCTGAAACAAGAACAATAAAAAAAAAAAAAAAAAAAAAAAAAAAAAAAAAATTATTTAAAAAATGCCTAAATTTTTAGCAAAACCTCTAATTTTTAAATCGTTAATCAGTGATAATAAACAATTAAAACTAGCATCTTGTCTCAAAATATTACCTTATCTTACTTTTTATAAATGGAAAAAGAGACATAAGTCACGCATTCGAGCAAGAGCCTTTGCCTTTCTTCGCTATGTAAATAGAGGGCCGGAGGAAGAAGTGCCAGAACCTCAACAAAAGAATTAAGGTGATAGAGTCTTACAGGAGACGCTAGGCTTCGGAATTGAATGGAATGATTCCTCTCCCATGGTTGCCTTCACTGCCCGTGAATCCCTTCTCTTTTTCTATTCCAGTATTCTTATGCGGTCTGGTCTGTCCATTAGTTGCTTAACTCATAGTAGTTAGGAGGTTGTTGTCCTAATGAGTGTAGCGGAGTGCTCCCTATCCTATTACTCATCTATAGGGCTATCACCCTAGCTTTCCCTGTCTCTGCCTTTCTTTCCTAGTCCTGAGTTTTTCTTCTTGACTATTGCTTGGGATTGGGTTTGACACTATTCAATACTAAATATCTACTCGTGGAGGGAGGGGATGCAATAGATTCATCTTAGGCGGTAAGCGAAGGAACTGTAGGGCTTAGGGCAGCGAGTGAGCCTCGGATTTTTCTTCAATAGGCTCTAGGGGAGGTGAGAAGAGAGCCAATAGCTAGACTTAACAATTCATGGCATGAATTAGAGTTGAAGGAAGAAAGACATGAAATGCTAGAAAGATGGAATCTATGAATGAGCTCTTTCGTCTAAGCCTAGAACTAGGCAAGAGCAAGGAATGGACTTTAAGTGAGTGAAAACCGGAAGGAGGGGTGATTTGTTTTTAGCGTGAGTTGTGATTGAGGAAGTGTGTTTTTAGGGTTTGGATTGAAAAGGGGGTGATTTGTTTATTAATGGGGATCAACCCGTTAATATAAAAGTCGGGTCATGGTCAACGCAATTTAAAATTGACTAGTGCTACAAAATGATGCCAGCATTGAATGTGACCGGCAATATTGGGTTACACAGCGTCGAATGAGATGAGTGATATATTGAACCAGTCACGTAAACAATGGTAACCTCTTTGAACCAGCAACCAACGCTATTGCTTGCCAGTTGCAACATTAACCTTATTATTATTTTTATTTTTTTTCCTTTTTTAATCTTCAAACCTTTCATAAGTCATGTTTGGCAGTAACTAGTGTTGCCAAACAAGACTTACAAGGCCAATTAATCACCGCTTACGCGCTACTAGGCCACCAACCTTTCTGATTTTTGTAAATCGGTCAACCGTGATCAACGGCGGTCAATGACGGGTAACGGTGATAAAACATGCTGGAAACATTCAAATCTTGCTGAAAATACCCAAACTCATCGTTAAACTATTTTAATAATTTATAGTTGTTGTTTATATCTATTCAATATTTCTTTTAAGAAAAATTTTGCAGGAAATACATAAAACTTACCAGAAACATCTAAAACTTGCCGAAAAATACTGAAAACTTGTTAGAAATGCTAATCCGATTAATCCCGCCTAGATCGATTACAAGCTACAGGGGGTCGACCGCCCGACTATCGATTCACGATTTTTGCAACCTTGGCAGTAAGTATTTTAGAGCGTTTTAAAGCAACTAACGATCAACAACTAGCGTTTTAAATGCTAGTAAACAAGAACGACAACGTATACGGGAACTGAAACGTACTGTACCTAAAAATGTGTCATAATGAAAAAAAAATGCCAAGTTAGGAAATGTTCAAAAAAGAATAAATTTTACTGAAACAAAAATGTTGCATTGGTAAATTAAAGAAAGCCGTGTATATTTTTGTTATTAGTAACGTTAACAATTCAGCAGATTACTTGTTAAATACATGTATATCTTAATTCAAATTATATTATATCTGAATTGAATTCTAAATTTTTAATTTGAATTTATTTTTATTCGCGAAGAGCTGGATGAGAAAAAAACTCTCACAATCTATCGCCCTCTTTTAAAGTTAGTTTTCTTCAATTTTTTTTATCTTTTGATTACGCCTTTACCGACAATAACATCGAATATTGTTAACACAAGATATTTGACAAGGTTAACTAAATCAAAGAGGGTTTTGGTTGCAAAATAACAACGAATTTTTTACAAAGTTCCGTCTTGATACGTGAACTATAAAAAGTATCAGTAAATGTAACGATCTTTTATAAAGTGTTACGATATGCACATTTTGATGTGTTGTTATTCCAAAAACCTGACATGTGTCACTATTTTCACATGACAACAAATTAAAATGTGAACACTTTATGAAAATTTGTTACATTTAATGATACTTTTTATATTTCACGTATAAAAACAACTTTGGAAAAAGTTCACGGTTTTGATGTGTATTTCTTGATTTGACTTTTTCCCTTTGTCGATTGTTGTTGGGTCGGGTCGATTTTTATCGGTTCGGGTCGGTTTTGACCCGATGCTCACCCCTAAAAAGTACTGTATGTCACACTGTATTAAACCTCAAAAATGCAAACTTGGTTCAGCATAAACTAATCGCCATGCAAAATTTTGAAAGTCACCAGTCAACACTCACTTCACCTCATACACTCTAAACTAGGGGTGACAATTCGGGTCGGGTTCGGGTTGTTAGGTTGGCGGGTCAGAAAACCCCAACCCGAACCTGACCCATTTAAATTATTGGGTCAGCTACGTCGACCCTAACCTATTTACACGTAACCCGAACCTAACCCATTTAAACCGTATATATACTTGGATTGACAAGTTAAATAGGTTACATGGGTTGAATATGTTAAACGGGTTTTGGGTTGACCCATTTAACCCGTTTTATATACAAAAGTTAGCAGTTAGCACATTACACGAGTTAAACGGTTTAGCGGGTCGACCCGTTTAACCCATTTAACACGTATAATTAAATATAAATAATTTTTAATTTAAGAAAAAAAAAATCTTAAACGGGTTGGCGGGTCGACCCATTTATTTTATTCTCAACCCGAACCTGACCTGTTTAATAAACAGGTTAGATATGCTGACGCAAACCTAACCCGAAATCTATTTAGCTCAACCCAAACCTGTTAATTTTCGTGTCGGTTTCAGGTCGGGTTTCGTGTCAGGTCAGAAATTGTCACCCCTACTCTTAACATGTGTTGGTTCTAAATTCAAAATAATAGCCTTTCTTTCTCTAGTTGATGAAACACTCAGCATTTAGCCTGGTTCCAAAATCCAAATATGAAAAAATGACGTAATAACAAATTTCTGATAACAAAATAGAGAAATGTCACACATTACTCAGATTTTGTACTTCTGTACTATAATACATAACACTACTAACAAGCAAGATACAATTTACAATACCAACTTTGTAATGGAAAGGTGAAAAGGCCAACAACAATCACACAAGTCGGAGACATATTTGAAGAGACGATGATTCCCACAATACCACAAATGACGATTCATAACAAATAATGGTTCGCCATAGATGGAGACCAACAGCGGCCAGGAGTCAAAAATGGCGATGAATTGAAGGCAGATAACGAGAATTCTTCGTTTGCCATTCACAAGAGATACTGATTTTGTTTATCCCTTGAAAGATGTAGATGACAAAAAGCTAAGAGGGGGACCGCATACATGTAAAACTTGTACAAGGCGCCAAACTAGATCCCGGAAAGGGTGGAGTTAAGAGGGCAACTAACACCAAAAATGGAATTTCGGAAACAAGAAGGCAACAATCACCGTATGTTGAGTGATGAATGACAATTGAGGCCTACAAACGACAAGAGATGTTTCATCGCTGGTGTTGTTGAGTTCACCTCTCTATTACGTTGTCAAAATTTATTAAAAAGGCATACAAAATAATAGATTTACTAGAGAAGTAATGATTATTGGCAAAGACACAACCCAAAAACACTTGGGGGAGCTAACAGCAGATTTGCTAATATATCTGGTAGTCTGGTAATGATTTTTAAGGGGACAACAAGTAAGCTTTAATCCAAATAGCATACTGACAAGGCACTATCTATTGTTATATCATGCTAGACGGAAACAAGATAATCAAGTGGCAGAAGAGGCATCGGTTCATGGTGGTCCTGATGAGGAAGATAAGCCTCACTTCATTCAATTAATCACAACAAAACAACCAACATGATTTATAAGAGAATCATGAATTGACACGAGCAACAAAATAAGGTTAGGTTTGATAGTATGTCAAAACGGGAATTAGAGATGGCAAAAGAAACTAATTTGGTTAATAGTCAAAATGGGGAAAAAAATTTGTATATCTCAAAACAGCTCAGGTCAGGTATGGTTTAACCAAATCATAATTTGTCGAGTTCCTTAAAAAGATAAATTTAGTGTCAGATAGGGAATATGATTTCAGTACAACCCGAGAGTTTCGACCCGTTTAGACATATCAACCCATTTCCTTTTAAGCTATTAATGGTTTAAATTTACTCATTGTCTAACACGAAGTTGACCCATGAACAGAGATGAGTTGATATATCCACATGTCAGTTATGGAACCTACGCACAAACATTGAATGAAGTACAGCAAAGATTCAAACTTTAACCAAGAAACTGACTTACCCATTTGCTCAAACGTGAATTGTTGCAACATACGTTCATTATTTATTACCTGGTCGCATGAACATGGGAATAACGTTCAACCACCTAAGAATTTAACAGCAATCAGCAGTCAGGTTTCATGGATCCAGTCTCATCGCTTAGATACTTCCTGTAAAAACAGAGAGAAGATAACAGACGAATAATTATGCCTCCATCCATAACCACTATCTAGAATCATACCTACTCGCTACAATATTTACTCGTGCTTCAAAAATAATAGTTACTTCACCCAGTAAAAAGTAACATTCATGGTTGTCATGTATGCCATACCTGCTACTCTTAACTTGTTGTAAAGATAAAGCATTAATGATTAGGGAAAACAATCAAATGAACTAACACGTGTTAAAGTCATGACACTACAAGCAAAGGAAATAGAGTTATAATGCAAATACAACTAACAAGGTAAATACTTATAATAAAGATACTAGCAAAATAACTACTGAAACAGACTACCAAAGATTCAAGCAATCCAACCAGTTTCTAGTTTGTTGGCATCATTGAAACATGGAGCCTTTTAAGAATCAGATCTCCAGGCGGCATTAGGGTAACCAGGCTGCCCGTTATAAGGACCGCCCATATAGCCGCCACCACCTTGCCCTTGTTGATCTGCAACACCTCCAGCCATGCCATTTGCAGCACCACCAGGTCCTGATCGACCACCAGCTGCTCCATATCCGCCAGTATTTGTATTGTAACCGTCATTAGTGCCATAACCGCTATACCCATAACCTTGGTTCCCATAACTAGAACCTGAACTAGGAGACTGACCCACCGGTGCACCATATCCTGCACCACCATATCCCGCATTTGCACCGTAACCTGCACCACCATAGCCGGGAGTCTGACCACTCCATGGTGTTTTTAGTGCACCTGGACTACTACCTACGTTTGGATTACCGTATGCTCCAGCAGATCCACCATAGCCACTAACACCATAGCTTCCATAACCACCATAACCACCACTTCCATTCGGTGCACCATAACCATAACTTGGCTGACCATAACCAGAATAAGCAGGGTAGCCACCCGAATTTTGAGCCTGCATGTATCTATTACCATCCATTTGACTATCAAATGAACCAGCATTGTTACCTTGATAGCCACCACCACGGCCACCACCACCTCCGCCAGGATTAGCATCTTTTGGAAGTGCTCGTTTTACCTCCACTAGCTTATTGTTGAGCTCATGATAGGTCTTCTGAACAACTCTGTCAACCGCATCTTCTGTGTCAAAGGAGATAAAACCAAATCCACGAGGTCTGTTTGTAGTTTGGTCAAACATAATTACTACATCAGTCACATCTCCATAACTTTCAAAATATTGACGAAACTGTTCCTCTGTTAAGGTGGCAGGCAATCCACCAACAAATATCTTTTTCGTTCTGTAGTTTGCTGATCCTCCAGAGCTTCTACTGGAACTATTTGCAGGCCTAGATGCTTGCTGCTCTTCTCTGGATAAAGCTCTCTTTGCTTCTACCTGCAAAAATGAGTAGTGAATACATATATGCACAATATATTTTTCTCAAAGGTCAACACTCCCAAATACGTAGGAAGCTATCGTGATCATAAATGATAAATTTCATGAAATAAGCACAGCCAAACATCTGCCATTAAGATAGGTAAAGCTTCTCTGAAATTAACTTTGACTAACAAATGAATGAAAATATAGCACACAGACAAAACCAAACATGTAGTATAAAGATAGGAAATATTTATGCGGCCACGTGTGATTATAGCTTATAGAGATATGATATCCCACGCAGATGACGTTTGGGTTAATTTGTTAAGAAGATGGACTCAGTACAGCTACACGAGAACAGAGTTCTACAATGGATTGGTGGAAATTAAGACTTATCAAAAATTCATTAGCAGAACCCTAGTAAAAACATTAGGACCAAAGGTCTTGAATGAAGAATTAATGCTGGAATCCAGTGAAACCATTCGACCTCAATAGTATGCTAATTACTTAACAACCAAGTAACCAACGAGTCAACAACACAGACAAAAAACCCAATAAAAGAATAACAGATAAAACATAAAATCACCAATCAAAGATACAACAATCGCTAGACAGATAACAAACTAAAACATCAACTGATATTCCAAGTTCTAACCGTCAACGGAAACGCTAAACAAAGCAACAGGATTCAGCTGAAATGAGATGATTCATGAATCTTTCATATTCAGCCATTTTTTAGTACCAAGAAATACCAAATCCTCGTCCAAAATTATATCTTTGACCTTAAATTGTAATACAAATATTATTGAAATAGTAAACCCTTAATGCAAAGAGCATTTTAAAACCACATCTGGCATTATCATGCTAAGCTAATTAGTTCTCAACTACAAGTAAACTTCCAACCACAAAAACAAAAACCAAACACTTGCACATATAAAGAAAAACAAGGCTTACTACATAATAAGTTCATTATCGTAGGGGGTGTTTGTTAGAGTCTATTTTTTAAAGTGTTTTCGCCTTATGCTTCATAAGCTCATTTTTCCGGCCTAATTTGAAACTTATGAGCTTATATAAGTTCATTATATCATAATAAGCTTATATAAGCCCATAAATTTCAAAATAAGCCGGCAAAAATAAACTTATGAAACATAAACCAAAACCACGTAAGCTCATAAGCCCAAAAAAAGCTTAAACAAATACACCCTCATAGAAAAGAGAATGCATTTTTAACATCCACCACCAAGGTGGCATGGGGTTAGACATCTAATGTCCTCGCAAGATATCTCAAGTTTTTTTTCTAAGTAACAACGGTTTCTGACCTTTCGGCCGACTAATCCATAAGGTTCGAGGCCACTGCCACACAAACTCAAACCTATTAAAGCCCTCCCCCTTTATGATTGCTGAAACCAGTTGTATCTAATAGCATAATCTATACTGTAATTTGCATCTAGCACGAATATGAACTTAAGACCTCTCACATTTTCAGTAATGATAGTACAAGCTTTTTACCACTAGACCACCTCTAAGTGCAAGAAAAAACTCAAATTCAAACCTCGCTAGGTACACATCTCGGGGCATCTAAGAAAAGGGTCGGAAACGGTCACCGGACACCCTAGGCTGCATAACCTAAACACGAAAACCTCGCCCGTTTACCCGTTTAAAAATCTACTTTTAGCATTTCTAGTAACTAAAAATATTAATATGAAAAAAATAAAAAATATATTTACTTACATTGCGACCATCAATATTATGAGTATCATTGACAACATTGTCAATAACAGACGGATCTGAAAAAACAACAAAACCAAATCCACGTGGACGACCAGTAATCTTATCACGCATGATAACTGTCTGTGATACGACACCGTATTTACTAAAGTAATCATTTATTCTTTCTTCACTTGTGTCCCATGATATTCCTCCTAAGAATACTTTTCCTTCATCTGAATCCATTCCTTCTTTTTAATTAACTAGTATCTTATTATTAGCTTAGCTTAGCTTGACTCTGTGTCTGTGTTTTGTTTTGTGAATCTAGGGTTTTAAGTGTTTTGTGTTTTTTGGGGAGTTTGAGATTGATGTCGATGTCATGGTTTTCGGTGGTACGATGTCGTTTTGTTGTTTGTGGATGGGTACTTAATTGGAGAAAGTCAAATGGTGTATTTGTTTAAGCTTATTTGTAGCTTATAAGCTTATTTGTGATTCGTCTTATATTTTATAAGCCTCAACTTTTTGGCTTTTTATAAAAGTTTATTATGATATGATAAACTTATATAAGTCCGTAAGTCTCAAAATAAGCCAGAATTTGAGGCTTATATGAAATATAAGCTGAAATCAAATAAGCTCATATATAAGCTTAAACAAACACCCTTGTCCCAATATAAAGAAGGTCTTGGGTTTCAAAAAGAAAAACACTTCGGAGTCTCTAAATAAACCAATAGTGTGTGTAAAAGGAAGTGAAAACAGGAACATATCCGGGTTCATCAAGTTTTCTAATGTTAATCAAAACCCTTAGTTCCTCGTACTCGTTTTGCAAATACTCGAGGTCATCAAACTCTCATTACAACAAGTGAAACCTCAAAACAATTGAACAAACCAGTTTCACGTAATGAAATATTCCTTCACTAAATTCTTTTATTTTTACTTAAAAATAAAAATGAACAATTATTTTTAGACATTCTAAAAAAAATGTGGACAATAATTTCGAGACGGAGGGAGTACCTACCCTAAATATGAGACCTTCTTTTCGTCACAAGCAACTTAAACGTAGAAGAAACTTTTATAACAACCAAAGGTCGTCATATCCTCAATACAACCATCCCAAAAGAGAGATAACTCTTACCCAAACCAAAGATTTTTTAAACAACATAACCATCAAACTTTGGACCAAGATTTCAAAATCAAAGTAACTTTTCAAACAACCCTTGGTCGATGTTTTCAAGTTATGATCTTGTGACACTTAGGGCCCGTTTGGTTTATAAGTGAGGTTGGGTTCGGATTTGGTATAGGATTTAAATTTGAGGTAGATTTTGGAGAAATAAATTATATTTATTTAAATATATTTTATAATAAATTTTAAATAAAAAATGTTATTTATAATATAAAATAACAAAAGTAGGTCCACATATATAGACATATAGAGAGAGAGACAAAAGAAATGGGCCAATGAAGTACACAAAATCATTCGAAACCTACCACATTGCCCAACTATCAATCTATGATTCAAACAATCATTTCTTTTCCCAAAGCAAGAACAAAACAAGTAATAAGGGTCTTGTCTATGCAAAAACCATTCCAAAGTATCAAAACAAACGGACCCTTAGTGTCTTTCTTCAAGCCCAATGATGTTCAACTTGGGCACGTTTCCTGCTAACCGTGGTGGACCCAAGAAACAACGGGTACCAAAAGCTTGAATTGCATCTTTGGTTGTAGGTTTGCCTCAGATGTGATCTACAACCAGAAAAGTGGATAGTGGATATTGGATGCATGATGCGTGTTTTGCAACCTCGCAAAAAGTTTTACCTCTCAAGGGATCTTGAGAGATTTTGCAATCCACCAGGCAGTGTATCTGACCGTTGTAGTGTAGTAATTGGTAGGTCCGGGGGATTGATCATTCTCTAGGGGAATAGTGTCGTTAGGATTGAAGTGTATGTCAACTAGGTCTAAAGGTGACAGATGATTCTTTTGTGTTTTTATATTTTATGGAAAGCAATTAAAAATCTCGAGTATTGAAAAAGTGGGCGGAATTAGTTGCTAGTCAACTAACCCAAAATTACTAATTAAACTAAAAACAATAAAATAAATAACAAGAAAAGTAAATGTGGAACTTCTATGTGAGACAAGTGTGTTTACTTAGATTTCACTACTCCCTAGTTATCTCTTATTGATTTCCTGAGTTGTCACAATTATTTAGTTGAAGGATTGTATTCCTTAATACCAGTTGTGGGGGCGTGTACGTCCTTCCCCAACTCTATGGGTATCTATTTCTCCTTATGACCATAGTACACTGATGAGTGTCTAAATACTTAACATTTTATACCAATCTGAGCTGCCAAAACATACAAAAATACTCAAATATGTATCATAATACTTAAAATATCTTAGAAGTGTGTTTTATATGTTTCAAATGCAAAATATGCAAAAACAAATGAAAAACGTACAAAGTTTGCATAATTGGCAGTTTCAGTCCCTCAAGTTTCATAAATTAGCAAAACTAGTCCCTGGTTATTCTTAAAACATGAAAAAGTCATCAAAGATCCTTTTTAATCATAAAGTTACATATTTAGTCCTTTGGTGCAAAGTTTCATAAAATTACAAGTTTAGTCCCTATACTTTGGAAATTGACAGAAATGGTCTCTGGGATGTTAAAAACTTTGAGAAAATCAATTTTGGTCCTTGTACTAATAATATTTTGCAGGAATGGTCCTTGGTATGAAGTTTGGTGAATTTACATGATTGGTCCCTAAAGTTTCACAGTTTGGCAAAACAGGTCCCTCAAAGTTTCAAACTTGACAGTTTTAGTCCCCGGGTGTTCAAAATGGGAAAATTATCATTAAGGGTCCTAGGGAATTCATAATTATCACTATTAGTCCCTGGGTGAAAGTTTTGAATAAATTACATATTTAGTCCCTGGGTATTTTAAATTAGTGAATTATCATTTATTACCCTTGTACTAATTACACTTAGCAAGAAAAACCCTTGGAATAACTTTGGAAAGTTGAAATCTCAGCCCCTATAATTTTCCCTAATTACAACTTTGGTCCTTGTGATTTAATACCTTAAAAACCAACCGGACCCTTAGTTTTAAACTAAACCCAAAACCAAATCCATACCACATAAATAATAGCCCACCCTTACCCTTTTTGTTACATGATCCAGCAGGCCCATTCAACTCCAAGCCCAGTCCACACCTTAAATAAATAAACCGGGGTCAAACATTCCGGTCAAACACCACCACCCAGTCACCATTTCCCTCCCACACCACTTCCTCCATTACCACCCTGGTATTCCACCTTCCAGCTCACCACCAACCTTTCCACCTCACACCTCCACCTCCACAACACTCCAACAACCATTTAAAGCCCTAAAAACCGCTCCAAGTAATCCACAGTACCCCCCACGACTTTTGGCGCGAAAAGGCGTTTTAAACGGCCTGGATTGATCAGACATAATCAATGGTTGGGAATTGGTGGGAAATGACCCAGTGGGTCCCACAAGCTCAGAAAATAGCTACAAAAGGGGAAAGAAGCAGAGGATGAAAATTATTAGTGTAGTTTTAGAATAGCTTAATCGTAGGTAATGTAATCTTTATTTTCAGTTGTATTTTCAATTAAAAAAAGCTTGTACTCAGTTAATGTTATGTATTTCAATCATTAGTAAAAGTTAATTTCAAGTTTCAGTTGCATTTTCAGTTTATGCCATTTTCATTAAATTTCAAAAGTATCAAATAGTTGTCTGTTGTTGTTAATTATAGTTAAAGCAGTTCATAAGCTTGTATAAGCTCTGACAAAGCTCATATAAGTTTTATAATACCTTAATTATCAGTCTTACTTTATAAATAGAAAAAATACCAAAAATTCAAATAAATAAAGAAAAAATAAAAAAATAGTGTTGAGGAAAGATAAAAGTTGAGCAAGATGAATTATGGGTACTTATTGATGGTCTGGGTTAGAGGTTTCATGGGAAACCTATAAGTGGCTCTTGGAAATGGGTTCTTTGTTTCTCAGTTTGGAAATCTTGTAAGTTTAATCTATATTTTTTAGGCAATATATTTATTTCAGTTTACCATGTGCTTACCTATGTTTTATATTATTAATTAGTTCTAAAATAATCTAATATATATCTGTGGTTTAGTTTATGAGCTTAAATTCATTATTTTCTTCATTAGATAATAAATTAGTATACATAAGGGAGTGTTTGGTTTAAGCCAAGTCAGTGCACTCTTGTGTTTTGTTTGGTGAACCCTCTTCATAAATAGATTCCTCTAAGTTTATTTAGGCTACTTAGGTTAATAGATTAGTTACTCTTATACCCAATAGTCAAAATCATCATCACATCCCTTCAACAGTTAACTGTTGAAGGATTTGTGATCCAAACCCACTCAAATCAATACATAAGCTGATAATGTAGCTTAAATTGGGTTTACTTTAGCTTAATACTATTATTTCAGTTAATTAGGATCATCAAAAGTTGGGAAAAGTCAAAATAGTTCATAATATCAAAAGTCAAATATTGTTCATCTCAGATTTTTCCCAAATTTCAAAGATTTGTTTAGAATTAAGGATTTGGATCTAGGACTTGAAATTTGTTGTATTAATAGATTACCAGCTCAACTTTGATTTCTCACCTTCATCATATTTTTAGCATTTTTCCTTTGGGCCCCACTCACCCTCAAACTTACCTGCAGGGCAAGGTATTGCCATGCATCAGCAGCTCAGTCCTACACCACCAACTTTGGTGGTGTTTTGTGGCCATCTCAGTGGGCCCCACACCCCCTAGTTAGGTTCTTACAACCCCCCTCCTACCATAGATCCTAAATTGACCCTTTGTTTGACCTAGAACTCTGTGGACCCCACCTAGAAATACCCATAAAGGTTGTCCCAATTCTTTCTCAGTAACAACAATAAGCAAGTGCTTATTGTTGTTGTGTGGCTTATTTATTGAGCTTATTTGATTGAAACTTACTCATAATAGTTCAACTAACCTATTGGAACAAACTTTTATCATTTTGGGTCCCACACAAGCTAAAAAGAGCTTATTTGCTTAGTTGGTCAACTATGGTCAACTGTCTAGGATTTCAGCTTATAACTAGCTTATTATTAAGATATAAAATAGTTGTCTTTATTAAAGTTGTCTATTTTTAGATATAATATAGTATTGTAAAAGAAAATTCAAGAAAAAACAACATAAAAAATAAGTGATAGTTTCTATTTAATATAATTTAATTTTAATTTTCATTTTTACATTTTTATTAAGTAAGTTTGTGTTTTTATATTTTTAATAATTTCATCTTAGGTTAAAGTAATTATAATAATTTTTTCAGATTTTAATTTTGTCTTTTAGTATTTATTATAATTAATATTAATTTATTTAATAATTACTCAATAAATAAGTTTTAAATAGCATAATTACTTTTTATATAGCAACACCAAGATTTTATATTTTTTATAGCTTTTATAAGTCATAATATAATTTTATTAATTTTTATAGAATTTTTACTGTTCATTTAATAGTTTTTATAATTTAATTAGTGTAATTGGTAATTAAATAATAAATAGAATAATAATTAGTAAACTAGTTTATAAATATATAAAATAAAGTTTTTATAATTTTTTAGGATTCCTATGATGGTTAATTAGATTTATAAATTTTTTCATAATTTTCTAAGTTAGTTTATTATTATTTGTAATTTAAAATAGTTTAATTAGTTTAAATAATATAATTAGTTATTAATTAATAAAAAGCTTATAAAAAGACAAAAACATTTATTTTTATTTTTTATACTTTATTCAAGTTCTAATTTAAGTTTAGAAATTATTTTTGTAAGTTTTTAGTTTAATTTGTATTGTTTATCATTTTTAGTTTAGTTTTAATTAAATAGTTAAATAGTTTTTATTTAAATAATTAATAATAAATAATAAAATAATCTAAAAAATAGTTTTCTTTTTAATTTAATTTTATTTTAAGTTTAAGTTTATAGAATTTTCAATTTTAAACCTTGTAGTTTATTTTTCCTTAAAACTCACCTTTTTCTCAGTACGCAGTCGCGTCTGATTTTAAATTGGTGAACGTTTATACGTTTTAGATATCTAGGTTTTTACGTAATCATTCCATTAGCTTATCTAAATCATTTTACTTTACAAAACCCTAGTTTACACACACACACACACACTTTTATACCTTTCCCGTTCACTAATCACATATTCGTTTTTAATACCATCACAACCTCGTTGAGACATTACGACCCGGGAAAACACTGTATTTCACGGAAGCATTTGCCTCAGCTGTTTGACTATTACATTTGGCCATTCACAAGTGGTTGATCAATAATTATCTGACCGTTTGAGGCGAATCAAAATTTGGCGCCGCTGCCTGGGAAGTTGTGCGCTTATTTTAAACGTTTTTGCGTATTAGTGAACCTGAATATACGCTCATTGTATATTTATCCATCCTTGTTCATATTATTATCATATAAAAACAAAAATAGTTCCCGAAAACTTTTTAAAATCAGTTTTCAACGAACACAAAAAAACCTAAAAATATTTTCCTTCTTATTAGTACTACAAAATTTTTCAAAAACACCATAAATATTCACCTTTACAAACCTACCTATTTGATTCTTCATTTCTCACCCCCTAAACCCTTTGATTCTTTCTATGTCTTATTCTCACCTTCTTGTCTGTCAAGGGTGTGGTAGTCCTTATAATGGTGGTAATTGCCCCAGTTGTGGCATGGTAGAGTCAGGAAACGGGTCTGTCTATAACCAGAATCCCTATTCCTACCCTGACATGACTAATTCATTCCACCAGCTTCCACACCATGAGACTCAGCAGTTTTACTGTTGTGAGTACTGTGGTGGTTCACACTACAGTTCTGATTGTCAAATTAGGAATCAGTTTGTCTATGAACAGGTTCCTGATAACAATTATGACTCAAACACATACGACTCACAGTCACATCAGTTCAACTGTTGTGAGTACTGTGGAGGTCCACACTTTAGCTCTGATTGTCAAACAAGGAATTCATTTCCTTGTAACAATTACGACTATTCGTTTCAAGACCCACCTCCACAGTACCAAATGAACCAAGCAAATCCTGAAAACCAGCAAGACCTTTGTCTAGAGGTTCTTGAGAAACTTAAAGACCTTAAGGAGGAGTTGGCTAATATGTCGTTTCACAATGCACCAAGTTTTTCTTGTGTACATTGTGGGGGTCCTCATGATGATTTCAAATGTCAACCGTATTATAAACCTGAACACTGTTTTAGTTCTGATAAATCCGGTTTTAACACATCCACACCCCCACAGTCTCCACTCATTCCATATTCTCGTGATAAATCTATCGCGGAATTACTTGCTGAAGAACATGCTGCTAGAGACGAAAGAAGCATGGAAGAATTACTAGTCTTAGAACAAGCAGCTATAACACGTACCAAATTTCAAAATGCTGCTTTTCTCGATGAGGATGATGAAAGTGATGATACCTCATCAAGTTCATCAGTTGAGACTCCTTCCATGGATATTCAGGGAGAAAAGAGTATGGGAGAATTACTAGCAGCTGAACAAACGGAAATTATAAAATCCATGTATGCTAGTCCTTCTCAACTCCCTGAGTCTACTATTATCATGCCCGAGGTTCCCACTCACTCTCTGAGCATGGGGGACGAGCATCTTGACGCTATTCCTGTAAAGGAATCGGACGAATTCATAAAGTCTAGTGTTGAGAACCTTGTCTCAATCCCAAGTGAGTCACAGGGAATTCTTGATCATATATGTGATATCCCTACCCCTCCTGATAATCCAAATTATCAAATTGAGAATGTCTCTAATTCCAGTGATGATTGTATATCTTATGGAGACATTGAGTATGTTGAGGCATCACTGCCTCATTCTGATGTTGATCCTCCTCTTGAGGATGTCACAGAGGAACTCACTCACATCATTCCACTTCTATCTGGAAGTAATGATGATCTCTTTGACTTTAAAGCCGATTTGGAAGAGATAGAAAGTCTCTTACATAATGATCCTTCACTCAGTGCTTATCCCAACAGTCCAGTAGAGAATGTTAATCACATTGTTCCTGAAGCATTCAAAACTACTATCACCAATCCTCTATTTGAATTCGAATCTGAATTCACTTTGATTTCTGATAACCCATTATTTGGTACTCAGATTAAGGATTGTGATGAGTCCACAACGGAACATGAGTTCACAGATTTACATCTTGTGAATGATTCTCTTTACGAGGAGTTCTCCTTTGAACTCACTCATATCATATCTCCACCGGAGTATGATACTTTCTATTTTGATCTAGATATACCCATAATATGTCTTGATCAAACGAGCTTAAAAGAGGAGATTCATGAAACAATGAATTCTCCTATTGATGATGAGGAGTTAGTTATGATTTTCATCATGACTTTCTTTCTTTTCTTCATATATTCCGTGGCTTCTCCTGTTCTTCACTCTTTCGGGAGTGAGGACATTATCTTTGACCCCGGCATTCTCATTTATAAATTATGAGCCGGGTGTCTACTTATCTCATCGGTATGGAACTTTCACGTGCTTCAAATGTTTATCCAAACGTCTTGAATGAAAGTCCGATGCAGATTGTCTCTTCCACATCATGCTTCCCCATGGACAAATGAATTCGGGGTCGAGTCAAGTTAGCGACTCGGTAATCAAAAACAGTAACATGTACATAGGTTTTCACCCATGTTTCACCCTAGTGTGGGGGAGATGCCCCACATATTGTATATATATATATATATCCTCTAAAAAAAATGTAAATATAGTGATAGCTTCTATTTAAGAAGTTTTATCTAAAAAAAATATAATTGTATGTATATACATCTTAAATAAAGGCTATAGAATATTTTCTTCTTACGTTCTAAGTGTTGGTTTAAACACCCGGTACTTTGAATATTGAGGACAATATTCAGTTCTAAGTGTGGGGGGAGATTCGTTATTCTAACGAATTTAAACACATGTTCCATCAAGAACCCCCATTTTAGCCCAAATTTTAAAATTTTTTTCTCACTTAGAACGCAATAAATGGTATCAATCCTCCATGTCTAACCCACAACAGGATTGGCTAATCCAGGAACAAACGGTTCTTGGTAAAGATAACTCAAACCCGTTTATGGCTTGCAATTTGCCAAAAATTGTATGGTTCCTCAGCTCCCCATATCCCATAAAGCGAATGAGTTGGCTAGCCCGCAAGATTATGGCTTGTGGTAAAGGCCGTGGAAAATCCATAATTGGTAATCAGCTCACCAAGATGTTGACTATTCCATCAAGAGTTGGCTAGTCCAGAAGCAAACGGCTTTTGGTAAAGACTAATCAAATCCGTTGACAGCTGGTGATTTGCTCAAAATCACACGGTTATCAGGTGTGCCACAGTTCTTACACCTGGCTACTCCAGAAGTGATGGCTTTTGGTAAAGAGTTTTTCAAATCCATTAAGTTTTTCTCAAATAGATTGCTAGGGACTAGCAATAGTTTAGTGTGGGGGATTGATGAGTGTCTAAATACTTATCATTTTATACCAATCTGAGCTGCCAAAACATACAAAAATACTCAAATATGTATCATAATACTTAAAATATCTTAGAAGTGTGTTTTATATGTTTCAAATGCAAAATATGCAAAAACAAATGAAAAACGTACAAAGTTTGCATAATTGGCAGTTTCAGTCCCTCAAGTTTCATAAATTGGCAAAACTAGTCCCTGGTTATTCTTAAAACATGAAAAAGTCATCAAAGGTCCTTTTTAATCATAAAGTTACATATTTAGTCCTTTGGTGCAAAGTTTCATAAAATTACAAGTTTAGTCCCTATACTTTGGAAATTGACAGAAATAGTCCCTGGGATGTTAAAAACTTTGAGAAAATCAATTTTGGTCCTTGTACTAATAATCTTTTGCAGGAATGGTCCTTGGTATGAAGTTTGGTGAATTTACATGATTGGTCCCTGAAGTTTCACAGTTTGGCAAAACAGGTCCCTCAAAGTTTCAAACTTGACAGTTTTAGTCCCCGGGTGTTCAAAATGGGAAAATTATCATTAAGGGTCCTAGGGAATTCATAATTATCACTATTAGTCCCTGGGTGAAAGTTTTGAATAAATTACATATTTAGTCCCTGGGTATTTTAAATTAGTGAATTATCATTTATTACCCTTGTACTAATTACACTTAGCAAGAAAAACCCTTGGAATAACTTTGGAAAGTTGAAATCTCAGCCCCTATAATTTTCCCTAATTACAACTTTGGTCCTTGTGAATTAATACCTTAAAAACCAACCGGACCCTTAGTTTTAAACTAAACCCAAAACCAAATCCATACCACATAAATAATAGCCCACCCTTACCCTTTTTGTTACATGATCCAGCAGGCCCATTCAACTCCAAGCCCAGTCCACACCTTAAATAAATAAACCGGGGTCAAACATTCCGGTCAAACACCACCACCCAGTCACCATTTCCCTCCCACACCACTTCCTCCATTACTACCCTGGTATTCCACCTTCCAGCTCACCACCAACCTTTCCACCTCACACCTCCACCTCCACAACACTCCAACAACCATTTAAAGCTCTAAAAACCGCTCCAAGTAATCCACAGTACCCCCCACGACTTTTGGCGCGAAAAGGCGTTTTAAACGGCCTGGATTGATCAGACATAATCAATGGTTGGGAATTGGTGGGAAATGACCCAGTGGGTCCCACAAGCTCAGAAAATAGCTACAAAAGGGGAAAGAAGCAGAGGATGAAAATTATTAGTGTAGTTTTAGAATAGCTTAATCGTAGGTAATGTAATCTTTATTTTCAGTTGTATTTTCAATTAAAAAAAGCTTGTACTCAGTTAATGTTATGTATTTCAATCATTAGTAAAAGTTAATTTCAAGTTTCAGTTGCATTTTCAGTTTATGCCATTTTCATTAAATTTCAAAAGTATCAAATAGTTGTCTGTTGTTGTTAATTATAGTTAAAGCAGTTCATAAGCTTGTATAAGCTCTGACAAAGCTCATATAAGTTTTAGAATACCTTAATTATCAGTCTTACTTTATAAATAGAAAAAAATACCAAAAATTCAAATAAATAAAGAAAAAATAAAAAAATAGTCTTGAGGAAAGATAAAAGTTGAGCAAGATGAATTATGGGTACTTATTGATGGTCTGGGTTAGAGGTTTCATGCGAAACCTATAAGTGGCTCTTGGAAATGGGTTCTTTGTTTCTCAGTTTGGAAATCTTGTAAGTTTAATCTATATTTTTTAGGCAATATACTTATTTCAGTTTACCATGTGCTTACCTATGTTTTATATTATTAATTAGTTCTAAAATAATCTAATATATATCTGTGGTTTAGTTTATGAGCTTAAATTCATGATTTTCTTCATTAGATAACAAATTAGTATACATAAGGGAGTGTTTGGTTTAAGCCAAGTCAGTGCACTCTTGTGTTTTGTTTGGTGAACCCTCTTCATAAATAGATTCCTCTAAGTTTATTTAGGCTACTTAGGTTAATAGATTAGTTACTCTTATACCCAATAGTCAAAATCATCATCACATCCCTTCAACAGTTAACTGTTGAAGGATTTGTGATCCAAACCCACTTAAATCAATACATAAGCTGATAATGTAGCTTAAATTGGGTTTACTTTAGCTTAATACTATTATTTCAGTTAATTAGGATCATCAAAAGTTGGGAAAAGTCAAAATAGTTCATAATATCAAAAGTCAAATATTGTTCATCTCAGATTTTTCCCAAACTTCAAAGATTTGTTTAGAATTAAGGATTTGGATCTAGGACTTGAAATTTGTTGTATTAATAGATTACCAGCTCAACTTTGATTTCTCACCTTCATCATATTTTTAGCATTTTTCCTTTGGGCCCCACTCACCCTCAAACTTACCTGCAGGGCAAGGTATTGCCCTGCATCAGCAGCTCAGTCCTACACCACCAACTTTGGTGGTGTTTTGTGGCCATCTCAGTGGGCCCCACACCCCCTAGTTAGGTTCTTACAACCCCCCTCCTACCATAGATCCTAAATTGACCCTTTGTTTGACCTATAACTCTGTGGACCCCACCTAGAAATACCCATAAAGGTTGTCCCAATTCTTTCTCAGTAACAACAATAAGCAAGTGCTTATTGTTGTTGTGTGGCTTATTTATTGAGCTTATTTGATTGAAACTTACTCATAATAGTTCAACTAACCTATTGGAACAAACTTTTATCATTTTGGGTCCCACACAAGCTAAGAAGAGCTTATTTGCTTAGTTGGTCAACTATGGTCAACTGTCTAGGATTTCAGCTTATAACTAGCTTATTATTAAGCTATAAAATAGTTGTCTTTATTAAAGTTGTCTATTTTTAGATATAATATAGTATTGTAAAAGAAAATTCAAGAAAAAACAACATAAAAAATAAGTGATAATTTCTATTTAATATAATTTAATTTTAATTTTCATTTTTACATTTTTATTAAGTAAGTTTGTGTTTTTATATTTTTAATAATTTCATCATAGGTTAAAGTAATTATAATAATTTTTTCAGATTTTAATTTTGTCTTTTAGTATTTATTATAATTAATATTAGTTTATTTAATAATTACTCAATAAATAAGTTTTAAATAGCATAATTACTTTTTATATAGCAACACCAAGATTTTATATTTTTTATAGCTTTTATAAGTCATAATATAATTTTAGTAATTTTTATAGAATTTTTACTGTTCATTTAATAGTTTTTATAATTTAATTAGTGTAATTGGTAATTAAATAATAAATAGAATAATAATTAGTAAACTAGTTTATAAATATATAAAATAAAGTTTTTATAATTTTTTAGGATTCCTATGATGGTTAATTAGATTTATAAATTTTTTCATAATTTTCTAAGTTAGTTTAATATTATTTGTAATTTAAAATAGTTTAATTAGTTTAAATAATATAATTAGTTATTAATTAATAAAAAGCTTATAAAAAGACAAAAACATTTATTTTTATTTTTTATACTTTCTTCAAGTTCTAATTTAAGTTTAGAAATTATTTTTGTAAGTTTTTAGTTTAATTTGTATTGTTTATCATTTTTAGTTTAGTTTTAATTAAATAGTTAAATAGTTTTTATTTAAATAATTAATAATAAATAATAAAATAATCTAAAAAATAGTTTTCTTTTTAATTTAATTTTATTTTAAGTTTAAGTTTATAGAATTTTCAATTTTAAACCTTGTAGTTTATTTTTCCTTAAAACTCACCTTTTTCTCAGTACGCAGTCGCGTCTGATTTTAAATTGGTGAACGTTTATACGTTTTAGATATCTAGGTTTTTACGTAATCATTCCATTAGCTTATCTAAATCATTTTACTTTACAAAACCCTAGTTTACACACACACACACACTTTTATACCTTTCCCGTTCACTAATCACATATTCGTTTTTAATACCATCACAACCTCGTTGGGACATTACGACCCGGGAAAACACTGTATTTCACGGAAGCATTTGCCTCAGCTGTTTGACTATTACATTTGGCCATTCACAAGTGGTTGATCAATAATTATCTGACCGTTTGAGGCGAATCAAAATTTGGCGCCGCTGCCGGGGAAGTTGTGCGCTTATTTTAAACGTTTTTGCATATTAGTGAACCTGAATATACGCTCATTGTATACTTATCCATCCTTGTTCATATTATTATCATATAAAAACAAAAATAGTTCCCGAAAACTTTTTAAAATCAGTTTTCAACGAACACAAAAAAACCTAAAAATATTTTCCTTCTTATTAGTACTACAAAATTTTTCAAAAACACCATAAATATTCACCTTTACAAACCTACCTATTTGATTCTTCATTTCTCACCCCCTAAACCCTTTGATTCTTTCTATGTCTTATTCTCACCTTCTTGTCTGTCAAGGGTGTGGTAGTCCTTATAATGGTGGTAATTGCCCCAGTTGTGGCATGGTAGAGTCAGGAAACGGGTCTGTCTATAACCAGAATCCCTATTCCTACCCTGACATGACTAATTCATTCCACCAGCTTCCACACCATGAGACTCAGCAGTTTTACTGTTGTGAGTACTGTGGTGGTTCACACTACAGTTCTGATTGTCAAATTAGGAATCAGTTTGTCTATGAACAGGTTCCTGATAACAATTATGACTCAAACACATACGACTCACAGTCACATCAGTTCAACTGTTGTGAGTACTGTGGAGGTCCACACTTTAGCTCTGATTGTCAAACAAGGAATTCATTTCCTTGTAACAATTACGACTATTCGTTTCAAGACCCACCTCCACAGTACCAAATGAACCAAACAAATCCTGAAAACCAGCAAGACCTTTGTCTAGAGGTTCTTGAGAAACTTAAAGACCTTAAGGAGGAGTTGGCTAATATGTCGTTTCACAATGCACCAAGTTTTTCTTGTGTACATTGTGGGGGTCCTCATGATGATTTCAAATGTCAACCGTATTATAAACCTGAACACTGTTTTAGTTCTGATAAATCCGGTTTTGACACATCCACACCCCCACAGTCTCCACTCATTCCATATTCTCGTGATAAATCTATCGCGGAATTACTTGCTGAAGAACATGCTGCTAGAGACGAAAGAAGCATGGAAGAATTACTAGTCTTAGAACAAGCAGCTATAACACGTACCAAATTTCAAAATGCTGCTTTTCTCGATGAGGATGATGAAAGTGATGATAACTCATCAAGTTCATCAGTTGAGACTCCTTCCATGGATATTCAGGGAGAAAAGAGTATGGGAGAATTACTAGCAGCTGAACAAACGGAAATTATAAAATCCATGTATGCTAGTCCTTCTCAACTCCCTGAGTCTACTATTATCATGCCCGAGGTTCCCACTCACTCTCTGAGCATGGGGGACGAGCATCTTGACGCTATTCCTGTAAAGGAATCGGACGAATTCATAAAGTCTAGTGTTGAGAACCTTGTCTCAATCCCAAGTGAGTCATAGGGAATTCTTGATCATATATGTGATATCCCTACCCCTCCTGATAATCCAAATTATCAAATTGAGAATGTCTCTAATTCCAGTGATGATTGTATATCTTATGGAGACATTGAGTATGTTGAGGCATCACTGCCTCATTCTGATGTTGATCCTCCTCTTGAGGATGTCACAGAGGAACTCACTCACATCATTCCACTTCTATCTGGAAGTAATGATGATCTCTTTGACTTTAAAGCCGATTTGGAAGAGATAGAAAGTCTCTTACATAATGATCCTTCACTCAGTGCTTATCCCAACAGTCCAGTAGAGAATGTTAATCACATTGTTCCTGAAGCATTCAAAACTACTATCACCAATCCTCTATTTGAATTCGAATCTGAATTCACTTTGATTTCTGATAACCCATTATTTGGTACTCAGATTAAGGATTGTGATGAGTCCACAACGGAACATGAGTTCACAGATTTACATCTTGTGAATGATTCTCTTTACGAGGAGTTCTCCTTTGAACTCACTCATATCATATCTCCACCGGAGTATGATACTTTCTATTTTGATCTAGATATACCCATAATATGTCTTGATCAAACGAGCTTAAAAGAGGAGATTCATGAAACAATGAATTCTCCTATTGATGATGAGGAGTTAGTTATGATTTTCATCATGACTTTCTTTCTTTTCTTCATATATTCCGTGGCTTCTCCTGTTCTTCACTCTTTCGGGAGTGAGGACATTATCTTTGACCCCGGCATTCTCATTTATAAATTATGAGCCGGGTGTCTACTTATCTCATCGGTGTGGAACTTTCACGTGCTTCAAATGTTTATCCAAACGTCTTGAATGAAAGTCCGATGCAGATTGTCTCTTCCACATCATGCTTCCCCATGGACAAATGAATTCGGGGTCGAGTCAAGTTAGCGACTCGGTAATCAAAAACAGTAACATGTACATAGGTTTTCACCCATGTTTCACCCTAGTGTGGGGGAGATGCCCCACATATTGTATATATATATATATCCTCTAAAAAAAATGTAAATATAGTGATAGCTTCTATTTAAGAAGTTTTATCTAAAAAAAATATAATTGTATGTATATACATCTTAAATAAAGGCTATAGAATATTTTCTTCTTACGTTCTAAGTGTTGGTTTAAACACCCGGTACTTTGAATATTGAGGACAATATTCAGTTCTAAGTGTGGGGGGAGATTCGTTATTCTAACGAATTTAAACACATGTTCCATCAAGAACCCCCATTTTAGCCCAAATTTTAAAATTTTTTTCTCACTTAGAACGCAATAAATGGTATCAATCCTCCATGTCTAACCCACAACAGGATTGGCTAATCCAGGAACAAACGGTTCTTGGTAAAGATAACTCAAACCCGTTTATGGCTTGCAATTTGCCAAAAATTGTATGGTTCCTCAGCTCCCCATATCCCATAAAGCGAATGAGTTGGCTAGCCCGCAAGATTATGGCTTGTGGTAAAGGCCGTGGAAAATCCATAATTGGTAATCAGCTCACCAAGATGTTGACTATTCCATCAAGAGTTGGCTAGTCCAGAAGCAAACGGCTTTTGGTAAAGACTAATCAAATCCGTTGACAGCTGGTGATTTGCTCAAAATCACACGGTTATCAGGTGTGCCACAGTTCTTACACCTGGCTACTCCAGAAGTGATGGCTTTTGGTAAAGAGTTTTTCAAATCCATTAAGTTTTTCTCAAATAGATTGCTAGGGACTAGCAATAGTTTAGTGTGGGGGATTGATGAGTGTCTAAATACTTATCATTTTATACCAATCTGAGCTGCCAAAACATACAAAAATACTCAAATATGTATCATAATACTTAAAATATCTTAGAAGTGTGTTTTATATGTTTCAAATGCAAAATATGCAAAAACAAATGAAAAACGTACAAAGTTTGCATAATTGGCAGTTTCAGTCCCTCAAGTTTCATAAATTGGCAAAACTAGTCCCTGGTTATTCTTAAAACATGAAAAAGTCATCAAAGGTCCTTTTTAATCATAAAGTTACATATTTAGTCCTTTGGTGCAAAGTTTCATAAAATTACAAGTTTAGTCCCTATACTTTGGAAATTGACAGAAATGGTCCCTGGGATGTTAAAAACTTTGAGAAAATCAATTTTGGTCCTTGTACTAATAATCTTTTGCAGGAATGGTCCTTGGTATGAAGTTTGGTGAATTTACATGATTGGTCCCTGAAGTTTCACAGTTTGGCAAAACAGGTCCCTCAAAGTTTCAAACTTGACAGTTTTAGTCCCCGGGTGTTCAAAATGGGAAAATTATCATTAAGGGTCCTAGGGAATTCATAATTATCACTATTAGTCCCTGGGTGAAAGTTTTGAATAAATTACATATTTAGTCCCTGGGTATTTTAAATTAGTGAATTATCATTTATTACCCTTGTACTAATTACACTTAGCAAGAAAAACCCTTGGAATAACTTTGGAAAGTTGAAATCTCAGCCCCTATAATTTTCCCTAATTACAACTTTGGTCCTTGTGATTTAATACCTTAAAAACCAACCGGACCCTTAGTTTTAAACTAAACCCAAAACCAAATCCATACCACATAAATAATAGCCCACCCTTACCCTTTTTGTTACATGATCCAGCAGGCCCATTCAACTCCAAGCCCAGTCCACACCTTAAATAAATAAACCGGGGTCAAACATTCCGGTCAAACACCACCACCCAGTCACCATTTCCCTCCCACACCACTTCCTCCATTACCACCCTGGTATTCCACCTTCCAGCTCACCACCAACCTTTCCACCTCACACCTCCACCTCCACAACACTCCAACAACCATTTAAAGCCCTAAAAACCGCTCCAAGTAATCCACAGTACCCCCCACGACTTTTGGCGCGAAAAGGCGTTTTAAACGGCCTGGATTGATCAGACATAATCAATGGTTGGGAATTGGTGGGAAATGACCCAGTGGGTCCCACAAGCTCAGAAAATAGCTACAAAAGGGGAAAGAAGCAGAGGATGAAAATTATTAGTGTAGTTTTAGAATAGCTTAATCGTAGGTAATGTAATCTTTATTTTCAGTTGTATTTTCAATTAAAAAAAGCTTGTACTCAGTTAATGTTATGTATTTCAATCATTAGTAAAAGTTAATTTCAAGTTTCAGTTGCATTTTCAGTTTATGCCATTTTCATTAAATTTCAAAAGTATCAAATAGTTGTCTGTTGTTGTTAATTATAGTTAAAGCAGTTCATAAGCTTGTATAAGCTCTGACAAAGCTCATATAAGTTTTAGAATACCTAAATTATCAGTCTTACTTTATAAATAGAAAAAAATTCCAAAAATTCAAATAAATAAAGAAAAAATAAAAAAATAGTCTTGAGGAAAGATAAAAGTTGAGCAAGATGAATTATGGGTACTTATTGATGGTCTGGGTTAGAGGTTTCATGCGAAACCTATAAGTGGCTCTTGGAAATGGGTTCTTTGTTTCTCAGTTTGGAAATCTTGTAAGTTTAATCTATATTTTTTAGGCAATATACTTATTTCAGTTTACCATGTGCTTACCTATGTTTTATATTATTAATTAGTTCTAAAATAATCTAATATATATCTGTGGTTTAGTTTATGAGCTTAAATTCATTATTTTCTTCATTAGATAACAAATTAGTATACATAAGGGAGTGTTTGGTTTAAGCCAAGTCAGTGCACTCTTGTGTTTTGTTTGGTGAACCCTCTTCATAAATAGATTCCTCTAAGTTTATTTAGGCTACTTAGGTTAATAGATTAGTTACTCTTATACCCAATAGTCAAAATCATCATCACATCCCTTCAACAGTTAACTGTTGAAGGATTTGTGATCCAAACCCACTTAAATCAATACATAAGCTGATAATGTAGCTTAAATTGGGTTTACTTTAGCTTAATACTATTATTTCAGTTAATTAGGATCATCAAAAGTTGGGAAAAGTCAAAATAGTTCATAATATCAAAAGTCAAATATTGTTCATCTCAGATTTTTCCCAAACTTCAAAGATTTGTTTAGAATTAAGGATTTGGATCTAGGACTTGAAATTTGTTGTATTAATACATTACCAGCTCAACTTTGATTTCTCACCTTCATCATATTTTTAGCATTTTTCCTTTGGGCCCCACTCACCCTCAAACTTACCTGCAGGGCAAGGTATTGCCCTGCATCAGCAGCTCAGTCCTACACCACCAACTTTGGTGGTGTTTTGTGGCCATCTCAGTGGGCCCCACACCCCCTAGTTAGGTTCTTACAACCCCCCTCCTACCATAGATCCTAAATTGACCCTTTGTTTGACCTAGAACTCTGTGGACCCCACCTAGAAATACCCATAAAGGTTGTCCCAATTCTTTCTCAGTAACAACAATAAGCAAGTGCTTATTGTTGTTGTGTGGCTTATTTATTGAGCTTATTTGATTGAAAATTACTCATAATAGTTCAACTAACCTATTGGAACAAACTTTTATCATTTTGGGTCCCACACAAGCTAAGAAGAGCTTATTTGCTTAGTTGGTCAACTATGGTCAACTGTCTAGGATTTCAGCTTATAACTAGCTTATTATTAAGCTATAAAATAGTTGTCTTTATTAAAGTTGTCTATTTTTAGATATAATATAGTATTGTAAAAGAAAATTCAAGAAAAAACAACATAAAAAATAAGTGATAGTTTCTATTTAATATAATTTAATTTTAATTTTCATTTTTACATTTTTATTAAGTAAGTTTGTGTTTTTATATTTTTAATAATTTCATCTTAGGTTAAAGTAATTATAATAATTTTTTCAGATTTTAATTTTGTCTTTTAGTATTTATTATAATTAATATTAGTTTATTTAATAATTACTCAATAAATAAGTTTTAAATAGCATAATTACTTTTTATATAGCAACACCTAGATTTTATATTTTTTATAGCTTTTATAAGTCATAATATAATTTTAGTAATTTTTATAGAATTTTTACTGTTCATTTAATAGTTTTTATAATTTAATTAGTGTAATTGGTAATTGAATAATAAATAGAATAATAATTAGTAAACTAGTTTATAAATATATAAAATAAAGTTTTTATAATTTTTAAGGATTCCTATGATGGTTAATTAGATTTATAAATTTTTTCATAATTTTCTAAGTTAGTTTAATATTATTTGTAATTTAAAATAGTTTAATTAGTTTAAATAATATAATTAGTTATTAATTAATAAAAAGCCTATAAAATGACAAAAACATTTATTTTTATTTTTTATACTTTCTTCAAGTTCTAATTTAAGTTTAGAAATTATTTTTGTAAGTTTTTAGTTTAATTTGTATTGTTTATCATTTTTAGTTTAGTTTTAATTAAATAGTTAAATAGTTTTTATTTAAATAATTAATAATAAATAATAAAATAATCTAAAAAATAGTTTTCTTTTTAATTTAATTTTATTTTAAGTTTAAGTTTATAGAATTTTCAATTTTAAACCTTGTAGTTTATTTTTCCTTAAAACTCACCTTTTTCTCAGTACGCAGTCGCGTCTGATTTTAAATTGGTGAACGTTTATACGTTTTAGATATCTAGGTTTTTACGTAATCATTCCATTAGCTTATCTAAATCATTTTACTTTACAAAACCCTAGTTTACACACACACACACACACACTTTTATACCTTTCCCGTTCACTAATCACATATTCGTTTTTAATACCATCACAACCTCGTTGGGACATTACGACCCGGGAAAACACTGTATTTCACGAAAGCATTTGCCTCAGCTGTTTGACTATTACAGTTGGCCATTCACAAGTGGTTGATCAATAATTATCTGACCGTTTGAGGCGAATCATACACCATAGTACACATCTGATTACGTTTCTTAAGACATTCAAGCTTGTTATCTAATAGGAGATTAGCCAGTTTTCTTAAGCCTAACGCGAGTCTATCAATCAAACAACCAATAACAAATCAACAATCAATAATCAATAACTAGGTTTCATTAGATCTAAGCAAGCACTGAGAAATCTAAGCTAGCATGTTAATGTAAAGAAAAGACAAACAATTAATCAAACAACACATAGACATATTGAATGATTAAAGGAAGAACTTATCTTTAATTGAACATGGAAGAAAATAGTGTTTGAAACCCTAAAAATGCTGTAAAAGTCGGACTAGGGTGTATCTCCTAAGTTGCACTCTAAAGTTCCACACTTAATGAATGAAAAATCCAAAACTATATATAGAATTACAAAGCTGACGGTGTCAGGTTATGGCTTCTGACACCATCAGAATGCCGCAATTAGGGTTTCTTATCGCCCAAACAATCCTCTGACGTCGTTGATTCGTTGTGTTTTTGTGCAAAACAATATATCAAAATACCAACAAACGTGATGTCAATGTTATCGTGAGACAACAAGACGTGGAGAATTACAAGTAAACCTTTTAGGAAAAAGATTACCTGGTAAACTCGTGAAAGTGATATTTATTTGTGAAACCGGGAAGTGATTTTCCGGGTCGTACCCCAACGAGATGTGAATGGAAAGTTTCGTGAAAAGGTCAAGATTAAAATCTTGTATGTTTGGTTGTGAAATATTATTTGGTTTTGAGATACGTTAAATTAACGATAATTGAAAATTAACGAACGAAAATGAAAATAAAACAACCTAAAGGGAACAAAAGGCAATTGGAAAAACTAGGGAAGTCCTAAAACACTACGGGAATCATGATTAGTGATGAGGCGAAAAATGAACCATTTTTAGGGGGTTATTTAAGCCGGAATTGGAATTTATTTGATCAAATATTGCCCTAAATCGTGCCTTTTGTGATTTTAGGTACTTTGGGAGTGAATTCTGGAAAAGGAAGCATTTTGGACGTTTTGGAGCATAAAAGTGAAAAAAACGGCAAAGACTTAATTTTCCATGCTGGGAACAGTACCTGACGGCGTCAAGAGCAAAATCCTTGACGACCCAGAGAAAACCTGAAGGCGTCAGAAGAAGGGCATCAAGAGTTATTTTGGTGACGGCCTGAAGAAGGATTACACATGACGGCGTCAGACCCAGATCTAGGCAGTCCGAGAACTTTATTGGCGGCGAGATGATGGCGTCAGAAATTTACTCTTGACGCCGTCACATCACAAAATCTATATATACTTTTCTATTTTTCATTCATTAAGAGAGAAACTTGTGTGGAGAATACTAGGGCCGAACCTAATAAACCCTAGGTCGCTTGTAACAGTATTTTCAAGGGTTTTCACCCCTTGAAACCTTTCATGTTCAATTAAGATAAGTCTTCTTTCAATTCATTCAATATGTCTATGTGTTGTTTGAATATATCTTATGCTTGTCTTGATTATAACATGCTAGGCTAGATCTTTCATGTGTTTGCTTAGATGTAATGAAACCTAGATGTTGATTATAGGTTGATTGCTTGTTTATAGTTGTAATGGATGAATGATTTCAATGTTAGGCTTAAGAAAACTGGCATATCTCCATTGTGTAACTTGCTTGAACGTCTTAAGAAACATGAACCGATGTGTACTAGGTTTTTATGATTGTATTTAATGCATGAGCGAATTCTAGTGATCCCATGTTAGGAGCTTCTTAGCCCGCTCGACATAGGAGTGAAGTAGGAGCTTATAGGATTGGGGAAGTAAGTACGTCACCCCATGAATGGTATTAAGGAATACAATCCGTCATCCACGCAACTGTAACAAGTAATTAACCTGTAAAAGATATCTAGGGAGTAGTGAAATCTAAGTAAACACAATTCTCCCATATATTGCTCACACCACTACATTAATTTAGTTTATTTTCATTTTTATTATTTTATTTTGATTGCATCTTAGTAATTGGGTTAGTTGACTAGCAAATAATTCCTCCCACTCTTCCAAAACCCGAGATTTTACTTGCTTTTATATAAATATAAAAATACAAAAAGAATCATCCCTCACTTCTAGACCTAGTTTTTAGGTTTTCTAACCTAGCGACACTATTCCTGAGTTGAACGATCAATCCCCCGGTACTTGTCACTATACTATACTACAACCATCAGGTACACTGCCTGGTGGGGGTTGTAAGCTTCTCGAGATCCCTCGAGAGGTAAAGCCTGGTGCAATTCCCACGCATCAATTAGGTATCGGGAAATCCTAAAACACAATTAAGCACAAAAACGTGACGTTTATTTAAGATAAACGTCAACATGCAAATAAAAACGTGAAATTTAAGCTACGCAAGTCCTACGGGTGTGAAAATCATTTTTCAACGATTCTAATAATAAAAGAAAATTTTTGAAAAAAGAAAAATAATTTTTTTTTTGTTTTTATCTTTTATATTATGAATAAATTACTAAATAAACTAAATTAAATGATTAAAATTACTAAAACTAATTAGAAAAATCTAAAAACTTTTTGTAAAATCTATTATACTAAAAGGAAGCTAAGAAAAATAAAAAGCTAGAAAAAGCAGTTGGAATAAGCAATTAATAAGCAAATACAAAAGACTGAAATTAAATAAGCAAAAAAAAAAAGGCTATACTAAATATACAAGCAAATAAATATTAACAATAAAGATGGGTAGAGCAAATGGTGTTGAGTGGTTGTGTGAAAGCTGTCGACCAGGGTTCAATCCCTGCTCACAGCCTTTTTGTAAGTATATTTTTTTTCAAATTTTTTTTTGCACAATCAAATAAAAAACATGAAAATACGCAATGCGAATAACTGGGGCTCCTTGTAATCCTAACTAAATAAGCAGTTAAGTTGGAACTAGATAAGCAGTTTACTCCAACCTATGTAAAAGAAAAAGAAAAATTTTGAAAACTAAAAAGCTATATAAAGTAGCCTAAAAGCTAAACTAGGGGGATAAGCTAAAGGCTTCAATGGGGAATCCTAAAAAGCACTATAGGAACAGTGAATAAGCACTTAACAAAAACCTAAAAAGCACTAAAAAAATATCTAAACTAAGGGGCTACAAGAAATGGGTAAAACAGGCCTATGGGGGTGTTTTGCAACCTAACAATAAGCCACTAAATAAGCTGTAAACAACAAGATAAGTTCTAAACATTGAATCTTATACTACTAACAACATGTAAATCACAATTCCAAACCTAATTCTAATTTCTACCCGGCCTAAAACTTGGATCAAAGGGGGGCTGCAACTGCTGCAACAATGGGTGAAAAAAAGGTCAAATGGGTATGATTTGGGCCTTCAAAAGTCAAAGAACAGTTTGCACTTACTACTTATCCTATATAGAACTAGAATGAACCAAAAGTGAGCCACTAAAAGCATAAAACTAAATTTTACCCTATCTTAAAATTGAAAACAGTTGGTATGAAAAATATTCAAACCATTATCTAGGATGCTTGAAAACTTTAAAGATATGCAAGATTCGGAATTAAAACTACTTAAGTTAGACCAAATAAGCTATTAGAACTCAAAGAAAAGATAAAAACTGTTTTTAAATTAGGGAACAAGCTTGTGCCAAACACACCCATAAGGGTGGACTGATTGAAATTTAAGTTGGTACAAGAAAGTTTAAGCTAATGGGGTAAAAGGAAAACATAAAATAAACAGGCTTGAGACTAAATAAGCAGCAAACACTCTTAATAAGAAGTAATTAATAAGCTGAAAAGCACTTTTAAAAGAAACTTGAATTGAGACAAGGAAACTGAACTTTTTAATTAAATAAACTAGGAATTACAGTAACATAACTGAGATTACAACTCAGAAATTTAAATCAACATTTAGAAAGATAGTTTACACTAAACCGACATCTACATTATACTAAAAACTAAAAACTAAAACTAACAATCTCCTTCTCTCTGTCTTCTTTCTTTTATATGCTTCCAAGGGTCCTTGGCACTTTTCCCACCTCTCTTTTGGTACGTTGGATATGTGAAAATGATCATAGCCGTTTATCATGTGGGGAAGGTGTAGGATTGATGACTAGGCATGGAGGATACCCGTGAAGGGGTTCAAGCTTTCTTGGAGGAGGTGAATTGGGTACTTTTGATGAGGGGTGGAGTGTGGCAGGAGGTGGAGTATAGCAGTGGTGGTGGTTTATCTGATGGGTAAACGAGAGGTAGGAGACAGGTTGTAAGGTGGATGTACGTTTTATTAATAAACGTAAAAAAAAGGGTTTGGGTGGGTTTATTAATCGTGGGGTATTTGTTGGGCTGGATGTGGTTTTGGGCCAATGAAGGTATAAGGTGTTGAATCAGAGGGTTAGTTTGGGTGGGTATGATATCAAAGGTCCAGTTGTAGTTGTATTTTCACAAGGACCAATTCTCTAATTTTCTGCAATTCCAAGGGTGTGTTTTGCTAATTTCCCAAAGTTACCATAAGGACTGTAATTGCCAAGTTCCAATAACCAAAAGACCATAAATATAAATTTTCCAATTTTTCACATCTAGTGGTATTTTCTGCCAATTTGAAAACTTGAGGGGCCAAACATGTAAACTTTTGAAATTTTTCACCAAAGGACTAATTATGACAACTTGTGATTTTAAAAGGACCTTTGGTGACTTTTCTTACAAAACAAATGCCTAGGGACTAAATTTGACAAGTTTTGAAAGTTGAGGGACTGAAACTACCAATTTTGCAAACTTTGTTCGTTTTTCATCTGTTTTTACTCATTTTGCATCTGAAACATATAAAACACAATCTTTGGGATATTTTCTGTATTTTGATGCATTTTTTAGTGTTTTTAGATGTTTTTGCAATTCATATTTGACAAAAAATGATGAGTATTTACACACTCATCAATCCCCCACACTAAACTATTGCTAGTCTCTGGCAATCTTTTATGAAAATTTAATTGGTTTGAAGTCTCTTTACCAAAAGCCATTACTTCTGGAGTAGCCAAATGTTTCAGTTCAAGTAAGAACTATGGTACACTGATAACCATATGATTTTGAGCAAACCATCAGCTTTCAACGGTTTTGATTTACCTTACGAGAAGCCGTTTGCTTCTGGACTAGCCAACTCTTTGATGGAACACGGTCATCATCTTGGTGAGTTGATTACCAATTATGGTATTCCACTGCCTTTACCACAAGCCATAATCTTGCTGGCTAGCCAACTCTTCACTTATCAAAGAAATGGTGAGTTGAATACCATACAATTTTCGGCAAATTGTCAGCCATAAACGGATTTGAGATATCTTTACCAAGAGCCGTTTGTTCCTGGATTAGCCAGTCCTTATGTTAGACGTGGTGGACTGATAACATTTTGTTGTGTAAGTGCAAAGCACTTCCACTAAAAAAAATTTGGCCAAAATGAGGGTATTATGGCACAAAAGTGATTAAATTCGCCAGAATCCCCCCCCCCCCCCCACACTTAGAATTGAATATTGTCCTCAATATTCAAAGTCCCGGCTATTATGCCGACTCTTTGAACGTAAAAAGGCAACATTACAAGCTAAATGTGGAAACACCATTTTTCACTTTATTCATATATACATACAAAGTTTTTTTTTTTTTTTTTTTTTTTTTTTTTTTTTTTTTTTTTTTTTTTTAACAGCATGGGCAACTCCCCCACACTTAGGGTGAAAACCCCGTATACATGCTACTGTTTTTGTTTACCGAGTCGCTAGCTTGACTCGACCCCGAATTCATTTGTTCTTGGGGAAGCAACATGTGGAAGAGACAATCTCCATCGGACTTCCATTCAAGATGTTTGGACAAACATCTGAAGCACGTGAAAGTTCCACATCGATGAGATATATTCCCGGCTCACGATAATGGTAAATGGAAATGTCGGGGTCAAAGATAGTGTCTTCATTCCCGAAGGAGTGAAGAAAAGAGGACGTTACCAGGTAGGTGAAGAAAAGAAAGAAAATCATGATGATAATCATGATAAGAACTTCATCCTCAAGATCAGGTTCAGTTTCCTGAGTTTGGATTTTATCGGTTAAGCTCTTTGGTTTGGATAACATATCGGGAGGGAGGGTGGAAAAATTTGTCATAGGAATACAAACTCTCATGATTGAGACTCTTTCCCCCTGATCAAGGTTTTTCTTGTCATTCAAGTAATCATACTCCGGAGGAGTCATGATATGAGTAAGTTCATCGGAGAACTCCTCGTGACGAGAATCAATCACATGATATAAATCAGTGAATTCTTGTTCCATTGTGGACTCATCACCATCCTCGTTATGAATATCAAAGATTGGATTATAAGAAATCAAAGTGAATTCAGATTCGAATTCAAATAGAGGATTGATGATAGTAGTTTTGAATGTTTCGGGAACAAAGTGATTAACATTCTCTTGTGGACTGTTGGGATAAGAAGTGAGTGATGGATCATAATATAAGAGACTTCCAATTTCTCCCAGATCAACTTCGACATCAAAGAGATCATCATCACTTCCCGATGGAAGTGGATTGATGTGAGTGAGTTCATCGGCGAACTCCTCAGGACGAGGATCAACATCAGAATGCGGAAGTGATGCCTCAACATATTCAATGTCTCCATAAGATGTATAATCATCGCTAAAATCGGAGAAAGCCTCAAATTGATCTTTTGGACACTCAAGAGGGGAAGTAAGATCACACATATACTCAAGAATTCCCTGTGACTCTCCTAGTATTGGGACAAGGTTCTCAGCACTAGATTTTATGAATTCGTCCGATTCCTTTTCAGGAACAGTGCTAAGATGCTCGTCCCCCATGATCAGAGAGTGAGTGGGAACTTCGGGTGTGATAAAAACAAACTGAGGGAGTTGAGAAGGATTAGCATTCATGGATTGTACAAGTTCCATTTGTTCTTCTGCTAGTAATTCCTTAGTATTCTTTTCTCCCTGCTATTTTTGGATTGGTGGGATTTCAACTGATGTACTCGATGAATCTTTTTGAATAACAACGTTATCTTCATCATCATCACTGTCATCAAATAGAGCAGCATTGCAAAGATTGGCACGTATTTTAGCTGCTCGTTGCTCAGCCAGTAATTCTTCCATGCTTTTTCCAGAATCTCGTTTTTCAGCAAGTAATTCTGCCATAGTTTTCTCATGAGAATTTGGAATGAGTGGAAATTGTGGGGGTGTGGAATCGTCAAAACCGGAAGTATCAACACTAGAACAAGGTTCATAGTAATTTTGACTCCTCGGTTGACATTGATAATCGTAATGAGGACCCCCACAATTTTCAAAAATTGGTGTATTTTGGAACGATGTGTCATTGAAATACGGTGCTTGCTCATAAGAGTTTTGAGGAGGATGATTGAAATTGTTTTGGGGATAATTGGAAAAGTTCGAATTATAATCGGAGGTGAATGTAGGTTCAGCTATAGCAGCGTAACACATACAAAGTCCATGACTAAATCCACATCCCTTGCAAAAACACCGTCCAAAAAGTGAGTCATCTCTTAAAGGATCTCCACAATAGAAGCAATTATGTTGAGCGAACGAAGACGTTTGAGGAGGGTAGTTAGAAAATTTTTGCGAAGAATTGGGATTTAGTTCATAAACGAATGAATTCCTCGAACCACAAAACAAACAACTTCCGTCCCGAATATCATTACCACATTGTTCACAAGTACACCAACGACATGGCAAACCGAAAAGCGGCTCACCACAACCGACACAAGGAATAAAATCCGGAGGTGGGACAAGTGGTGTGCTCTGAGAGCTAGGAATTTCCACCACTTCCGTTATGGTCTCTGGTTTTTGTTCTTTATAAACGTGAAGATTAGGCAAGTCGTTCTGTTTAGTCACTGCTCTAAGCTCCGTACGTTTGCTTGACAAACTTTTAACCGTAAATCGTGAAAGGTTAGGATCAATTCTTGATGGTTTGTCATTAATAGCACGTATCTCAGGCTGTGAAGGGTAGTTGGAAGAATTTGGTGAATCATTGAGAGAATTTGGATTTATGAACAAATTACACGTAGTACAAAATATGTTACTACAATTATTTCCACACTTCTCACAAATACACTGGAAATAACGATAGTCGTTCTCAATCGAGCTTTTACAATGAAAACATGTGTAGCCGAGATACGCCATAAGAATTATTCATGAGAGAGGTATAAGAAAGTGAGAATTAAACGTATAGGAGACGAAGATTATTTTTGGATTTTTCGAAAAATACAACAATTAAAACAAGACCAACTCATAAAGACAGGGGAACTTAAACCAATAATCACAAACGCAAGGTTAACCTTTAAGGACAAACGTACAAGGAGCGGGAGAAAAGAATGGATTTCTCACTAGGGCGAAGTTCGTTGGATCGCCCTATACCGTTTCGACATATCTTAACGTAAGCTTATCGATTAAAAGTTTTCCAAAACGCAAGTGATACAAAGGCAAGTTTTGATCTTTTGTTTGGGAACTTATTATGGTCACACCCCCAGTTGGTAGGTGTTCTGCCTTGGTTTGCGGTGGTAAGATTTTAATGTTGTAATTATTAAACAAAGAAACGGGAAAATCTTTTTGTGTTTTTCTTATCTTTTATAGATATAATACATATATAGAAACAAAAGAAAAATATTTTTGGTGTTTTATAAGTTTTTGAAAGCGATAACTTCTTGCGAAGGTTCTACAAGACTAATCGTCTAAACCTTAACGAGACTTTCGACACAGAGCCTCCCCGGCAGCGGGGCCATTTGATTCGTTGTGTTTTTGTGCAAAACAATATATCAAAATACCAACAAACATGATGTTAATGTTATCGTGAGACAACAAGACGTGGAGAATTACAAGTAAACCTTTTAGGAAAAAGATTACCTTGTAAACTCGTGAAAGTGATATTTATTTGTGAAACCGGGAAGTGATTTCCCAGGTAGTACCCCAACGAGATGTGAATGAAAAGTTTCGTGAAAAGGTCGAGATTAAAATCTTGTATGTTTGGTTGTGAAAGATTATTTGGTTTTGAGATACGTTAAATTAACGATAATTGAAAATTAATGAACGAAAATGAAAATAAAACAACCTAAAGGGAACAAAAGGCAATTGGAAAAACTAGGGAAGTCCTAAAACACTACGGGAATCATGATTAGGAATCGGGAAATCCTAAAACACAATTAAGCACAAAAACGTGACGTTTATTTAAGATAAACGTCAACGCGCAAATAAAAACGTGAAATTTAAGCTACGCAAGTCCTACTACGGGTGTGAAAATCATTTTTCTACGATTCTAATAATAAAAGAAAATTTTTGAAAAAAGAAAAATAATTTTTTTTGGTTTTTATCTTTTATATTATGAATAAATTACTAAATAAACTAAATTAAATGATTAAAATTACTAAAACTAATTAGAAAAATCTAAAAACTTTTTGTAAAATCAATTATACTAAAAGGAAGCTAAGAAAAATAAAAAGCTAGAAAAAGCAGTTGGAATAAGCAGTTAATAAGCAAATACAAAAGACTGAAATTAAATAAGCAAAAAAAAAAGGCTATACTAAATATACAAGCAAATAAATATAAACAATAAAGATGGGTAGAGCAGATGGTGTTGAGTGGTTGTGTGAAAGCTGTCGACCAGGGTTTAATCCTTACTCATAGCCTTTTTGTAAGTATATTTATTTTCAAAAGTTTTTTTGCACAATCAAATAAAAAACATGAAAATACGCAATGCAAATAACTGGGGCTCCTTGTAATCCTAACTAAATAAGCAGTTAAGTTGGAACTAGATAAGCAGTTTACTCCAACCTATGTAAAAGAAAAAGAAAAATTTTAAAAACTAAAAAGCTATATAAAGCAGCCTAAAAGCTAAACTAGGGGGAGGGATAAGCTAAAGGCTTCAATGGGGAATCCTAAAAAGCACTATAAGAACAGTGAATAAGCACTTAACAAAAACCTAAAAAGCACTAAAAAAATATCTAAACTAAGGGGCTACAAGAAATGGGTGAAACAGACCTATGGGGGTGTTTTGCAACCTAACAATAAGCCACTAAATAAGCTGTAAACAACAAGATAAGTTCTTAACATTGAATCTTATACTACTAACAACATGTAAATCTCAATTCCAATCCTAATTCTAATTTCTACCCGGCCTAAAACTTGGATCAAAGGGGGGCTGCAACAGTGGGTGAAAAAAGGGTCAAATGGGTATGATTTGGGCCTTCAAAAGTCAAAGAACAGTTTGCACTTACTACCAATCCTATATAGAACTAGAATGAACCAAAAGTGAGCCACTAAAAGCATAAAACTAAATTCTACCCTATTTTAAAATTGAAAATAGTTGGTATGAAAAATATTCAAACCATTATCTAGGATGCTTGAAAACTTTAAAGAGATGCAAGATTCGGAATTAAAACTACTTAAGTTAGACCAAATAAGTTATTAGAACTAAAAGAAAAGATAAAACTGTTTTTAAATTAGGGAACAAGCTTGTGCCAAACACACCCATAAGGGTGGACTGATTGAAATTTAAGTTGGTACAAGAAAGTTTAAGCTAATGGGGTTAAAGGAAAACATAAAATAAACAGGCTTGAGACTAAATAAGCAACAAACACTCTTAATAAGCAGTAATTAATAAGCTGAAAAGAACTTTTAAAAGAAACTTGAATTGAGACAAGGAAACTGAACTTTTTAATTAAATAAACTAGGAATTACAGTAACATAACTGAGATTACAACTCAGAAGTTTAAATCAACATTTAGAAAGATAGTTTACACTAAACCGACATCTACATTATACTAAAAACTAAAAACTAAAACTAACAATCTCCTTTTCTCTGTCTTCTTTCTTTTATATGCTTCCAAGGGTCCTTGGCACTTTTCCCACCTCTCTTTTGGTACGTTGGATATGTGAAAATGATCATAGCCGTTTATCATGTGGGGAAGGTGTAGGATTGATGACTAGGCATGGAGGATACCCGTGAAGGGGTTCAAGCTTTCTTGGAGGAGGTGAATGGGGTACTTTTAATGGGGGTGGAGTGTGGCAGGAGGTGGAGTATGGCAGTGGTGGTGGTGGTTTATCTGATGGGTAAACGAGAGGTAGGAGACAGGTTGTAAGGTGGATGTACGTTTTATTAATAAACGTAAAAAAGGGGTTTGGGAGGGTTTATTAATCGTGGGTTATTTGTTGGGTTGGATGTGGTTTTGGGCCAATGAAGGTATAAGGTGTTGGATCAGAGGGTTAGTTTAGGTGGGTATGATATCAAAGGTCCATTTGTAGTTGTATTTTCACAAGGACTAATTCTGTAATTTTCTGCAATTCCAAGGGTGTGTTTTGCAGATTTCCCAAAGTTACCATAAGGACCGTAATTGCCAAGTTCCAATAACCCAAAGACCATAAATGTAAATTTTCCAATTTTTCACATCCAGGGGTATTTTCTGCTAATTTGAAAACTTGAGGGGCCAAACATGTAAACTTTTGAAATTTTTCACCAAAGGACTAATTATGACAACTTGTGATTTCAAAAGGACCTTTGGTGACTTTTCTTACGAAACAAATTCCTAGGGACTAAATTTGACAAGTTTTGAAAGTTGAGGGACTGAAACTGCCAATTTTGCCAACTCTGTTCGTTTTTCATCTATTTTTACTCATTTTGCATCTGAAACATATAAAACACAATCTTTGGGATATTTTTTGTATTTTAATGCATTTTTGAGTGTTTTTAAATGTTTTTGCAGTTCATATTTGACAAAAAATGATGAGTATTTACACACACTCATCAGTCATCACGTATTAAATCCACCAGGCCGTCTCATATAAATGCAAAGCCAGACGGCCTTGCCATCTTTGTGCCTGACAGCGTCAGGTGTTAACTTCCAAAATCTTTCTGGAGCGTCTCGTGTAAAAATCCAACACTTCATATCATACGGTGACAGCGTCAACCTCCAAAGCGTAACGCCGTCAGGTGTAAAAACCTAACTTTTTATGACTTTCTTGTTTTCTTTATTCTTGAGCATACGTCCGAAAAGCTCCAAAATGCTCCATATTCCAGAAATCACGTCCCAAGTACCTAAAATGATAAAATGAACGATTTGAGGCAATATTTGATCAAAAAAATCACGACTTAGGGCTTAAATGACCCTCTAAAAACGTATCAAATAAATCCTTATCAAATACCCTTACATTTGGGATTTGCTTGTCCTCAAGCAAATGAGCTTTTATACCAATCAAAATACAAGTTAGGGGTTATTTAACATTAATATAAAAGTAATTACAGCAAATGATCATTCTACCTTAGCCAAAACAAGCACGGAAATTATACACTAGCACCTCACAATAAGTGTTTGGATACTCTCATCTCTCCGATGTTATAACTTTATATATCACAAATGGAAATGAAAAAATATCTCTCACTACCTGTCATAGCAAATAGATTACCATAGGCTTAAGAAAGGATCAAAACTTCCACCACTTTGGCGTAAGCACCTAGGATAAACTACTATAAAACCTCCACAACTTTAGAGAGGCAAAACCTTAGACGAATTTCACAGCTTTTGTGAGGCTTCTTTAGCCATCATACTTATGTTTTATTGAAGTTAAGTAATCCCTCTTTAATAATTCAATATGTCTATGTGTTGTTTAATTATATGCTTTTCTTTTATTCACTTTAACATACTAGACTAAATTAATTAGTGCTTGCTTAAATCTAATGAAACCTAGTTGTTGATTATTGATTGTCGTCTATTGTTTAAGTGGTTGTCTTTCGTTAGGAGTAGGAAAATTGGCTTTAATATTTTATGTGTTAGCTTGTAAATCCAACTAAATACCTAAGGAGATGACTGGTGGTTTAATTTCGTTGTATTTATTGCGTGAGTTGCGGCTTATAGATAGTAGGAGATCCTAAGGAGATGACTTAATTATCACTTGTAGATTTAGTGTTTTCTAAATGAGACTTATACACTCATAGAGTTAGGGACATTGGCACCACCCTACGACAATATAGGAATACAACGTGCCAATTAAATAAGGACGTGACAATTCAACTAATCAATATGGAGTAAGGAAATCTAAGTGAATACCTCTAACTATCATAAGAGTTACCACTTTTACTTTTCCGTTTATTAGTTTAAATTAGTTTTAGTTAGTTAATTAGTAGTTTTAAACACCCACTTTTCAAACCTCTAGATTTTATTTGCTTTTATAAAAAATACAAAAAGAATCATCCCTCACCTTTAGATTTATCTCGTCATACACTTCAGCCTTCACAACACTATTCCCCTAGAGAACGATAAATCCCCCGTGTCTTGCCTATACTACACTACAATAGTTACACTGCCTAGAAGGATTATAAAACTTAGGGAGGTTTGCAATTCACCCATCAATGCTTATATTAATCAACAGCTTATATAAAGGCTTTGCAGTGTGACCATGAGGTGAATATGACAACACCCATTTTCATTCCTTTTTTTGCCAAAATGGTATAGAGTTTCGGTTTTCATGTCCTAAGACTTCCCAATAAAATGAGAAATCCGAACGTATGCTACGCACCCTTAATAACCTCATTCGTATCTTGTCTTTTCAAGCAAACTTACCTCCCTCTCATTAGGTGGAAGCTCTTAATATAATTTTGGTGAAAGAAGATCTTAAGACTATGATATCATTTTAGATTTAGGTATGCCCCGTAACGATTCATTAACTTTTAACCCAAAAAAAAATAAAAATAAAAAATAAAATAAAATAAAATAAAAATAAAAATAAAAAAGACACTGGGGCATAAGCCTATAATGAACAACTAATAAGTTAGCTATGGACTAGGCTAAATAATGCTATGCTAATAGAAAGAAGTCTATAAAATTAAATGACGAGTGGAAAACAATGCAAGTCATAACTTACATCGTCTACGTGCCTCTAAAGGGCAAGATTGGAAAATCGCAATTTGCATCTTCACTTGATACCGAGAAAGTTCAATATAGATTATAGGGGTTTTTGTATATATATTATTCCGAAAATGCATAATTGCATATATATCTAAAGCATGAATAAAAACTATTGTATTATGTGCATAAAAAACTTGTATAAAAGATATATATGCAATTATTCACTTTGAAAGAGATATATATACAATTCTGTCTAGATTATAAGTTTTGTAAAGATTAAAATTTTACCCATTTACCTTTTCTTATCATATTAAAAAAACTCGCTTTTATCTTAAAAATTAAATATCTCACAAATCATTAATAGTTACATGAAATGAATTATACCATCACAACGATCAAATTATCTTTTTATAAATAGATACTTCTATATATTTTCGACGAATACTTTTTCAAATTTTTTATGAATTTTAAAACTTACGTACTAAAAAAAAATCACATGTGATATATCAAAAGTTTGATTTTAAAAGGCACCAATAACCCCTCCCTTATTTAATTCCATATGCAATAATGTGTATGCCGGAGTCAGCCCAAAAATGTAGACCAACTTTCACAAAATAAAAGTAATTAATTCGATGCCGTGCTCTTCCGTTAAGTCAACTAGCCACCATCCAGCTTCACGAATCCTCACTATGATGTCATGTAAAACCAGAAATACGAACAACTTATGTATTTTAGAATATGTAAGGTATTTACATAACGAGAGTTTATATATAAAACAAAAACCTAAAATCCTAACAATTAAATAGGCAAACCATCTTTTATATAATGAGACTTTTAAAAAGTGTCTTCATTTATGGTATGTTTGGCGCAATGGTTGGGGCTGAGATTGGGACCGGAGTTGTGGCATGGGCTTATATTATAAGCCGAAATATGACGCTTATATTTTTATAAAGTTGTTTGGCAAGTTATTTGAAGCTGAAACTTATTAATGTAAATTCACATAAAAATACATCAAATTAATTCCACATACATTTTCAGCTTTATATAATAATTCATTATATTTTTAAAGGTATTTAAGTAATTTAACTAATCATAAGCCCCTATAAGCTCCTTTCTATGGGTTTTGGCTTATGGAGAGCTATAAGCCTCTATAAACACGTGACGAACGAGATTTATTTTATAAGTCAACTTTTTAAAAAACCCAAGCCCCTATAAGCTTCCATAAGCCCTTCACTAAACATAGCCTTAATGTTGAATCATTCAATGAGAGAGCTTTATTTAAAAAATAAAAGCATTTTTATTAGTTAATTGAAAATTAGAGTTTGAATTTCCCTTGTTCAAGCTTAAAAAAAACGGGTACAACAAAAGTAAGCATAAAAATATAAGACTTGATTTCGTAATAACGACAAATTTATCTCACATGTCTTAAGTAAGATTTGAACCTATAATCATTTGGTTGAGGGGCTTTTCACGCAACATGGAGTACCATTGAAACACAAACTCTATGGTTTAATAAATACCCTTTTATACTTTATATCCCCGGGACATTATTTCCTCTTTTCAAAAATCAACTTATATAATGTTATTATTTGTAAATATTGTTATCATTATATATTAAATTAACGTATATATGGACGTGATTTTAAATATTAAATGAAAGCACAAATTATCATGATACGTAAATGAATAAACGGGATGATACATATATGAACGACTTATGTTACCACTCTTTATAATTTTACGGAAGGATATCCGAAAATGTATTTTTTTATTGTCCATTTTCAATAACAAATCATGTTATTTATTTTTATAAGTTTATGATGAGGCGAAAAATGATCTGTTTTTAGGGGGTCATTTAAGCCCGAAATTGAATTTATTTGATAAAATATTGCCCTAAATCGTTCCTTTTGTGATTTTAGGTACTTTTGGAGTGAATTCTGGAAAAGGAAGCATTTTGGACGTTTTTGGAGCATAAAAGTGAAGAAAACGACAAAGTCTCAATTTTCCTTGCTGGGAACAGTACCTGATGGCGTCACCAAGCTCTACATGACGGCGTCAAGAGTAAAACAAGAGGTAAAGTGGATAGAGTCCGTGACGGTCTAGAGAGTTTTTACACTAGGGCATGACGGCGTCACCATAGACCGTCATGGTTCCATTACACGTGACGGCCAAAGGAAAGTTGCTCTTGAAGGCGTCAGATCTGGATCTAGGCAATCCGATATTATTATGGGCGGCGGGTTGAGGGCGTCAGATTTCTCTTCTTGACGCCATCACGATGGAAAATCTATATATAGTTTTGTAATTTTCATTCATAAAGAGAGGACAATTAGGGGGATAACTTGGAGAAACCCTAGCACGATTTTATCAGTATTTTCAAAGGTTTTTACCCTTTGAAACCTTTCATGTTCAATTAAGATAAGTATTATTTCAATTCATTCAATATGTCTATGTGTTGTTTGAATATATCTTACGCTTGTCATGATTTTAACATGCTAGGCTAGATCTCTTGTGTGTTTGCTTAGATGTAGTGAAACCTAGATGTTGATTATGGGTTGATTGCTTATTTATAGTTGTTACGGATGATTGATTTCGATGTTAGGCTTAAGAAAATCGGCAGACTTCCATAGTGTAACTTGCTTGAACGTCTTAAGAAACATGAACCAATGCGTACTAGGTTTTTATGGTTGTATTTAATGCGTAAGCGAATTCTAATGATCCCATGTTAGGAACTTCTTGCAGGCTCGACATAGGAGTGAAGTAGGAGCTTATAGAGTTGGGGAAGTACGTACGCCACCCCACGATTGATATTAAGGAATATAACCCGTCATCCACGCAACTATAACAAACTATCAACCTGTAAAAGATATCTAGGGAGTAATGAAATCTAAGTAAACACAATTTTCCCATTTATTGTTCACACCACATTAGTAATTAGATTTATTTACATTTTTATTATTTTATTTTGATTGCATCTTAGTTATTGGGTTAGTTGACTAGCAACTAATTCCGCCCACTCTTCCAAAACCCGAGAATTTACTTGCTTTTTATAAAATATAAAAATACAAAAAGAATCATCCCTCACCTCTAGACTTAATTTTTAGGCTTTCTAATCCTATCGACACTATTCCTGAGTTGAACTATCAATCCCCCGGTACTTGTCACTATACTATACTACAACGATCAGGTACACTACCTGGTGGAGGTTGTAAGCTTCTCGAGATCCCTCGAGAGGTAAAGCCTGGTGCAATTCCCACGCATCAGTTTAACTCGTGCATATACGGGTTTTATTAACCATATTAAACTTAAAGTACATGTATTAATTGATATTAAAACAAAATAAAAAGTTTATGTGAGAACTTGTGCCACGCGCATTATAACTATATGAATACTAATGTTTTTACGACATACTAGTAATTTAATAAAAAAGTATACACGAGGTTAAAAACTAATACGGCTAAAATCTTTATCAACGGTAAAATAAATATTAAAATAAAAGGACGAGCTATTATTATATGAAAAATAAAACACTTAAGAATCTATATACCAAGGTTGTCAAAATCGCGATCCGAATCGTAGTACGATCCTACATATGTAGCATGATCTTAATTTAATCAGGATCGGTCTAAGATCGTAGGATCGCACGCAGGATCTTAGGGTCGTAAACGATCCGATCCTACTACAAGCACATGTTTTTATCTTAGGTAGAGCAAGATCGGTTTAGGATCGTAGGATCGCATACAGGATCGTAGGATCGTAAACGATCCAATTCTACTAAAAGCTCATGTTTCTTAATGTTATACTACTACGGTACTTGAAAATATAACATTTTCTTTTATTATTTATTTAGATTCGTTTATAATATAAAATATTATATTGAAATATATAAAAGTACAAAACTACAACCTTTATACAAAAATTATATACATTTTCATAAGATCTTACGATCCCGATCTGATCCTATAATTACGATCTTGTGAAGCCAAAAATAATCTTAGGTAGGATCCGATCCTGACAACCTTGCTATTAACTAATAAAATTTTTGAAAAATAATAAATATTAATCGATATTATCATAAGTGAAATTTGTGTATGCACAAATTATTACTATCACGTTTAAGTAATACTATGTGCTTATTACGCTAACAATAATGGCTATTGCGGCAAAAAGTATATGATGTTGCTAATAGATTATATATTCACAGCTTAGAAAATTGCTGTTATAAACAATTAATTATAGGAAAAAAGTCTACAAAATTAAATGAAAAGTTGAAGACATTGCAAGTCATAATTACGGCGTGTACGTGCCTCTAAATGGCAAAGACTAGAAAATCGCAATTTGCATCTTTGGTTAGGACTTGGTAGTCCGGTCAGCTTTTTAAATTAGCTTTTAATGAATATGCCGCCCCTTTTTGACATAGCCATTTTTTCAAATTAGTTTGGCTTTATATTTTTCTATAAGATTGGATCCTATTAGAGTTCGTTTTCTTTCTTACAAAATTGAGATCGTAAAATAAGATTGAGATCTTAAAGTTTTGCAAATCCACAAATTATTGTATACTAAACACAAAATTCTATGTATGTTTCATGAAAATGACGGTATGATTATGAAATGTACGTATTGTGGATTAACTTCTTGTTATTTAAATTTTATAAAACTTATATTATAAATTTGGGAAAAATATTTATTAATGTATCATACTTGTCACAAATGTTACTTCTGTGTAGCGAACAAAAAAAATAGCTTTTCAGTACACTAAAGTTGACATTTTTATCTTTCTTTGTGTAATAAAGATAAAAAAAAAAAAATATGTAATTACCATTTTACCCTTGATTTTTTGAAAATTGCATCCAATGTCCTTTGGCTAAATTACATAAATGATCCCTGTTGTTTAGAGAAAATTGCGTCTACCGTCCCAATTTTTTTTTCTAATTTTTTAAAATATATATTTTTTTTCGAAAATAATTTTTTTTTCAAAGATATTTTTTTTCGAAAATATCTTCTTCCGAAAATATTTTTTTTCCGAAAATTATTTTTTTTCAAAAATATTTTTTTTCGAAATTTTTTTAACCCGAATTTTTTTTTCAAAAATATCTTTTTCCGAAAATATTTTTTTCAAAAATATTTTTTTCGAAAATATTTTTTTCCAAAAATATTTTTTTTCGAAATTTTTTTAATCCGAAATTTTTTTTAAATATTTTTTTTCGAAAATATTTTTTTTCCGAAAATAATTTTTTTCGAAATTTTTTTAATCCGAAATTTTTTTAAAATATTTTTTTTCGAAAATATTTTTTTTCCGAAAATACTTTTTTTCAAAAATATTTTTTTTTGAAAATATTTATTTTTCCGAAATAATTTTTTTGAAAAAGGAATTTAAAAAAAAAAGGGACGGTGGACGCAATTTTCTCCAAACGACAGGGACCATTTATGTAATTTAGCCTAAGGACGGTGGATGCAATTTTCGCAAACACACAGGGACCATTTATGTAATTTAAAATGGTAAAATAGTCATAATACACAAAGAAAGACAAAAATGTCAAATTTAGTGTACTAAAAAGCTATTTTTTTTCGCTACATGAAAATAACATTTGTGACAAGTATGGTACATTAATAAAAAAATTTCCCTATAAATTTATATGATTTTTAGCTCATGGTTCACGCAAAGTAAGATTAGATCGACTAGGGATCTTAAGATCTCATTGTCAAGATGGGGATCCTATTAAGATCTTATGTCGCAAAAGTCCTACACGTAAGAACGAGATCGTTTTTGCTTTGTAGTATCGCAAAATTGTAAGACTATAAGATCATGATCGATGTATTAACAACCAAATTATTCTATAATTATTCTATAATTTATCTTTTTTTACCACCTCTAAGTATTTTGTGAGATTTTAACTCTGGTCTTATTATGAAAAGGTTAATTAACTGTGTTGGGGGTTGGCAATGGGTGCGGGGAGGCACGGTACGAGGCGTTTCCTCTGCGGGAACATCACCGCCGGTCACCTCTTACCGCACCGGGGGGGGGGGGGGGGGGTGTTAAATTGCGGGGAAGTTTACCGCACGAGAGGAGAGCAAAAATGGAACGTTGAAGCATTAAAAGAAGTGAGTGAAGGGTGAGGTGTGTGATGCCAACAAAAAATAAGTGAGTGAAGGAAAAAGTGGGAGAATGATGTGGTATAAAAGGATTGGTTGTAAGTGAGTGAAAGAATTTGGGGTACGTGAGGGGTGTGTTGCCAACCCCATTACTACTAGTCCACTTGGTAGGTGACATATGAATGCATATATATAGTTGTGTTGTTTTTCTTGTACGAGCAAATCATCATTTCATTAGACCATCTAAATAACCATGGCTGATTTCCAAGCCTACTACTTGTCTCTCTTTTTCATATGCCTCACTTCCACTATCTTGATATGGGCTAAGGTTTTCAAATCTAGTTCTCGGAATCCGCCAACGCCATTTGGCCTTCCAATTATTGGACATCTCCACCTCCTTTCTCCCCTCCCTCATGAAGCTTTCCACAAGCTTGCTCTACAATACGGACCAATTTTTCGTCTCTTTCTGGGATCGGTTCCTTGCGTTGTTGTTTCTTCACCAGAAACTGCGAAAGAAATCCTTAAAACCAATGAAAATGCGTTTATAGATCGACCCCAAAACTCTGGCGCAGCTTACATCACTTATGGATTGAAAGACTTCATTCTTGCTCCTTATGGACCATACTGGACGTTCATGAAGAAGATAGTTGTGTCACAGCTCCTAGGTAAACAAACACTTGACTTGCAAGCTTCGGTCAGGCAAGATGAAATTATTCGTTTTATAAATATATTATCTCAAAACGCCAATGTTGGCAACTCAGTAGATATTGGTAATGAGCTAATGAAGTTGACTAACAATGTGATATCAAGAATGATTGTTAGAAAAAGATGCACGGACGATGAGGGCAAGGAAGAAGGTGATATAAGCAAATTGATTGCTGATACATCTGCGGGCGTGGGTAACTTTAATATCTCGGACTACATATGGTTGTTTAAGATTTTAGACTTACAGGGATCAGGGAAAAAGGTAATAGATATTCGTGCCAGATTTGATGTAATCTTCGATAAGATCATTGAAGAACATGAAGTAGCAAGAAAGAACAACAAAACCGGTGAAGAGAAGGACTTGCTTGACATGTTACTGGATATCGAACAAGATAAAAGCATGGAGATAAAATTGTCCAGAGAGAACATCAAAGCCTTAATCCAGGTAGTTAACAAACATATATATTTGGTTTTTTCACCAAAAATCCTAACAGTAATTAAGCAAATTAACTTGTTTAAAAGGTTAAAATATAGCATAATTTTGTAAGAAAGGGAAATTATCATGTGTTGGCTTGATGAAATGTGTTGCATATATTCATTACAAGAGACTAGCCTAGTATATTTCAGGGTTTTTTTTTTTTTTTTTTTTTTTTTTTTTTTTTAAATTATTATTATTTATTTATTTATTTCATATCAACAATGTAATCTGTATGTACGTGCTAATGCTAGCTAGGTTAATTTATTACTTCCTTTTTCTTATCATTCAGAATTTATTTACGGCGGGAACAGACACTTCAGCAAGTACTTTAGAATGGGCGTTAGCACAGCTTATCAATCACCCCGATATAATGAAAAAAGCAAAAGAAGAAATTGATCAAGTTGTTGGTGGAAAAAGACTTGTACAAGAATCAGATATTCCAAACCTTCCATACCTCCAAGCCATTGTGAAGGAAACGTTACGCCTCCACCCAGCCGCCCCCGTGATTCCAAGAAAATCTAGACAAGATTGCAATGTGTTAGGTTACGATATTCCAGCAAATACACATATTTTTATAAACGTGATGGCCATTAACAAAGACCCAAACCATTGGGAAAACCCACTTGAATTTAGACCCGAAAGATTTGAAAATAACATGGTGGATGTCAGAGGACAACAATTTCACTTTTTAACATTTGGTACTGGGAGGAGGATGTGTCCTGGGATATCACTAGCACACCATATCATGCACACAACGCTTGGTGCTATGCTTCAATGCTTTGATTGGAAAGCCGGGAAAGACGGAAATCTAACAAGTGTTGATATGGAAGAGGGAACCGGGCTAACACTTCCTAGAGCTAACCCTTTGGTTTGCGTTCCTGTGGCTCGACTTAATCCAATCCCATTTCCAATATAACATGCCATGTATCGCGAAGGTAGGTTTGTATTGATCCTATTAAGATGTGCATGGATATTCCATATTTATGTATTGTGAATTTTCTTTGAATTGTCGCATTTATGGGAAAATAATATTTGGAGTGAACTGCAGAGAACTTTGTCTGCTGCTAGGTATAAATGAGGGATCAGTTGTGTAAAATCATAAAAGTTGAGGTTTGCAAAAGAAAATGTTAAAATCTACTTCTCACAAAAGCGAGTAACTTCCTGCAGTTTGCAGCAGGGAATCAGGGATGTTATTCCTTTTAAAAAACTAGTTAGTAGTAGTATTTGATATCAAACCGGGATGATTATTGTCCAATATGTCACCTCTGCAATTAGATGATAAACAAATATGTATAGTACTCTGTAATGCAAAGAATCATTGGGTATTATGTAGAATTCGGAATGCGCTAACCATATGAGCAATAGTGATAACGAGCGTGGTAGCCCGCGCGTTGCTACGGGAACGCTTTTTCGATAGTGTCGAGTGATTGTTGGTATATGTAAAGTTGGCTAACATCCAAATGGACAACATAACTGATATTTTAAACCTTTGTGCATGTCCTAATACCATTACAATTGTAACCTTAATACATATTTAAGGATAATTAATGCATGAGAGAATCCTCACAGAAAAGAGCATGAAAGAATCTAATATTACGGAGGTATATGTTACACATTTCTTTGCTTATAATTCTTGGTACAATATCATGTTCCTAAATCTATCTAGCTCCGTTGGTGTATGAAGGTCATGTCTGCAAATACAAAAAAAATTGTATCAAGAGAATGGTTTTACATATATATTGAAACCCCAATGAAAGAGAAAGACAACTGTACTTGTTACGGGATTGTCGTTGTTACAATTTTGGCACTTCAACTTCAAGATGTTGCAGCTGTTTGTATCGCCTCTTGGTTAAATCCTCGTGACACCATGTTCATCGCTTTCCTATTCATTTCTGCATATAATGTTCCAAAAAAAGGTAGAAGATCAAATACAGACTTGTAAAAAGATAGATACGTAGTTTTCGTAAATAAGAAAATAATCTACCTTGAAGTTCATTGCATTAATCAAAATCTGCCATCTAAAACGGCAGCATGTTTCTCATTCTATGCGACTCGAACTCAAGTAAATTTTCCTTGCATTTGAAGGTGCAAAACAAAATCATAATCAAGGCTAATTGATCGCCCCGACCCACCCAAACATACCTCCCAAACATACCTGTTTCAACGCACTTTTAACAGTCGGTGCAGTTCCCACTTTAGCACCGAAACACATCCATCTCAGGCTAATCCCACGCCCATTTGAACCCCAAAATATGTCCATTTTACCCCACACTCGGGCCCCGAAACGCACCTACTGCAGTCCTATTTCATCACCGCTAACACAGCCATTTCAGCCCCCAAACGCACTTGTGCCAGCCCCTATTTCAGCCCCAAATTCCACACCCATTTCAGTCTACACACTGGCCCATTTAGGCCCCCACTTCAGTCCCCAAACACATCCATTTCTGCCCCATTTCATTACCCAAACCCGCCCATTTCAGCCCCCACAACTGCACACACTTCAGGCCCAATTTGAGCACTCAAACGCACCCATGTTGGACCCCACTCCAGCTCTAGATCCTACACCCATTTTCAGCCCCCAAAATGACCCATTTTCAGCCCCCACAACTGCACACACTTCAGGCCCAATTTGAGCACTCAAACGCACCCATGTTGGACCCCACTCCATCTCTAGATCCTACACCCATTTTCAGCCCCCAAAATGACCCATTTTAGTCCCGTAGTTTTTTAGCCAAACTAATCAATTGAAAAGTCGCTGTTTTCAAATGAATTAGAATCATGATTACTTACCAAATGAGGCAACTGGTTTGATGATTCAGTTCCTGTGCGTGCTTTTCGAGCTGTTTAAATTCGGTTCTATCAAAGTCTTTCGCCAACTCGTCCCATAGAGTTAGTTCAATAATGTTACTGCTGTTGATGCAAAAAACAAAGTGCGTTTACAGTATACGGTAAAATGTATATTATATGCTAGATAATTATGAAACTCCTTACTTAAGGTTTTCAATATCGATTTTTCATAATAGCTTAAAAAATATAGGCTTCTGTTACCTGTTAGAACTGGATAGTGTTTTTTGGCCCGGCATTCTGGCGACCGTAAAATGTTATCATAACAATTTAGTGTTCTAGTTGATCATACCCGCAATACAGGAGCTACATCCTTCTTGTTTCGTAATGCGCCAATCCTTTTTGTTATCTAGCTGCAACCATAAAATATATTTCAAAAAAAATCGGTTGAATCCTCATTAAAATTCCAAAACAAATGTTTAAATTATAAAAAACTCAGTAGTAATGCCCTATTTTACAGGTATATACATTACAGTGAAGATCCAATGCAAAAAAAAAAAAAAAAAAAAAAAAAAAAAACACACACACACACACCAACAACAACAACATATATAATTAACCACATATCTTGCCCAATAGTTCTGACTTTTGCTCAATGAGCTTGTCACTCAAATCCGCTACATCCTGAACAGTAGTGTTTTTCTTCTTAAGGTGTAGGCTAAGATGTGATACTTGATACAGTAGAACTTTTTAAACTATGACTGTCACTTTTAAATCATTGATATTTTATTGTGTAGAACAGTTTACAGTTACAGGTTCGAATAACAGAAAATATGTAGGGTACTTCAGTGATGAGTACGTACTTCCATATTTTACCACAATAAAGATACTTGTTTTCAATCACTCTTTGATATCACAGCGTTTCAGCACATCTAAACATCCAAACCACATTTGTTGCATAATCGCTTTCTAAATCAAGAGCAAGCAAAATGGGTGTTTGGATGTGCATAGACGAAGTACTTATTGCCACTATAAATACACAAAATCCCTTTATATTTGAATCTTTTTACATTTATTATTACTTCATCAATTCTCGTATAGCAGTTTGTTAACTAATTATGCCAGTAAGCCATGTTGAGCATACAAAATTAGAAAATAAGTAGCTTTCCCGCACATCCAAACGCCCTCTTAACATGACCAATTGAACCATCAAGTCCAGAGTCGCTCAATCAAAAACTTTTTATCTGATTATTCCATTAAACTTACCACAACTTACTATATCTAATAGAAAAAACATGATAGTTTGAATACGAAAAGTTAACAAAGGGTCATGTATTTTGACCAAAAGTCCAACACTCATAATTTGCTATAAACCATTTTGCAGGCCAACATTCATAAAAACAGTAAAAAAGGTGCAGTGGAGCAATTCACAGCAGTCTGTACATTAGCTTCAACTCGATAGCTTTGTTTATCCAACCTCGTTTTAAACTGGTCCGTGCCTAGGTAGTTAGGTGTTTTACTTAAACGACGTAAGCAAATACGCAATTTTAATGTGTGTCTATGATTACAATAGACCAGATTATAATATTGCTTATTTACACAAATCCAGAATCAAATCTCAAAGTCGGTTTGGATTAGCTTCCTTTATGTCTTATCATGTTACTTTTAGTCAAAAAAGTCGTTGCAAGCATGAGTTATTCACATAACTCTTCACTTTCATAACTCTTCACTAATAAAAAATGTAAAAATCAACATTACTTACCAATCTCTTCGATAGTAGTGAAATCAAAAGGGTCCTCTCTACATAAGACAACATTTCAGGGTGTTAAAATGTGGCATAAACAGCGTCAAACGCTAGGTTTGTGACTAATACTCCAATAACTGCTTACCTACATAGCATACACTTAATTCGCATCTATCACGAACTCATTACATTATCAAACCACTATCTAACTGCTTGAAAATAAGCAAAACTTCTAAACAGAACATTAGCATATGATTATCTTTCCAACACAATTCCTCCAAAAAAAAAAAAAAAATCAACCTGTAACTCTATCCAAGACACATTGCATATCAACATTAACAGACTACCATCATTTATCAACATTAAAGAATAAATTAAAACGAACAATTACGTTTTAGTTCAGAAGCAGCACATGGACCAAGATGCTGCTAATCTTCACCCAATATATACCACCCGACTTGACTAATCATATAAAGTCTCTTATCATTACCTACCACAACACTTCATTCATGCTCATGATCAGAAATGCAATGAGCTTCATAAACTTTAAAAAGCAAACATATAGGATAATATACATACACCTTGCTTAACAATACCTCTGCAAAATATACATACTTGTATCGGATGTTTAAAGATCGCCTTTCGTTTATTTTACTCCAACAATAGCTCGGCAAAATAAGAAAATCCAAAATACTGATAGCATGCTTATTACTTATATGTCGACAATTTGCAAAATAATAGGCATCATTGAACTTACCACAAAACAACTTAAATTAGCAACATGATATACACAACTTGGATCATGATAACAAAAACCACAGCCCTAGCTCCTAATTGGAAAAAAAACTTTCACAACCATCATCCCAAATTCAAAATTAATACAAAGTCTGTGAATTTAGAATCCCTATTTACCACCAATCGCAGAACATAAAAAAACACCATTAAAAATAATAAAAATAATAAATAAATAAATTGACCCACAATTGAAAATAAAGTTACCTCATATCAACTTTGGGGTTTTCAGATTCTTGAAAAGGGATACAATCGGTGCATCATGCTGTAACAATATGGCAAAAAAACAGCGACGGTATATTGTAAGAACAATCTAATATTTGAGCAAAATATGTGTTCTTGGGTGCAAACTCAATTATCTAGTGGAAAAACATAAATCTCAAGATTAACTTATTAGGTTGGTTAATTGATTAAGGTAGAATAACTTACTTGCAACCAAGAATGTTAGAATGATTCGTCTTCTCCATCTTCGTTTTTGGATTTGGTATCAGTATTGCTTAAGAAATATTTGGAAGGATAATTTGGTTGTGGGGGTTTTGTTTGGTAGGTAGAAGGTTCAGGAAGAACCTGGGGTAAGGGGCAAAAAAATCTTATCCCACTAACCTAAACATGGGACGGAAATTGGATGTAAATAAACAACTGTGGTGTACAAATATTTGGAGCATGTTTTGCTGTTGAAACAACTGTTATTTTTTATGCACGTTTTGGTACTGTTATTAGCACTGTGCGGTACAATCATTTGCAGCATGTGGTACTGTTATAAGCACTGTGCGGTACAATTTTTGATGCACACAAATCCTGCCTTTTAGATAAGTCGGTCCCTTTATTGTGGGACTTTTTTTCAATCGGTCGTTCGCAACATTTTTTTGATATCTGTCGCAAGTAAGACCGATTAACATACACACATAAAAACAAAGGTCCCACTTTGCAATTAATATTATTAAGGTCGCCTTTACTTGGGCACCCAATCGCCTGCAGGTCGCTGGAGAGAGAAAGCTGACGTGTCAGAAAAAAAATAGGGGGATTGACCCTCCTTATTGTGTCTAGCCTGAAATGATACGGAATGCTTTTGTTAAACTATACATAAAATTAAAGGTCATATACGCTGAATGTTAAACGAATAAAATTATGTGTGTTAAAGTAAACGAGTTTAGTAACCCGCGCGTTGCGGCGGGTTTTTTAAATAGAAGTTTGGTGTTATGCGTTGGTTGTAAAAAAAAAAAAGAAATAGTTTATATATTTTTTAAGTAGTTATTGGGTGTCGGTTAAGTTTTGTTTGTGGTTGCAAATATTTAACGGCTTTGGGTTATGATAATTGCGTTAAAAGCATTTTTTGTTGCCATTAGCTACTTAACGTGAAGTTAGTTACCTAGGACTGACTTTGCAGTTAATGTATAACATGAAGGACCATTTATGTAAATTATGTGAGGACTAAATTTGCAATGAACCGGTGAGATGAAGGTCAAAGTGCGTACAAATTTTTTGAAAAAATGTTAAAGATAACAGTCGTTAGTTAACAGCCGTTAAATAACTAACGACCGTTAATACTACAAAAAACAAAAAAAAAAAAAAAAAAAAAAAAAAAAAAAAAAAAAAAAAAAAAAGTTATTGTAGCGTCCACTGTAGCAACTACAGTGGTTGCTACAGTAACCTCTTGAGGATTAGTATATATATAATATATAATTACACAAATTCAAATAGTTATTATTGGATGTTAATTCATTAATCCATGTTTAGGGGTCATTGTGTAATTAGTTTAACGTTTATGTATGTATATAAGTAAAAGGGTCTAGTGTGTCAAGAATAAAGTCTACAACCGAAAAGTAGTTAAGTTCGGTTATGGAAGTTAAACTTGAAAGGTTGTGTCGATTTGTATAGTTATGTCTGTTAGAAAATTGTCGGTTAGAAAAGTATAAGTACCCATGGAAATAAGTCTGTAAAACTAATGATTGTTTTATCAATAAACTTAGTATATTTTAATTCAATTGTTCATAGAGAGACAAGATACCAACAGTGGCATCAGAGCCAAATGTTCGAACCAGAGGGAAAGAGACAGATTGATTCAGGGAATCAATCAAGAGAAGAAACTGACCGTGAGCATATCGGTCAATCAAGAAGAAAAAGATAGACAGAGAAGAGTTTTGATTCAGAGGAACCAATTGAGAAAGAAAGATACGATTCGATTAAAAGAGAGATCGAATCATAGTACATAAAAAGAGAAAAGAAATAAACGTACCCGGTTGTGCGAAGAAGAAACTACCACTGTTTGATTAGAAAGAAAACCAGAAGAAGGACCAGGGAAGAGTGTAGTGTTAGCCCTAATTTGCATAAAGGAAGGAGCTTATTTTTGAAGAAAAAAGGAGGAATAGGAAGAAGGAGGGTTTGTGTTAGGTTGTTGTGTTTGGGCCTAAGAACACGCACAAAAGGGCCTGCTACAAGATATACAGGTTCTATTTTTAATACCTGTGATAGTAATTTTATTTTTTCTATTAGTAGAATAGATTAAAAGTAAAAAAATTTCGTTACAATTCACGTTAGGAAAACGTTAGAATTGTTTGAGAATTATTGTGGTTAGATAAGAAAATTTAAGTTCGACTATTATTAAGATTATATTGGTTTTAGAAGTTGCATATTACTATTCTGGGTTAGAAAGAAGGATTTAAGTTCGACTGTTATTAGAATTATATTGGTTTTAGAAGAAAATAAAATCGAAAGATATGACGGGAGATAAAAACAAAAATAGAGTTGTTTTCGCCACATCGTTACCATCATATCAATGCCCAGTTCTAAACAATACGAACTATACATTATGGGCATTAAGAATGAAGAAAATATTAATGGAAAATGGAGTATGGGATTTAGTAGAAGGAACAAGTACATCAAAAGAGATTGATGTAAAAAAGGATAGTTTGGCGTCAGCATACCTATTTCAAGGGTTACCAGAAGATTTGCAAATGTAAGTTGCGGGATGTGAAATAGCAAAAGAAATTTGGGACTCTCTAAAGTCCAGATTTATTGGGACAGAAGATGCACAACAGGTACACTCGCAACAACTTAAATCAGAATTTGAGAGACTTGTGATTGAAGAAGATGAATCAATAGATTCATTCGCTGGGAAGTTGATGAGTATTGTTACAAAGGCTGCTACATGTGGATTAACATTTGATGAGCAAACGAAAGTAAGGAAAGTACTTAATGCAATACCAGATAAATTTGTACCAGTAGTAGCAACCATTGAAATGATTGTTGATTTTAAGACTGTATAGTTGGAGGAGATTATTGGGAAACTTAAGACTTATAAAGAAAGGATTAAGTTTAGAAAAGGAAGTCAGGAAGATAATAGTGAGAAGTTGTTGTTCACACGTCAAGGGAATGACAGAAATTATGAACGCAACTATGGAAATGATAGACGAGAAGGTGGTAATCAGACAAGAGGAAGAGGCCAAGGAAGATTCACAAGAGATAGTAAGAATGGAGATAGTTATGATAGAAGAAGGAGAAACCATGGAGATCAAAACTACCATAGGAGAGACGTTAGAGAAATAGAATGTTATAATTGTCATGAGTTTGGACACTATGCTGCAAATTGTCCAAAACCAGACCGTAGAGACGAAAAAGAAAACCTTGTGTACGAAGATAATGAACCAGCATTATTGATGGTTACATCCTTAGACAAAGAAGCGACATGGAATGGAAATGACATTGAAAGGAATGAATTTCCAAAAGAAAAGTTAGAAGATATGCGGTCAGAGATAGAAATTGACTTGAAGAGTAAATTAGAGTTTTGGAAGTTCGAAATGTTTCAAGTGTTAGAGATTGAAAAACAAGAGTTTGAGAAGGAAATAAGAAATAGAGAAATGGCATTTGAGAAACAAATGCAGAGAGAATTAGAGAACCTCAAGAAGTTGAGAGATTGCACAAGTAAAAGGATGAAAGAGTAAAGATCAGAAAGAGAACAGTTTGAGAAAGAAGACCATGGCGTTATTTTAGATGAGAAACATCTAGAAGAAGAACCAAGTATTGACAAGGGCAAATGCAAGAAGCATCAAGAGACGCCATCAAGATTTCAGATGGAAAGCCAGATTGAGAAAGACATCAAGTCAAGAAACATGAAAGTTGGATCAGAAGATCGTGATACTAGAAATAGTGTGTTGGAGATTCAAGAATACGAAGCAATACAAATGAAGGAAGATGGTGACAAAGATGATCAAGTTGAAGATCAAGACAAAGGAAATGGAAGCAAGCCAAAGTTCAAATATAAAGATAATGGAGTTTGAAGATATCGAAGGCATGGATTAATAAATTAGGAGGGAGTATTGGATGTTAATTCATTAATCCATGTTTAGGGGTCATTATGTAATTAGTTTAGCATTTATGTATGTATATACGTTAAAGGGTCTAGTGTGTCAAGAATAAAGTCTACAACTGAAAAGTAGTTAAATTCGATTATGGCAGTTAAACTTGAAAGGTTGTGTCATTTTGTATAGTTATGTCTATTAGAAAAGGGTCGGTTAGAAAAGTATAAGCACCCATGGAATTAAGTCTGTAAAACTAATGATTGTTTTATCAATAAACTTAGTATATTTTTATTCAATTGTTCATAGAGAGACAATATACCAACAGTTATTAAGTGAATTTAGATATGAGTTGTAATTTATCATAAATTGATTGTATTAACTACTTGGTACGACTTCGACCTATCTACATTCCACCCCCCATAAGAGTGGCTCAATCTTTACGAGGGCCTAAAAGCAAAATTTTAAAACGAGGTTTTAGATTTTAGAGTTATTTACGGAAAAATAAGTTTACATGTCCTTTATCTTTTTAACTTCTTTAATGTAAAATCTTTGATTGAAGAAAAACAATCAGTTTTGCATATTATGTCCTTTTCAATCTTCAGTCTAGAAATCAACTAATTTATCTAAATCTTTTTTTGTGATATTTTGGTTCTTTTGTTTTACTTTGGATCTCTGTCAGTTGAATTAATGGAAAGCTAATTGAGTGATTAAATAATACAATTTGAAAATAGAGATAAAAAAATGCGAAAGAAAAAGAAAATCAAACACCAAAAGATGATGGGGAATTTTTATATACATTGAATATTGGTCTTGGATTTTTAAAAATTATAAGACTTGAATAGAAAAGGCTCAAAAATCTCGGTTATTTACCCTTTTAAGCAAATTAGGGCCTTTCAAAATCGTGGCGCTAGATATGATAGCCAAAAAACTGATACGACTGACTTTGTATATATAAAAGACTTTTGTGAAATAAGGGAATTGAAAAAATGGGGGGCCTAAAGCCTAGTTGTAGTTGCTTTATGCTTGAGCCACCCCTGCCCATACCTCAGTCAGACGGGATTGTGTATTGTTGTTGTGGTTGGATGTATTAACTAGTTATGGTTCGTCATTCTTTAAGACTTTGGCTTTGGGTTTTAGATATTATTAAGTACATAATTCTCAGATCTGCTTGTTTTCATTTGTCAATATATATTTTGTATTTCCTGATTCTCAAAATTTTTTAGTCTACATGACTTTTATTTACATCTAAGTCAACAAGTTTTATTACCCTCCATTCTTCCAAAATCACTCTCACAGATATAATATGCAGTTGCAAAACATGTAACCAACTAATTAACCACAACGTTATACAAGCAGAATTATTGAACGAAACCTAAAAGAAGTTTTGGGACCAGAATCTTGAGAATGCTTCACAATTGTAGAAAGCGACGGATCCAGAAATATGTCAACGGGCATATGCACAGTGTCAAACTCTCAAAACATATTTTTTTTTTTTAGAGAAAATTATTGAACGAAACCTAAAAGAAGTTTTGGGACCAAAATCTTGAGAATGCTTCACAATTGTAGAAAGCGATGGATGCAGAAATATGTCAACGGGCATATGCACAGTGTCAAACTCTCAAAACATATTTTTTTTTAGAGAAAATTCTTTAAATACCACAAAAGTACACATGTGTACCCCATATGCCCCAAAATTTCCAATTTCCCCAAATACCTCAAGGGCGACTCTCTCACAAGAAAACTTGGGCAACCCTCCCAGAATTTTGATAAGTGTCCCTTTGGTTTAAAAGTGACCATGGTAGAGACAAAAAAAAATATTTTGTACTAGATTAGTACTTAGCTCTTTTCATTATTGTACCAACTCCAACCACCACCACTTACTCAGGCCACCACCACCTACTCCGGCCACCACCACCACCCACTCCGGCCACCAATCAATTGATAGATAAACAACAAGTACAAACATGGCGCTTTCTTATTAACAAGATTCACATTTTTTTTCAACAATAATTAAAATCAAATACATAGATCTACATATAATCACAAACCAAACAAATCCACATATCCAAAACAAAATCAAATATACATATCCTAAAACTTTCATCTATATTAATTCATTACAATAAAAATATAACAAAGAAATTACAACACCATGAATGCTCGTAGATTGTAAGATAATTGAACAAAGAGTACGAATAACTTGTAATGTTACACGCATGCAAACACATATACCTATGTATCTGTAGTCCTTTAGTTTGGAAAATGTTACAGAAAATAAACCTTTAACTTGTAGCAAGTACAACTTTTAATTCAAGATCTTCAAAGAAAAGTGTTACAGTACATGAGTTTGTGTGGTTCGGCAACACAAACCAAACGGACCCTTACGGTCTCGGCCTCAACCAAACGGACCTCTTGGGTCTCTCGGCCACAAATCCAAACGGACCTCTAGGGTCTCGGCTACAATCCAACACAACCACAAACTCTTCAAAACCCACTCGAATTAATTATTACAACTCGTTATATACGAGTTTTACACCCCTACCGTTATCACACGAGGTGAAAAACGGTGGGTCTTCCCTTTTTCTTCACGGATCTAGTCCAAGGAGTGGTGGTGATGGCGCGTAGTGGTGGTGGTGATGGTTTCTTGGGCGCGTGTGGTGGTTAAACAAGCAAAGGAGGTCACTATAGAGCCTTTGGTGGTGGCGGTGTGGTGGCACAGTGGGCTGTGGTGGTGTTCGGTTGGGCGGCCGGTGATGGTGTAGGTGGTGGTGGCGGTTAGAGAGACAAGGAAGAAAGAGTTAACCCTAAATGGGTTATAACTCTCCTTTTATACACAGTAATGAGAGAGAGTGAATGAGTGAGTGACCGAGGGTGTATTAGTAATTTACTATATACAAAATTAAAAAAAGCCCCACCTATCAAATGGACACTTGTCACAATTCTGGTAGAGTTGTCCAAGAATTTTTGGGAAAGAGTCGCCTATGGGGCATATGGGGAAGTTGAAATTTTTTGGGGCATATGGGGTACACACATGTGTACTATTGGGGCATTTAAAGAATTTTCTCTTATTTAAATGTAGGGTAAATTGCAAAAATGGTCCTTAACGTTCCACGAATTTGCAAAAACGGGACCGGGACAAAAAGTAGCGCAAAAAGACACCCACGTTCCACATTTTCGCAAAATCGCCACTAAGAGCCATTTTCTGTTAATTTTCCCGTTAAGTGCCACGTATTTGAGGGTAGTATTGTCATTTCACTGTTCATACTTATCTCCCGCCAACTTTTGGCTCTGTGCTTGGTATCAATGTGATTAGACCTCAATGGCTAATTTGCAAAGTTATTTTCAGCTTTCATATTAAATTGTCAACGTCTTCACACACACACACACAAGCAGAAAAACACACACACACACACCCGTAATCAAATAATTATCATTCCCTTTTCCAGAAGAATGTCTCGCTGTCTTGATCTCGTGGTTGCTTGCAACTCGTTTGTCATATCGGAAATGATGCTAACCCATTACCGGCGAGAGGTTGAGGAGGACATTCATCATCCACAAGAGTTGATGAGTAGGTGCCAAAAGCTGTCTGATATGCTCAGTCTTAGGGGGGACCTGATTTTGGAGCTCCAAAACATAAGGGGCTCGAGAACTGCAAGGGCTAATGTGAACAAGCTAAGGAGGATTCATTCAGCTGATATGAGAAAGATGAGGGGGTTGATGAGGATGCTTAGGCAAACAAACGACAGCATTGTTTCCAAGATTGAGTTTGTTGTGAGGCAAACTTACATGTGAAGGGGTTGGGTGCTGGATTCTGGGGTTGGGTTGTTTTGTTGTGTTTTGTTGTGTATGATGAATGTAGGTAGTAGGTGGTTGGGCACTTGTGGAGTTGTGGTTTCTTTTGTTCATTTTAGTGCTACTGTCGTAGTGTCGTAAGCTAGGTAGATATTGTAGGTGATGATGTAGGTAGGGGTTGTGGGTTCCCATAAGGTTGTAAATGTACCCTTATGGTTTATGAATGGAATGGGTCGTTTGATCCCGTTTGTCTTGATATACATTGTTCAATTCGTATCACAAACACATTCACAAACATGAAACTGACATAATTGAAACCATAATACAATACACAAACACATACGTTTAAATGCTACTAATCGAAGCAAATAACAGAACCCCATATGAAATACTTCAAATTTACATAATATTGTTCGGCATGTACCAAAAAAGTTTAACCCATCAGAATGCCTGCCCACACCCTTTGGTGTATTCGAAACAGAGATAGAATAGTTCAAGTTACATTAGTCAAATTACATTACTAAATACAACCAAATTAAAGTGTTTTAGTTTCTACACATTACATATTCCCAATAGATGGACCCATATGTCAATCTTCAAACCTTCTACTGGATGAACCAACATGTGATCAACAACACCTGCACAGTCAATATATGCAATGAAATGAGGTTACTATAATAGGCAATGCAATGTGTCCAAAATATTTGCTAAACAGTTCATTAGACTCACCTAGTCAAAATAACACCACATTGTTACCCATTGATCTTGGTGCCCGTAGACCCAGTACGCAATTAGTTATTCTTGGTCTCAAAATACCACCACCCTTTGCTCCCACATTCACTGAACCAACACCTGGTGGGTTCTTAATAGAACCACCGTCTCTAATGAAAATACCAGCCGTTTTGTTCCTGTTAACAACATCAGCCTCATCAACCATCTTTCCTTTTACCTTATCCACAGACCTCTTCACCCTCTTTTTATGCTTCCTGAATTCTGGTTGTGAAGCATCAACATCATCCACTTTCCTATAAGTTTTTGAAGTGCTAGTCCTAAAAGGAGTTGAAGTAATAGAGCACCGCAAGCTAGCATCTTCTTCTACCCACCCAACAACCTCCCCACCATCACCCTCTGTATCAATGTTGTTTAAATAGTAGGGAGATAACACCTGTTTTGTGTGAGCAATAAACAAGTCTACAAAACCGGCACAACAACCTAGCTCAATCATTGTATGCACATCGTTGTCTGTGTGAATCAGCTTCAAACCTTCTTCTAATGATTTACCAGGCACACAAAAGAACACAGCCCATTTTTCTCCCCTAATGCGTGAAAACATATCATCCAGACCTAGGAAAAAGACATGTCTATCACAGACAAAGCCACACATTTTAGCAACATTCCCTTGTACATACCTTAATGGACCAAATTCAAAGACTCCATTATTGTGCATGCGGAACAGAACTTCACCCCCATAACCAAGTAAATCTGCCACAATTTTAAATTCAAATTGTCAAGACATACCAGCACCTACGAAACTAATGGTATACATGCTAAAGTCAATGCAGAAGTAGTCAATGAAACAATTATGCAGGCTCAAGTGAAGCAGAGCAATGCAGTGTTGTAAATCTCACCACATAGTTGTAGTTTAGGTAATAAGTTAATGTGGTGATATAGAAACCAATCTATTTTGTTCCTGATACACTCAAGATACACAATGTGAAGACTTACTTACAACCAATGTAAAGACTTACTTACAACCAATGTGAAGACTTACTTATAACCAATGTGAACACGCAGTACTTTCATAATGCAAAACACTCTCTATAGCAGTATTTAGTAATGCCAAACACTCTCACTTATGATATTCTAACACCCTACTTAATGCAAATACTCTGTTTATCCTAAACCTAGGAAAGGGGATGCATATAAAAGTCTATCAAACATATCATAGCATCCTACATAATAAACAAATTTAAAATGGCACATAAATGAAGTATACCACATTAATATACCAAGATCCGTGTGCTCTTCATTCACCTTCCTCTTCTTGCCAGTCCCATTTGCCATTCCCCTATTCATTTTTTCAGTAACTGTACTCGGATTAGAACTCCCCTCCTTCTTCTTCTTGCCAGCCTCCTTCTTCTTGCCAGTCCCAACAGGCCTTCCCCTCTTCCTTTTTTCTGTAACTGTACTCGGATTAGGACTCCTCTCATTCTTTTTCTTGCCACTCCCAACAAGCCTTCCCCTCTTTCTTTTTTTCTGTGACTGTAGTCGGAATAGGACTCCCCTCCGTCTTCTTCTTGTCACTCCCAACCGGCCTTCCCCTCTTCCTTTTTTCTGTGACTGTAGTCGGAATAGGACTCCCCTCCGTCTTCTTCTTGCCACTCCCAACCGGCCTTCCCCTCTTCCTTTTTTTCTCTGCAACTACCTCATTGGAGCAACCGCTAGTACCCACATTTGGTTTGTTGAAGGTTCTATTCCACATCCATTGAAGAATTTCTTCAATCATCTCTTTCCCTATATTTGCATACGAACCATACTTTGCAATAACTTTATCACCAAATTCATCCAAAACAACCTCAAAGACTTAATCATTTAATAAAACCTTGCCCCACGACATTTCGGATGATTCCTCCCCCCCCCCCCCCATCAACAAGCACTTTCCCTTTTCATTCTTATCATTATTCGCCATAGCTGGGTTTAGTTGTTGCGATTTGATTTTTTTTTATGTTAGGGTTTGACGGTTGATTATCTACACAATCGTGGGTTGGTTTTGGGGATTTATTGTACCCTGAAAAAGTACACAGCTTTAAATGTACATAGTTTACGTTGTTTGCAAAAATAGTCCCCCAAAAGTTGGCGGGAGATAAGTATGAACAGTGAAATGACGATACTACCCTCAAATACGTGGCACTTAAAGGGAAAATTAACGGAAAATGGCTCTCAGTGGCGATTTTGTGAAAATGTGGAACGTGAGTGTCTTTTTTGCGCTACTTTTTGTCTCGGTCCTGTTTTTGCAAATTCGTGGAACGTTAAGGACCATTTTTGCAATTTACCCTTAAATGTATTCTAAAAATATTTTAATGTATTTTTGTATAAAAAAGTATGGACAAGTTCCCATGCAATAAAAAATTATAAAAGATGTACCTTATATCTAACTAGTTGTCCAAGAATGCACAATAGTGGGACCAAGTTGCCCAAGAAATTTATACCATAAATTAATATAAAAAAACCATACTTTTTAGCTAAAAGACAAAATAGTGAAGTCGCCAAAAAAAGTAAGTCCCAGTTGCCCAAGAAATTAGGGAGTTAGTTGTACTTTGCAAGTACAAAGTGGAGACAACCAAAGGGACACTTGTCAAAATTCTGAGAGGGTTGCCCAAGATTTCTTATGAGAGAGTTGCCCTTGGGGTATTTGGGGAAGTTGAAAATTTTTGGGGCATATAAGGTACACATATGTGTACATTTGGGGTATTTAAAGAATGATCGTGTTCAAATTGAGGATATGCACGTGCATATCTTATGCCTCAATTACGTCCACCCCTAATTGTAGAGATCTTAGCTAATGAAACCACTCGGGACCTAATTGTAAGATAATGAGTACGTTTCTCCCGAAAACTTAAATGGTAAATGTTTGTGTAAAAATTCAGTCTCATCTTGTTTTAAATGAAAGAAGTTTTCAATTTTTTTTTTTTTTTTTTTTTTTTTTTTTTTTTTTAATCCTAATCCGAGTTCAATAAACAACCCTAAACAAAATGGTGGTTGCATACCTGCATTAACATATGACAATACAATCGAGATTTTCTAAGATAATAAAAGATGAAATACAAAGAGCAAATTAACCTAATCTTTTATGTCTTTATAAGTTATAACCACAAAAAACCAGTAAAGATTACAACAAACCAACCGTTAACACTGTGCAAGATCGAGATAGACACACATGTAGATAATGAGACAGTCCGAACCAAATTCCACAAAACATATAAATCAATGGAAGTCCCAATCACTACTACTTAGCTACAACAATAACACAATAAGGTAACATATAAGTCAGAAAAGGCAGATGATTTATTAGTTATAATAATGACATTACTATAAATCATCTGCCGTTGAGTTATAACATGAACTTACGGCTTTTTAAAATAGGTTAGGCATGTTGAAAGTCTCTGAAAGCCTAGTCGAATACTACAGAGTTTTCAGCACCCCAACATCAAGTCTTCAGAGACAGGCTAATCTTAATAACAACCCTAAACAAAATGATGGTTGCATACTTGCATTGACAATATACAATACAATCGTCCTTTTGCAAGATAAAAACATGTGAAATACAAAGAACACTTCAATCCAATCTTTATGTATATAACCAATAAACAATTACAACAAACCGACCCAATAAACTGTGCAAAAAACCAGATAGACACACACATGAAGATAATGAGACAATCAGAACCAAATTCCACAAACCATACAAATCAATGGAAGTCCCAATCACTACTACTTCGTAACAGCAACATCTCTATTCAAAGCTCTCTCCAATCTTGTTTCAAATGGTGTATTGTGCCAATTCACTTTTTTATCCTGTAACGGAAATAACCACCAAATTAGTACTGAAAACGCTAGCAATGCTTGAACACAACCTCTTTTATTAATCATTCATGGCATAACTATAAATTATCAACTGCGGCGTTTTATAAACAGATAGTTTTTAAAATTTTGTCACTGTATTGCAGCCCTAACTACTTTACAAGATAGATGCTGAACAAATTAACTTGTCAGGCAGGTTGGATAATTGGTCAAAATGGGTAATTTTGTATGGGTCTTGTTGACTTTTTGTCCAAAATTTCTACTATTTTCTAATGAAATTAGTGTCAAGTTTGAAATATATTTTTATATCAATTCCAGTAAAAAAAAATACTTTATAAAAGATGATTCAGAACTGTGTGTCCCGATTTGGACGTGCAGATATGGTTGGTTCGAGGGTCAAAACAGGTAATTTCACTTGCCCATAATCACAAAGAAATAAAAAAATGACAGATTTCTTAATGTGGCAAACTTGTTTTAGAATAATGCTTGATCCGTCAGAGATATAACATAACCGAATCACAAAGAAATTAAAAGTATCAGATATATACCTCTCTATACTTGCTGGTGCTATTCGGTATGCCTTTATATGATGCAGTTGAATTCAGAGATTTTCCTGAATCAGTGTGACTCCAGTAGCTTCCAACACTGCCAATGATAGGCATGTCATCAGGGCTTCGACTAGGTGACTTCCTTGGTGTACAAGACGATCCTGAGAACTGTTTCAGTTCATCTGCTGTCAACGTGCCTATAATTGGTCTATCTTCAGGACTTTTGACTGGTGTTGATTCCTGAGACAGGCCTTTCCCCAACCAGTTCGATAGGCTGGCATCTACTGTTATTTCTTGATTCCGGTTTTTGGGTTGAAATGAAACTAAATTCAAAGAAGAATTCTCTTTTTGCGAGTTACAATTTTGTGTCATTGTTTCTTTTGATTTCAAAGCTTTCCATTGTGTAAGATTCTCAACGGGATTCAGAACAGAAGCACTTCTATCGCGCACATTACTGTTTGATCCAATTTTATCAACTTGAACTGACTCACACCACACATCTTCACGTATGATCCTGTCATCATCATAATCATAATCATTATAATCTTCTTCATCATCTAAACAGTCATCAATTTCATCACCATCATCATCCGAATCTTGAATATCGTCGTCACTTTCGAGGCAATTCCCATACCGATAATTTGGTGGATATGATCCAACACTCACAACCTCAGAATCGTCTTGAGAAAGGTTTTCACGGGACTTAGGAAAGGTTTCACCTTTTTCGTTTTTTTCCAATAAAGATTCGGTACTGTCATAAACTTGCACATGCTCATAAGTTGTAACGTTCGTATCAAATGTCACCTTTTTCCGAGTACTCACACTCAATGGCTCCTCACTCTTAACTCTACACCAAATGAAATTAAAATTAATAAAAGGTTAGGGAAAACAGCGAATCCTGAAGTAAACAATGTTAATAGCACAAACTAATAAACATAAGAGTTACCTTGTTTCTGGAGGTGAATTACAGGTGTTCTCTTTAATGGTTTGTACCAAAGTTACATGAGCTTGCACAAGGTTCTCACTTGTAGGATTCTGAAAAACAAATTTCCCAATTAACCCACAGTTAAGTAACTACCTTTTAGTGTGATACTGACTATTCAGAATCATGCTATAAGCACTAATCACAAAAAGTATTCGCAACAATCACTTTCGGCCGTATCAAATATTCACCTAAATTCTGATTACTGTAAAGATAATAGACAAAATAAGAGTAAAAAACAGGGCTGTATAACTAGTTAAACTAAACCATATAAAATCCAGTTTCGTTGCGCTTATTGCTAAGCTTATTTAGACCTTAAATCACCGCATAATCACTAGAAACTAACTGGTGTGACCAGAAGTAACAATAATCAAATAACCACTTACAAACACTCGCATACAAAAAACTCCCTACTAAAAATGGCTTGTTCAAATTATTTGGATTAGATATCTATACTAGTTTAATTTTTTGGGGTAATATGGTTTCCGAAGTTTTGAGCCCATCGCCAAACAGATTCAAACCGGGTAAAGCCCTCCCCTTTCGGCGATTTTCACAATTTCAAATCTAAATTTCACTATTTTATAGCAAAATAAAATTCAAAACCATAATCAAGAACAACCCAGTAAAGTCAAACTAAAGTCAAAGTCAAAACCCTCAGATCCACCATAAAAAAATGAATCAAAATCCAAACCAAAACACAAAAACAAACAAAACCCAAGTCCCAAAATCAAGAAAAACTTACTTGAATTCTGGGAATAACCTTGTACCTCTGTTTTCTTCGTTTTTTTCGATCTTTCGAAGAACCACCAAAACAACCAAGAAAACAACCCATTTGTGATGTTGATGTTAACAGGAGTTATTATTCTTTATGGGTTTTGGAAATTATTGAATGATCGCCATTAAAGAGTAAATAAAACGGTCGAATAATTGTTGTAAGAAGATTTTTTTTTAGGGTTTATGATATTGAAATTTAAAAAAAAGGGGGAAATGTGACCGTTGGGTTGGGTTTGATGATGATGTGGTGGGGTATGTCGTCACCAGGCTGTTATGTTAGACCCCTTTTGTAATTAAAAATTGTAAGAATTCATTTAATTTTAGTTAAAAGGATCGGTATTCATAATTTTTAAAATACATTTTTAACCTTTTTATTTATTTCTCCCACCGTTTCAAAATTATTCATCATATTTTCTTTTTAGCATGTCTCAAAATAATTGTCTACTTTTTTTATTAAGTAAAAACTAAAGAATCTAGTGAATGAAACTTTTATTTTAGTTGTTGAAAATTAAAATGCCTCACCTTTTATTAAACTTTGTGATTTTTTTCTCATGATAATACTTTTGAGACACAAGGAGCATAAAACTTTAAAATAAAAAATACAAAACATAAAATATAAGTTTGATAAGTCAAAAGTAAGTAAGTATAAAAAATATGAAATAGAAAACAATTAAAAATTGTTTTATCCTACTAAATTTAAACATTTTTTTAATAAAATTTTATGTATGTCAAAAGTATATCAATACTAGGCTTATTTTGTTCGTAATCCAGAGACCTTTTCGACGGTATTTTTTTGGTTAAAGAAATCGCTAGATATTTGTTACGTAATTGGTAATAAAGTTTGTTATATAAAAAAAGTCGTAATTGGCAAAAAAAAAAAAAATCAGAGAAGTTTTCGCAACTTACTGCATAGCTTGCGAGGTTTTTTTTGTAGTTTTTTTCTTCTTTACTAGTTATAATACCCGCGCGTGCGCGGGTTTTTTTTTTAATTTTTTTTAATGATATATTTTTATTTCTTAAAAAACAAATAATTTAATATTTTTATTTGTTTGATTTATTATTTTTAATTATATTTGTTTATTATTAAAGATAATCATTTAAAAATTTAATCGCATCTTATCTATATTTTTTTGTATATATCTTCTACTTATGTAGTATTACATCTTATCTATATTTTTTTGTATTTATATACTCCCTCCGTCCCATATTGACTGTCCAGTTTGACTTTTTCAAGTGTTTCTTTTTCAACTTTGATCTTATATATTTTTGTTTGTATTATATAATATTTGATAAAAATTATATCAATGAAAAGTACATTTAAAACTCAATCTATTCATATATTTTGCATCAAGTATTATATAACACAAGAAAAAATAATTAAGGTTAAAATTGTAAATGAAAGACTTAAAAGGTCAAACATGGACAATAATTATGAGACGGGGGTAGTATCAACAAAACAAATTTGTAAAATTTTAAATTAAAAAATAATAATTAAAATATTAACTAATAAGAAAATATTCTTTTTTCAAAGTACCCACTAAAAGTTTTGTTTTATTATATAAAAGATTGGCTTATTTTAATATTATATAAAAAAAAGTATTATCTGTTCAATTGAGTTGTTGATGAATAGTAAAAATATTAAAATTGGTTATATGTATTAGCTGTATAAGCGGAAGAATAAAAATACAATACTTTAATAAGAAATTTGGTTGGTTGAACAATGAACATGGTCTAAATAGTAAATATCAATGAGTCCAACCTCTCTTACATTGGGTCTAATGCTATGATTGGGTATCTATCTCTAGTGGGCCAAATTATTTTGCTGGTCTTATTTTTAATTGGGTTTGTTAGAGGCAATTGAGATATCTTGTATTCTTGTTTGAAATTTTAAAGGTGCGTTTAGTTGGAGAAAAAAAAAATTGTTTTCTATCGCTAGTGAAATTTTAAAGTTCGATCACATTGTATCCTAGTAAGGTCAACATAGCCTCTTGGAGAATCGAAAACTTTAGAATCCCAACACATGTTAACTAAGATACGAGAGGTAATTATCTTCATTCGGTAGGTGCCTGGTATGCTATATTTGTTTATCTAAATTTTAGTTTTGAACAAGACACTACATGAGAGTGCAGCTATTATTTGGTGAAGTTCACATATGACACTAGTAAGCAAACAAGTTGGCTTCCCTGAATAATGTAAGTATTTGATAAATTGTTATATACTATCTACAATTTTTTTCCCCTCATGTTATGTTGCAAAAGCTTATGTATCTTGTTAGTAAGCAAAACTTGTCTCTTTAGATTTTTAGCTTTGGGATATTACACACCATCAAAAACAATATCAGATCAACCAACTGACACTGGGAACAAGATTCTGGGTCGTCGTTTAGATCACAGGCTGCTCAAGGTCAACATAGCCTCTTGGAGAATCGAAAACTTTAGAATCCCAACACATGTTAACTAAGATACGAGAGGTAATTATCTTCATTCGGTAGGTGCCTGGTATGCTATATTTGTTTATCTAAATTTTAGTTTTGAACAAGACACTACATGAGAGTGCAGCTATTATTTGGTGAAGTTCACGTATGACACTAGTAAGGTCAACATAGCCTCTTGGAGAATCGAAAACTTTAGAATCCCAACACATGTTAACTAAGATACGAGAGGTAATTATCTTCATTCGGTAGGTGCCTGGTATGCTATATTTGTTTATCTAAATTTTAGTTTTGAACAAGACACTACATGAGAGTGCAGCTATTATTTGGTGAAGTTCACATATGACACTAGTAAGCAAACAAGTTGGCTTCCCTGAATAATGTAAGTATTTGATAAACTGTTACATACTATCTATAATTTTTTTCCCTCATGTTATGTTGCAAAAGCTTATGTATCTTGTTAGTAAGCAAAACTTGTCTCTTTAGATTTTTAGCTTTGCGATATTACACACCATCAAAAACAATATCAGATCGACCAACTGACACTGGGAACAAGATTCTGGGTCGTCGTTTAGATCACAGGCTGCTCAAGGTTTTGATGTTGTGTATTTCCCTCAAATGAAGTCGCTCAATCACTTTATGTATTTTGGACGGTTTTATTATTATCTAACAATATTGTAGTTACACCTCTAACTATGTTGTGTATAACCATGTCATTTCCCTTTGGATTGTTGTGTTTCTTGGGGGTAGGGCTGTAAATGAACTGAACGTTCAGTGAACATTTCATGAACCGTTCGGTAAAAAGTTCGTTTATGTTCGTTTATTTATTAAATGAACGAACATGAACAATATTTTACGTTCGTTTAGTTAAATGAACGAACATAAACACAAGTCGCGTCCGTTCATTTATGTTCGTGAACGTCCGATTATGCGTTCGTTTATGTTTATTTATTTATTTATGTTCGAATATCTTATCTTTTAATTGTATAAAATTAAAATTTGGTTGTTTAAACAAAATAACACTTGTAAAACAATATATTGTGCATAATTCAATAGAGTATATGCTTGTTTGTTAATGTTCATTTATATTCGATCTTTTATGTCTATTTAGCGTTTGTTTAGTGTCCTAATGAATGAACATAAACGAACATGAACAACTCATTTTCTTAATAAACGAACATGAACAATAAAATTCGTTCGTTTAAGCGTATGTGTCCGTTTATTTGACCGGTAAAATTAAATGAACGAACATGAACAAGGCTTCGATCGTGTTCGTCCGGTTCATTTACAGCCCTACTTGAGGGATATATGAAATGCAAAGTTTGTCAAATATTATTGTGATTTGCTTGATATGGTTGCTTGGGTATTGTTCATTCACTTCATTGTTAGGGTAAAAGAAAATATAAGTTGAGATTCATGAAGAACTCATACATGCCATAAAACCTATCAATCAATCATAGCCACCAATTTATATTTTACACCTTGTTTTTTAAAACAACATACTTTGCAAATGGTAAATCTTCAAGCTACAAAAAATACCATCGCGACGAGAATTAAATTATCTTTCTATATATATGCATTGTTATATACTTTCGACTTCTTTTTTTTATTTTATTTTTTTATTTTTTTTTAATTTCCGCTCAGAAAAATCATATATAATTCGTAAAAATCACATATGATTTGATTTTTACAAATCACATATGATTCATAAAAATCACATATGATTTGATTTTAACGAATCACATATGATTTTTACAAATCATATATGATTTTTCTGGGCAGAAATTAAAAAAAAAATAGTCGAAAAAAAAAGTTTGTCGAAAGTATATAACAATGCATATCTATAGAAAGATAATTTAATTCTCGTCGCGATGGTATTTTTTTTCGCGTAACGCTTTACGGTTTGCGAAATATTTAATTTTTAAAAATATGTGAAAGTTTATTTATTTATTTTTTGATAAAAAGAATTAGTGGTTAAGATTGCTTGATTGGTTATGTTGTAAAACTTGGTTCTACACGGATCTTTTGGCAAGAAAATATATATGTAGGTCTGGTAAAAGAAAATCTAATGGCCCGTTTGGTTTGAGGGGTTATAGTAGAGTTTGGGTTAAAAGCTTCAAATCAAGTGTTTGTTTTCAATTTTAAAATTTGGTTTTGGCTACAAAATCCAAATATTAAGGCATGCATAAAAGGAGGGGGTCTCAAGGGGTTTATGACATATGTGGGGTCACTAATATTCTCCTCATAATATTTTCTTTTTTATATCCTTAATATTAATATAAACAATTTTAATTTTATATTTTAATACATAATATATTATTAAATATAATTTTCTCTCTCCTACTCAAACCCAAATTTAAATCATAATCTACTACTTTATATTTAAATCTAAATCCTAGTCTAAATCTATCTACAAACCAAACGGGCCCTGAATGAACAAATTATATATATATATATATATATATATATATATATATATATATATATATATATATATATATATATATATATATATATATATATATATTAAAAAGTGACATTGGTACGGTTATCAAACGAACCGTTTCTAAAAACAAATTTTGGTATTGATTATTGATGCGGAAATTTGGTACGGTTGAAAGGAAAAACACTGCAGCTAATAATCTTTGGTACAGTTTGAAACCGTACTAAAAAACAAATTCAGTTTTTGTTAGGGTAAACACTATAAAATAACAACTTACTTTTTCTAATTTACCGAGATGAAACACTTACTTTTTTTATTAACATTTAAGCCAACGAAACTTATAAACATTATTCTGAAGTCAACAAAAAGATGCATTATTTTCCACGTGTAGCTAATTTAATTTACACTTGTATTATTTAAATATATTATTATCTGAGTCATTAAACAAAAAAGCCACGTTTGTTTCCCGCTTAAATAGTCAACCCTATTTAACCCCCAAATAACACTCCCCCCCCCCCCCCCCCCCCGTCATTTACTACTTCACTATTTTTCTTCCCTAAACCCTAATTTCTTAATCATATCGTTACAATCTCAATTACATGAAATTGATTTGAAGAAATAGCGAGATGACAAAAGGTAACACAACATGAACCACAAGAAGATCCTGTTCAGAACACAATAGACCCTGCTGATAAGGTTAAGAAAGGTGTAGTTTATCCAACTTTAACCCTGATATACCTTGGAATGAGATGAAACCCATCTTAGGTATGAGGTTTGAGGACTCCCAACAACTGAAATTTGCTTTGGCCAACTATGGTGTAATAAATGGAATTGGATGAGGAAGAATTGAGAAAATGCATGGAAGAATAGGCAAGGAAAGAGCAACAGGATGATGGTCTAACAGAAGCACAGGTAATTTAACATCATATTATAGTAATATTTAACAGTTCAACTACTAATTATGCACTTGTATAATAGAGACAACAAATGGAACAGGATGAGGAAATATTTAGAGAATTTATGGAACAAGAGGCAAGGATGGAGCAAGAGATAGCTGAGAAAAAAATATATGAAAAATATTTAGAAAAAAAGATGTTGTATGCTGAGCATGGAGTAGCAGACATGTTAGAACCTTATAAGCCAGCATATCCACAACAACTTGTTGTTCAAAACAACCCTTGTCATCTAACTCAAGAGTCTGTCATACTTGTTACCCAAGAACAACCACCAGTCCAAGATGCAGCTGCATCAGCAACATCAGAAGTCCTTAGTGACAAAGGCAAAGCAGTTGATACAGCCACTCCAGAACCAATTGAAACACCAAAAAAGAAAAGGAACATGAACATGAACAAGTGGATCCAGAAAGCATATGTGGATGGTGTAAGGATTTGTCACAAGATCTGAAAGAATCAAGAACATGCAGATGAGCAAACTATTGGACTTTGACAGAGATGGAAGTGGTTCTGATCCTAATAAAGCATTTGGAGTTTCTGATTCTGAATAGCTTAACTATGTTAGGATTATAAATATGTTTTAATGGTCTATAATGAATATTTAGGAACCTAAGATGCATATTTGTTGGTTTAATTTTGGATAATGATGGTGGACACAAAAGCATGTGGGCACATGTTTTGTGGTATCTTTTGTAAAAAACCTTTAAGTGGCTTTTGACCACCTTGAATGAACCAATTATGCAGTATTTTAATCTCTTTGCAGTTTTTTTTTTTTTTTTTTTTTTTTTTTTTTTTTGTTAATCATGGGTTTCCGACTTGACATTGCTAGCCGACTAATCCCACGGCGACTATCCTTTTGGATAGCCCGGAGTCGGTGCAGGTGAACCTCCGTGGCCACAAGGGGATTAATTTTCTCCCCGTTGGATTCGAACCCTTGACCTCCTCTTTGGAAGGCTGGTATTCTTACCGCTGGGTCACCCCTTGTGGTTTCTTTGCAGTATTTTAGTCCCTTATACTATCTTTTATGTAATACAGCATTATAACAATGCTTTATTTAAATACCTTTGCCATCTAGAGTTAACCAAAAAGCAGTGACACTTATCCTGTTACCATTTGCCATATAACAATGCTATTTGTAGCCATATGCCAAAATATGAAATGCCAAAATACCATTTGCCAAAACAGGTCATTTCATTACAAAGAGATCCCATTTACTACTAATCTACCCCAACTGATCTACTACAACTGATCTACTACAACAAACCTGCTACAACAAACCTGCTACAACCAAAACACAAGCATTCTTTTGTCAACATACACCAACTGTCAACTAACCTTACCCTATTACATTAAAACACAAACCAAGCCAATACAATGAAGATAACAATTGACTTCCAAATTAAGCAACTTTTTTGACTTTTCTTCATTTGAACCTTAAGTTGGTCCATTTCAACAGCCAAAACAGCAAGTTTCTCTTGGCTTGTTACTTCATCTTGCACTTGTACCCTTTGGTAAGGAGTCAAAGTCCTGTACATCTCATACAAGTGACCTTTGTACCATTCATTGTTTAGCTCAGGATCACACCAATCCCATGTTGTACACTTCCTTACCCCTGTTTTATGCAAATAACAATTTATAATGTTAGCATAAAAGAGTTAAATAATCAAGATTTGAGCAACTTACAAATCTGTTAGGGCAACAAACGAAACGTCTTGCAGGGTTTGAAGGGGTCCAAGAGGTGAGACACATTAGAGGAAGCCCACAATTGCACTCAATTGACGACATTGTTGAACTGGATTAGAAATTAGGGTTCACTCGAAGGGGATTTACGTTTTTTGATTTGGGGAAAAAGGTGTAATAACGGGTTATAAGGGGGTTTGGATCGGGTTATTATTTCGGGTCTTAATAACATGCCAGGTAAGCAGACGGATTTAGACTGGTGGAAATATCAGGAACTAAAAATAAATAAATAAAATTACGTAGAAAAGCAAAAAGGTGAAATTGTTGATATTAGGACACTGAAAATAAGTTTCATTGGCTTAAATGTTAATAAAAAAGTAAGTGTTTCATCTCGGTAAATTAGATAGAGTATGTTGTTATTTTATGGTGTTTACCCTTTTGTTACGGTAACATTTGCTACGGTCCAAAAACCGTAGCCAATTAAAACCGCACCTAATGTTGTTTTTCTGTGGTAGTGCCAATCATGTTTAGCACTTTAGCTCCTCCACTTTCAGTTCTTTTAGATGTTGCACAATCCACCTTCTGGATTCCTTGGCATTGCAGGCCATGTTTATCTCTAGACGTCCAAAGAAAGAGCTCATTTTCAATGCCTTTGAACTCTTCACATATACGTGGACTAGCTTCATGACCCGGCCGATGGCCGGGTACGCTTCATTACATTGTTTTACAAAAATATTTTAATGGATAAATAAAAATAATTCCTTTTATATATTGGTCATATATTATATGTAGTAATAATAAATAGTATACATAAAATTAATTATTTTTTAACTTGATATATACAAAGCATATATTGATTATGACGTGTTTATGTTTTATATCTATAATGTTTTTATAAAGGAAATGATGTTCATAATAAAATAAGTAAATAATGGTTAGGCATAAAGGAAATACATCCTCATACATTATAACTAATATAGTTACTTGAAGAAAATGATATACATAGATAAAAAAAAATGAAACTTGCATGAAAAAATATAATAATTATGTCATTATTGAGATGTAACAAATAGAAAGAATCATACTTTAAAAAAAGTATAAAACAACAATTAGGAAACCATTAAAAATAAAATGACTTGAACAAAAACATTGAAGGAGTCAATGTGAGGAATACTTCTCAATAACCTCTTCAATCATTATATTGTAACGCCACTTGATAAGCATGCCTCATTTTGTATGCCTTGATGATACTTTCTTTTGTTATATGGCTAGTCGGTGGAGATAATAAACCAATCTTGTAATTATGCATGTCGATTCCAAACTTGTATTTATAACTACAAAAAACAAAAATGATGTAATAAAATTATATTTTGGAAATTGAAAGCATTATATGCACGTAAAAGAAATAATGAATAATGGCAAATATGTTAAAGAATCGTGAAGTAGCCTTGGTAAGCTTAAAAATGAGGCGATATTACCAATATACATATCATGTAACAAAATCTATATAAAAGCAATGATGTCGCTTGTATACAAAAAGATAACGAAGCTATACATGATAATAAAAAAGTATGTAGCCTATTAAAATAGGAAACACATCTTCTTTATAAAAGGCGTTTCTTGTCAAGTTTGAGTAGTTGCCGTATTTGTCGGAGAGAACCTTCAATACTTTTTACACCGTGCTAAGAGGAGAGGGAGTGGGTGCGGGGAGAATGCGGGGAAGGTGGAACCCCGCACGGGAACACCGCCGCCTCGCGGGGAACCCCGCACGGGGAGGTGAAAATCGGGGAAATATCACGCATGCGGGGAGAGGAAGAAAAGAGACGTTGGAGGTGTATTTGTGCAAAGTGTTCTTAGTATCTCTGTTTCATCTTCTAGCTTTGACAATATTTCATCGATGATATTTTCCTGTATCTTCTCAAGGCTGCCACGTGACACAGATGCGGCAGAGACGTTGATTTCGTTACGAGCCATCAGAGAATGAAGGAATTACCGTCCCCTGCCTGGCTGCTTCTCTTCTCTTTTTCAATGGGTTTTGATCAAATGTTAGTTACTGTCATTCTATTTTGGAACTATGGCTGCTTCTCTTCTCTTTTTCAATGGGTTTTGACCATAACTTTTTAAAAAGTCGTACATTTGGTCTTTATAAAAAGCTTTAATAAGTTATTGTTTAGTATATGTTTTTTAGTTGATCTCTTTGTACATTCAAAGAAAAAAAAAAAAAGTGAGTGAGTGAAGGGTGAGTGAAGGTGCCGCCTCCAAAAATGAAGTGAGTGAAGGGTGAGTGAAGGAAAAAGTGGGAGATGATGTGGCGCAAGGGGATTGGTTGTGAGTGAGTGAAAAGAAATGGGGTGAGTGGAGCACTCCCCCCACCCTAATTACAACAACTTTTAATGCTAATACCAGTTTGCACCACTTTCATGATTAACTTCTCACCTTGGGAAGGAACCTATCAAAAATATTCAAAATATAGTAACTTATATAGCATAGCATGTATTAATAAGTAATAGTTCAAATCATTGACTTATTAACACCAAAAAAATGATATGAAGCATAATAAAGACCAACCAACTACATCATGACTATATCATTGACTTAGTAACACCAAAAATGTTAGTAATTCTGGACCAGCAAGTGATACACTTGGCAACCTTGCTGAAGTATCCAGTCTCGTTGTCTCGTTTAAGATACCTCATGCACTTTTCAAGATACATATGTTTACTAATAAAACCAACAATAAACTAATAAAATCAAAGTGGCAAAGATGTATAACGTTTTGGCCTAAAATTAGGGGTACAATAGGGTATTGTACCAGGAAGTTGATTCAGGTTTGTCTTTGCTGTCTGATGATTCAGTTAGTTGATCAGGAGAAGATTGTCCAGAAGTAGAAGGAACATATCTGGGTTGTTTCTTGAACTGATCCAAAATCATTGTCATGTTGTCGTAACCCTCACCACCATAAGCGGGTGCCAAACACCTGTCAAGTACCTTCTAACACACTGTAGAGATCTTACGTTCCTGTAGAAGATCACATGAACAAAACAGAGTCAATTTGAGCAACTTTATTAGCTATTTGGGTTTAATCATGCGACTATGCGAGACAATATATCCAAATGGGCTAAAAATTTAAAACCATTGTAATTTCCATAAGCAAATATACCAGCGATCAAACGGTGGTGGATTTAACGGTACCTATGTCCCCCATGATCATAACCCCACCAATTTTTGGGTCAATGATGTTTAGTAGAAGGTGTAGCTTCATCTCATAATGCCTGTCTATTGCAGCAAATAGATAAAATGGGCTTTGGTTTTCCTTCGACGACTTCTGAGCCTCGAAATCGTTAAAAATAAAATTGTCAATACTGTGATTTAATTTGCAAAGACAGGTCAGGTGAGTTGAGTAACAGGTCAAAACAAATTAATCGTTGAAATGGGTCTTACTTTTAGTATGGGTGGAAACAGACTTGGGTTGACCCGTTGACACTTATTCCAATTTTGTTTTTTTTTATAAATAGTAGTTGTGGTAGTTACGACCTGAGTTAACCAACTCATAAGTAAATGGTCAAAATTTTGCTGGTCTCACTATAAGCTAAACTTTATTTGAGCCATTTGAGATAAATCACAACCTGAGTTGACGAACTAATAAGTAAATGGTCTAAAATTCTAAATTGCCGCCTCCAGTCATATCTTTCAAGTGGAACAACGTTATGTCGAATTTGCTTTTCGGGTTTTATTTTTTACAAAGTTTGACAAATTTACTTAAAAAATGTGGCCATTTTAACACGCAGTTAAATTGCAGCATTTCCACTCGAGTATTGAAATCTTAAAATGTTTGAACGATTAGCTTCATACTAATTCAAGGTTTATAACAATTTAAATTCTGATATTACATCGGATGAAAGCCTACCAATTCCAGTAGCATAAAATGGTCATTTTGTATAATAATCTTTGGGAAAAAATGGATGCACAAAACAATTATACCTGTTCTTGGGTGGGGCTAATTTTAGTCGCAACATTTGAGATTTTCAAGTAGGACCTTCCTTTCCTCAATGGAACTCTAATACCTCCATAAAACCTCTTACCTTGACTATGAACTGCAATAAAATTAGCACTCAAGTATAAGTTTTCATTCATTTACACCATTCGTTTCACTTAACTCAAACGGGTCAGATTTGATCGGGTTTGACAACCAACACCATTTTAACCTTATTCTTTGAAACGATTCAGGAGAGTTCATAAGAATTCTAATAATTTTGACTTATTATACACCGACCATAATTAATTTAATATATTTCATGCTAAGATTTTGAGACAGAACTTAATATATTGGCTATAAAATACAAAATAAAACATAAAAACGAAAAGGCGACCCTCATCTTGCTTGACTCTTTACCCCACCCCAGGTCAATGGAAGTCGCCCAATGTTTTATTTTAATGCATAAAATTCTAAAGTGTTTGTTATTCAAAAATATGAAACACGTGTTCTTCAGCCTCCTTCACATGTAGTACTGTTGAATTTACCACTACAGATGTTGCTAAAATATTATCAGTAATATAGCATATTGTTATAGAGAAGGATCTTCGAACTTCCTGTTAGCTGTCATGAACACCAGAGAAAGACAATGCAAAGGTCTAGGTACCGTTTAGCAGCTAGTTGTGTTAAGGATGCACTTTTTTTCTTCACTTCCTCAACATTTGTTTCGTCGACTAAATTTTCATTTGTTTCTGTCGACTAATTACTTGATGCAGTAATTATGATTACAAAAACAATATTATCACCGATAACGGTAAATTTTCATTAAAAGTTTTTAACAGTTTGTAAACATCAAAAAGAAGACTTTTGGGCGACTTTCACCTGATTTATACCCTTTGGTTCATGTCTCAACTTTTCATTACTTTTTAAGCGGTTGTAAACATCAACAAAATATTAAGACTAACCGCTTATAGAGAATGATCAAATACCACCTTCCATTTTAGAGACACGCAATCACTCATTATCCATCTATTTTATACAATCCAACATAATATTAAGACTAACCGCTTATAGAGAAGAAGGTCACCTTCATATCGAGAGATGGTTGATTTCAATAATCAAAATACATAAGAAACTAATCCCAAATTCATAATACTTCAAGCGTGATTCGTATCCTAATTCAAATTAATCGGAGCAATAGTTAAATATAGAAATTACCTTAATTGATCATACTTCAGGTTCAATCAACGCCATTTTTCTTCAAGTTCAATAATATCCATTTTTCTTGAAGCCACAATGAAACGCCTCTTTTTGGAATGATATGAGACATGTGAGATTTATTGGTGTGGGTTTCTCTGTGTTGAATACATTAGCCAAAAAAACATAAATGAGATAGATCAAATACTTGATATTGAGTGAATGATTTAGAGGTTTGTTTTTGTGTCGTGATAGGTTTATTTTTGGATCATCAACCCACACCAATAAATTTTGGTTATTTGAATTTTCAGAAGATGATTGTTGGCTCATCTCGACTGAGTAAAAGGCGTGTATACACGGTTGGGTTTTGAAAATATTGATTGAGAATAATTAGTTTGTTAAAGTGATTTAATGAAAATTCAAACCTGCCTTAGTTAGCTCATAAGAATCCCATAATTGTAGCTCCATTTGAAATCTCGTAACAGCCTTGGCAGAATCAATGAAGGAGATCCCTAAATTATAGTAGTTTTATTAGTATATTTTTGTAAAGTGTTATTGCATGTAGATTTTGTTTTTTAAATCCTATCACAATCGATTGCTTAGCTCAGTTGGTTGAGGTAACTTTGTTTGTGGAGTTGGGAGGTCAAGGGTTTGAGTCCCATTAGTTGCATTTTTATCTCAGCCGAATTTTATTGCATGGGGTTTGTGTGCCATGTAGGCAATCCAGTAGGTAATGACATGACATTTACTCACTTATGTGGCGTTGTCATGTTAGGCTATTATATAGTGGTTGATATCAATCAGATGTAGAAAAGCTTCTTTAGTTGGATTGATTGTATTGGTTTAAGAATCCTTGTAACGTTATCTTTAAACTGTTTCTCGTCCCTAGCTTCTTGATAGGGAGTCCTTTCTATTAAATTTGATGTTTGAAAATAAACTCGACCACACAATTTGACCAGTACCCATAATTATTCATTCAGAGCCTTTGTTTTTTGCGTAATATAAATCATGCTAATATAAGTCGTGTAGTTGAGTTCGTCTCTAGTAATGAAAAATATAGTATAAAGATGGTAGAGTACTCCATTACAAATTGTCATGTGAGGACCGAGGAGCTTTACTCTATTGACAACGCTAAAATGGTGAGAATAATATGCATAACGACCAAGAGAATCAAAATAAGCATTGATATATCAACTATAAGCCCACAAAATTTATAATCATAACAAAATCTATAAATATGCTTACTTTTTCTTTCGAACAATTACTTAAAAAGCAAATATGAGATATGGCATATTTGTATGGATTATAGTATAGCACGCTTAGACCACATACAACATTCAGGTTTGCACACCATCAAGTCATCAACACTTAACACTCTTTACCTACTTCAAGTGACATAACCATGCCAGTAGTGCAGAGGCGCAGCTATGTAGGGGCGGGGAGGGGCGTCCGAACCCCCGAATTTTTTTTTGCGATGTATGAGGTATATAGTTTTCGTGTAGAAAATTTTTGGTATATTCGGTTTCGACCCCCCATTTTAATTGTGAAATTTTTTGTATACATTAAGCAATAAAATTTTGATCCATTGCATTTTACATAAGACCATCTACCCAAACTAAAATCCATTAATAAACCAAATCCTAAACTAAAATCCATTACTTATTTACTAAGCCCATTAAAAAAAAAAAAAAAAAAAAAAAAAAAAAAAAAAAAAAAAAAACGGACCAAACTTACAAACCCTCCGCCAATCGACCCTCATCTCCTCCCACAGTCCCTCCTTCCTGCTTCCTGGCTTCTCACTCCTGCAGTCTCGCTGGCCACCACTGACCACCGCTGACGGCCGACCACCACCTTAGCGGCCCTTCAGGTTTGTTGTCTTTAAATCTATTATCTACTTGTCTTTTATTTAGGGATTTAATAGAAATTAGGGATTTAGTAGAATTGTAGAAATTAGGAGTGTATCAACCTAAGCTTAAAGAGTATAAGCCTAGAGGTCCAAAGAATAATTTTCGTCGATTTAAATTTGCTTGGTTTGGTATGTTTAGAGTATTCTCCAACAACACACAAGGCTTATTGTTTTCTATGTTAAAGGTCGAAAGGCTGAACTCTAATTTCTTCAATGAACCGAACCAGGTACCAACCGTTTGTCTCCTTTTTAATGTTTAGTTGTCTTGGACAAATGTTTAGTTTTTTAGTGATTGAAATTGTTTTTTTTATAATAATAGTATTTAATTTTTGACCCGACCCGAACATATTACCCGAAAAATAGCGTTAGGAAAAAAAAATTTAGATCCCGACCCTCCACTCAAAATTTTCTAGCTTCGCCACTGCAGTAGTGTTCGGTGGTAGAATACCTTGCCAGTATCGTCTAAAGAAGGCTTTTAGAGAATTTGACAGCCAAAAGCGCTTAAAATAAGAGAAAATCACAAACATATCCATTTTACAAAATAAGTAGTTTTGATTCATTTACTTGTGTTAGGACAGATGTGTTCAGCAAGGCCCACTAGCCTCGTTAGTTTCACTATAAGAAGGGCCATAAATGAGAAAAACCGCTGGTTAAATTTACACTCGGTAAAAGCTTATGAGCTTTAGCCTTTTTGAGGGCTTATTAAATAAACGAGCTCGAGCATGAGCTTCATACCCAAAGTTCAATTATGCCCGCCAGCATAAAGGAGCATGCGTTTGTACACCTCAATATCTATACTACTTATAATGGAGATTTGGTCAACAAGTCAAGATGTGAAAAACTGAAATTAATGTAATTCCCATTTTGCCCTTGTCCACACATATAAACCTAACACTAAAAGTAAATACCAGTGCTGCTCATTCTCACATCTCATCTCACCTCTCACGCTCTCAAAAAAAATAAAGAAAAAAAAACTCATAGATACAATCACCACCACTTTCATCTAAAACAAGTTCACTCTCACCACCAACATAAACCATCAAAAATAAAAAATAAAATAACCTGCTGTGCTACAAAAACCATCAAAAAAATTATGTTATTATAAAAAAAATCAGTTATCATCTACAAAAGCCATCCCAACTCACCCAGCAACACTACGCCGCCGCCACCACGCTACGCCACCACCACCCAATCAGCCGACTGCACCACCGAAACCTTCCAACATCAAGTTTTGAGGTATAAAGTTTTTTTTGTAGATCTATTTTTTTCCGTAGATCTATTGTTTTCCGTAGATCTATTGTTTTGAGGTATAAAGTTTTTTTCGTATATATTTTTTATAGATCTATCTTTTTTTTTTTTTTTCTTAAATCTATTTTTTTGTAGATATATTTTTTATAGATCTATTTTTTTTAGATCTTAGCGGCCGCCGGAATTTTTTAGCCAACGCCGCCGGAAGTTTCTTAGCGGCCGCCGGAATCTGCTTAGCCGCCTCCGCCGTACTGCCCACCGGAATCTGCTTACTCGCCACCGCAAACTTTATGTAAATTTCGATATAAACTTTTATGTAAGTTTTGTTCTAAATTTTATGAAATGTTTGTTATAAAGCTTATGTAAAATTTGTATACTTTTTGGATTTGTAAATTTTGTAGTTTTATTTTAAATTGTTAGTAATTTTTTTTTTTTTTTTTTTTTTTTTTTTTTTTTTTTTTTATTTGTAGATTTAAGAATTTATAATATTTTGTTTTTTATTGTCACAGTCGCCGCTGCCGTCACAGGCCACACCGTCTCCGCCGCTGACTCGCCTGAAATATTTGTTGTGGCTTCTGTTTTGACGAGACCCACAACAACTTAATTTGTAACTGTTATAACATATTTTGGTGTTTTAAGTATTTTGTAAGTTTCTTCCTAGATCTACATATTTTGAATGTTGTTAAGATTTCTTCTATTATTGATGATTGTTTTATTATAAGTGGTGACTGTTTTGGTTTTCCGTTTGGTATCGATTTAACCGGATGAGGTTGTTATGTGTTGGAACAAGGGGTTTTATTTCTTTCACTATCAACATACCATTTCTAAAAAATTTAGATCTAGAAATTTGTCATTTTAGATCTACGGATCATCTTGTATTTGTGGCGAATGATGCTTTTGTTATATCTAAAGTTTCCTGGTATGGATATACTTGACATTTAAATATATTTGTTTATAGAGGGATGTAATTAAATTTGCGGAATTAAGAGATTGCTACGGTTTTTTATGTTGATTTTACAAGGATTTTAGTTTATAGCTTTTGTGGCTACGGTTTTTGGGTATGTAATTTCTCGAGACGATAAAATTTTTCCATAGTAAAGTGTTCTTGCACATTTGCTAAACATGAAATCTGGGGAACAAGCATATGAATGGGTCAAAAAACAAAGTTAACATCGTAAAACTAATTATCCTCGGGAACAAATATAATTCAATTTTTTTTGAATGTTTTTATTCTTATTTACTTTAGTATCTTACAATAGTTTAAGCTAAGAAATACCATATATATATTTTTCATTTAAAAGTATTTTGTAGCCTATGGTGAAACAAAGTAATTAGAATATTCGAGGTGTTATTTAGACTTTGGACTGTGGAAGTGTAGAACGAGAACATATTTTAAAACTCTAGCAGATACGAAGTACAAACTATACAAGTGATATTTAGATACATATGAAAAATTAATTCATCAAATTGAGAGATTCAAAGACAAATATTATGGTTGGTCACGGGAAATACTGTAGGTCAAAATGGTTTCGAAAACATCAAGAATCAATTTCTTTCACTCTAACAGTCTAGCTACTCTATATTGATGAAAAAGAAAATAGGGTGGCGCATCATGACAAGTGGTATCCGAGGGTGAGCCCACTGCACCCACTCTAATTGTTTGGTTTATAAATTAAAAAAACCATGCACAAAATATTGATGCAACCTTAATTTATCGAAAATTATATAACGAGGTTACTCGGTTATTTTTCCCTTTTAATCAAACACACAAATAAATAAAATAAATTAAAAACAAATGCTTTCGAAATTTAAATTTTCAAAGAGGAGTTAAAGGGTTCGAATTCAACAAGGAAAAAATTAATCCTCTTGTGGCCACAGAAGTTTACCTATGCAGACTCTGAGCCATTAAAAATGTTGGTCGTAGTGAGATTAATCGGCTCGCAATATCAAGTCGGAAACTTATGTTAAAAAAAATAAAAAATAATCAAATTTTCGAAAAATTATTATTCGCCGCTAAAATTTTTCGAAACCAATACACCGCATATCGTTAATTGTCTTACCTATGATTCTTTCGTGATGAACAAAGCCCGTGCAACGCACGGGCCATGCTGTCTCGTTGGTGTAAATATTTTTGTTGTTTAAAGCTGTGGGTGTACATTCTTTGTGATTTAATTTTCTAGCCGAGTACATTGAATGATAGTTTTGTGTGATAATTGGATGGGTACGATAAATCATGTGCTAATTACGGTACATTAAAAGGGAATTTGAGTTTAATTCGCCTTTTTTAGTTATTTACCATATTTAAAAGGGAATTAAAGTAATATACTCCGGTAGTTAAGCATATGAATCGTTCCTGGTCTTACTTTTCACTTTTCTAATCTGCATCTCTTTGCTTTATTTTCGTTAGAATCTTGTTTTATTAAATTATTATTATTCTTGTTTTTGCTAATTTTGTGGGATTGTGATTGCAGATGTTTTGAATTTGAAGAGATCTAGAAAGGAGATAGGTTTTGATGCTCAAATGTAGGAGATGATATCGCCTCCACATTTAACAACTTTTTACCTTTTTTTTTCTTTGTTACTTTTAATTTTTAATTTTGTTAATTTAGCTTCAATTTTCCAAAAAATATGTTGATTAGGTAGGGGGTTGTACTAATGTAAATTTTGAAATCTTCTTTATCTAATCAGAACTACTACTACCAATCTTCTCGCTTAGGGCTATATTTCTTTCCATTTTATCTTGTTGTTAGAGTAGTTTATTTTCATGTATGTCACGTTAAGATCGAGGTATACAACTTTAGATAGACTGATTTAATTGGCTTGTTATTTGGTCAATACGAAAAGTTGACTTGTCGAGTACAAATAAAGAGTAATCAAATAACATAATTTTTTTTTTTACCTAAGTTAAAGTTCATTTTTTCAATATCGGGGTTGAAATGATTTTATACACCAATACAAACTTTTGTGTAAAACCTCAATAAGACCTTTAAACTACGGAGTATTACGTTTACTTGTATTTTGAATCTCTAGATAAAAATAAGATGCCTTTTTTAAACATAAAACATGGTCAAATCATGTGATAAAACATAAAATTTGGTAAAAATTAAATGTTGAAATTAACTGCAACATTGTGGTTTGGTCAAAGATAACGAGTGTTGGGCTGCACTCAAGAATTCATTTACATATTTTTTTTGTTTTATGAATTTGATAGCTTCATGCCTTCATATGTGCTCGACGACCTTCACTGGATTCCAAGGTCTGATTTTTTATTTTTTGATGTTAAATGAATGTCAATGTTTAGTTAGTTTTGACACTTTTTGTTATTGTGTGCCGCAAACTATTTTTTTTCTTCTTATTTATTGGTATGAGTATATCAACTTGTGTGATCATCAATCTTTTACGAAGTTGTGATTAGTCTTTTGTGGATCCCAATAAAATCCAATCATCCGCTGACACGTCAGCGAGTGGGTGAGGATTTTTTGTGGATGTAGCATACCCCTATTAATAATAAGTGTTCACTCTTAACGTAAAAAGTTATGAAAAAACCTGATTAATTAAATGTTTTCACTCACAAATATCATCTTTACAGCTAAAATTCATTTTGATTGATTGTAATGAAGGCCGCAAGCAATCGGAAAGCTAAGAAACACCACCCTCCATTTAAATCCATATTTGACACATATAAATAATTGTTTCTACACAAAACACTCACCACAATATCACAAATCATTAATTATCTGCCGCTAGGAACCGTTGCTATGCACGGGTATTCGTCTAGTATATACATCGTATATGTATAATTGTATTAATTTATATACTTAAATTATGTGAATTTATATACAAACGAGCTTCAATTTAATAAATGAACTTGAGCTTAGCATGTTTAACAAGTCGAGGTATATTTCATTTATGACCATCATAAAAATGTGCCTAGCCCGAGCTTATAAAATATGTCACGAGTTGAGCACGAACTAAAAGCACAAGGTTCGGCGCTCGCTTGAGCTCGAGCCATATAAACTAAAATGAGCCCAGCTCGAGCATTGATAAGCTTGAGCTTGACCTGGCTCGTTGCCACCCTTGACTAGATGCCAGGTTTCGCATCCCTGATGGTGATTCCCATGACTTCCCTAGTTCCCTGATGGTGCTAAAGTTTGAATTGTTGACTGATTAATATTCAAATATATTAGTGGAGAAACCCAAATTGAGTTTTATGGTGCACGGTGCAAGTGTCCAGCGGTTTGTCATTGGGATTTTTTCACCCTATAACATGCCAAACTCCATTTGAGGTTGTGTCATTGGCATGACGTTTGTCCCTTCCCTAGGCAATTCACATCTTGCCAACAAGATTTTTTTTTTTTTGGAGGGGGGGGGGGGGGGTTGTTAGTGGTGTTATGAGAACCATTTGTCCTGATAAAATTATAGCTAGGGATGATGTTTTAATTATTGTGGTATTATTTGATGTGTGTTGAGCTGACAACCTAACAACATTTATTGGTGCCAAGAGAGAGAAAAAGAAAGGAAAAATTGAAAAAATGTTGTGTTCTCAAAATTTTTTAAAGAAGAAAGAAAAAGAAGAGAAAGAAGCTAGAAAGGAGATTTGAGGCTTTTTTACTCTAAATTTTTTTTATCACTTTTGAGAGAATTAAGAAGAAATAGAAGAGAAGAGAAGATCGGGAAGAGAATTTGATACTCTCTTTTCTTTTCTTCATATCTCTTCTTTTTTCTTTCCATACAAAACTAAATTGAGAACACAATGAGTGTTAGGACAAAATCTACGAGTTTCATGTTTTATCCTTTTATTTGTATTATATTCACTAAACAAATACTCGTGCAAAGAGATGGTAAATAATTATACTTGGGAAATCGGATTTTGGTTTGCCCTTGATACAAAATTTACGGGTTCAATTTGTAATTATTGTCAGAAAAAAGTCTATGGCTAAAAATAAAAAATGAGATACAATATTTAAAATATTAATTAGTTTAGTGATAAATATGTTGCTACTTTTAATCAAAGGTATAATAATATACTTACATTACTCCATTTTAAATCATTTTTAAAGAATCTGCATACACTTTTTATAATTAGCAGAGATAAATCACTTTCACTTTGAAATGTATATACACATTTGAGTCCAACTGAAAGTGATCATGCTAAAGTTTTCCTATTGCAACAACACCTTTCTAATCACGCAATCTACGTTTTATAAGCACCATTCGTTGGTCAAAATGAAAATTAGCTACAAGAACATTCTTGGTCGTACCTGTGTACGCCTGGTGTTTTTGTATTTCATATGTATTTATGATTACTTTGAGGCCATCTTCCAGATTTTCGGGGCAAGGTTCAAAATCCATGTGAGGCTCTAAAAAATTAGCGTTAAACAAGAAATATTGCCCGCTTTAAAAGACAAACTGAAAATTAGCAACATATAAAACATTTTACTTTTCTAGCATTATACATCTTTAACCAAATATTCATGGTCAATTTACTACAAATTATATTTAATATAATGTTTTTAAAACAACAACACACTTGAAATCCGAACCCCGAGTTAAACCATCTAAACGGGCAGGCTCCGGGACTCGAACCACTCGAACCACTAAGTGAAAAATCCGGATTTTCATTGTCAAGACTCGAACCCGAGTAAAACCCCTCCCCAAGCTCCAAATGAACTCAAGTAGCCAACTGAGCTATGTCAGTTGGTTCGTTTGGTTCGTTGTAATATGGTGTAATTTGTTGTAATGTAAATCTGATTACATTACGTGGTCTGTTTGGTTTGCAGATTTAAAGGAATTGTAATTTAAATTACATTAGATAGGATATTTGGTTTTCATTGTAATTATAATTCAGTCAATTTAATTACATCAAATGAGTGAATTCATATTACATAAGAAATTAGATAGAAAGTTTTGAATTATGTTGTAATTAAGAGATTTTAATTTAAATTATTATTATTATTATTATTATTATTATTATTATTATTATTATTATTATTATTATTATTGCTATTGCAAAATAGAGTAATTAAATACCAAATAACGTATAAATGCTTTAAAAACGAGCAATAATCGTGAGATATTGATAGTAAATAAATGTACTTATTTGATGTCATCAAAGACAGTATAACTTCCGGCAAGAATGGAGGTGCGTTCGAAAAGATATGTCCGATTATGTAACGTTGGAGGTGTAATATAGGCTATTAAATAAAATTATAAATAGTTGAAAAATGGTGTGCAGTAGGTGCGGAAAGGTAAACTCAGTAAAACATGATTCAATATCTTAGTTTTAGCAATATCAAAAAGTTAAGTCGAGTTGAAAATAAAATTCATATTGACCTTTTACCCAGAAAATAAAAGTCATATTGAGTCACATAAAAGGAAATTTCCCTAGTCTAATTATGTGTACATTTGCATCAATGGTTAATAGATTCGCGTATATATATTGAGCTGATATTAATACTAACATATCAACTTCTCATTAGTAGGTTGAATATTGCAACCTTTTTAGTAAAAAGTTGAAGTTCTTATCAAGAATAAGATCTATAATCTATTTGAAATTATAAAGATAACGAGTAAGAGATGTAAATGAAAAATCAATTTAGAAGATTAGCATTTCACTCAACATGATGATACTGGAAAAACATACATGTTTTAAAAGCATCACGCCATCACCCCTACCGTTGATTCGTTGGTTTGACTAAATCAATGAACCAACTTGATTAGTAAGGATCCGCCTTAACTTATATCATCAGCTATATATATACTGAGCTGCTTATCCTTGATTAAGCACATCATCATTTCAAAATATCATATAACGACCATGATCACTTTCGAAGCCTACTTGACTCTCTTTTTCATATGCCTCGTCTCCACAATATTGATATGCTCAAGGCTTTTTATTTCTAATGATTCTAAATCTCGACATCCCCCGACCCCATTTAGCCTTCCGATTATCGGACATTTGCACCTCCTTAGACCTTTCCGCATCAATCTCTTCACAAGCTTTCTCTCCAATACGGGTCCATCTATCGTATCTTTTTGGGCTCTGTGCCTAGTTTTGTTGTTTGTTCACCAGACATAGCGAAAGAATTCCTTAGAACCAATGATAAAGCCTTTTCTAACAGACCCCAAAACATAGCTACACATACCCTACTCTATGGATCAAAAGAATTAAGAACCTAATGGATCAAAAGAACTCTATGAATCAAAAGACTTTGTATTCACTCCATACGGACCTCAGTGGACGTTCATGAAAAAGGTACTTATGTCACACCTTTTAAATAAAACAACACTTGACATGCAAGCTTCAGTTAGGCACGACGAGATTAATCGTTTTGTGAAAACATTATCACAAAGTGCTAAAAATGGTAAGTCACTGAATCTTGGTGGGGAGCTTATGAAGTTGATTAACAGTATGGTAATGAGAATGATTATCAGAAAAAGATGTACAGACGATGAGGGAAAGGAAGGTGATTTTATAGAACTAATTTCTGAGATGATTGAGGCACTGGGTACCTTTAATCCCGCGGACTACATACGGGTTTGTAAGATCATAGACTTCAAGGGATTAGGAAAAAAGTTTAAGGATATCCGTGATAGAGTTGATACGATGATAGAGAAGGGTCATAGAAGAGCATGAAGAAGCAAGAAAGCACAATGAGACTGTAGAAGAGACGGACTTGCTTGATATCTTACTTGATATTCAACAAGATGAGAGTATGGATATAAAGTTGAGCAGAGAGAACATCAAAGCTTTAATCCAGGTAACATTAACAAAACGAGGTGGGCAACGGTCCGCCGCATTGCGGCGGAGCGTTGTTTCATGTCGTTGGTTATTGCACGGTATTTTTTTTTGTTAAGTAGAAAGTGGGTCAGGTGTTCGGTGCGGGGTTAAAAAGTTCGGGAAAAAAAATTGAAACGGCGTGGTTCTTGATGGCATTTTGCGGCTGGGCTCGCTAAATATATGTTAGATAAAAGTTTAAAGTAGTTTTCGCAAGTCATTATATAGTAGGGGGTATGTTTTGTAAATAGTGTTTTGGGCTGTTTTTAACCCATTATATAGTAGAGGGTATGTTTTGTAAATACTATTTTGAGCTTTTACCTGTGCCATAATGGGCTTGTTGTTAAGCCAAAAAAGATGTCGGGAACCAAGTGACGTTACATGGCGTTATTTGACGCTGATTTATTATATATAGTAATGATAACTTTAAGAAAAAGTAATATAGTATTCTCCTTTTAAAGTATACTTCTCTAAAACATGCATGCATACAATTCGTTAAATAAGATATCAAAAATATTAAAAATGGATAAAAAAAATGAAATCGATATTTTTGGGGAACAAAATGTTTTTTTTTAGACAGGCGTTTAATCTTCACTAGATGTGTCATTACATATAGACTTATACTCCCTTTGTCCAAAAAAAAAGTTCATTTTACTATTTATGTTTGTCTCAAAATAAGAGTTCAGTTTTTATATATAAACAGTAATTACTAGTTTTCCTGTTTTACCCTTCTAATCAAAACTTGCATTAATTACTTTTTTTTTTCTTCTATATTAACTATGAGGGTAAAAATGATTTTTTATCATTCAAAACTAACATTAATTACACATATTATAATTTCAACATTTTTTATTTGTAGACTTTCTTTTTGAGACGGAGGGAGTACCTATTTGGCTATTTATAGGGAAAACAGTACCACTTACCAAAAATATAAACCAACAGAACCAATATTATATATATATATATATATATATATATATATATATATATATATATATATATATATATATATATATATATATATATATATATATATATATATATATTGAAACTAGTAAAAGTAAAAGTAAAATTAGTTGATGCCTGATCTCCTTAATTCTCATTAATACCCAAACAATTAGGTTTATTCTCATCACCAATAACATTAATGTCTCCTTAAAATTTCAGAACCTATTTGTTGCCGGAACAGACACTTCATCACGTACCCTAGAATGGATTATGGCAGAACTTATCAACCATCCAAATGTTATGAAAACAGCAAGAGAAGAAATCGATCAAGTTGTTGGCAAAAACAGACTTGTACTAGAATCGGACATACCAAACCTTCCGTACCTCCAAGCAATTGTCAAGGAAACATTTCGTCTCCACCCAGCTTCCCCAATGATTCAAAGAATATCACCAGAAGATTGCAAGGTGGCAGGTTACCATATACCAGCATACACAAATGTTATTATCAATACGTGGGCCCTCAACAGAGACCCGAGTAACTGGGAAATGCCGCTTGAATTCAGGCCTGAAAGGTTTGAAAAGAACATGTTGGATGTGAGAGGACAACATTTTCATTTTTTACCTTTTGGAAGTGGGAGGAGGATGTGCCCTGCCATAACACTAGCACACTATATGGTACACACAACGCTTGGTACTATGATTCAGTGTTTCGACTGGAAGGCCGGGAATGATGGAAATCTAATAAGTGTTGATATGGAAGAGGAAATTGGGGTCTCGCTTTTTAAGGCTAACCCTTTGATCTGTATTCCCGTTACTCGTCTTGATCCAATCACATTCTCAATGTAATAGTCGTCCCAGCTGGTTTTTGAATATTTTTATTGTATTTTGTTTGAAATTTGCTCTACTGCAATTCTATATCATCAATTCCATTTATATGTAATTGTGCGATTTTGTATGTGGCAAATTATGATAATAAGATCTCCTTATCTTTTTAATAACCGACATCAAGTCGAAAGTCATTTGGACCATCATATTTTTTAAGTTGTCTCACAGCTGCTATGTTTAATAAATTCTGCGTAAAGTCATGCATTCGAAAATAGATGTACAATTGTACATTGGTAGCATGTACATTACGTACTAGCATGCTGCGAGCGCAATGTAACAACAAACACTGGGAATGGTCTTCTGGATCCCCGGCCTAGATTACTTTGATAGTTTTTTCTTGCAGAACGGTGCATGTAAAACGTGGATTGTGTAACAAATAAAAAAGGTGTTGTTGCAATAGGAAAACTTTTAGCAAACTTTAATCTGATCACTTTCACTTGGTCTCGAGGTGTATATATGTTTAAAGCATTGTGTTTTTTTTTTATTTGTTTTTTTTAAATGGCGGAATTATATTAAAGCATCGTGTTGTGGCTACCCCGGCCCTGCTAGCCCACTTTCAAATATTCTCCACCTTCTTGATCACTCCTATTTACAGTACAACACATTTTTTATCAGTTCCTATTCTGTATTTTCTATCAGTTTAATATATTTTACTTATTAAACTTTATAATTTTTGTTCCGTACTCTCAGTTTTATAGTTTTTAATCTAAACAAAATTATAAAAATTAAAAATAAAATAAATAAGAGAAGGGTAACACTTGTATTTTTGAGGGGTCTAAATAACATATCTCATATTTCAAAGTGAGAGCAACATACAAATATAAATAATCTTTTAAAAAGGGAAAGTGATTTGCACACTCTTAATAGTTATTGGGACACTCTTTTCTATGCTTCAAATAGTTGTACAAAACTCGCACTGTGCTTTATCTGCTTGTACTGTGAGTATTCCATTCAATAAATAGAATGTGCAAATCACTTCCTTTTAAAAAGAGTAAACATGACAATGGTGGCTTTCAAATTGGCATCCCATTCCTAGACCTGTCAGAACATATATTAATGGACAATGGTGGATTTATTATCAAAAACTTGTCACTTGTATGATGTTAGTGTTGACAGTGGAAGGGAACAAGCGAATATAACAAACCAAACACCCTTTTTATGTACTGTTTATAACGGCAAAAACCAAACAACCCATAATATGATGAAAACCAAACACAGTTGATATAAATTTCGTAACAGCAAAATCAAACACCCCCTTTATTGACAATTTTTCGTTGTTTATGGCCCGTAATGACTTTCATGAGTCAAACCTATTTATCTAGTATCAGAAATTGTAACCTCAATCAGTTTGACTTCCTTAAATCAAAACTATTTATCTACTGCATAACCAAAGCAAATAACACAAAAGGGAAATTGGTTGCCAAGTAAAGTTCATAGTTGGTCACTATAATATCACTCTTGATTGATTAACTAGAGTGTAGTACACTTGGTACCTAAAGTCATATGTCATGGTTGATTTAACCACAGTGTGGTGATAAATGTATTTTGCCTATTATACTCTTGGAAATGTACCAAAATATGAACGTTGACCGAGACAAAAGTGGTCAAGGGACGCATTCAGCCGCAATTTCTCATGTTTTGGATGCCACACGACGTTTTTAGAAAGATAGAGTGCATGACGATGCTTTGTGGAAAGTTCAGGGACCAATGGTATATTTTTGTCTTAAAAATTGTAAGAATTTTATCCCATTGGTTATTTAGGGTTGAGACAATGGAACTGAATTTATCGGTCGAGTAGTACATGTGACCGATTTTTAAATCAGTCGACTCCTTTGTGGAGTCTTGTGGAAATATTGGTCGAGTGATATGCAAAACAACAATCGGTCGAAAACTTGACCGATTTTATACACACAATATTCCACAAAACGTGTGTTAAAAAAAAAAAAAAAAAAAAAAAAAAAAAAAAAAAAAAAAACCTCGGTCATCGACTGTGGCAACTTGGTCGTGTATGGTAATCGGAGAGAGAAAACTGATGTGGCAGGGGATGACCCGAGTCACCACAATGCCCAGCCTTAGGGCCCGTTTGGTTGATGGGTGTCAAAGGGAATTGAATGATAGAAAGCAAATTTGAGGTGTTTGGTTGTTATGCAGGCACTACAAATTCGGAATCAATCAATCAAAATGTGATAGATTTTATTCCTATGTATATTAGTTGGTATTAAAAAATAAATAATCCGAATTTAATATTTTGCACATTTTTTCATCTGGGTCACCCACTAATGTCTCTATCTCTCTCTTCTTCTAGAAGTTATTTTCTAATTCAAAAAAGTAAAGCCACCATTCTTCAGTGATGAGCTCTAGCGAATAAATCTTATATATTTTTCCCAGAGAAAAATTGCTTTCTACTAGAACAAGTTCGTTGCGAGCCTAGCGAAAAAAATGACTCAACTGAGCCGAGGCACTATTCACCAAGTGAAACTATATACTACCTTTACTAAGCCTTCGGCCCCTTCCCTCATACCTGGCTGCTTCTCGCTTACCAAAGCGTTAAAATCATTATTAAATAAATAAAAAACATTACTTTATATTAAATTATAATTTTCTTTTAAATAAATAATTTATTTTCTCTCTCTCCTCTTTTTCTTTCAAACTTTTCCCAAATCTGAATCCAATTCAATCCCACTTACACCAAACGCAACCTTAATTTTAGTTAAAAGGATCGGGTTGTAACCACCCGTAATTTTCCTAAACATTACTTTAATAATATATTTCTATTTATTATTACTTACCTAATAGTTGGGCATATACGAGCTCACTTGACTAAATCACGGGAAGCTATCCCACGTATTGTTACACACAATATTGACATTTGCGGACAATCTATTTCTATCAGAAAATGTGAGATATTAATTTTCTGACACCATACGAACTCTTCAAAACTCAAAAGCAAGAGGTTATCTCGTTTTCCCTTAATAATGACACCGCACGCGTACCGATACTCTGTTAATTATGGCAAAAGTCAAATAAATATTTTTATGAGGCCGAAATAATATTTTTATATCACTTTTATAAAAACACGCATAAAACTGTATATTATACGTTTTGCAAAAAAATATCAAATCAGGACACTGCGACACACATTTAAGCTCAAACGGGACACGAAATACATAACGAAAAATCAAAATAATACTTCTCACCTAAGAATTTATTTTGCCGCCCCTAAGCCAGCACTAAGTCACATGTTATCCTTGGTTGAGTAAATAAAGTAACTTTGAACACTATTATTTGGATAATGCCATGTAAAGGTCAAAACCATCTTTTATACACTAGTTTACTTGGACTAAAGTGACCCCTTTTTGTTTGCTTAAAATCAAACGTAACACAGCCCATAATTCACATTTACATTCATTTCAAATTTACAAAGAAATCACTAAGTATAATCAAGGTTTTGGCTGATCTTTGGAAGTGTTGGGTAAAAGTCTTGGAAGTAAATTTTGGCATTCGGAAGGCTTGGGTAGAAATTTGTTTTTGGTCCTTCTCTTTGTCGAACAGCTAGCAACTCACTGTAAGAACTTTGTTTCCTTTAAGTATTAAACTACTGTTAGACTTGGAGTTAATTGTTATTATGTGAACATATTCAAGATTGAAAAACCAAAAATGTGCTTCTTGATTTTTTTCACTAAACACATGTACTTATAATTTAGAGGTTGTGTTTTGAGCTTGTGTGGTGTCATTTGAACATATTTAGCACTAATAAACACCTTAAAAAAATAAACTAGTGCTTATTTGTTTACAAGTCAACACACATAAATAAGTTGTGACTTATTTGAGACCTCTTAGACTTAAAATGATAAAGGAAAACATAGATCTAAAAATAAACATAAGTCTTGCCTCAAGATTGGACAAGTGGTTGTTTTCTTACTTTGATTTAAAGGTTTATCGACTCTTGGATACTTTATTTTAACTTATCAAACTCGATTTGCAAACTACGTTTTGGTTTCATTTTTTTTTTGGGTCGAATGGAACTTAGGTCGAAATCTACTTGAGCCCAAGGTATAAACTTCGAGCTTGTGGCTCATTTGGATACTAACACACTATATTATCCTTTGAAACACACCTAAAATTGGCTAAAACAAACATGAACTATATATACATACATACTGCCATACATTTGCACTAGAAGCACAGTCCAAACATGCCTTATAAGTCCACTGTGAGGAGAAGCTAGCACCAAGGAGGAGTTAGTCCACTTGTTAAATCTTAGGTGTGTTGAACGAGAGGTCTGGGGTTCAATCCTAGCGTCTGACCTTTTTTTTTTTTTTTTTTTTTTTTTTTTTTTTTCTTTTTTTTTTTCCTTTCCTATTTAATCCTTTTGACCAATTTACACTTTTAGTACTTGGACTATTAGGAGTTAATTAATGTCTTTTCAATAAAAATTTATACTAAACACAGTTAAGTAATTAAACTAGGATATAAACAATATTGATATGGGATATATATATATATATATATATATATATATATATATATATATATATATATATATATATATATATATATATATATATATTGGCAATTAACATAAGGAAAATTTATATTTACGACCGGGTCATGCCCGATTTTTGTCAAAATTTTATACTTAGTATGTTTTCATAAACTTGACTAAGACAATACAAAATTGTTTATAGCAAGTATACCATAAATAATTTCTAATTTATCATCCACTAATTTAATACAGTATATATATATGTATATATAAATATCCATCGTACAACATAAACACTTATATCATAAATACTTAACGTAAGTATTTATTATTTATCGATGACATATAATTTTTCACAAACACTTTACTTTACTTATAAGTACTTTCTGTACTTAGTCGTCCGGTTGCTTTCGAACCGGAGACTCATTCGTCATGACTACTTTTGTAAATTTACATACTTGTACACTTTTCCAATAGTCAATCCTTGCCAACATTTATGAAAACTATTTAAACTTACCACACAAGCAACAATAGACACAACCACTTGAGAACACTTAAACTTATTTAAACTTCGTCGAGTCTTAAACATGAAATTGTAAACTAAGACTTGCCATACTAATCAGGTCGCGTGTCGGTGCCGCACACTTATACTATTTGACTTTACTCTATTCAGACTGCTTTATTGAGGTGAGTTCATGTCCCATACTTTTACTTGTTTTATAACTGTTTTGGGGGAGAATACATGCTCGTTTTTATCTAAATGCAATACTTCTTTTACTTGAATATGCTACTTGTTTACTCAAATCATTACTTGCTCTACTTAAATGTTTGTTTGTTACTCGAATGCGTTACGTGGTTACATGTTACATACTTGATTTCTTACTCATGAACACAAGTGCTTAAAACATTTATGCCTGCATAACCGAATGAACTGGCCCAACTGCTATGTACATACATGACCGAATGAACTGGTAACATAACCGAATGAACTGGTAACATGACCGAATGAACTGGTCACATGACCGAATGAACTAGTCACATGACCGAATGAACTTGTCACATAACCGAATGAACCGATCAAACAAACTTTAACGCTTGTGGTCCACATTGCAAAACCTTTATTTTCATGACATTGTGAGTGACACAATGGTCACAAAACTTTCTGTTGAACTCATATAACTTTTACTCAACACTGTTAATTATATAAACCTATGAACTCACCAACCTCGTGTTGACACTTTTTAGCATGTATTTTCAGGTTTAAGGCGTTAGCTAACTAATGGAGGCTTTTGGCAAGGCATGGCATGGTCATAGATTACTCTGATGTATCTGGGACCGCATAAATTCTTTAATGGGCTTGTATTTCCGCACTTGAATGATGTTTTAAACTTATTTAAATCTTTTAATGAAAATTTTGTTTAAAACGGATAAGGTAATCCGTTCTCTTTACTATGTGTTGTGATCCAATTTAGTAGCACCCCAGTGACAAGTATGCTTCCGCTGGACCCAATTTTTTCGGGGTGTTACACGGGTATTCATACTTTCTAAAATACATTTTTAACTTTTTTTTATTATTATAAAAGTGTGAAATAAAAAATATGAAACATAAAACATAAGTTTGATAAGTTAAAAGTAAGTAAATATAAAAAATATGAAACAGAAAACCATTAAAAATTGTTTTATCCTATTAACTTAAATATATATTTTTTTTTTATAAAATCATACTTATGTCAAAAATATATCAATAATAGGCTCATTTTGTTCGTAATCCAGCGACCTTTTCGACGGCATTTTTTTTGGATAAAGAAATCGCTAGATTTATTACATAATTGGTAATAAAGTTTGTTATATAAAAAAAGTCGTAAATAGCAAAAAATTCAGAGAAGTTTTCGCAACTTACTGCATGGCTTGCGAGGTTTTTTTGTAGTTTTTTCTTACTTCTTTTTGGGCTTATTGTAATATTATAAGAGAAATAATATTATATATTAGATTGGGTTGTTGATAAATAGTAAAATATTAATATTGATTATATATATAGGGAATGTCTAACCAATGCCATAAGGGCATTGGATAAGACTTATCTTTTTATGCAAGAACCCCACTAAAAGAACATAAAAAAGACACACGCAAAATTATTTTTATTCATAAAGTAACATGGACTCATATTAAAAACCACAAAAAGACAAGTCTTATCCAATGCTCTTAAGGCATTGGTTAGACATTCTCATATAGTTATTAGCCATATAAGTGGAAGAATAAAAATATAATATTTTAAAAAAAAAATTTGGTTGGTTGAACATGATCTAAGTATCAATGAGTCCAACCTCCCTTACATTGGGACATAGGGTAATATAAATAATTCAAATCCTTTGTTTTTTGAGTAATATAAATCATGCTAATATAAGTCATGTGTAGTTGAGTTCGTCACTAGTAATGAAAAATACTAGGCGAATGCCCGTGCATAGCAACGGAATTCCTAGCGGCAGATAATTAACGATTTGTATGTATATATAAACCAATATGATTAGTGTTACGCTACAAAATTGGTCAATGAATATTGCAAGGTAAAGTATTGAATTTATTTGGATGAAGAAGATGCATCAGCAGGTTTTTTCACCGTGCTTTCCTCTCGCAAACTGTTTTCTCTACGGTAATTTGACTTTGCTCCCTGAAAATCATATAACAATGAGTATTACATAATATTGGTTTGTAAAGTTTAGAACAAATGACACATTTTCTCTTCGTAACAAAATTTTCAATTCAAATTGTAGTTATTACGAACAAATGAATGTGAGATTAAACACGATGAGTGAAAACTAAATTTTGATTTATTTTTTCATTTATTTAATTTGTTTAAACAGGTTGGGTTAACATAAAAATTTATTATTATTATTATTATTATTATTATTATTATTATTATTATTATTATTATTATTATTATATAATCTTTTTTGCTATTTATCGAAATTTTGATCAAACAAATGACGGTAGCGAGATGCAAAGATACTTGTATAGAATTTCATCAACAACCTATTTTAAAAGATATCTGAATACACAATTATACATTGAACAAATTATAAAAATTTAATATCAATTCAATATTGAACGAAATAGAAATGTATGTAAACATATTAAAGTTGTAATCACAAATAATAAATATACACCGATAAGAGAACTAAATTCTTTCGAGTATGAGTTTTTGAATTATAATAAAACCCCTTTTGATTAAATCCCTTTTAACTAAATTCTTTCGAGTGTAAATTTTTGAATTGTTCATATTTATTTAAATTTTCAGGTTGTTACTTTGATGGTGAGGCCCAAATATATAACAATTTATAACTCATGCTCTTTAATTGAAACATGCCCAACCATCACTCTTGTATAAGGCGTTATGACCCGTGCGATGCACTAGTCTTATTATCTTTAATAACATATTAAGCTCTTTGCATGCTATATAATTATGTTATATGTCATTCAAAATGAGGCTCAAACATACAATAATCTTTAGCTCAAGCCAAATGTGTTTTGTTCATCTTTACACCGTGTCAAACGGATTCGAGTTAGGACCAATCTCATTCCATTTAAATACTAAAAACAAAATAAATTACTCACGCTCTGTATTCTCCTTATAGACTGTTCAACTAATACTCGAGCATACAACCCTTCATGAAATTATTATGTGTATTCCAATAAAACCGAGTATAATAGTCCATATTTTGTAATCACAGCTAAGCCATTAACATTTTGTATTCTCTTTGAGACTTAATTATAATAGTCCATATTTAGATCTTGTGCATTTACAAATATAAAACCACTACATGATCTTACTACAATACAAATATAAATAAGAACCGATAACACAACATATGTGCATGTCCCTCACTTGTGCAATACACTCTTTTTTTGGGGCCTTTGTTTTTCTGTGAGTATGTTCCTGCAAGCCAAAGACACAACAATACCATAGCATAGTTAGTAACCAATAATATCACAGTGAAGCTTGTAGTACTTAGAGATTAAAATTAAGTTATTGCAAATATGAAGTAGATGCAACTATGAAAATGAATTTAAATTGAGATTTTATGCCAACAATGTAGCTCATGGCCAGTTTGAGTTTATCTTCATTAATATATTAAAAGACACCAACCAAAGTATGAACATTTAGCCTTTCTCATTTTTTAACAAAAGGAGCAAAAACATAAATTCTATGCATGGCTTCTGGTTTGTTTTCTAATAGCTGAAGTAAAACGATTGATTAATTTTAAAATTGTACAAAGCATAATCTTATAAAACTTTAAATGGTGCATGTTACCTGCTGTACATAGGCCAACTACATAGTTACAGGTGCCAGCTCAATCTCTATCTCATCATCAGGTAAATTTTCATCCATCAAAATCTCCTGACCGATTCTGTCAACAATTATATGTAGATCCTATGAGGATATCTTGCACTTTATGCACGTAGAGTAATGAAGGCATATTACAAAAATAAGAAATAACTACAGGTCTAAAAAAAAACTAACAATAGCACGTCACAAATAAAAGCATAGCAGTGCATATCAGCATATGCAGATACGAAACTCATTGCTAAGCTACCCAAATGGATGTAAATTTCACATCTAAGTGTAGCCTAGTGACAGAACTTGAACATTATTGTTGGGAGAGCCGGAATCATGCTATTGCAAAATACTGTTTATATATTTAAAATGCAAAATTATAATATTAAAATCTCATGTAAATGATTATTTGATGCTTGATACCATTACGTAACAACAAACAAATGTCCCTTGCTAAGTATAATAATGTTGCTACTACTTTAGTTGCTTTATCAATCCTACCATTAGAACCACCTGGATTTCATAATGTCAATGCTCCAAAGGAAAACAACACTTATGCAACTTTTATGTACCATGACTTTATAGTCCAACAAACAGTAAGGTATACAAAGTATCTACAATCTAAAAAAAAAAGTTACATCAGCGAGATCGATGCAAACTTGTTTATATTAACAAAAATCACCTTCAAGCTTATGACAGAAGAAAATATGAATTTTACCTTCGTTGTGAACTAATCTGAGACCCTCCTCAACAGGCTCAAGAGCATTTGTGGGATTAGAAACCGAAGTACCTACATTTATGAAAAGTATTCATATGAAAACTGATATGTTAAACTCGATGAGAAAACTAATCGACAGGAAACAAAAAAGCTAATCTATACATGTATTGCGAGCAAATGCCAAACCCTGTTCAGCAGGACCAACACGTAGGCCTACATAAGTTTCTAAGTTATCCGTTGGATTAGTAGCAGATGTAGATTAAATTTAGCAACAAATTCACAACTAAACTTACAAAAGAATACATTAAAAAACACAAACTTTAACTAAAAACCTTATATAAATTTTATATCAAACTATACACAAGCTTTATAAGATAAATCTACATACCAGCTTCTGGTTACGACAGCGGCGATTGTGTACACTCAGTCGGCGGCAAAAAATTCCAGCAACAGCGACGCCAACAATATATCTGAAAAGTCTAATATGTTAGGACCTATGACAACTAAAATGTGACAAATAACCATTTTAACAAATATTAACTTAAGAAAAAAAAGCATACAATTTCTGGTGATAGCAACAAACTCCGACGGCGGCAACAACCTTTTCCGGCGAAATAGCGGTGACTACAACAGCGACGGCGATGGTAGGCAAGCGGCGGACTAAGAAAAAAATGCCAAAAAAAAGTCAATATACAACAAAACTCTATAGATCTATAAAAAAAAAATGTATAGATCTATAAAATCAAACTATAAAAAACCCTTCAAAACTAATAGATCTATTAATAATACCTCAAAAATTGAAAATCTTTTTGGTGGCTGTGGGTCTTGGAGCTTCTTCTCGGTGGTGCATTCTATTGGAGGTGGCGAAAAACGGTGTCAATTTGAGCAGATGGTGGGGGTGATTATGTTATGATGGTGGCGGCAGTTTTTCATTTAGTGAGAGAGAAGTGTTTTATGTTAGATAAAAAATGTGAAGAGAGAGAAAGAAAAAAAAAATGATGCATGTATTGATATCCATACTATGACAAGGGTAAAATGGGGATTGACCCAAAAACCAGTTTTTCACTTTTTCACTTTTCACATTTGACCAAAAATACATTATAAGTAGTTAAGATTGTATAAAGGGTTATTTACACATATAGGTAATGAACTTTGAAAAATTTCCTATGTTAGGTAATTGACTCTCGAAAATACTAAGTTAGCCAACCAAACTTTGTGCGACCTGCAAAGTTAGGTAATATTACCGGCTAAGTTTATTGACCACATGTGATGTCATATAAAATACTTGTCCCTCTTTCTTCCCCTCTTTATCCATAAACCCTAAATTGTCAACACCACAAACCCTCAAAATTAACCCTCAACAACCCAATTAAACCACAGATCATTCATCTCCATAACCAAACACACAATACCCACTTTTCAATTTCGAAATCCACCCACCAACTAAAAAACGCCCAATTTAGAGGGAAATTAAACATAGAAAATGAGAACCCCGAGAATCTGAATTTTTTGATGAAGTGGTCAACTAAAGGGAAATTAAAACCATGTAGATCTAGGATAATAAGTCAAGATTCAAATTCTGAGGGAAGATGGAAGGTTGCATCCCTTGAAGCGTCTTTTAACTTACAAAATTTAGTGCACAGAAGGATGGTAAAGGCCTGTGATTAGTTTTGAATCGAAAGAGGTTATATGCTTTTATGCTCCAAAAGGGAAGCATGCTGATCACTTGTCTTTCTTCTTAAGTTTGTAACTTTGTATACATAAGAATTTGTTGTATGTTTATCAGTCAAAGTTTTTGAAGAATTTGTTTGTTGTATGTTTATTTTTAATTTGCAATAAAGAATTGTATATGACTTGGGATCTAATTACCGAATGAAATTATGTTATATACTCGTATGCTTTATAGTTTACAAGTGGATATTTTGAGATTAATATGTCTTTGATCATGCTTTCAAGAGATGTGGGAAAATGGGGTAAAAACATAGTAGCAAACGTACAACCCATGGACACGAATTGGCAGAAAGGGAGGTTGAAGATGAGGGCATTTTAGTAATTTAATTTAAAAAATGTAATAAAAAATGACGTGATACAATAGTAACCTGTTTAGCAGGTCATTGGTTGCAAAAATACCCAATATTACCTAACATTGAACAAAGATTAAAGTTTGATTACCTAACTTAGTATTTTTGAGAGTCAATTACCTAACATAGGAAATTTTTCAAAGTTCATTACCTATATGTGTAAATAAGCCTAGTATAAAGATGGTAGAGTACTCATTACATTGTTATGTGAGGAGCTTTATTCTATTGACAGCACTAAAATGGTGCCAATAATATGCATAATGATTAACGACCAAGAGAATCAAAATAAACATTGATATATCAACTGTAAGCCCACAAAATCTATAATCATAACAAAATCTATAAATATGCTATATTACATATGGCATATTTGTATCAATTATACTATAGCACGCTTAGACCACGTACATACAACATTCAGGTTTGCTCACCATCAACACTTAACGCTCTTTACCTACTTCAAGTGACATAACCAGGCCAGTAGTGTTCGGTAGTAGAATACCTTGCCATGCAGTATCGTCTAAAGAAGGCTTTTAGAGAATTTGACAGCCAAAAGCGCTTAAAATAAGAGAAAATCACAAACATATCCATTTTTCAAAATAAGTAGTTTTGATTCATTTTACTTGTGTTAGGACAGATGTGTTCAGCTTATTATGTGATCCGAAAGGCCCACTAGCCTCGTTAGTTTCACTAGAAGAAGGGCTATAAATGAGCATAGCCGCTGGTTAAATGTACACTCAGTAAACGCTTAAATGAGCTTAAGCCTTTTTTGAGGGGTTATTAAATAAACGAGCTCGAGCCCGAGCTTCATACCCAAAGCTCGATTATGCCCGCAGCATAAAGGAGCAAGTTTAACAAGTCGAGGTATATTTCATTTATGACCATCATAAAAATGTGCCTAGCCCGAGCTTATAAAATATGTCACGATTTGAGCACGAACTAAAAGCATAAGGTTCGGCGCTAGCTCGAGTCATATAAACTTAAATGAGCCGAGCTTGAGCATTGATAAGCTCAAGCTTGACCCGGCTAGTTGCCACCCTTGACTACATCCCAGGTTTTGCATCCTTGATGGTGATTCGCATGACTTCCCTAGTTCCCTAAGGTGATTGTTCCAATAGGGTCTTATTTCATGTGCTTTGACTAGATGCCAGGTTTTGCTTACCTGATGTTGATTCGCATGACTTCCCTAGTTCCCTGAGGTGATTGTTCCAATAGGGTCTTGTTTCACGTGCTAAAGTTTGAATTGTTGACTGATAATATTCAAATATATTTGAGTGAAAACCCATATATATATATATATATATATATATATATATATATATATATATATATATATATATATATATATATATATATATATATATATATAATTGAGTTTTAAGTGTCCAGGTACAACTCATTGGTATTTTTTTTCCACCGTATAACATGCCAAACTGCACCTGAAGTTATTATTGGCACGCCGTTTGTTCTTTCCTTACACAATTCACATCTCGAAAGCAGGATCTTTTTTTTTTTTTTGTTTTTTTTTATTAGTGAGTGAGTTATTTTTAGTGCTTCACTCAGCGTTGAGCTGCGAATATTAAAAAAAAAATTTCATCCCACCCCCCTCTAACGGGGTTGAAATTGAAAATAATAATTTAGGTGAAGGTGAGTTAAATGTAAGTTATGTTACCGGGATGGAAAGTCAAGAGTTAAGGTTAAAAGGTAAAGCTGATGTGACGCTGATGTGTCAGCGCGTTAAGTTTTAACACGGGGCCACCTTACCTTGTGCTCTAAAGGAAAGAAAGAGAAAGGAACTAGAAGATTTGAGACTTTTTTACTCTAAAATATTTTTCTAACTTTTGAGAGGATTAGAAAGAAAAATAAGAAAAGACAATTTGGTACTCTCAACTTTTATTTCTCTCATATCTCCTCTCTTCTCTTTTCTTACAAAACTAACTCGAGAACACACCAAGGTATGAATGGGTGTGAAAAAATCTACGAGTTTCAAGTTTTCTCCCTTTATACGTATTAATGTATTATATTTATTAGATGAATATCCGCGCAAAGCCCAAACAATATAGTATACACTAAGTGTAGAGGGTGGGAGTGAGAAAACCTATGGAACCATCTAATGTTATCTTTCTATGTTGGACAACCAGTCCCATCATTTGCCAAAACTCAAAAAACACTCCCATCACCATAAGTGTTTCAATTTGGTACGTCATCGCACGTACCAAACTGGAATACTTATGGAAAGTACATTGCTATTTTACAACTTAAAAAAGTACACGTACCAAATTGAAACACATATGAAAGTACATTACTATTTTACAACTTAAAAAAAGTTCACTTACCAAATCGATAAATTTACAAAAGTTCGTTGCTATTTTACAGCTTAATCCCTTTTTAATGATGTAAAACTCGTGTGGCAAAGAAAATGCCAACTAGAAATTGCCAACTAGTGAGATGTAAATTCAATCGTTATGTGTACCCTACCTGCTTGACACATTTGATCTCCTACGTCATCACATTCAGTTTGAGTTAGGCAAATGCAAACCCTCGTACAACATATAATATACTATTAATTTTCATATCCTGTCTCCAATCCAACGGTTCACAGCTGATTTGGTAAATAAAAAAAATGGTAAAATGCAAAAATGTCCCTAAACTATCACGAAATCGTAAAAATAGGATCGAGACAAAAAGTCACGCAAAAAAGCCACTAACGCAAATTTGCAAAAAAGCCACCATGAGGCATTTTCCGTTAATTTTCCCATTAAGTGCCATGTCACTGAGGGTAGTATTGTCATTTGACTGTTCCCGCCTAAACCATTATTAGACCCACCGATTAACTCAAAAGCTTCTTAGCTCAACTACCCAAAGTCAATTGCAATTTTTGCCCTAAAGTTTCCAATTAGGATTTTCGAACCAGTAAAAATTGAAGAAGATGACCTTTTTTTGGGAAAAACCGCGAAAGATCTTCCCCGATCCGTAATCTTCAGCAACTATACGGTATATTTTGGGCATTGTTAATTGTATCAATTTTTTTAGCTACAGTTATATGCGATTGAAATGAATCATACGAATAGAAGCATAAATTATACATTAAGATGATTTTTTTATGTTGTTAGTGTGTGTGTGTTGATGTTTATTGTTTATACACAGAATCAAACCATAACTACTTCACTCTAAAAGTCACTCACGGTGGAAAATTTACGTCACCACCAGGAAGGGTATATGTTGATCCACTTATCGCGTGGTATGATTGTGTTGATTATGACCTGTTTAACTTTTACGCCTTTGAAGTGTTGGTAGCTGACATAGCTGTCAAAGGTGGGATTGCAGGGTGTCATTATAGGGTACCAGTGGAGACAATGAATGTTGGGTTGTTACCCTTGCAGAATGATGACGATGTCATGAACATGTTGAATTTGGTTCAACACATAGAGAGATAGAGATTTATGTTGAGGCTAAACACAAAAGATCCAAAAGAGCCCGAAAATCAAAAATTGACACAGACACTCCTGCTGAGCAACCACCTGTAAGTCGAGTTGTTGGTGACACAGACACTCTTGCTGCGCAACCACCTGTAAGTCGCGTTGATGGTCTAGAACAAGATGAGCAACAATCCCAAATTACACTAGTACAATCGACGCTATCGCCGGCGACATTTTTACGATGTTCCCGTCGACATGTCCACGGAATTATCTGTTGCCGTCGACATGTCGACGGCAACATATCGACGGCTGTGCCTCGTCGGGAACTGCGTTTCCGTCGACAATCGCCGTCGACATCGTGGGTCCCACTTCGTTTTTCAGCCAAACGAATTCTTTGTCCGTCAAATTATTCCCGTCGACATGTCGACGGGAAAATAATACTAATTAACATTTTAATTATTAATCGTTAATCACGTTTTATATGCCGCCATCGACATGTCGACGGCATCATTGAACTGTAAATTTTTATTGTTTAATGGTCCCGTGGACATGTCGCCGGCATCATTAAACTATACATTTTTATTGTTTAATGGTGTCGTCGACATGTCGACGGTACCAAGCTATTATGCTATTAACAGCAGGCTGTAAACCAGCTGCAATATTCTAGATTTTTTCCGGAAAAATTTACCAAAACTTATAACCAGAAGTTATAACCACTCAATATCAACATGTCCTAACACATACAACTCGATATCGGCTAAAACACTTGTAAATTATCGCTAAACACCCTTAAAATGCATTAAAACATATAAAGTCTACAAAACGGGGTGTGGTAATATCTTAACCTAGCTGCCATGTCTATAAATGTTTCAATATTCGCGATGTTCAAGTCGCCAAAAGGTTAAACTACAAAATACTAAGATAACGGTCGCCAAAATATTGTTTCAACCATAAGTACAACACAAAATAACCCAAGTTTACACCTCTATATCACCATGTCACTCATCATCACTATGACCATCCACATCGCCATGGCCACTCCAGCTCCCGCTCCCGCCAGCTGAGCCACTACCTCCAGCGCCAGCTCCACTGCCCGAGCCATCCACGTGCTGAGAAATTCATGAACAAATTAACATAAGCGTGCACACATTCAAATACATACACATTCAAAATAAATATACATATTTAAACAATCCATAACAATTTAATTCCGGGCGGGTTTTCTATAGGATGATTAACTTCGGACGGGGACTTTCCGAAATTAATCACTAAAGTCCTAAAATCATTTACAAAAATCTAACAATAATACACAAATCGACTATTTCAAGTTAAACAATTTATTTCAAATATACATATTAAAAAGCTACAAATATCATATATACGCATTCATATATGAAATTTGTTTTTCGGCTTATGTTTTATAAGCTTATTTTCTGTGAGTTATTTTGAAACTATTTTATGTAAGGTAAACAGTTTCAAAATAAGCCATAAAAATTTAGCTTATGAAACATAAGCCGAAAACCAAACAAGCCATAAATATTCTACTTCTACTTCTATCGCACTAATATGAAAGATATAAGCCGAAACAAACACCCTCTAACTTGAAGTATTCTACTTCTACTTCTATCGCAAAAAATTCCAATTCTAATTATACTTCTATATATAACGCAAAACTTCTAATTATTCTACTTCCCTTCAACTAATTGTTTCAGCTAATTATAACGCAAAAATTCTAATTCTACTTTTATCGTTTCAATAATTATAATCCAAAAATTCTAATTCTATCCTACGTACAAATCAATCCGCAACATAATGTACTTAACTAATACTTTCTAAACAATACCAAAACTAAACTACAACAAAGCATAAAAATGAAAAACATACTGTCTCGGTCTCCGCTCCCGGGCTGTCGTCTCGGCTGTGGTCTCGGGCTCCGGTCTCGAGCTGTCGTATCGGCTCTCGCTCTCGGCTCGCTACTGTATTAAAAAAAAAAAAAAAAAAGACAGAAAAAAAAAAACAAAAAAAAATTACATAAATTAATAACAACTCTTACATTACATAAATTAATAAAAAAAAAACAAAAACAAAAACAAAAACAAAAAAAAAAAAAAAAAAAAACAAATTAACAACTCACTGTCTCGTATGGAAGAAAAAAGTTGGGAAGAAGATGAAGAATTAAACAACAGAATGGTTGAGGAAAGAATTAAACAACAGGAGGAGGTGCCCAGTGGTGCTCGTGTAGTAGAGTTGTGGTGGTGGAACTGTGGTGGTGGTGGGGTTGTGGTGTTTGTGATAGATCAATTTGGAGGAGTGGTGGTTGTGGTGTTAGTGTCGAAGGTGTAGTGGAGGAGTGATGGTTGTGTTACTCGCCGGCGAACAGGAGTGATGATAGATCGATTTGTTTTTTTTGTTTTTTTTTTTTTTTCTTTCTAAGTTATGGACAATAATTGAGCAGATCCACTTTTAGATAATAACTTTAATTATCCCGGCGACATGTCCACGGGATAGTAAAAGTAATTTGTCGGGGTCTTTTTGGCGGTATAATTTAATTTTTCGTGAAATTTTTGGCGGTTTCATTCCCGTCGACATGTCCACGCCATTTGGAAAAATAAATAAGTTTTATAAAATTAAAAATTAAATACTTTAATTTAAAATTAATCACTTTTATTTAATTAAATGCTTTTATAAAAATGAAAAACTATTAAAAAAATAGTTTTATAAAATTAAAAATTAAATACTTTAATTTAAAATTAATTACTTTTATTTAATTAAATACTTTGATAAAAATGAAAAACTATTAAAACAATAGTTTTATAAAATTAAAAATTAAATACTTTAATTTAAAATTAATTACTTTTATTTAATTAAATACTTTTATAAAATTGAAAAACTATTAAAAAAATAGTTTTATAAAATTAAATACTTTAAATTAAAATTAATTACTTTTATTTAATTAAATACTTTTATAAAATTGAAATTTTTTTTAAAAATAGTTTTATAAAATTAAAAATTAAATAATTTAATTTAAAATTAATTACTTTTATTTAATTAAATGAACGAGCCGATATGATATGGTTGTACATGAGATGTTAAACGAACGAGGCGAGATGCTATGGTTGTACACGATATGTTAAAAGAACGAGCCGAGATGCTATGGTTGTACACGAGATGTAAACGAACGAGGCGAGATGCTATGTTTGTACACGAGATGTAAAATGAACGAGCCGAGATGCTATGGTTGTACACGAGATGTTAAACGGATGAGTCGAGATGCTATGGTTATACACGAGATGTTAAACGAATGAGCCGAGATACTATGGTTGTACACGAGATGCTAAACAAACGAGCCGAGATGCTATGGTTATACACGAGATGTTAAACGAACGAGCCGAGATAATATGGTTGTACATGAGATGTTAAACGAACGAGCCAAGATGATATCGTTATACATGAGATGTTAAACGGATGAGTCGAGATGCTATGGTTATACACGAGATGTTAAACGAACGAGCCGAGATGATATGGTTGTACATGAGATGTTAAACCAACGAGCCGAGATGCTATGGTTATACACGAGATGTTAAACGAACGAGCCGAGATGATATGGTTGTACACGAGATGTTAAACGAACGAGCCGAGATGATATGGTTATACATGAGATGTTAAACGGATGAGTCGAGATGCTATGGTTATACACGAGATGTTAAACGAACGAGTCGAGATGCTATGGTTATACACGAGATGTTAAACGAACGAGCCGAGACGATATCGTTATACATGAGATGTTAAACGGATGAGTCGAGATGCTACGGTTATACACGAGATGTTAAACGAACGAGCCGAGATGCTATGGTTATACACGAGAAGTTAAACGAATGAGCCGAGATGCTATGGTTATACATGAGATGTTAAACGAACGAGCTGAGATGCTATGGTTGTACACGAGATGTTAAACGAATGAGCCGAGATGATCTCGTTATACATGAGATGTTAAACGGATGAGTCGAGATGCTACGGTTATACACGAGATGTTAAACGAACGAGCCGAGATGCTATGGTTATACACGAGAAGTTAAACGAATGAGCCGAGATGCTATAGTTATACATGAGATGTTAAACGAACGAGCCGAGATGCAATAGTTATACACGAGATGTTACACGGATGAGTCGAGATGCTATGGTTATACACGAGATGTTAAACGAACGAGTCGAGATGCTATGGTTATACACAAGATGTTAAACGAACGAGCCGAGATGATATCGTTATACATGAGATGTTAAACGGATGAGTCGAGATGCTATGGTTATACACGAGATGTTAAACGAACGAGTCGAGATGCTATGGTTATACACGAGATGTTAAACGAACGAGCCGAGATGATATCGTTATACATGAGATGTTAAACGGATGAGTCGAGATGCTATGGTTATACACGAGATGTTAAACGAACGAGCCGAGATGATATGGTTGTACACGAGATGTTAAACGAACGAGGCGAGATGCTATGGTTGTAAACGATATGTTAAACGAACGAGCCGAGATGCTATGGTTGTACACGAGATGTAAACAAACGAGGCGAGATGCTATGTTTGTACACGAGATGTTAAACGAACGAGCCGAGATGCTATGGTTGTACACGAGATGTTAAACGGATGAGTCGAGATGCTATGGTTATACACGAGATTTTAAACGAATGAGCCGAGATACTATGGTTGTACACGAGATGTTAAGCGAACGAGCCGAGATGCTATGGTTATACACGAGATGTTAAACGAACGAGCCGAGATGATATGGTTGTACACGAGATGTTAAATGAACGAGCCGAGATGATATCGTTATACATGAAATGTTAAACGGATGAGTCAAGATGCTACGGTTATACACGAGATGTTAAACAAACGAGCCGAGATGCTATGGTTTTACACGAGAAGTTAAACGAATGATCCGAGATGCTATGGTTTTACATGATATGTTAAACGAACGAGCCGAGATGCTATGGTTATACACGAGATATTAAACGAACGAGCCGAGATGATATGGTTATACACGAGATGTTAAACGAACGAGCCAAGATGCTATGGTTATACACGAGATGTTAAACGAACGAGCCGAGATGCTATGGTTATACACGAGATGTTAAACGAACGAGCCGAGATGATATGGTTATACGCGAGATGTTAAACGAACGAGCCGAGATGCTATGGTTATACATGATTTTGTGAGAATATATCAATAACAACAACAACAACATTCCCAATCCCGCAAGAGCGATTTGTGAGAATATATATATATATATATATATATATATATATATATGAAAAAAAAAATGGGCAGATAATCCCGTGGACATGTCGCCGGGAAAAACAGGCGGGAAAAAATCCCGCCATTCTATTAGCCAATATTTTATGATAATTAAGTTGCTACAATTATCCCGTCGACATGTCGACGGGAAATTGAAACAAAACACAGTAATTAACATTAATCATACGTTAATTACTCTTTGAGTCGTGATTTATATTATCCCGTCGACATGTCGACGGGAGCGTATTAGCGGGATAATTTCGCGCCCAAGTTTTGGCAATTATTGAGGTTGAATAGTTTGACCATTATATTGCCGTCGACATGTCGACGGGATCGTATGAAACCAAAAAATTCAACGCAGCCTGGCTCGGTCAAGCGTGTTTTTTGTCGTATTGTGCATTATGCCGTCGACATTGTGTCGACGGGATCGTCTTCGTCGCCTGTTCTCCTATTTCTTGTAGTGTTACAGATGAAGACTTGTTCCAGTTTGCCCATCCTGAAGATAATGTTGGTGTGGAAGACGACTTGATTACAGACATGGTTGCAGAACTTCAGAGTGAGCCCTGTGGGTTTAGAGCTCAACAAAAACTTTGTTAATTTTGAAGAGGTAATGGAAAGGGATGATGTCGAAAGGGATCATGTGGGCACCTCAATACCGCAGGTAAATGAGGAAGAACATGTTGTGGATGTGACTCATTTTGAAGATGAAGAGGATGATGTGGTATCCCCCAGTGAGCCAATAGTAGACATGAGTAGGTTTAAGTTTGATATTGATCCCCACTTTGAGAATCTATCAAAATTAGCTGATGAGTGTATAGCAGATTATACGGATCATGATGCTGGCTATAACTTTGATGAGTTTCACAGTGATGAAGAAGGCAATGGTGGCAGACTTGTCAACCTACGCAAGACAAGGTTGACAGAAATTAGGAGGGAGTATGAGGGTAGGTCGAATGTTAAGTAGGGAGAGTTTTTTTGTACTAGAAACGTTTGCGAGACCCAAGGATATCAAACAAAAGCTCAAAACTTATGCGTTGGATTCTCGAAGAGATATCAGGATAGAAAAGTGTGACCAAGAAAGGATTCGAGCGATTTGTAAAGGGACTGTTGTGGGTTATGGCAGAAATGATACTGGAAGTAGTCAACCATCGGCTTCTTCTTCACAGTCAAAGGGCAATTTTGCCAGTTCCAAAACCTACAAAAAAAAAAAAAAAAAAAAAAAAGACCAAGCCCATGTGCCCATGGTCCCTACATATGTCAAAAGTGGGTGATGAACGTAGTTGGAGTGTGAAAACATTAAAAGATGAACATAAATGCCTCCAAACAAGAAAAAATAAATTGTTAAGTGCACGATTCCTTTCATCCGAGGTTGCTAAAATTCGTGTTAGGGACCGCACAACCAACACAGCTGCAATAGCAATGGAAATAAATCAAAAGTTACAGATCGATGTCCCAACAACAAAGATATCCAGAGCAAGGGAATTTGCTCAGAAACGAATTGAGGGTGACCATGAAGAACAGTATGCCAATCTTAGGGATTACGCTTTGGAATTGAAAAATAAAAACAAGGATACAACTGTGAAGATTCAAGTTGAAGCAAACTCTAACGTATGTGATTCTTCAAGGGTTTTCAGACGGATCTATGTTTGTATTGGTGCCTTGAAAAAAGGTTACAAAGCAGGAAGAATGGACATACTAGGTTTTGATGGGGCCTTTATCAAATGGACATATAGTGGTCAAGTCTTAACGGCTGTTGGTGTCGATAGCAATAATGGCCTCTATCCAGTTGCATACACAGTGGTTGAAGCTGAGTCCAAGAGTTCATGGTTATGGTTCTTTAGCAATCTTGGAGCTGATCTTGATTTGCAACCAAATTCAAACTTCACCTTTATCTCAGACAGACAAAAGGTATAAACATTGTGTAGATTCAATTAATTGATTTCCAACCCAATTCAATCCTCTTTCATATATTATGTTTTGTACAAATCGACAGGGGATATTACCAGCTATTGCAGAAATGTTTCCTGCTGCTGAACACAGATTCTGTATGCGACACATATATGACAACATGAAACAGTTATTCAAGGGAGAGAATATCAAGGAACTTGTTTGGAGGTGTGCTAGAGCATCAACCGTCGATGAGTTTAATAGAGGAATGAAAAAGCTAAAATCAATGGACTCTAAAGCTTATGACTGGTTAAGGAAGATACCAGCATCATCATGGTCAAGGTCACCTTTTTCCGGTACAATATACACATATTACGACTTTCATCTGTAATATTAATAAGATTGAAAATGATGTTCATATTGATATATTGTTTACAGGGAGAGCTAAGTGTGACATCCTTCTTAACAACTTATGTGAATCGTTCAATAGCAAGTTAGTGGCCGGCAGAGATCAACCAATCATTGGTTGTTTAGAGTACATCAGGGAGTATCTTCTGAAGAGAAGTGTTAGTGTGCAACATTTAATAGACAGATGTGAAGGTCCCTTAATGCCAACAGTAACTAAAATTTTAGAAAACATCAAGGAGGAAACAAATGAGTATAATGTTTTATGGTGTGGGGGGATACATACCAGTGTAAGGGAGCTTGGGGTGACCAATGTGTTGTGAATATGCCAAAAAGGGAATGCACATGTAGGAGATGGGAACTCACTGGTATTCCATGTAAGCATGATGTTGCGGCTATCAACGACATGGCTAAACATAACAAGGAGTCAATTGACAACCATGTTGCGATCCTAGAGGATTATGTGTTCCCATGTTATTGGTTAACCATGTGGAAGGAGATGTATCAACATAAGATTTAAGGAATTGCTGGTCCACCCTTTTGGCCCAAATGCCCTATTCCTAGCAACCTAAAGCCACCTCACCACCATGTTCCAATTGGAAGACCAGGGAAAAGAGAAGAGTGTCCAAGGATGAGATTGCTGAACAGGTTATGAAAAAATCAATGGTGAAAAATGAGAAGCTGTCAAAGAGGGGCAAGACTGTCAAATGTGGTGCATGTGGTGGGCATGGTCACAATAAGAGAGCTTGTACGGGACAAAGAGTCAACCAAGGGAGAGGTACTAGAAGGGAAGGAGTACCAGATGAGGTACTAGAAAAATCTACTCAGCCAGTGGGAACTTCTGCAACAGAGGTGGGAGCAGGGCCAAGCCAGCCAGTTGGAACACAAGCAGGTGAGGTAGCAGGAGGGCCAAGTCATCAAGTTGGAACACAAGCAAGTCATGTATCACAATCTACTGAGAATGGTGGAAGTCAAAGGAAGAATAGGATCAAGAGAAAAGTCAAAATCGCCAAGTGAGTCAACACAATTGTGATGGCGCAATAACCTTAGGTTGGTTATTTGTTCCTGTGTTTTAACACAATGAGTGTATGGATTGTGTAACTGAGTTTCTGTCTTCTAGACAATAATTTGTACGTGATTTGTTTTTTAGACTTGATTAATTAGGAATGGTATTTGTTTTCATTTTGGTTTACCATCATTATTTGCTGCATAATGCTGTGCACAATTTGTGGTTTGCCATCATCATATACTTATTTGCTGCATAATGATGTGCACAATTTGTGGTTTGCCTTCATCATATACTTACGTATATTGAATGACTCAACATGCCCACTACTTAAGTATACCAAATGACCCAAACTTGTTTTGACGTTTGTAAGTCAATGTTGATAAGGAACCAGAAACCAAGTTTACTGCATATTGATTCTGCAAGTAAAACGAACATTATTGACTACATTTGTCTTCTTATAATACCAACAACCAAAACAACCATGATCCCACTTTAGTGCAAAAATCAAACACTTTTTATTAACATGAAGGTCAATACAAACCAGGGATGACCTTAAACCCTGTGATGATACAACCCAAAAAGATGTCAATATACCTACATACCAACCTAAAGCAACTTAAAGACAATGAAAAAAAAAAAGACCCAACTAAGAATAAGAAACTTTTTGAGCTTCTTCAACTGCTGATCCTTCTCCCTCATCAACCTCAACTGCTCCTCCAACTCTTCTTCAAGTTCATTCCTCGCCCTCAACAGGCCAGGAATCACAGCGACTGCTTGGCAACACATTGGAGGATCTGTCCATCCAATAAACTCACATGAAGGACAACAGTAAAATCGTCGTGTTGGGTTCCTGTTTGTCCATCTTGTTTTGATTGTTGCTTGTTTCCCACAGTCGCAAATCAACACCATATTTTTGCCAGATAATGGAAAGTATGAAATAATGTGATGCAACGGTCATATTTAATTACTGGATATTGTAAAGTGTGAAAAAGGCATAGTTTCGATTGCAAATTTATTCCTTCAATCTACAGTGTAACTACACGAACACTTAGTACCCGGGAAACCGTGAAATGACAATACTACCCTCAGTGGCATGACACTTAACGGGAAAACTAACGGAAAATGCCTCTCGGTGGCTTTTTTGCAAATTTGCGTAACGTTAGTAATTTTTTTGCATGTCTTTTTGTCTTGGTCATATTTTTGCGATTTTGTGATAGTTTAGATACCATTTGTATTTTACCCATGAAAAAATGAGATGCACCATTTCCCCAACCCCACGTGTCCCATGCATAAATTTGCATATCCTATCTCCATTCCAACGATCCAGGAAGCCTCGACAAAGCGGCTAATTAACAGTACCGAAACTATTTTTTTATTCGGAAAGGTACCCAAATGACTTGGTGAATAATATCTTATACTCCCTCCGTCCCATTTTAATTGTCCGTGGGCCCGAATTTGACCGTAAATATTTTTGTTTGTATTATATAACACTTGATGAAATTTATATCATTGAAAAGTTCGTTAAACGAACTTTTCAATGATATAAATTTCATCAAGTGTTATATAATACAAACAAAAATATTTACGGTCAAATTCGGGCCCACGGACAATTAAAATGGGACGGAGGGAGTATAATTTATAACCACCTATCAAAAACAAATAGACATGCAAAAAACTGAGTGTTGATAAAACAAGCATATTTCTTTTCTTTTTTTTTTTAAAAAAAAAAAAAAAAAAAAAAAAAAAAAAGCAGCGCGTAAACCATAGAGACATGTTTGATGAAAGGAAGACAATATAAAACCATATCTCACGTACAATAACTACAAATTTGCAGTAAGATCTAGTTCAAACGATATTGCACAATAACATACATAGATTTATTAATCTTGGATGATAATGAGACTTTATTTAAAAGCGAGTAAAATTAAAGAGCATCGATCCATGCTTCACTTAAATTGGGAGGGGATCAAGACGAGCCACAGGTAAACAAACCAAAGGACTAGCTTTCATAAGCGTGAGCCCTAGTTTCTCTTCCATATCAACACTTGTTAGATTTCCATCTTTCCCAGCCTTCCAATCGAAACACTGAATCATGCCGCCAAGTGTTGTGTGTACAACCAGCAATGCTAGCGATATCGCTGGACACATCCTCCTCCCACTACCAAATGGTAAGAAATGAAAATGTTGTCCTCTCACATCCAACATGTTATCTACAAATCTTTCGGGATTGAAGTCAACTGGATTTTCCCAGTGGCCTGGGTCTCTATTGACAGCCCAAATGTTGATAAATACATTAGTGTATGCTGGAATATCATAACCTGCCACTGTGCAATCTTGTTTTGATGTTCTTAGTACCATTGGGGTAGCTGGGTGGAGACGAAACCCTTCCCTGACAATTGCTTGGAGGTACGGAAGGTTTGGTATGTCTGATTCTTGTACAAGTCTGTTTTTGCCAACAACTTGATCAATTTCTTCTTTTGCTTTTTCCATGACATTGGGATGATTTATAAGTTCCGCCATAACCCATTCTAGGGTACTTGCTGAAGTGTCTGTTCCCGCTAAAAACATATTCTGAAATCAAAAGAGGATAATAGTTAGCTTATTATCTGCACACAGGAACGTTAGATACAGTTGTAAGAGGGGAATACAATATTATATTTAATTAAAATTGTCATTAAATTATGTTACCAGGATTAAGCCTTTGATATTCACTCTCGTCAACTTTATCTCCATGCTCTCATCTTGTGCGATTTCGAGTAAAATGTCAAGCAAGTCCTTGACTTCTCTGGTCTCATTGTGCTTTCTCGCCTCTTCATGCTCGTCTATGGCGTTTGTTGTCAACATATCAAGTCCATAACGAAGATTCTTCAACTTTTTCGCGAATCCATTGAAGTCTATATTCTTGCAAAACCGTATGTAGTCTGAGGGGTTAAAGGTACCCAGGAGCTCACTCATATCAGAAACCAAGTTTGAAACTTCATCTTCGTTGCATGCATCGTCAGTAAATCTTTTACCGATAACCATTCTCATCATATTATTGTTAATCAACTTTTTTAGCTCCGTACTAAGATCCACTGACTGGCCCATTTTAGCATGCTGAGATAATTTTATAAATAAACGATTTATCTCCTCACGCCTAACTGAAGAGTGAAAGTCGATTGTTGTTTTACTTAACAGCTGATTCATAATTAGCTTTTTCATGAACGTCCAATAAGGTCCGTGTGGAGCAAACACAAAGTCCTGTGATCCTTCACCTGATCCAGAGATAAGGTAGTCAGAAGCTGCGTTCGGGGTTCTGTTTGAGAAGGTTTTTTCATTGGTTCTAAGGAATTCTTTAGCTATTTCTGGTGAACAAGCAACAATACCAGGTACAGACCCCATAAAAACACGAAAAATGGGCCCGTATTGAAGAGAAAGTTTGTGAAGACCTTGATGAGGGATGGGACGAAGGAGGTGCAAATGTCCGATAATCGGAAGGCCAAATGGGGTCGGGGGATGTCGAGATTTTGCATTACTAGATTTCAAAAACTTTGCCCATATTATGACAGTGGGGATGAGGCATATGAAAAAGACTGACAAGTAGGTTGGTAATTCAACCATGGTTATGTGATCTGAAATGAATGTGCTCAATTAAGAATAATCATCTAAGTATATATAGAGAAGATGATATAAAGAGTGGGGGGCCAGGCCATAAAATCAAGGTGGTTAAATTTATGAGTTAGTCAAGGCGTAAAATTTGAGCGAGTTAACTGTTAATGTCTCGGGGCCGCCGGTACGGATAATGCATTTGAACCAAGTATGCTCGTCTAGTTTCATCTGGCTGGATGAAATATGATAATCTTCTACGTAGTATTATTTATCAGTCTTTTTGTTCAACAGGTGATACATTTAATTGACTTTGGAACTATTGTTGCTCAATCTTTGCGTCTTTTAAACTACATTATTCTTTTCTTCTGAGCAAACGGACCGGATGGACCGGACCGACCGACAAAACCGACCGGACCGGACCGGACCGACCACATTCGGTCCGGTCCTCGGTCCGGTCGGTCCGGTCCGGTCCGGACCGACCAAAAAACCGAAAAAACGTGCCAAAATATGCCTAATTGGACCGGACCGACCGAAGACCGGACCGGACCGAGACCGGACCGACCACATTCGGTCCGGTCTCGGTCTATGGTTTTTCCGGTTCTCGGTCCTCGGTCCGGTCGGTCCGGTCCGGTTTTTGGACCATGCTCACCATTAGGTAGCAATATTGAACGCATTAACAAAAAACAATTTATGGAAATATCAGCTCATAAATCGATTGTGCTTGAATTCACTGTCATTAACTATTATCTACATCAATTACACCATACTTTATCTTCGGAAATGTTGATTACTGGAGTCACATGTTCTTGTTGAATGATGAAACCGTAGGTATAATTCTATTATTTAATCGTTATATATAGATTACAAAAGTAGCATAACCCACTACTACAAAAATTGACATAGAGTCCGGTTGAAAAGGCTAATAGAACCCGGTTTTTCACGAGGACACAAGGTGGGTGGGTGGGGGGGGGGGGGGGGATTCTATTAGGAATTGCCATAGTGCCCGGTTTAAGAAACGGGTTTTATGATGCTTATTAGAGCCCGGTTTTTTTTATTGATAACCTTGCTCTATGTGATTAACCACAACTTGTCAATCTAAAACATTATTATTGACAAATAATAATTAACCACAACTTGTGAATCTAAAACGTTATTCTTTGACATCGATGCAAAATCTCAATACATAGCAACACATAATTAATTATGATTGAGATTGAACATGTGTATGTATGAAAATAAGCTAGAATAGTATATAACAATAATTAAGTATAAGAAGTTTTGAATACTTTTAATTAGGATTTGAGATTGAGCAAAATTTGATCATTTAAAGTTTATGGAGTTAATTAAAATGTGAACATTTAGGGTGTGTTTGGTAGAGAGAAAAGAAAGAGGAGAAATGGAATTGGATTGAATTCTCTTGTTTGATAGAAAGAAATGAAAAAGTGGAGAATTTAAGAGAAATTGATGGAGAATTAGAGAGAAATGGTAGTGTATTTTTGTTAACCTCTATTTCTATCCTTTTGGTGGAGAATTTAGAGAAATGAGTTTTTTTTTTTTTTTTTTTTTTTTTTTTTTTTATTTTTTATTTTTTTTATCGCTTCAAATAATAATTTTTTAAATGGTGTACTTTGTTAAAAAAAATACAAAAATAATTTAAAAATATTTTTTTTATAGAATTGTTATTTAGAAAAAAACATTTTTTTAAAATATTTTTTTTTTTAAAATTAATTTTATAAAAGATAAATTTAAAATAAAAATACATGTGAGTCTCATATGATAAAATGTTATTTAATTAATTTTTTTCATTTCTCGGGTTAAGTCTCTGTTGTTACCAAACATTAGAATTGAACAAAATTCTCTACTGATTTCTATTATCTGAATTTCTATTCTCTACTTCATTTCATTTCTCTGAAATTCTCTCTACCAAACGTGCCCTTAAAGCTTATGGAGGCAATTAAAATTTGATCATTTAAAGCTTATATGTGTAAAGGATTTGAAAAAAAGAAGGCAAAAGAAGATAATAAATGTGATGCTTATGGGCTTTGACCCGTTGAGTAGGCTGGATTTGTTTATGAGCCGTTGTTGGTGGGCAGTGTAATAGAGCCCGGTTTCGTAGAAGAAAAACGGGCTTTAATAGTTTTAATCATAAATCCCGGTTTTGTTATAGGGAACATAGCTCTATACAAGGAATAGAGCCCGGTTTCTAAGCAAAATACGTGGCTCTAAAATTTTTAAGCATAGAGCCCGGTTCTATCAGAAAAAACATGGCTCTATTCCTTTTTCCACAACCCAGAATCCCTTTAGAACCCGTTTTTCACAAAAATGGGGCTCTATTAAGGGGGCTCTATGTCCATTTTTGTAGTAGTAGCCATAACCCTAATGGACCTTAAGCCTACAGACCGGGGTTGAGCCGACTACACTAAACAATAATCTATCCTCTTAACACTTCACCGCAGTCCGAGCAGAGAAACCGCGAAAGCTCGACTAAAGTAGAAAATTCAAAAAATGAAACTTAGGTAATTTGTTGATGAAGCACCGGATTGCAAGCAAAAGAAGGTCTTCAACGTCTTCACAAGTCTTGATAATGTAGAAGCGGAAGTTTGTTTGATTTTTTTTTTTTTTTTTTTTTTTTTTTTTTTTTTTTTTTTTTCTGATAAAACAAAATAAATAATGAAACTAAAGAAAAAATATAAAAAGAAAAGGAAGCTATTTTATTAAATAGGGAAATGTGGAAAACCAGAAAAATGATCAAGAAACTATTCTGAGAAGATATTGATTTTGGTTGTGAAACTTTCGTTTTAAATGTTTTACTTTGAAAGAAAAAGGACTTAGCTATGACCTTTTGGAGCGAGAAAAAAAAAAAAATGAACCAACGCGCAATTTTTTTTTCCATCACAATATTAAAACAACTGCTCTTGTGGCATGAGAAAGCAATAACCACAAAATAAGATTTACGGCAAACAAGAAATATAAATAGATAAAAGAAAAAGAAAAAAAAAGAAAAGAAAAAAGAAAACAGTAGGATTAAAGAAAAGAACGCAAACAAGAACTACGACTTGCTAAGGTTTAGAGGTTTAGGAGATAGGTAGGTGTGACGGGGTAGTACAGAAGTGGCAGGTTAATGACCGAGTAAGTCTCAAGATCATGCTCATGATACCATGTTGAATGATGAAACCCTTAGTATAATTCTATTATTAATCACTATATATAAATAGCAAAAGTAGCGTAACCATAACCCTAATGGACTTTAAGTCTAAAGACCAGACTTCGGCCGACTACACTAAACAATAATCTATTCACTAATAGTTCTTGTAAGATGGTCTTTGGTAGCTATCAATCAACAACATAAGTAGATATATATCTCTTAGGAATTTTTAACATACGCATGGAATACCAACTTGCTTTGGGATTGATTTTAAACTTAGGGCATCTACAGTTGGCCCATGTGTCATCGAACAACACTGAAATTTTGAACGCACAATCCATTGTGGGTGTTCTGTAAAAAAATTAAGATATTCGTGTGGCAGTGATGTGACATTTTATTACACTCGAAAAAGTCCAATGTATTGGAGATGAGAAGTGTTTGGCACACTCTATAAACTTATTAGGAAACTCAATGTATAAGCAACTAAAGCAGCCTATACTTAAAGTGCACTTGCCTACTTCATACCATGAAGTGTCCTAATAAATTTTTGGCGTGTGTCAATCACTACCCAATGAAGATGGTCTTAGGATTACACATTGAAGTGTTTGTAATATTGTAGCAATATAGTTGGCAGCAATTTTCAATGTTAATCAAGACTGAATTATGCAAAGAACTGCGGAGTCGGTGCTTCAAATAATGAGAGATGACAGTGATCTGATGTCAACATCATTTCCTATAGTAGGCCATGGGCTATAGTTTTTTTGAATGACGATTAACTATATCACAATATATACATCACAAATCTATATCACATGTCCCAAGTGACTTGAGTCGCAACCATTTAGTTCTGCAAATTCTCTCACAACGAATGATACCATTGAGACACAGCTATTTGGTAGGGCGATAGCTTATTGACAAGGCTTTCGTAGAATTGCTCAGTTTTTTGTTTATCAACTACCTGACACCTACCAAGATTTCAAACAACTACGCTAAATATCAAAGGTTTAAGATTTAAATTAACTTTAAGCACGTCTATAGCTTTTACGATCTACGTAGATGCCTGTGTGGATACACATGATTAATTTTCTGGGAGATCCAAGAATCCGTATGCTGTAAAAATCATAGTTGATCCTACTATACCTTCCAATTAAGCACACCTATTAATTATCATCGCAGAGTTTTCCATTCTTTAGCAAGACTAGTTAATATCGTCATAAAACTCAGTACTTCACATTAGCATCACATCACCATTTAGCACACAATAAAATACACCACCAAACGGGTGTTATGGTCACTACCAAACCCATTATTTTAATAAATTTCATTAAAAACTAAATTAAACTTTTATTCATAATTGAAAAATATTACATCAATAATTAAAATGGCTAATTACTTGAAAATATATCATACTTGTCACTTTTTGTTAGTGTGTGTACTGAACTTTTGTTTTTCTTACTGTTGTACTAAACTTTCAAACTTTGATTATTGTGTGTAATTTATGACTATTTAGCCATATAAAATGACTATTTTATCTTTCAAAATTTGAAAAAAGTAAAGATAAAATGGTAACAAAATAAACACAATAATTGAAATTGAAAGTTCAGTACAATAAAAAAAAAGTTCAGTAAACACAATAATAAAAAGTGGAAAGTATAATACATTTTCAAGCAATTAGCCCTAATTAAAAACATAAATTTACAAAATTAAAAATATAAATTGATAATCTAAATTATACATCTCGTTGATCGCCTACTTTATCTACAACACCTTTTCTAGGTAGATTCGACTCAAGTGATCTACTGGGCCCATGTTAAACAATTTGTCTTCTTGTCGTTATTTTTGTTGTTGGAAGACTAACATTTGTCGCTTTATTTAGAACATTTTTTGTTCCATTTCATTTCCTGCCTCTTGATCGCTAAAAAGATGTTGCAGACTGTTTTATTCATTGTCAAAAATGAAGATGTTTGAATGTATATTCGTTGACCAACAACCTAGCCAACGCTTCATCACTACCCGTTGTTGACGATGCCGACACAACAGATGATACTGAAACTTTGTTCTTCGCTTCATCCCCGCCCATTTGTCGAGTTTCTTGCGCCTCCTCATCATTTGATTGAGATTAAAACCACCCTCTGTTGACCTTGATGTGTTGAACGAATTAGAACCTGATGACTTAAATTTATTAAAAGCCTGTTATTCACTTCTTCAAATTTTGGAATTTCCACACCCTTCCATTTCGGAGACTCTTTCATAAAGAAGTGTAAAAGGTACTCTATAATCAGCAATATTCGTCAAGTACTTTAGTTAGTGATCAGGATGTCTTGCAAATAATGAAGTATGTTGCTAAGTATAAGGTAATTGAGTTATATGTTGATCATGGTGTTAATAAGGAGCCACTGAATGTAGTGTTACTAAATGCAGATGACATTTTGATTAATAAGAAAATAGATAATGTTGTCTTAGATGGAAATGGTGATGATGTAGTTGATGATATTAGTGAGGATGAATGGCTGAAGAGGTGCACAGACTTGGTGGCTAGAGAGAAATAGGTTGTAGTTGAGCTTGTATGTTTCTAATGCTATTAGACTTGGTAAAAGTCAATTGCAGTTTGGCACATTGTATTTTGACTTATAAAAGTCAATTTCCAAGACATATGTATGGTTATGTTTTTAGTAATATGTTAGTCTCTTATGTTATGTTTGTTTTTTATGGTTCATTGTAGTTTGACTTCTAAAAGTCAATTTCTCAGCAACTCTAGTTTGACTTATAAATGTCAAACTCTCAATTATGTTTGCAACTGCATCCTATTAGAAATGTCAATTATGCTTGCAATTGCAACTCTAGTTTGACCTATAAATGGAAGTTTCTCAAGAACTCAGCACAAACAACATATACACAACTCCTATTAAACACATTCCTGCACAAATGTGAATTTTGCAAGTAATGCACACAGACCAAAGTAAAAGTCTTCTATATCATTTACTTTCCCTTGACTATACAAAAAAACGAATAATTTACTCCATTTACCAACCAACCATTCAATGGCATTTACTTTCCCTTGACTGTTTACATTTGGAAGGGTCTTTAAAATGACTTCTAAACACACAACATACACCCAACAAAACTGTCAAACACCTAAACAACCTTCCAATAAGAACAATGAGTTCCAAGCCATTGATCATTGAGATTTCCTCTTGATGAGTGTGTAAATACTCATCATTTTTACCGTATTTTAACTGCCAAAACACGAGAAAATACTCAAGAATGCATCAAAATAATGAAAATATCCCAAAGATCGTGTTTTATATGTTTCAAATGCAAAATGAGTGAAAACAAACGAAAAACGAACAAAGTTTGCATAATTGGCTATTTCAGTCCCCCGACTTTTAAAAGTTGTCAAAACTAGTCCCTAAGCATTTATTTTGAAAGAAAAGTCAAACCAAGTTTTTAAAAATCAAAAACTACCAAATAATGATCTTTGGGTGAAAAGTTTGGAAATTGTACAAGTTTGGTCTCTCGAGTTTGTAAAGTTGTCAAAAATAACCCCCCGGGAATCACACTTCAAAAGAAAATGACAGATTTGGACCTTAGAAATCATAACTTGTCAAGAATGGTCCTTGGAGTGATTTTGAAGAAGTGGTAGAAATAACCCCTGGATTTTCAGAATATTACAATATGGTCCTTGTGTTACATGTTGCTACAAACGAAACGGACACCCTTATATCACCCCACAAATCCACAAATAAACCCACTCCATCCCATTGGCCCAATCCCTCACAAGCCCAATACCCAAAACCTGATTTACGTTCTAATAAAAACGCCTCCCCCTCCTTTTGACCTAGTCAAACCAAATTCCCCAAAAACCTTTTCACGCTTATAACAAAACGTATCCCATTACCCTTTTCCCAGTCAAACAAAAGCAACCCTACCTCATCTTCATCCCTGCTATTACCCACAATACATCGCTCCTCCTCCCCACCTTCACGTGATACCACTCCGTCCCCATTAAAAGTATTTCCCAAGAAGTAGTCACAAGATGCCATGTCCAGGTCACGAATCCACAACAACAAATTGGGCGCCAAAGTACAATTGAGGGCTGAGATCATGTGAACCAATTTAATGGCTGAGATTTGATGCAAGAAACACAAGGCAAAGGATGAGGACAAGATGGATGAAACCCTAGTTCCCTTAATATATATAGAACATGTTGTAGCCTTCAAGGGCAGTTAGGTAGTAAGGATTTAGGAGTAGAGTAAAAAAAGTTAGTTTAGTCTAGTAGTTTTAGCTTATGTCTCAACTTTCATATTCAGTTCTGTACTCTTAAGTTTTAAGTTTATAAAATTTCCAAGTTTTTCTTACTTACTCATTTTATGCTTTTTACTTAGTTGCGAAATCAGTTTTCAAGGTCGTTTACTATTCTATAAGCCTACACCAGCCTTTGGTAAGTTTATGTTTGATTCTGTTCTCAAGTCGTTTCCTCAAGGTCTTCATAAAATCAAAAAAAGAATACAAAGATATTGTTTTTGCTTATGAGCCTTTATTACATCTTGTTTATGGTTCTTTATTGCTTGTTCAATTTATATATAAACATATACCTTAATATGTCATTTGTATTTCAATTTTTTAGCGTAAGAACCTCTTTTTCATCTTAAAAACCAAGTTAGTCCTGATAAAGGAGTGTTCGGATTTGTAATTTGGGCTCACTAGTAGGCTGAGTTTGGGATAGTGTGCTATCATGGTTAGGTTTCGTTAGCTGCAAATTAGTGATTTCAGTTGCTCTTAAGCTGATTTTGACGTAATAGATTAGGTTTGTTGGTTTACTTTTCCACTTCCATTTCTTTTAGTCTAAAACTGTTTTGAGACCTGTTGTGGTTAGAACTTATGGGAATGATTTAGACTTAGCTTTACTTAGGTGTCTTTGTGTGCTTTATAATCTTCCATTTAGTAATTTAGTAAATAGATTAGTCGCCTTTGGTCACTGCTCCTTTTTCCTTGCGTAAACACCCTAACAACCTTCAGGCCTGCTCTTACATCAGTTCCCAAACACCCTATTTGATTTCAATTTTCAGCTAGAATTAGGTAGATTTAGGTGTTAGAATTAGCCTTACTGAAAGTTTGTTAGTTATTCTCGCTTAGATTGGGCTTGTTTCAGTTTTTAAAGCTTATTTGGTGGCTTAATTTTGGCTTAAGATCAGCCCTGTAGCCCTGCTACTTCAGCAGCCTGCAGTCCCAACTTCCCCATTTTAATCCATGTATTAAGCTGTGTTTAGGTTAGATTTAGCTTTAGGAATTGATTGCACAAGTGTTTGGTAGTGTAGCGTTTCATATTTGTGAACCAAGTTTCATTTTCCAATTCATCACATGGTTTAATTGTAGGCTGCAAAATGGCCCAGGACCTGCTGCTGTCCCAAACAGGCCCTTAGTAACCATTTTTGTTTTAATCTCTAGTTTATACCAAGTTCACTGGATCAGCCCCTTAAGTTTTAAATTTGGTAGGATTGAAGTAGCTTTTAGATAGCTTTTTTGATAACTTGAACTTAGCCCTCATTGGGCTGTTGGTTTGGCTAATTGTTTGCTGAGCTTATTGATTTATTTTCATGATCCTGTTTGATCTATTCCCGCTGGATTTTTGATTATCAGTTGGTTTGCGTTTTGAGCTTGTGTTGATGGCTTGTGACTGTTGAGTTATATTGGATTTATGCTTGTTTGGGTTTTGCTTCTGTGACCGATTGACATAGCCGTTCCTCAATCTAAAACTCTTAATTCACTAGCAGCCAACTGTTGTTCATTTCCTTCATTAAACTGCTTATTAGTTGATTTTTAAAAAAGGTTTTAGTTATGAAATTTGTTAGTCTTCATGTGTTTAAAATGGTTGTTAAATAAAAAATAAATAAATAAATATAAAGAAAAAGTGTTGTGAGTAGGTTTCGAACCTGTCACCAGGTTACACACAAGCAGACACAATAGAAACCACCTCCATCTGTGCTAGCTACCCTTTTGATTAAGTGTACAGTTGTTTATTATTTAAATTAATTTTGCCAAATTGCTTATTATTGAGTCAGTTTTCCGTCTTGCTTATTCCCTTCTTATTTTCAGTGCTTATTTCATTTTCATATTTTTCTCAGCCCCTTACTAGTATATTAGACTTTCCTAAAAATTTTCATAATTTTCCCATTAGTTTTACTATTTTTTTTAGGATTTCTTTTATTATTTAAGTTTTTAATTCATAATAAAAAATATAAAAAGCAAAAAAATATTTTTCTTTTTCCAAAAATTTTCTTTCATCATTAGAATCGTAGAAAAATCATTTTTATGCCCGTAGGATTAGTGTAGCATTAAATTTACGTTTTTATTTGCGCACTCGCGTTTTTATTAAAGTAACTTTTACGTTTTTAAAATTAGATTACGTTTTAGGTTTCCCCTACTTCCTATTATCATTCCCGTAGATTTTTAGGTATATCTTAGGTTTTATTTAGCATTTCTTGATTGTATTCGTGTTGTAGTTTTGTTTATTTTATTCTTCGTTCGTTATTTTAATTTCTCGTTATTCCACAACACCAAATAATCTCTCAATCATTTCTTACAAGCATTTTAATCTCGAATCTCACACGATATTGCCCATTCACACCTCGTTGGGACACGACCCGGGTAATCACTTACCCGGTATCACATATGTATATTGTATTCACGAGTTTTCGCAAGTCTTCCTTTTCCTAAAGGTTGATTAGTGAATTCCACTCACGTCTACCTTGTATATTTTTTATACGCACTCAAAAACGCAACGAATCAAAATGGTGCCGCTGCCGGGGAGGCTGTGTCGCAACAATATCGTTATGATTTCAACGATTAGTGACTTGTAGAACCTTTATCAAGAAGTTATCGTTTTCAAAAAAGTTTAAAACACAAAATTATTTTCCTTTTCTTTTGTATATATATCTATCATAAAAATAAAAAAAAATATATATATACAAAAACATTTTCCGTTTTTCTTGTTAAATAAAATAGACATAAAAAACAACCGCCGAGAACCAAGGTTGAACACCTTCCAACTGGGAGTGTGAACATTAATAAGTTCCCAAACAAAAGATTAAAACTTGCCATTGTATCCTTGTGAATTGGTGTACCTTTTTCAAAGAAGCCATTTACATTGTGATTATTGATTTAAGTTCACCATTGTCTTTTTGAGTTGGTCTCGTTTTAATTGATGTATTTTTCGAAAAACCCAAAAATATTTTTCCCTACCCTCTATCCGTTTGATTCTACCTTCTTATACCCCTCTCATGTTTAATTCTTATGGCGTCTCCTGGCTACACGTGTTTTCACTGTAAAAGCCCGATTGAGAATGGCTATCGTTGTTTCCGGTGTATTTGTGAGAAGTGTGGAAATAATTGTAGTAACAGCTTTTGCACTACGTGCAATTTGTTCATACATCCAAATTCTCTCGATGATTCACCGAATTCTTCCAACTACCCATCACTGCCTGAGATACGCGCTATTAATGACAAACCATCAAGAATTGATCCTAACCTTTCAGGATTTACGGTTAAAGGTTTGTCAAGCAAACGTACAGAGCATAGAGCAGTGACTGAAAAGAACGACTTGCCTAATCTTCACGTTTATCAAGAACAAAAGCCGGAGACCACAACGGAAGTGGTGGAAATTCCTAGCTCTCAGAGCACACCACTTGTCCCACCTCTGACTTTTATTCCTTGTGTCGGTTGTGGTGAGCTGCTTTTCTGGTTGCCATGTCATTGGTGTACATGTGAACGATGTGGTAATGATATTCAAAATGGAAGTTGTTTGTTTTGTGGTTCGAGTAATTCATTCGCCTACGATTCTAATCCGAGCTTTTGCAATGAGCCACAAAACAATTTCATTTCATATGAGCATAATCCGTGTTATCAAAATTACAATGCCGAATCGTTTCAAAATGCACCAACTTCACAACAATACGGTTGTGAGTATTGTGGAGGTCCGCATTTTAGCACAGATTGTCAAACTAGGAATCTTTTCCCTTGTGACAACAATTATCACGACCAACCTCTACAATACCAAAATTTTGAAACACAACCTCAACCATTTCCTCAAGAACTTTTGCAAAATGTTTTAAAAACTTTAAATGACCTTAAGGATTTGGTTAACAAACCTGCTCCGGAAGAACCTCGTCCGAAGTCTTACAAAGAAATACTAGCTGAAGAAGCAGCTAGAGTAAGATTTCGAATGCATAAAACTATCATCTACGATGACGATGACGATGACGATGACGATAGTGATGATGAAGATACCCTTGATATTCGTCAAGGCTCATCAAATTCACCAGTCATGGTTCCTTCCATGAAAGATCAGTCTGTTATTATCACACCCAAAGTTCACACTCACTCTCTAAACATGGGGGATGAGCATCTTAGCACTGTTCCTGATAAGGAATCGGACGAATTCATAATGTCTAGTGCTAAGAACCTTGTCCCAATCCCAGGAGAGTCACAGGGAACTTTGGATCATATGTGTGATTTACCTTCCCTTCTTGAGTGTCCAAAAGATCAATTTGAGACTTTCTCCAATTTTAGCGATGATTATACATCTTATGGAGATATTGAATATGTTGAGGCATCACTTCCGCATTCTGATGCTGATCATCTTCTTGAGGAGTTCGCCGATGAACTCACTCACATCAATCCACTTCCAACGGGAAGTGATGATGGTCTCGTTGATTTTGAAGCCGATCTTGGAGAAATTGAAAGTCTCCTCTATCATGATCAGTCACTCAGTTCTTATCCCAGCAGTCCAATAGAGAATGATAATCAATTTGTTCCCGAAACATTTAATACGACTCTCACCAATCCTTTGTTTGAATTCGAATCTGAATTCACTTTGATTTCTGATAATCCAATCTTTGGTACTCAGATTGAGGATTGTGATGAGTCTACTCCGGAACATGAGTTCATAGATTTACATCTTGTGATTGATTCTCTTAGCGAGGAGTTCTCCGGTGAACTCACTCATATCATATCTCCACCGGAGTATGATAACTTCCATTTTGATCATGACACACCCGGGATATGTCTTGATCCTGCGAGCTTAAACGATGAGATTCATAATGAAGAAATTATGGATTCTCCTGTGGGTGAGGATGAGTTAATCATGATTTTCATCATAAGTTTCTTTCTTTTCTTCACCTATCCCGTGACGTCCTCTCTTCTTCACTCCTTTGGGACTGAAGACACTATCTTTGACCCCGGCATTTCCATGTATCATTCTTTTGATCCAGGGTCTGTATATCTCATCGGTGTGGAACTTTCACGTGCTTCAAATGTTTGTCCAAACATCTTGAATGAAAGTCCGATGGTGATTGTCTCTTCCACATCATGCTTCCCCAAGAACCAATGAATTCGGGGTCGAGTCAAGCTAGCGACTCGGTAAACAAAAACAGTAGCATGCTTATAGGGTTTTCACCCTAAGTGTGGGGGAGTACCCCTGCTGTGGTTACCAATAAAGCGAAAAAACAAAAATGGTGTTTCCACATTTAGCTTGTAATGTTGCCCTTTTATGTTCAAAGAGTCGGCATAATAGCCGGGACTTTGAATATTGAGGACAATATTCATTCTAAGTGTGGGGGGTATTTCGCTATTCTAGAGAATTTTATCACATTTTACTATCTAATACCCCCGTTTTTGGCAAAAATTTTAAAAAATTTTCACTAAAGTTTCAAAATTTTTTGTGGTTATCAGTCCGCCATGTCTAAACGACTAAAGGATTGGCTAATCCAGGAGCAAACGGCTCTTGGTAAAGATATATCAAATCCGTTTATGGCTTGCAATTTGCCCAAAATTGTATGGTTCCTCAACTCCCCATATCCTCAAAAGCAAATGAGTTGGCTAGCCCGCAAGATTATGGCTTGTGGTAAAGGCAGTGGAAAAACCATAATTGGTAATCAACTCACCAAGATGTTGACTGTTCCATCAAGAGTTGGCTAGTCCAGAAGCAAACGGCTTCTGGTAAAGACAAATCAAAACCGTTGAAAGCTGGTGGTTTGCTCAAAATCACATGGTCATCGGATGGACCATAACTCTTACTTGAACCCAAAACATTCGGCTACTCCAAAAGTGATGGCTTTTGGTAAAGAGACTTCAAATCCATTAATTTTTCTCAAAAAGATTGCTAGGGACTAGCAATAGTTTAGTGTGGGGGATTGATGAGTGTGTAAATACTCATCATTTTTACCGTATTTTAACTGCCAAAACACTAGAAAATACTCAAGAATGCATCAAAATAATGAAAATATCCCAAAGATCGTATTTTATATGTTTCAAATGCAAAATGAGTGAAAACAAACGAAAAACGAACAAAGTTTGCATAATTGGCAGTTTCAGTCTCCAGACTTTCAAAAGTTGTCAAAACTAGTCCCTAAGCGTTTATTTTGAAAGAAAAGTCAAACCAAGTTTTTAAAAATCAAAAACTACCAAATAATGATCTTTGGGTGAAAAGTTTGGAAATTGTACAAGTTTGGTCTCTCGAGTTTGTAAAGTTGTCAAAAATAACCCCCCGGGAATCACACTTCAAAGGAAAATGACAGATTTGGACCTTAGAAATCATAACTTGTCAAGAATGGTCCTTGGAGTGATTTTGAAGAAGTGGCAGAAATAACCCCTGGATTTTCAGAATATTACAATATGGTCCTTGTGTTACATGTTGCTATAAACCAAACGGACACCCTTATATCACCCCACAAATCAACAAATAAACCCACTCCATCCCATTGGCCCAATCCCTCACAAGCCCAATACCCAAAACCTGATTTACGTTCTAATAAAAACGCCTCCCCCTCCCTTTGACCTAGTCAAACCAAATTCCCTAAAAACCTTTTCACGCTTATAATAAAACGTATCCCATTACCCTTTTCCCAGTCAAACAAAAGCAACCCTACCTCATCTTCATCCCTGCTATTACCCACAATACATCCCTCCTCCTCCCCACCTTCACGTGATACCACTCCGTCCCCATCAAAAGTATTTCCCAAGAAGTAGTCACAAGATGCCATGTCCAGGTCACGAATCCACAACAACAAATTGGGCGCCAAAGTGCAATTGAGGGCTGAGATTATGTGAACCAATTTAATGGCTGAGATTTGATGCAAGAAACACAAGGCAAAGGATGAGGACAAGATGGATGAAACCCTAGTTCCCTTAATATATATAGAACATGTTGTAGCCTTCAAGGGCAGTTAGGTACTAAGGATTTAGGAGTAGAGTAAAAAAAAATTAGTTTAGTCTAGTAGTTTTAGCTTATGTCTCAACTTTCATATTCAGTTCTGTACTCTTAAGTTTTAAGTTTATAAAATTTCCAAGTTTTTCTTACTTACTCATTTTAAGCTTTTTACTTACTTGCGAAATCAGTTTTCAAGGTCGTTTACTATTCTATAAGCCTACACCAGCCTTTGGTAAGTTTATGTTTGATTCTGTTCTCAAGTCGTTTCCTCAAGGTCTTCATAAAATCAAAAAAAGAATACAAAGATATTGTTTTTGCTTATGAGCCTTTATTACTGCTTGTTTATGGTTCTTTATTGCTTGTTCAGTTTATATATATACATATACCTTAATATGTCATTTGTATTTCAATTCTTAGCGTAAGAACCTCTTTTTCATCTTAAAAACCAAGCCAGTCCTGATAAAGGAGTGTTCGGATTTGTAATTTGGGCTCACTAGTAGGCTGAGTTTGGGATAGTGTGCTATCATGGTTAGGTTTCGTTAGCTGCAAATTAGTGATTTCAGTTGCTCTTAAGCTGATTTTGACGTAATAGATTAGGTTTGTTGGTTTACTTTTCCACTTCCATTTCTTTTAGTCTAAAACTGTTTTGAGACCTGTTGTGGTTAGAACTTATGGGAATGATTTAGACTTAGCTTTACTTAGGTGTCTTTGTGTGCTTTATAATCTTCCATTTAGTAATTTAGTAAATAGATTAGTCGCCTTTGGTCACTGCTCCTTTTTCCTTGCGTAAACACCCTAACAACCTTCAGGCCTGCTCTTACATCAGTTCCCAAACACCCTATTTGATTTCAATTTTCAGCTAGAATTAGGTAGATTTAGGTGTTAGAATTGGCCTTACTGAAAGTTTGTTAGTTATTCTCGCTTAGATTGGGCTTGTTTCAGTTTTTAAAGCTTATTTGGTGGCTTAATTTTGGCTTAAGATCAGCCCTGTAGCCCTGCTACTTCAGCAGCCTGCAGTCCCAACTTCCCCATTTTAATCCATGTATTAAGCTGTGTTTAGGTTAGATTTAGCTTTAGGAATCGATTGCACAAGTGTTTGGTAGTGTAGCGTTTCATATTTGTGAACCAAGTTTCATTTTCCAATTCATCACATGGTTTAATTGTAGGCTGCAAAATGGCCCAGGACCTGCTGCTGTCCCAAACAGGCCCTTAGTAACCATTTTTGTTTTAATCTCTAGTTTATACCAAGTTCACTGGATCAGCCCCTTAAGTTTTAAATTTGGTAGGATTGAAGTAGCTTTTAGATAGCTTTTTTGATAACTTGAACTTAGCCCTCATTGGGCTGTTGGTTTGGCTAATTGTTTGCTGAGCTTATTGATTTATTTTCATGATCCTGTTTGATCTATTCCCGCTGGATTTTTGATTATCAGTTGGTTTGCGTTTTGAGCTTGTGTTGATGGCTTGTGACTGTTGAGTTATATTGGATTTATGCTTGTTTGGGTTTTGCTTCTGTGACCGATTGACATAGCCGTTCCTCAATCTAAAACTCTTAATTCGCTAGCAGCCAACTGTTGTTCATTTCCTTCATTAAACTGCTTATTAGTTTATTTTTAAAAAAGGTTTTAGTTATGAAATTTGTTAGTCTTCATGTGTTTAAAATGGTTGTTAAATAAAAAATAAATAAATAAATATAAAGCAAAAGTGTTGTGAGTAGGTTTCGAACCTGTCACCAGGTTACACACAAGCAGACACAATAGAAACCACCTCCATCTGTGCTAGCTACTCTTTTGATTAAGTGTACAGTTGTTTATTATTTAAATTAGTTTTGCCAAATTGCTTATTATTGAGTCAGTTTTTTGTATTGCTTATTCCCTGCTTATTTTCAGTGCTTATTTCATTTTCATATTTTTCTCAGCCCCTTACTAGTATATTAGACTTTCCTAAAAATTTTCATAATTTTCCCATTAGTTTTACTATTTTTTTTTTAGGATTTCTTTTATTATTTAAGTTTTTAATTCATAATAAAAAATATAAAAAGCAAAAAAATATTTTTCTTTTTCCAAAAATTTTCTTTCATCATTAGAATCGTAGAAAAATCATTTTTATGCCCGTAGGATTAGTGTAGCATTAAATTTACGTTTTTATTTGCGCACTCGCGTTTTTATTAAAGTAACTTTTACGTTTTTAAAATTAGATTACGTTTTAGGTTTCCCCTACTTCCTATTATCATTCCCGTAGATTTTTAGGTAGATCTTAAGTTTTATTTAGCATTTCTTGATTGTATTCGTGTTGTAGTTTTGTGTATTTTATTCTTCGTTCGTTATTTTAATTTCTCGTTATTCTACAACACCAAATAATCTCTCAATCATTTCTTACAAGCATTTTAATCTCGAATCTCACACGATATTGCCCATTCACACCTCGTTGGGACACGACCCGGGTAATCACTTACCTGATATCACATATATATATATTGTATTCATGAGTTTTCGCAAGTCTTCCTTTTCCTAAAGGTTGATTAGTGAATTCCACTCACGTCTACCTTGTATATTTTTGATACGCACTCAAAAACGCAACGAATCACCTCTGATTCAAGCTCTTATGATGAGCTCATGTATCCCACACCATGGGCTTGTGATTCAACCACAAGCTCTGATCTTAGCTCTATGCCTAGCTTTGTGTCTAGCTATCATTCTAGCTCTGAAGATGATCAAGCTCAGACAAAAAGTCCTAAAAAGTGTACAACTTCAATCAGTTCAAAGGGTGCAAGTGATAGGGCTGTTTCAAAAAAGGGTACAAGCTCTGCTCATGTTCAAACTCATTCAACTACAATACCAGGTAAAAGGGTGCAAGTGCTAGGCCTTGCAAATCAGCACATTTAGGAAGAAATCAAAGGAAGAAGGAAACAGAGCATGCCAGACACCAAAGGGAAGGCAAAAGGAGCATGGGGTAGCTTTTTATGTTTTTTGAACTATTTCTAATATGCATAACTTAATCTTTTGATGTACTTGAACACCTGCTATGTGATGGTGGTAATGTAATATGCATCTATGTATGCAAGAACTTTCTAAAGTAGTAAAGTTAAATGCTACTTGTTTTGATCAAGTTGAATGATGAGATGAAAAGTGTACCGCTTTTAGGGGGTCATTTAAGCCCAAAGTCGAGATTATTTGATCAAATATTGCCCTAAATCGTTCCTTTTGTCATTTTAGGTACTTTTGAGAAGAAATTTGGAAAAGGAAGCATTTTGGACGTTTTTGGAGCGAAAAAGTGAAGAAAACGACAAAGTCTCCAAATCATGCTGAAAACAGTACCTGACGGTATCAGGATTTGCTTGTGACGCCGTCATTCATTGACCAAGAGGTGGATAATCAAATTACACGTGACGCGCCAGAATATTTTTAGAGGATTTACACGTGACGGCGTCACCAAGGCCGTCACATACAAAATAAAAGTGACGACCAAGAGATAGTTTACACATGACGGCGTTATAATTGGATCTAGGCAATATGAGAGTTTTTATGGCGGCGAGTTGATGGCGTCAGAATTTACTCTTGACGCCGTCAGACTCAAAACTCTATATATAGTTTTGATTTTTCATTCATTAAAGTGTAACTTTGGAGAAACCCTAGCACGAATTTTACCTTATTTTTAAGGGTTCCAAACCCTTGTTTCATCCATGTTTAATTGAAGATAAGTTTTTCAACAATCATTCAATATGTCTATGTGTTGTTTGATTCCATCTTATGCTTGTCTTTACTTTAACATGCTAGGCTAGGTTTTCTTTGTGTTTGCTTAGATGTAATGAAACTTAGTTATTGATTATTGGTTGGTTGTTTGTTTATAATTGTTGTAGATGAATGATTTCGATGTTAGGCTTAAGAAAACTGGCAGACTTCCAATTGGTAACATGCTTGAACGTCTTAAGAAACATGATTGGAGGTGTACTACGAAAAATTGGTTATATTTAATACATAAGTAACTACTAAGGAGGCCATGTTAGGAGCTAGTAGTCAGCTCGACATAGGAAGAGGTAGAAGCTTATAGAGTCAAGGAAGATCGTACACGGCCCTACGAATGGTATTAAGAAATATAACCCGTCATCCATGCAATTGTAACAAACTAATCAACCAATAAAAGATAGCTAGGGAGTAGTGAAATCTAAGTAAACACATTTTCTCTTATTATTGTTTCTCTCTACATTTATTTTAGTGTTATTTTATTTTATTTCTATTTGCATTTGTAGTTATTTGGGTTAGTTGACTAGCAACTAATTCCGCCCATTCTTCCAAACCTGAGATTTTTACTTGCTTTCCATAAAATATAAAAATACAAAAAGAATCATCCCTCACCTCTAGACCTAGTTTAATTGAGTTTTAACCCTAGCGAACACTATTCTTTGAGTTGAACGATCAATCCCCCGGTACTTGCCACTATACTAGACTACAACGGTCAGGTATATTGCATGGTGGGGATTGTAAGCTTCTCAAGATCCCTTGAGAGGTAAAACCTTTTGCAAGGTTGTAAAACCACGCATCAAGTTTTTGGCACCGCAGCCCGGGGAAATAGTTATTTTCTAGGTTGAAATTTCTTTTTATTAGGTCTACTTGCTAGATTCCTTTCTAATAAGATTTTTATTTTTATTTTTATAGATCTTCTTTAGTCTATCTTATTTCTTTGTTGATACGGGGGATTGTGCCCTCGCAACAGGTTTTACCTCTCAAGGGATCTTGAGAAGCTTGCAACCCCCACCAGGCAGTGTACCTGATCGTTTTAGTATTGTATAGTGACAAGTACCGGGGGATTGATCGTTCAACTCAGGAATAGTGTCGCTTGGATTAGAAAGCCTACTAATCTAGGTCTAGAGGTGAGGGATGATTCTTTTTGTATTTTTTATATTTTATGAAAGTAAGTAAAATCTCGGGTTTTGAAGGAGTGGGCGGAATTAGTTGCTAGCCAACTAACCCAATTACTACAAATGCAATCAAAATAAAATAAAAGAAATGAAATTAAATTAATGTGGTGGAAACAATAATGAGAAAAGTTGTGTTTACTTAGATTTCATTACTCCCTAGATATGTTTTACCGGTTGATTAGCTTGTTACAATTGCATGGATGACGGGTTATATTCCTTAATACTAGTCGTAGGGCCATGTACAATATTCCCTAACTCTATAAGATCCTACTTCACTCCTATGTCGAGCCGACTAAAAGCTCCTAACATGGGATCATTAGAATTCACTTATGCATTAAATACAACCAAAAATCGTAGTACACCTCCGATCATGTTTCTTAAGACATTCAAGCAAGTTACCAATGGAAGTCTGCCAGTTTTCTTAAGCCTAACATTGAATACAATCATCTGTAACAATTATAAACAAACAATCAACCAATAATCAACATCTAGGTTTCACTACATCTAAGCAAACACAATAAAAACTTAGCCTAACATGTCAAAAGAAAGATAAGCATAAGATAGAATCAAACAACACATAGACATATTGAATGATTATTGGAGAACTTATCTTTATTAAAACATGGAAGAAAGAAGGGTTTGAAACCCCTTCAATAAGCAGGAAATTCGACCCTAGGGTTTGGGTTTAGTATTCCACAATTTTGTTCAACACTTTACAATGAAAACTTGGAAAAATATATATAGACTAAGCATCCTGACGGCGTCATGTATTAGCCTCTGACGCCATCAACTCGCCGCTAAGTTGAAATTCGTATTGCCTAGATCCAGTCTTGACGCCTTCATGTGTAAATCTCCTCTGGGCCGTCACTTGTATTTGGACCCTGACGGCCTTGGTGACGCCGTCAGGCTATTAACACTGAAAGTGTTCTGGGCCGTCACGTTATAAATTCCACTTCCACCTCTTTTGTCACTCTTGACGCCGTCATGTTTTATGGCTTGATGTCGTCAGGAACTGTTCCCAGCAAGGAATTAGAGACTTTGCCGTTTTCTTCACCTTTATGCTTCAAAAACGTCCAAAACGCTTCCTTTTCCAGATTTCTCCTCAAAAGTACCTAAAATGACAAAATGAACGATTTAAGTCAATAATTGATCAAATAATTATGAATTCGGGCTTAAATGACCCCTTAAAAGCGGTACACTTTTCGCCTCATCAAATACCCTTACACTTGAGATTTGCTTGTCCTCAAGCAAATGCGCTTTTATTCTAATCAAAATACAAGTTAGGGGTCATTTAACACTAATATAAAAGTAATTACAACAAATAATCGTTCAACTAAAAACCAAAAACAAGCACGGAGGTCATACACTAGCACCTCACAAATAGTGTTTAGATACTCACATCTCTCGGGTGTAATAAAGTATATATCACAATATGGAAATGGAAAACATCTCTCACTACCTGTCATAGAAAATAGATTACCATAGGCTTGGGAAAGGATCAAACCTCCACCACTTGGCGTAAGCACCTAGGATAAACTATCAAAGAGGTCTTTCAAAGGGTTATAACGTTAGGTGTAAGGATATGGTAAACACGGTTTTGTTGGATAAAGACAATATTTACTGGTGGCGAGTTAATCATCTTGGTTAATTACATGTACAATATAGCGTTGCTAAGCCAAGACTCGACTCGACTTAAGCTAATAAATCAAAAATAAAAAAAAAAACTTAAAAATAAACATAGAATAAACGGGATGGTAGTTAGTATGTTTTTCTCTTTTATTTTTCTATTTTTTTTCTTTTTCTTGATTTTTTCGATTTTTTTTCTTCTTTTTTTTTATTTTATTTTTTTATTATTTTTTTTGCATACACGTTTACCCTACCATCTAAAATAATACATCATAGGGAATGTACATTCCCCTTACACTTGAATTTTTACATATTTTACAATAAACTACTCTAATGACTCGAATCAAGATAATCAAAACACTTGGAGTACTTTTTAAATATTAACGCATATATGGGGGTAATAATTTTTATGTTCTTCCCCATTACTCCATAACACTAGTACTTTACCCATGAGTCCCAATCGTCCCAAAACAATATGTACAAGATATGACTCGACTTAGCAACCATGTAATCAATTAGATAATTAACTAAGGGTTTAAAACATGTAACAATAATGCACTAAAGATGAGTGCATACAAGAAAGGCTAAGGAGATTTGGTTGCACATTTGGGGTGGGTTGTAACAAATTATTCCTTTAAGTAAGATGATTAAAGTTAGAAACGAAAAGATAGGCTCGGAGGGGTGTACTAGGGGTATCGTGTACTAAAAATGAGTACAACGCTAAAGTGTGGGAAAATTAATTGATTTTATTAGTCAATTAATATGACTTAAATGGTCAAGTAATTATGATACGGGTTTAAACACACGGGTGATCCTAATGCCTCTTATCATGTAGTAAATCCTACTACACGAATGTAGTCTCACTAGCGGTCTCGGGATGTATCACTAACGCAAGTTCTAGAATCTAAATACTATCGGTACACTCTTAAGCACTAATAATTAATTGTTTTCCTATCAAATCTAAAGGCGAACCTCACATATTTGGGTGGAAATTTTTTTTAAGTGGTACGGTTTTGTGCTAGTCATACAACTCCTATCCATGAGACGCTTGTTAAGGCTAAAGTTTCACTCCTAAATGTTGTAAAAAAATTTAAATTTGGCGCTAAAATTTATGGAAAAACTCATGCCTTACTTCCTTGAAAATCCTGCAAAAAACATCATTATGACTCGATACAATCATTTGACTCTAACAATTACTGATATACATGCTCATTTAATATTGTTGTGGTTCATGCTCAATTTCGTTCTTATAAACAAATTTGGGTCTCCCCTTACACTTAGCTTTTGAAAAATACCTTTATATGTAATTAAGACGAAGTTAAAAACAAACTAAAGCATTTTCACAATTTACTTTGAAACATGATCTACCAACAATAAAAATAAGACATGCATACGGAAACAAATAAAATCAAACAAATAAAAACACACAAAACATGGGTTGCCTCCCAAGAAGCGCTTTTCTTTATTTACGAGTCTTGTAACTAGACTCAAGGTCATGGGCTATCGTGTGTCGCTTATGCTCACATACCCTAGTGTTGGCCATCTAATAGTCGCCTCATCTTTCTTATAGTCATCACTTAGCTCTAAACATCCGCGATAATACCTTTTATTCTTTTCATGAGGATATTTTATCCCTTTCCTTTTATCATTCTCACTTAGCATTTCAAGGGGTGGATACCTATTACATTTCTCCATAGAAAAATCCTTGGACCTAGGGTGTGCACGAGGCATTTGGTAAACAAAATCTTCATCCCCATCCGAGAATGTAATTAACCCTTCCATAAGTTTTTCATCAATGTTGGTTATCCTTTTGAAGGGTTTTCCAAACATAACTTTGGTTAACTTACTATCGATAAATTCTCCTAGATTCTCCATAACCATGAACTCAACCAGATAAACAAAGCTTCCTACAAACACATGCAATGTCATTGCCCTAGTAACAATATTATCTCCTTTGTATTCTAACTCATCTACCATAATTTTATTGTATTCACTACGCGAGATTATGTTCATTGGTAGAGATGAGTTAAGGTAGGCATCAAAGCTCCTAAATCCAATTTTACAAGGAAACAACATATTAAATGAGCTATCATTCTCAATCCTTGTTCTAGGGTCGACATACCTAAGAGGGTCCACCTCATCTTCCATCCTATCCTCATTAATTACGTCACCATCATCTAGGTCCTCATCGGAGTCCGAATAGTAAAAAGGACTAGCCCTATGGTCATTGTCATGATCAGACTCCTCCATCTCAGAATTATTGTCAAAGTGATGGTTAGGCGAGAGGTTAGGTGGGTTCTCATTTTCCACTAAAAGGATTGGGGCAGGTGTTTGGAAAATCCTAAGACAAAAAACACGAATAACAGGAATCAAATGATCAATGCTATTGTTATCCATCGAGACAGTTTGCGAACAAAGGAACAAAGAAATAAGATAGACTAAAGAAAACCTAAAAATAAAAATAAAAAATCTTACTAGAAAGGAATCTAGCAAGTAGACCTAATAAAAAGAAATTCTAACCTAGACAATAACTATTCCCCGGGCTGCGGCGCCAAAAACTTGATAAGGGGGATTGCGCCCTTGCAACAGGTTTTACCTCTCAAGGGATCTTGAGAAGCTTGAAACCCCCACTAGGCAGTGTACCTAATCGTTGTAGTATAGTATAGTGACAAGTACTGGGGGATTGATCGTTCAACTCAGGAATAGTGTCGCTAGGATTAGAAAGCCTACTAAACTAGGTCTAGAGGTGAGGGATTATTCTTTTTGTATTTTTTATATTTTATGAAAGCAAGTAAAATCTCGGGTTTTGAAGGAATGGGCGGAATTAGTTGCTAGCCAACTAACCCAATTACTACAAATGCAATCAAAATAAAATAAAAGAAATGAAATTAAACTAATGTGGTGGAAACAATAATGAGAAAAGTTGTGTTTACTTAGATTTCATTACTCCCTAGATAACTTTTACCGGTTGATTTGCTTGTTACAATTGCATGGATGACGGGATATATTCCTTAATACTAGTCGTAGGGCCGTGTACAATATTCCCTAACTCTATAAGATCCTACTTCACTCCTATGTTGAGCCGACTAAAAGCTCCTAACATGGGATCATTAGAATTCACTTATGCATTAAATACAACCAAAAATCGTAGTACACCTCCGATCATGTTTCTTAAGACGTTCAAGCAAGTTACCAATGGAAGTCTGCCAGTTTTCTTAAGCCTAACATTGAATACAATCATCCGTAACAATTATAAATAGACAATCAACCAATAATCAACATCTAGGTTTCACTACATCTAAGCAAACACAATAAAAACCTCGCCTAACATGTCAAAAGAAAGATAAGCATAAGATAGAATCAAACAACACATAGATATATTGAATGATTATTGGAGAACTTATCTTTATTAAAACATGGAAGAAAGAAGGGTTTGAAACCCCTTCAATAAGCAGGAAATTCGACCTAGGGTTTGGGTTTAGTATTCCACAATTTTGTTCCACACTTTACAATGTAAAATTGGAAAAATATATATAGACTAAGCATCCTGACGGCGTCATGTATTAGCCTCTGACGCCGTCAACTCGCCGCCAAGTTGTAATTCGTATTGCCTAGATCCAGTCTTGACGCCTTCATGTGTAAATCTCCTTTGGGCCGTCACTTGTATTTGGACCCTGACGGCCTTGGTGACGTCATCAGGCTATTAACACTGAAAATGTTCTGGGCCGTCACGTTATAAATTCGACTTCCACCTCTCTTTTTTACTCTTGACGCTGTCATGTGTTATGGCTTGACGTCGTCAGGTACTGTTCCCAGCAAGGAATTAGAGACTTTTCCGTTTTCTTCACTTTTATGCTCCAAAAACGTCCAAAACGCTTCTGATGAGGCGAAAAATGATCCGTTTTTAGGGGGTCATTTAAGCCCGGATTTGAATTTATTTGATCAAATATTGCCCTAAATCGTTCCTTTTGTGATTTTAGGTACTTTTGGAGTGAATTCTGGAAAAGGAAGCATTTTGGACATTTTTGGAGCATAAAAGTGAAGAAAATGACAAAGTCTTAATTTTCCTTGCTGAGAACAGTACCTGACGGCGTCACAAAGTTCTACATGACAGCGTCAAGAGTAAAACAAGAGGTGAAGTGGATAGAGTCCGTGACGATCCAGAGAGTTTTTACACTAGGGGCATGATGGCGTCACCATAGGCCGTCATGGTTCCATTACATGTGACGGCCCAGAGAAAAGTTGCAGTTGACGGCATCAGATCTGGATCTAGGCAATCCGGTATTACTATGGGCGGCGAGTTGACGGCGTCAGATTTCTCTTCTTGACGCCGTCACGATGGAAAATCTATATATAGTTTTGTAATTTTCATTCATTAAGAGACGAAAATTGGAGGGATAACTTGGAGAAACCCTAGCACGATTTTTACTGTACTTTCTAGGGTTCTTACCCTTTGAAACCTTTCATGTTCAATTAAGATAAGTATCCTTTCAATTCATTCAATATGTCTATGTGTTGTTGATGAGGCAAAAAATGAACCACTTTTAAGGGGTCATTTAAGCCCGGAATTGAATTTATTTGATCAAATATTGCCCTAAATCGTTCCTTTTGTGATTTTAGGTACTTTGGGAGTGAAATCTGGAAAAGGAAGCAATTCGGACGTTTTTGGAGCATAAAAGTGAAGAAAACGCCAAAGACTTAATTTTCCAAGCTGGGAACAGTGTGTGACGGCGTCAAGAGTAACAAGTTGACGGCGTCAAGAGTAAAGATCATGACGGCCCAGTACAGAAATGAAGGCGTCACAAGGAAGAGCATCAAGAGTTAAATACGTGACAGCCTTGAAAAGTGTATAACATGATGGCGTCAGATGTAGATCAAGGCAGTCCGAGGATTCTTTTGGCGGCGAGATGACGGCGTCACAAGATTGTTCTTGACGCTGTCAGCCTCTATTTTCTATATATAGTTTTCTAATTTTCATTCGTTAAGAGGAACAAGTTTGGAGAAACCCTAAGGCCGAACCATATACGAATTTTACAGCTTTTTCGAGGGTTTTCAGCCCTTGAATGCTTACATGTGCTATTGAGATAAGTGTTCTTTTAATTCAATCAATATGTCTATGTGTTGGTTGTCTATATCTTGTGCTTGTCTTGATTCCACCATGCTAGGCTAGATTTATCTTGTGTTAGCTTAGATCTAATGAAACCTAGATGTTGATTATATGTTGATTACTTGTTTATGGTTGTATTGGATGAATGATTTCAATGTTAGGCTTAAGAAAACTGGCAGATCTCCAAATGGTAACATGCTTGAACGTCTTAGGAAACATGAACCGATGTGTACTAGGTTTTATTGGTTGTATTTAATGCATGAGTAAATTCTAATGATCCCATGTTAGGAGCTTCTTAGCCGGCTCGACATAGGAGTGAAGTAGGCACTCATAGGATTGGGGAGTTAAGTACGCCACCCCATGAATGGTATTAAGGAATACAATCCGTCATCCACGCAACTATAACAAGTAATTAACATGTAAAAGATATCTAGGGAGTAATGAAATCTAAGTAAACACATTTCTCCACTTATTGCTCACAACCTTAGTTTCAATTAGTTTTATTTTCATTTTTAGTATTTTATTTTGATTGCACCTTTAGTATTGGGTTAGTTGACTAGCAACTAATTCCGCCCATATCTTTCAAAACCCGAGATATTTACTTGCTTTCAAAAAAATATAAAAATACAAAAAGAATCATCTCTCATCTTTAGAACTAGTATTTAGGTTTTCTAATCCTAGCGACACTATTCCTAGCTGAACGATCAATCCCCCGGTACTTGTCATTATACTACACTACATCGATCAGGTACACTGCCTGGTGGGGGTTGTAAGCTTCTCAAGATCCCTTGAGAGGTAAAGCCTGGTGCGATCCCCATGCATCAGTTGTTTGAATATATCTTACGCTTGTCTTGATTTTAACATGCTAGGCTAGATCTCTTGTGTGTTTGCTTAGATGTAGTGAAACCTAGATGTTGATTATGGGTTGATTGCTTGTTTATAGTTGTTACGGATGAATGATTTAGATGTTAGGCTTAAAAAAACTGGCAGACTTCCATTGGGTAACATGCTTGAACGTCTTAAGAAACATGAACCAATGCGTACTAGGTTTCTATGGTTGTATTTAATGCATGAGCAAATTCTAATGATCCCATGTTAGGAGCTTCTTGCAGGCTTGACATAGGAGTGAAGTAGGAGCTTATAGAGTTGGGGAAGTACGTACGCCACCCTACGAATGGTATTAAGGAATATAACCCGTCATCCACGTAATTGTAACAAACTATCAACCTGTAAAAGATATCTCGGGAGTAATGAAATCTAAGTAAACACAATTTTCCCATTATTGTTCACACCACATTAGTAATTAGCTTTATTTACATTTTGTTATTTTATTTTGATTGCATCTTTAGTTATTGGGTTAGTTGATTAGCAACTAATTCCCCTTACTCCTCCAAAACCCGAGATTTTAATTGCTTTTATAAAAATACAAAAATACAAAAAGAATCATCCCTCACCTCTAGACTTAATTTTTAGGCTTTCTAATCCTAGTGACACTATTCCTGAGTTGAACGATCAATCCCCCGGTACTTGTCACTATACTATACTACAACGATAAGGTACATTGTGTAACAATACGCATTTTCAGGTTAACTTTTATTCCCAAAAATTTTACTATTCACTTTTTACTATTCACTTTTACTATTCACTTTTACTATTCACTTTTCACTATTCATCTCAGAAATTTTTATTTCATATTCTCGTAAGTTAAACTATTTTAACAATAATCCGAGAATTTGACACTCGCTGGATCATTTCTGCAAAAATCACGAAGCCGTGTCCGAGATTTACTTTTAGGTTTAAACGTCATTCCAGCATCCCGATATGTCCATAAAATATTATAAACAATAGAAATATGATTTTCTCTCATTTTAGGACAATTCCAAAAGTTTTGGAATTTTACGTTTTTCAGTTCAGCGTTTTACGCGAATTACGCGTTTTAGGCCCGTGTTTCCAGTTTTTAGCAGGGTTTTAGCACCCGATAGAACCTACCACTCATTTTATATTTTATTATGGAGTATATTGATAAGTTCTAGCATATTTATAAGTTTCATATTTTTAGGATACCCGATTTTAAGTTTCATGACTTAATAACTTACCGTTAGCGATTACCGGGACCAAAACTCACTCCGTAAGCTAGATAATACCAAGTTTAAGTACCTAGTCACTCCTCCCATCATATGAACGTGTATATGATGATTCACCAAGCCTTGGTGGCTTGGTGATAAGCCTTGGACTTTAGGATACTTGTATATTAAGCAAACTTGGTCACCAAGGGTTCATTAGATCATTACAAGTGTACATCTTGGCCTCCAAGTTTAGGCAACTTCCTAACACCTTCCTAGCACCTCCTCAAGGCCCTATATAACCCTCCTACCCCTCTTGAAGTCGTTCACAACACAAAACAAACACAAACACTCTTATTTTGATTTCAATCTTCAAGTTACACACCAAAGTTGAAGGCCTAGTTAGTCTCTACATGAATCAAGAGTTTGTTTGGTGATTCCATGGTTAAATTAAGAGCTACATAAGGGTACTAGGGCTGAAGTTAATGGGTTTTCACAAGGGTTATATCAAGGCTAGCAAGGGTTATAAGAGTTATGGTGAAGGGTTTACAAGCTTAGGTTTAGTGTCCTAGTTCATACTTGACTTCCTTTCTTAAGTGAAAGTCAAAAGTTGTAAGAAACCCTTATACACTTTCTTGCTCAATATCATTTTCATGCTCTTTGTGTTCTTTTCATGCTATATATGTTCTTGTTATTGTGTTCATGATGTTTAAAAATGGATAAAACAAGTATTGGTATACATATGTTAACTTATGACAAGTAAACAAGCAAACTAGTGATTTTTATGGAGAACCACGACCAAAATAGTACAACTATGATATTTGACACTTACTTACTGTTAAAGAGGACTTAAAAAGGAAAACATAGAAATTTGAATCACCTAAAACGAGTACACGAGTCAAAAGTTATGGCCATAAGAAGTTAGCGACACCAAAACGCCGAAACTGCATATAACCTACTGTTTTGCATTCTGCCAATTTGAAAGTCATCCTTCTGGTCCGATTCATCAAAAAGTTAAAACACGAAAGTTGTCCGGAACGACGTTTTCGTTCAGGAACAAAGAAGCTCGAGCCCTGAAAACGCTTTCTGAGTGATAATTTTCTTCAAATTCTTAACAGCCCATTTTAGACCAAAGTCACTATATAATAGTTATGATTTACTAAGACCAAGAGGTCTAATGTAACACCCCCAATTTACCTGAATGGCAGCGGAATGGAATACCTGGGGGTGACTGTCATAGCACCATAGTTACAGTTATATTGAACAACCTAAAGTGTCGTTTTGAAAATACAGCGTTTGATCATTAAAACATTCAGAGTTTACAAAGCTTAGGTTCCAAAAGAGTTTACAAAACATAGGTCCCAAAAGATGTTGCCATTTTAGTTAAGATAAGTTCAACAAGATCAAACGTTTCATAAGTGCAGAAATTATAGTGAGACGCGTCGACTCCGCGACTCCATGAAGGTCCAAATGTATGCATCATGAGCTACCTTAACAACCTGAAAATACATGCTAAAGTGTCAACACGAGGTTGGTGAGTTCATAGATTTAGAGAACAAATAGATATGGTAAAACATTTGAAGAGAAGAATTTCCCAGTAAAATCATCGTAAATCAGTATTAAAGCTGATGCAAAGGCATCATAAATCAGTAATAAGAAATCAGTAATAAGAAATCCGAAATAAGAACTCAGAACTTAGTAATCCGAAATAAGAACTCAGAATTTAGTAATCCGAAATAAGAACTCAGAATTTAGTAATCCGAAATAAGAACTCAGAATTTAGTAATCCGAAATAAGAACTCAGAATTTAGTAATCCGAAATAAGAACTCAGAATTTAGTAATCCGAAATAAGAACTCAGAATTTAGTAATCCGAAATAAGAACTCAGAATTTAGTAATCCGAAATAAGAACTCAGAATTTAGTAATCCGAAATAAGAACTCAGAACAAGATTTATAAAAACCATTAGTATTTAGCTTTAATCGTATGTACCATAGCCCAAGTATAAAGAAATAAGTTTTTCAGTCATAAAACTACATTGTCTCTTAAGCTCATGAAACCGAAGCTAGACGATACTTGGCCCCAAATGAGTGTTTACCAGACACTCGAAATAATAAAGACATGAAATGCATTCGCTCCATTTGGAGCAACCCAAACACGAATGGAGGCGTCACCCTCGATAGATCTATCCACTCACTCTTCGCTTAGTACTAGAAATTAACGGTTCATGATAATAAAGGGGACTTGAAGTGGTAGTACTAACAACTTAAGCAATGTATGGAATTCAATACTTGGCATTGTACAAAAATAATTAAAGCATCGTATTCTTTCAAAAGTCATTCAAATCGTATAAAAGTATAAAACAAGTATTTAAGCATGTATTTCCCCCAAAGAGTTTATAAACAATTTAAACAAGTAAAAGTGGGGCTATGACTCACCTCGAAATGATAGTACAAAGTGATGGAATGATCGGGACAACAAGGCGCGAACACCAGCCGCAACCTAAATGAATGAATGTGATCTAACTTAGATCACGCCGTGATGAAATGAATGCACATGCACATGATACTCATACCACTCGTAATTAGAAAATACTAGTTATCGTCGTAGAAAAATAGGTTCCATACTTAGGAAAAATAATTCCATTTAGAGAAATATATAACTTGTCATATTAACTCGTACGAAAAAGTTAGCGTTAAATTCCTTGTATTGAAAACCTTGAAATATGTCGTTAAGTCGTATAAATATTACCTCGGGTCATACGTATTCGTTTGATAAGAAAATAGTCCTTAGTAATATTTACTAGAAAATATACCGTTTAGCGCGTACGTTATTATTTTTATTTGGGACTATATATATATATATAGTTTGACGATGTTAGAATGGGTATAACTTTGTCGTTTTAGGCTCGTTTTCCTTGTTCTTTATGTCCACGGATTCGTCTTTGTATATACTAGTATATTTTAGATAATTCGGCTCCTTTAGGTTACGTTTAATGCTTCAAAATACCCATCGTATTCTGCCCAACAGCAAGCAGTTTTCTGGAAAAGTAGTTTTCGTCGTTAAGTTTGCAAAAATCATAACTCCTTCGTTATAAACTCGTTTTAATCCGTTCTTTCGCCTAAAGTTTCGTTTTTGAATGTACTTTCTAAATCTTTGGTCAAAACATAGTCACCCTTTACTGATTTTCCCACGGATTTAAAATAGGGACAGTAGGTATTTCAAAAGTTTCAAAAACCATTTCCAAGTCTCTAAACTAGTTCCACCATCCACCAATCCACTTTCAAACACCACAAGACTAATCTAATCCTACCATACACCTTCTTAGGGTGTCATGGGTCCTTAAATATCATCAAACCACTAGGTCTAACAAGAGTTTCATATGTTTCCATTTCTAAGGCTTGAAAGTTAATATATACAAAAATGAAGTGGTACAAGTTGATGCATGTGTAAGATCTTGTAAGAAAAATATATAGACATAATAATAACTTGTAAAAATCATAAAAATGAGTTTGTAAACTTACTTGATGGTTTAGAGAGTTTAGATGATAAAAAGCCTACTAATCCTTGAGTTTTTATTTCAAAACTCTAACAAGGATGATTATATAAACTAGTTTATGACAAGATCTTGTAAAATGTTGTTGTTCTTGCTCCTTGACCACCTTGGTCGATCCAACCTCAAGAGAAAAGAGAGAAAAGAAAAGTTTACTTGCTTGTAAAAGTGATTTGTGATAAAGTGGATGAAAAAATTTAACTTATACTTGGAGACATAAGTTTGGTGAGCCATTAAGAGGTTTGGTGAGATTTTTAATGTTTTAGGACCAAAAGGGGGGGGGGGGGGGGGGGGGGGGGTGGCCGGTTCTAAAAGGAGGGAAATGGGGGGCTTTGTCCTTGGGTTTAAGTACAAAATTAGTATTAGTAGTTTGTAGTTAAGTTAGGTTTAGGTTTAAGGTTTAAATCGGGTACCGGGTTTGTTAGAAATAAATTTTATTGAAGTTATTCGGGTCATAATAAAGTTATAAAAATTGTAAAAATATGTCAGGTACAAGTACGGAGAGTTAGGGTGATTATCGTTTAATTTTGGTGAAAACCGGCGTTATTAAGTTAAACGTACGATACGTAATGGTTAAATTTCCAAAATACCGGGTAAATTAATATTATAGTTTTTATATTATAGAAATGAGTATAAAAATGTATTAGGATCAAAATCGGGAGTGCCGGACATGTTAGACACATTTATAGTTCGCGTATTAGCGTTTATTTAAAATAAACGTACGTAAATCGTTAATAATACCAAAAGTATTAATTTAGTTATCCTACGAGTGGAATAGTATGCAAGTGCCATAATGATAATATGAAGACTATTTCTAGTCCGTATGAAGTGTCCCTGATAATAATGCATGAATTCGCTCCTGAACCAATACGGTTACGCGAATTTGAACACTCGTAAACTAAATTTACGATGACATGAATAATGCACGTGAATAGTGATTTTCTTCCGGAAATGAATAGTGTCATGTGAATAGTAAATTTTCTGAATATGTCTCGGAATGTCAAATTGACCTCAAAAACGATGAATAGTGATCGATGAATAGTAAATGATGAATAGTAACTTGTGAATAGTAAATTGTCGTGGTTTGGAAAATGATCGGAAATTACGAGTTGTGACAGTCTTCCCCACTAACAGGAACTTCGTCCCGAAGTTCAGTTTTGGTTGGTCTCTGAAGTATATTTGGTAAAAAGACGTGGATACTTAAGTTGCATTTGGTCTACCCGTTCCCAAGTAAATTCGGGTCCTCTTCGAGAATTCCAGCGAACTTTCACGATAGGAATTCGACTTTGCTTCAATCGTTCGACCTAACAGTCTATGATTTCTATTGATCTTCTTACCAGGTTTACGTTTGTCTTTGGGTTGGAATTCTCCAAATGGGATTATAAGTGACTAATCTGAAATTCATTTCCTGGATTCAAATAGGTGAAACATAGTTGTGTAATCCGGCTATTCTTTAACAAGGCTTAAGTCTGAAGGCTACTAGGCCTACTCTGTCTGAATTAATACATGGTCCAGTGTATATCGGTTTTTAACTTTCCAAATCTTTCCGATTAATATCATGCCTTTCCTAGGCAGAACTTTCAACGTAATCTGGCTACCAACTTGAGGTTTTAAGGGTTTACAATTTTATAGAATTTGTAATTGATTCTCGACTTGTAGGAAAATTCCGGTTATTTCATGAATGCTTACTGGAATAGTGAGTTTGGCTTTTTCCGAGTTCGGTTCGTCAATAGATGATCAGTGCTTCTTCAGGTTTATAATGTAATATGGGTAATATATGTTGCTGAACTCTGTCAGAACTCAAATCTTATATTTCAGCTGGTCGATTCTAACATGAATCTGAAATGGTCCAATATACTTAAAAGTTCAATCTCTCGTGTTACCAAAATCGTATCATGCCTCTCCAAGGCAAAGCTTTCAATTTAGTTCGTTCTTTCACGTGAATCTAGTAAATTTGCTTGTTCAAGGATACCCAATCCGTATGATGTGCGTCATGTACCAACATAACTCCTACCAGTTTCTCGTTGCTTGTAACCGATTCTTGACTTGTGAAATTTCCTTTGTTGTTCCATGGTTTAGTTCTATACCAGTGAATTTAACTTTCCGATTTCGGTCGGTATATGGGTAATTGATACTTCGATCATAAAGTGCCTCAATTGATGTAGTCTCTATGCTCGCGCGATAACTATGGTTGTAAAAGAATCCGATTTATGGTAAATGGTTAATCCAACCATTTCTAGAGTCGATCACTCAAACTCTGAGTATAAATTTCCTATGTTCGAATCGTTCTCTCGTTGTGACCATCGGTCTGAGGATGACAGGCGGTGTTTATATCTTAATGAGATTCCGAAGGAAGCCTTAAAATGATTGTTAGAAGTCTGAGGTGATTCGACCACCTTTATCCGGAATAATTGAAATGGGTACAATAAATCTTGTGACTAATCCCTTAACATTACGTCTTTCGAACTTGGCGTTATCTGAATGAGATAGAACATGAGTAGCAGTTTTGATTCCTTGTCTCTTGGTCTAGCGGATGATAAGACATATGTCTTTCCTTGCCTTTTGGTGGTTGTCAGGCAACTACAAGCCTAGGTATTCAACCAACTTAAGTCTTGAGATAGATTATCGTGAAATTGTCATCATGTTGTCAATTGTATATTCGGGTCTAATTCCTTTCTTGATATGGTAATGAGGTTATCTGACATATCTGGAGAACACGATTCCTTGAGGGAATCCATATCGATATCCATAATTCGCATCAATTATTCTTGGCGTAAAACCCACCGTAGGGAAGTTTGCATTTAGATAAGGCCATGTTTAATCAAATCACTTTACAGTATCGGTTAGGAGGCTTGGTTTATTCCCATGGTGTTGCTTAGCGTACCTTCACAATGTGTTCGATCCTGTAGCTCCATCTAGTTAGTACCTTTGAATCAATAAGTTGGACAACTAGGTCAGAGATGGTGGTTCGGATGGTCTCGTGGCATCTTAGAATCGTTGTTGAGCTATAAATTGTCTTGGTGTATACTTCTAGTCTAGGTTAGTAGTTCTGTAATCCTTTCATTGTTTTTCTGGTATCGAGGAATCCTACTCGTAATTGTTATGGAAAGTCTCTCCTAGAGAAGTTCCAACTTAATGGCTAAGTAGGTGATAGGTGGGGTAAGTATTCAAGGGAAAGTTTGTCAGAAACAGACATTTATAAAAGAGTTTATTTGTTTAAAACGCTTTTGGATGAAGATTGTTATTAGCAATACTTTAAAAAGTAACTATTTCCTTCATGGCATAATCTTTCCTGAAGTATACATAGGTGATCAGGCTATGTATAGTTGAGGACTAATGATGCGATGCTTGTTTTAATCAAAATAATATTATTTTTCTCAAAAGCTTTAGATGGTGTTCAACGTTTTGTTTCGAAGAATGGTATTCTAGTCATTTCCTTTCAAAGCAATATAAAAATTGTTTCGCGTAATAATAGTAAATATTTGGCGTAATATCGGAAGAATCAGTTTATAGTACGGTAACAAAACGACTTATTTTAGAAGTTCGGTAAAAACAATTTCCCCATAAGGTAGTAAAATAGTTTGAAATAAAACTCGTTGAATGGTTTATTGGATACATGGGTAAATACTATGGATTGGTAATAATCTACTAACCCGTCAATTACGAAATCGGTCAAATCCTTAATAAAACAATGGCATAATGTTACGAAACGATTAAAAATTGAACGATTGGGATAGAAAGCGGAGTAAACGAAGGTTATGGTTATCATAGAGGTAACAAAAGATAGTCATTACATTGGATAGGAAAGTGCTTAATACAACTAGGTTACATCAACGTACTTATGGAAAGTACCAAAAGAAAGTACAACCCTAGAGGGCTCGAACTATGGTTTTAAAACATGAACTGCTTCCTCCAGTTCCGGTCTCTCAACACCGGGCATTCACTCTTGAAGTGTCCCACTACTCCACATTCACGGCAGATTACCGTGAGTTCCTGATGCTTTGTGAGGGTGGGAGTCTTGCAATCCTTGGCTTTGTGTCCGATTTTCTTACAGTTGCCACATGGTTCCGGGCAACGTCCTTTGTGATGAAACTGACACCTGTTGCACTCGGGTAATTTACCTACATATCCTTTATTTTGGCTTGACCCAGCAGTAAAGGTCTCCACCACTTGTTGTATCTTAAATGGTCGTTGAGTAGCATTAGCATCCTGATTACCGACCCATTTTCTCTTGTTGTTATTATTGTCTCCCGATGTCTTGTCGCGAACTATGAGTTCCTTTGTTTCGATTGCCATCTGGATAGCTTCAGACATGGTATTGGGTTCGCATGCTATGACCATCCTACGAATTTCAGGAGAAAGTCCTCCGATGTACCTTTCGAGTTTCTTGCTTTCCGGTTCATCCATTGCAGAGCCTAGTCGAGCAAAATCATAAAAATAAGCAGTATACTTGACAACATCATCTCCTTCCATGGTAAGGTTTAGTGTTTCTTGTTCAATTGCTTGCAATTCGCTTTTCATACAGAACTTCAAACTCATTATTCTTTTTAGTTTCTCCCAAGAGTGTGAGTAAGCAGCATCAACTCCTACTACTTGGACATACTTAGTCCACCATTTCTGGGCATGCTTCTGAAAAGTGCAAGTGGCGAACTTAACCTTGTCTTCCTTACGACAGTCACCACTTTGAAAGATTGTTTCTAATTCTTCGAACCATTTGAGAAATTCTTTTGTGTCTACATTTCCGCTAAAGAAGGGGGGATTACAACCCATAAATTCCACGTGAGTAAGTTCCTTGGTGAGGGCGGTAGTTGCGTTCCTGGCAATGAATTGTCCAACAGCGGCTTGCGTCATGCTTGGAGTGGTTTGCTTAAATCTATTTCCATCAAATCATGAGAGTCCATGAGAATTTATCGGTAATAACAATCATCATATTCATAACACATGAATATAATACATGAAGGTTTCGGTCAATATGAACCAATCTCATAGATAGCACAACCATTCCCTTATAGTAGAGTCAATACTTGGTGATTCCGTTTGTTCACCAATCAAAATACTACAAATTTCTTCGAACTATGCCACACCTCTCGTGGCTAGGGTAATAGTAAAAGCTAGTAAAGACATAAGTCTAGTCTAAAGACTTCCTGTAGTTCTTCTAAGTGAAATCAGGTTTATGGCATCATAAGGTCGAGATAGTCCTGAAGTGGTATCTGTAGTTGTGCATCGATCAAGTTCTAGATAGCGTAGGTTCTAAACCATTCTTGAGGAACCTGCGGATGTTCCTGTTGAGTCCGTAATCTTGGTATTATCCACAAGGTGCCATCTAATTCATGGCAAGTGAAAATGGAAAAGGAAACTGACAATGGTGGTATTCTAAAGGATGAGGATAACATTGATGACAATGAGATCCTAGTGATGAGTTAGGAGATAATGGTGATAATAGTGAATGGGATACTACCCTCTTTCGCGCTCTCTCGCGATATCCAAGAGGTAAAGTTGAAGTACGCACTATGGGACGACCAATAGTGTAATAAGTAACCAACGGTGGTGGTAGTACCTAAGTAGTAAGCGTCCTACTAGTGAAGGAAATAAGACATTCTATCTCCCTTGTAATAAGCATCCAAATAAGTCCATTAAAATTAAGTCTGAATACTCTACCAAACGGCATTCTATGTATAGGCTGAATGAGAACCTCGCTCTTATGACAATTCAATAGTGCTAACGGTGGTGTGAGTACAGCTGGTGGTATAATGGTAGTGGAAGATGACAAGGCATCTTCAACGTCGGAATTCGACGAAAGAATAACGGCGTGGGTATCTGAAGACATGTCACTTGTGAACCAGGTCAATATAATCATATATATATATATGAGTATGGGTATGAATAACTTGCACAGTGTGTGCGTAAAACAACATGTATAGTGAATATGCACCTATGATGAAATGATGAGATGCTATGATAATGTGGTTATAGTCTAGGGTCCAAGATACATCCTAGTTCGCTATAACCTTAGCTCTGATGCCAATCTGTAACACCCCCAATTTACCTGAATGGCAGCGGAATGGAATACCTGGGGGTGACTGTCATAGCACCATAGTTACAGTTATATTGAACGACCTAAAGTGTCGTTTTGAAAATACAGCGTTTGATCATTAAAACATTCAGAGTTTACAAAGCTTAGGTTCCAAAAGAGTTTACAAAACATAGGTCCCAAAAGATGTTGCCATTTTAGTTAAGATAAGTTCAACAAGATCAAACGTTTCATAAGTGCAGAAATTATAGTGAGACGCGTCGACTCCGCGACTCCATGAAGGTCCAAATGTATGCATCATGAGCTACCTTAACAACCTGAAAATACATGCTAAAGTGTCAACACGAGGTTGGTGAGTTCATAGATTTAGAGAACAAATAGATATGGTAAAACATTTGAAGAGAAGAATTTCCCAGTAAAATCATCGTAAATCAGTATTAAAGCTGATGCAAAGGCATCATAAATCAGTAATAAGAAATCAGTAATAAGAAATCCGAAATAAGAACTCAGAACTTAGTAATCCGAAATAAGAACTCAGAATTTAGTAATCCGAAATAAGAACTCAGAATTTAGTAATCCGAAATAAGAACTCAGAATTTAGTAATCCGAAATAAGAACTCAGAATTTAGTAATCCGAAATAAGAACTCAGAATTTAGTAATCCGAAATAAGAACTCAGAATTTAGTAATCCGAAATAAGAACTCAGAATTTAGTAATCCGAAATAAGAACTCAGAACAAGATTTATAAAAACCATTAGTATTTAGCTTTAATCGTATGTACCATAGCCCAAGTATAAAGAAATAAGTTTTTCAGTCATAAAACTACATTGTCTCTTAAGCTCATGAAACCGAAGCTAGACGATACTTGGCCCCAAATGAGTGTTTACCAGACACTCGAAATAATAAAGACATGAAATGCATTCGCTCCATTTGGAGCAACCCAAACACGAATGGAGGCGTCACCCTCGATAGATCTATCCACTCACTCTTCGCTTAGTACTAGAAATTAACGGTTCATGATAATAAAGGGGACTTGAAGTGGTAGTACTAACAACTTAAGCAATGTATGGAATTCAATACTTGGCATTGTACAAAAATAATTAAAGCATCGTATTCTTTCAAAAGTCATTCAAATCGTATAAAAGTATAAAACAAGTATTTAAGCATGTATTTCCCCCAAAGAGTTTATAAACAATTTAAACAAGTAAAAGTGGGGCTATGACTCACCTCGAAATGATAGTACAAAGTGATGGAATGATCGGGACAACAAGGCGCGAACACCAGCCGCAACCTAAATGAATGAATGTGATCTAACTTAGATCACGCCGTGATGAAATGAATGCACATGCACATGATACTCATACCACTCGTAATTAGAAAATACTAGTTATCGTCGTAGAAAAATAGGTTCCATACTTAGGAAAAATAATTCCATTTAGAGAAATATATAACTTGTCATATTAACTCGTACGAAAAAGTTAGCGTTAAATTCCTTGTATTGAAAACCTTGAAATATGTCGTTAAGTCGTATAAATATTACCTCGGGTCATACGTATTCGTTTGATAAGAAAATAGTCCTTAGTAATATTTACTAGAAAATATACCGTTTAGCGCGTACGTTATTATTTTTATTTGGGACTATATATATATATATAGTTTGACGATGTTAGAATGGGTATAACTTTGTCGTTTTAGGCTCGTTTTCCTTGTTCTTTATGTCCACGGATTCGTCTTTGTATATACTAGTATATTTTAGATAATTCGGCTCCTTTAGGTTACGTTTAATGCTTCAAAATACCCATCGTATTCTGCCCAACAGCAAGCAGTTTTCTGGAAAAGTAGTTTTCGTCGTTAAGTTTGCAAAAATCATAACTCCTTCGTTATAAACTCGTTTTAATCCGTTCTTTCGCCTAAAGTTTCGTTTTTGAATGTACTTTCTAAATCTTTGGTCAAAACATAGTCACCCTTTACTGATTTTCCCACGGATTTAAAATAGGGACAGTAGGTATTTCAAAAGTTTCAAAAACCATTTCCAAGTCTCTAAACTAGTTCCACCATCCACCAATCCACTTTCAAACACCACAAGACTAATCTAATCCTACCATACACCTTCTTAGGGTGTCATGGGTCCTTAAATATCATCAAACCACTAGGTCTAACAAGAGTTTCATATGTTTCCATTTCTAAGGCTTGAAAGTTAATATATACAAAAATGAAGTGGTACAAGTTGATGCATGTGTAAGATCTTGTAAGAAAAATATATAGACATAATAATAACTTGTAAAAATCATAAAAATGAGTTTGTAAACTTACTTGATGGTTTAGAGAGTTTAGATGATAAAAAGCCTACTAATCCTTGAGTTTTTATTTCAAAACTCTAACAAGGATGATTATATAAACTAGTTTATGACAAGATCTTGTAAAATGTTGTTGTTCTTGCTCCTTGACCACCTTGGTCGATCCAACCTCAAGAGAAAAGAGAGAAAAGAAAAGTTTACTTGCTTGTAAAAGTGATTTGTGATAAAGTGGATGAAAAAATTTAACTTATACTTGGAGACATAAGTTTGGTGAGCCATTAAGAGGTTTGGTGAGATTTTTAATGTTTTAGGACCAAAAGGGGGGGGGGGGGGGGGTGGCCGGTTCTAAAAGGAGGGAAATGGGGGGCTTTGTCCTTGGGTTTAAGTACAAAATTAGTATTAGTAGTTTGTAGTTAAGTTAGGTTTAGGTTTAAGGTTTAAATCGGGTACCGGGTTTGTTAGAAATAAATTTTATTGAAGTTATTCGGGTCATAATAAAGTTATAAAAATTGTAAAAATATGTCAGGTACAAGTACGGAGAGTTAGGGTGATTATCGTTTAATTTTGGTGAAAACCGGCGTTATTAAGTTAAACGTACGATACGTAATGGTTAAATTTCCAAAATACCGGGTAAATTAATATTATAGTTTTTATATTATAGAAATGAGTATAAAAATGTATTAGGATCAAAATCGGGAGTGCCGGACATGTTAGACACATTTATAGTTCGCGTATTAGCGTTTATTTAAAATAAACGTACGTAAATCGTTAATAATACCAAAAGTATTAATTTAGTTATCCTACGAGTGGAATAGTATGCAAGTGCCATAATGATAATATGAAGACTATTTCTAGTCCGTATGAAGTGTCCCTGATAATAATGCATGAATTCGCTCCTGAACCAATACGGTTACGCGAATTTGAACACTCGTAAACTAAATTTACGATGACATGAATAATGCACGTGAATAGTGATTTTCTTCCGGAAATGAATAGTGTCATGTGAATAGTAAATTTTCTGAATATGTCTCGGAATGTCAAATTGACCTCAAAAACGATGAATAGTGATCGATGAATAGTAAATGATGAATAGTAACTTGTGAATAGTAAATTGTCGTGGTTTGGAAAATGATCGGAAATTACGAGTTGTGACATCTAATGACCTAAAGCCAAGACCACAACCATGGCTAAAGCCAAGGTTGAGTCTTAAGACCATGGTAACAATGACCAAGATCACGGAAAAGCCACGGCTAAAGACCATGTAACTTTTAAAGATCAAAACTTATATATATGTTATCAAATACTACAATAGTAGGGAGCCTCATGTGAGGAGTTCATTAAGTAAGCCGTTGAGATGAGTTGTGGATTTACGAATTAAAGTGTCCTGGCTCCTCGAACGTTTACTCCATGACTTCTGAATTATGTCGGCCCGAACGGTAGTAAGAGATATACAAACTATACATGTTTCATAAACCATTTATATTCAAAGACTTACACTATATATTAAGTATTACATCATGAACTATATGCAAGACATATATAGGCAATTCTTCATATTCTTAGACGTTACTCCAAACCTAAGTCGCAACATTCTATTATAGGCTGCTCTTAGAGACTTTCGCGATTCGACTACCACTATCATTTCTCGTTACATAGACTTAAGGTGAGTCATAGCCCCTACTCTTTTCATACTTGTTTTAACTCTTGGGGGGGATACATGCTCAACTACTTGCTTACTTGTACAAATACTCAAAACATTTATACTTGATTGCTTTATACTTGATTGTGTTATACTTGATTTCATTATACTTGATTGCATTATACTTGATTGCGTTATACATACTTGTTACACTATACTTGCTTAATTTAAATACAAGATTTGTATTTACGTGCATACACAATATTCTATGCTGTCAAAAGAGAGGTATTAATAGTACTAGTATGGGCCTACACCCCCCACCCAAGTCCAAGATTCGAGACGTTGGGTGACATGTACTATTTGGGATGGTGGTTCCCCGCCTATGGGTCCAAAATGACGTGACCATGGGTGAATATAATCCTGAGAAACTATATATTAGCAGTGGGTTGTGAACACACAGGTTGCAAGTCTCTTATGGCGGGACCTGCAACTGAGTGGATTCACGATGCCTTTGCTGTGTGAACATTCTTTTGAGGCTTTTTCAACTATTTTAAGACAAACTCTATGAACTCACCAACCATTGTGTTGACACTTTAGCATGTTTATCTCAGGTTAGTAAGGCAATAGCTAGTGCGTGGAACTTAGAGTCAAGCTGCATATTCTGAAGACTTACGCTTTTATCATTTACCATTCAAAAGTTTGTATACATTTATGTATCATATTTTGGAATCTCATGTTTGTAACTTTGAATTCATTAATCGAATGGTAACTTTTCAAAACGTCTCATTTAGAGTTCGTTTTCTATAACTTGTACTTTGTATTATGAAGTAGCACCCCTATGACACAGTCTTCCGCTGCGGTATTTTGGGGGTGTTACAGATTGGTATCAGAGCCTTGGTTGTAGAGAACTAGGTTGCATTTAGTGCCTAGACTATAACTGCTATATACGTTAGGACTCTCCTCTTTATTTGCCTTACACACACTACATACACATACGCTTCTTGGTAGTTGTTGGTTTAGTTCCACGCTGTTAGATGATGTGACTTTGGTATTATAAGGAGCCCCAGAGATTAGTCGAGTCAGTAAAAACATGGAGCTCAGTAATAATTAATTATTTAACTTGCTCTTGTGACAATTCTTGTTTGATGAGACACAAGATTTGAGTTAAATAGTATTATTGCTTAGCTTTAGGGATTTGATGACTTGATTATCTTACTATCGGCCTCAGAAGGCGGATTTTGTGTCGGAAATTCTTAAGTAGGATGATTTAGAATCTCCTTATTTAAATGGATTGGGACGCCTCTTTATTTAAATAAAGAAATTGTAAATCACCGAACCATAAGTTTATGAGACCTTACTTACATAAATTTGGACGCTTCTTTATGTAAGTAATGTGTTATAAATAAGTGGGCTTAATTGTAACCGATACGACTCCTTAACCAGAACCTTAGATGAATCAGAGTGAACACCACTATTTTAGAGATCCTGAATTCTCCTAGACACATTAAACTTCGGGACGAAGTTTCCTTAAGGGGTAGAGACTGTAACAATTCGCATTTTCAGGTTAACTTTTATTCTCGAAAATTTTACTATTCACTTTTTACTATTCACTTTTCACTATTCATCTCAGAAATTTTTATTTCATATTCTCGTAAGTTAAACTATTTTAACAATAATCCGAGAATTTGACACTCGCTGGATCATTTCTGCAAAAATCACGAAGCCGTGTCCGAGATTTACTTTTAGGTTTAAACGTCATTCCAACATCCCGATATGTCCATAAAACATTATAAACAATAGAAATATGATTTTCTCTCATTTTAGGACAATTCCAAAAGTTTTGGAATTTTACGTTTTTCAGTTCAGCGTTTTACGCGAATTACGCGTTTTAGACCCGTGTTTCCAGTTTTTAGCAGGGTTTTAGCACCCGATAGAACCTACCACTCATTTTATATTTTATTATGGAGTATATTGATAAGTTCTAGCATATTTATAAGTTTCATATTTTTAGGATACCCGATTTTAAGTTTCATGACTTAATAACTTACCGTTAGCGATTACCGGGACCAAAACTCACTCCGTAAGCTAGATAATACCAAGTTTAAGTACCTAGTCACTCCTCCCATCATATGAACGTGTATATGATGATTCACCAAGCCTTGGTGGCTTGGTGATAAGCCTTGGACTTTAGGATACTTGTATATTAAGCAAACTTGGTCACCAAGGGTTCATTAGATCATTACAAGTGTACATCTTGGCCTCCAAGTTTAGGCAACTTCCTAACACCTTCCTAGCACCTCCTCAAGGCCCTATATAACCCTCCTACCCCTCTTGAAGTCGTTCACAACACAAAACAAACACAAACACTCTTATTTTGATTTCAATCTTCAAGTTACACACCAAAGTTGAAGGCCTAGTTAGTCTCTACATGAATCAAGAGTTTGTTTGGTGATTCCATGGTTAAATTAAGAGCTACATAAGGGTACTAGGGCTGAAGTTAATGGGTTTTCACTAGGGTTATATCAAGGCTAGCAAGGGTTACAAGAGTTATGGTGAAGGGTTTACAAGCTTAGGTTTAGTGTCCTAGTTCATACTTGACTTCCTTTCTTAAGTGAAAGCCAAAAGTTGTAAGAAACCCTTATACACTTTCTTGCTCAATATCATTTTCATGCTCTTTGTGTTCTTTTCATGCTATATATGTTCTTGTTATTGTGTTCATGATGTTTAAAAATGGATAAAACAAGTATTGGTATACATATGTTAACTTATGACAAGTAAACAAGCAAACTAGTGATTTTTATGGAGAACCACGACCAAAATAGTACAACTATGATATTTGACACTTACTTACTGTTAAAGAGGACTTAAAAAGGAAAACATAGCAATTTGAATCACCTAAAACGAGTACACGAGTCAAAAGTTATGGCCATAAGAAGTTAGCGACACCAAAACGCCGAAACTGCCTATAACCTACTGTTTTGCATTCTGCCAATTTGAAAGTCATCCTTCTGCTCCGATTCATCAAAAAGTTAAAACACGAAAGTTGTCCGGAACGACGTTTTCGTTCAGGAATAAAGAAGCTCGAGCCCTGAAAACGCTTTCTGTGTGATAATTTTCTTCAAATTCTTAACAGCCCATTTTAGACCAAAGTCACTATATAATAGTTATGATTTACTAAGACCAAGAGGTCTAATGACCTAAAGCCAAGACCACAACCATGGCTAAAGCCAAGGTTGAGTCTTAAGACCATGGTAACAATGACCAAGGTCACGGCACAGCCACGGCTAAAGACCATGTAACTTTTAAAGATCAAAACTTATATATATGTTATCAAATACTACAATAGTAGGGAGCCTCATGTGAGGAGTTCATTAAGTAAGCCGTCGAGATGAGTTGTGGATTTATGAATTAAAGTGTCCTGGCTCCTCGAACATTTACTCCATGACTTCTGAATTATGTCGGCCCGAACGGTAGTAAGAGATATACAAACTATACATGTTTCATAAACCATTTATATTCAAAGACTTACACTATATATTAAGTATTACATCATGAACTATATGCAAGACATATATAGGCAATTCTTCATATTCTTAGACGTTACTCCAAACCTAAGTCGCAACGTTCTATTATAGGCTGCTCTTAGAGACTTTCGCGATTCGACTACCACTATCATTTCTCATTACATAGACTTAAGGTGAGTCATAGCCCCTACTCTTTTCATACTTGTTTTAACTCTTGGGGGGGGGATACATGCTCAACTACTTGCTTACTTGTACAAATACTCAAAACATTTATACTTGATTGCTTTATACTTGATTGTGTTATACTTGATTTCATTATACTTGATTGCATTATACTTGATTGCGTTATACATACTTGTTACACTATACTTGCTTAATTTAAATACAAGATTTGTATTTACGTGCATACACAATACTCTATGCTGTCAAAGGAGAGGTATTAATAGTACTAGTATGGGCCTACACCCCCCACCCAAGTCCAAGATTCGAGACGTTGGGTGACATGTACTATTTGGGATGGTGGTTCCCCGCCTATGGGTCCAAAATGACGTGACCATGGGTGAATATAATCCTGAGAAACTATATATTAGCAGTGGGTTGTGAACACACAGGTTGCAAGTCTCTTATGGCGGAACCTGCAACTGAGTGGATTCACGATGCCTTTGCTGTGTGAACATTATTTTGAGGCTTTTTCAACTATTTTAAGACAAACTCTATGAACTCACCAACCATTGTGTTGACACTTTAGCATGTTTATCTCAGGTTAGTAAGGCGATAGCTAGTGCATGGAACTTAGAGTCAAGCTGCATATTCTGAAGACTTACGCTTTTATCATTTACCATTCAAAACTTTGTATACATTTATGTATCATACTTTGGAATCTCATGTTTGTAACTTTGAATTCATTAATCGAATGGTAACTTTTCAAAACGTCTCATTTAGAGTTCGTTTTCTATAACTTGTACTTTGTATTATGAAGTAGCACCCCTATAACTTGTACTTTGTATTAAGTGATCTTATATATATACACAAGAGGAGATTGGTGTAAAGTTTGATAGGTTTGATGAGTTATGCGCATATGTGGCCTATATTAAACAATCATTGTTAGGATCAATTCCTTTTAGTAAGAACCTTTGGAATTTTTTTGAGGAAAGCCTCCTAACCGTGAACCATGAGTTCAATGAATTGATGGGTATGTATACATCACAACTTGAGGAAACAATTATGGAGGATTTAGCCAAGCATGATCATATTGAGCAAAAAGACCTAGGTTTTATGATCAATGACTTTGAATCTTAAGAAACGCATGCTGAGGGTATAGATGATATTGAGATAAGGAAGGATGATGTAAAACCCAAAATTTTGAATTCACAATTTTACATCTAATTTGAATTTTAACCTAAGTTGTGTAATAATAAATAAAGCCTAAAACTATATGTTATGTGATATTAAAACATTATGAGTTATAACCTAAAGTATTTAACTTAATAAACTTGTTATAAATCACGCTCTAACCCAAGTCCAAAAATTCGGCCAACCATTCCCTTTGTCACGTTTTCTTTCTTTGAAACACAAAAGATAAGACCAAAATAAAAGGTGTATATTTCTATATAAATTGAAGATCTCACTTTACCACCCTTTTTCCTCATTCACACGACACAGAAACTAAAAGATAGGAAGAAGTAAATAAGAATATCTCTACATAATTGAAAGATACTCCTTGACTACCTTTTAGCTCATTCTTATTAAACATTAATAACAAATATTTGGTCATATCCACTTAACAAAATAAAGGACATGCTTTTCCTACCTTATATCATACGGCCTATTTGTTTCTTCTTTCATTCGACACAAAAGAAAACATAAAGTTCCTGGTTATTTTCTTCTCCATTCGAAGGCTAGAAGGGTTGAAGGTTGCTACTGTTGGGTATTGAATTCGTGGGGTGGTGATTGTCTTTCGTGTTCTCTCTTCCTCTCTGTCTCGTTAAGCAGCAGGTACCCCAACACATTCTTGACTCTTTATTCCATTCACGTAAACATATGTATAAAATCTGAATATAACAACATCTAAACATAAAAATAACATGTTAATCTACTCGTATCATTGCTTGTTTGTGGTTATGTCCGTCCTTAAAACATGTATAAAACATCACATGAAATCATGATTATAACATGCCTAAAAACTTATGTATTCGAACTACTGTTCCTGTTTCTATTCTACCCTAAACTGATCTGACTCGACCCCATTTATATTCAACCTCATCAGATCTAAAAAATAACCTGACCCTTTTATTACGTGCTTATAAATCTGGAATAAAACCTAGGAAAATTAATAACGGGGCGTACATATTTAATACGAAAGGTTAGGGTTGGGTTCGTGTTATTTTTGTGGACTGTTGGATCATTATTTTATGTGTTTGCGTGTGGTAAATGGGTGTCGACTCATCCTCGTTGCTGTGGTGTCGTGTACAATCTTATGCTGGTTCATGTTAGGTCGATTAGTATCGCGAGTATTTTTGTGTGAGTCAAATAAGTACTACTGGTGTCGCATGCATGCTGAAGTAGAAAGCTAAATATGGTTTATAAATTGTGATTTCATGTGTAGATATCAAGTTATACAATCTGTGAGTGAGTTCCTTCATGCAAGCATTTAAATGAGAAGCATAGGGCTGTGGTATTATGGGTCGTGTAAGGTAGTAAAACCATGGGTGTGTGTTGCGTCAAGCTAAGAGAAAATGGGTTATGAAACAAATGTGTATCATGGTGTCTAAAAATGCTTAATTACATGCGATATTTATAAACTAAAAAGTAAAAACAGGCTCTTAATATGTGTGGGTCGATATACAGAATTTAGTAAATTTTAAAAGAGTGGTGAACTTGTGTAAATACGAACCAATAATAAAAGATCATGTGGTGATTTCATACGTGGTCTCAAATTTCATTCTATGAGTGAATATGCTACTTGCATGCATGTGTATGTCGTGGACCAGTTAGTAGTAAAAGAGTGTAGTAGTATTATTGTTGTCACGTAGGGTTATTAAGGTGTGGGTCTTAATATTGTTTTGAATTCGATAAAGGGTGTTTTTGTGTGTGTGATCCGAGAGTGTGTTTTGGTTTCGAGATAGGTTCATCAACTTGTTCGAGACTCGTCGTGTGTCTAACCCGGATTTCTTTTATTGTTGATCCCAGTTGAGCTTAAACGATCTTGTATAGAAGTTAACTTGATTAAACACTTAAGCTAATATGCGGAATGTAAAAGATTAACTTAAGAAGAATAATGATTCTCTTTCAACACTTCAATATTATTAATACGAGCACTCAACAATGCTAGGGTTTTACAACCTTGAAGTGAATAATAATACGTACATAAACTAACCCTAGGATCCTCCTTTTATAGACTAAGGAATCCTACTAGGTTTACAATATCTTTCTCTACATGATAAGAATATTCTAGATAAATATAATATTTACACAATCTATTCTATATTTATCTAAACCGTATACATCCTTATCCCATCAGCAGTAGATTCTGTCAGCAGTATTTAACTTCAGCAACACTTTGACATCAGCAGCAGAATCATTACCACTAGCAGCAGTTTCACTCAGCAGTAGTTTCACTCAGCAGCAGTTTCAGACCCAACAATCCTCCCCTAAACTTATTATTTATTTCTAAATAATTAAGTTTCTTCAAAGCACAATTAATCACTAGGAGGATGCTTCCAAACACTTCAACTCTTGTGCATTCAGTTGATCAAATATCTTCTTATACTTTGACAGCAAATTGAATGCTTGATCATCAGAATCATAGTCTTTCTGCAACTTAAGTGATTTATCACCATTAACCATCTGATTGACAATATTCCAGTATCTTACCACTGGGTAATCCATTTCAGCTAGCATATACAAATTAATTGGTCCAATATCTAACACATGAACTCCAGAATCTTGAAAGAGTCTCCATTTTCTTACTTTGTATTCTACTATCTCTGTCCATTCAGAATCATCCTTTGAAGGTTCAAACATAAGTTTAAGAGCTCTCCACATAACATTATCAGAAGAAGTTATGATATGATCAATTTTATCTATCTCATACTTTTTACCATCAAACTTCTCAGCTCCAAACTTTGCCTTGTATAACTTCAACAAGTCTTCAACATCCTCTCTATCAAAGTAGTGTAGCATCTGTTGAAATCTAAAAAACCTGTGAATCTTAGCATCAGATCTCTGGACATCATGAAATTCTCCAATGTTAGTATCATATCCTGTAGTTACTTTGATAATAGGATATTTAACTCCTAATGGTTTGGCATCAACTACTTCAGGATCTTCCATCTTGCCAACCATAGTGTAACCCTTCAATTGTTCTTTTTGATGCTCAGAAGGAATGTGATCAAGACCATGTTTAAACTCATCTCCTTCAGGCATAGAACTGCTTCCTTCTCCAATCTTTCTCTTCTTCTTTGCAAATGACTTATGAATAACACCTTTTCTTTTACCACCATGCACAGAAGAAGTAGTATTTGCTGCATCAATATCAAGCTGTTTAACAACATCAGCTTCTTGAATATGCTCTGCTTCAGCTACTTTTTCAGGTACCAACTTCTTGTTCATCTGAGCAATTTGTTCCAAATCCTCAGCACATCCCATAGCATAAAATGTATATGTTCTCCTCTTAGCTTGTTGATACAAGTCAAAAACTTCTTTATCAGAATAAGCTTTCAACTGTACCAATGTCCATCCAGCCATATTCTTTAGATACCTTTCATATTCTTTTCTTTGTTGTTTAACAGTTGGACCTTTAAATATCTTTATCTTTCTTCTAGCAGTAGCATTTTCTTTTCTCTTCTTTGTAGTAAACTCACTGTACCAAGATTGCACATTAAAAGTTGGAACTTCATTTTCTTCAATCTTGATCAGCTTATTGAGTTCAATATCAGCAGCCATTCTGATCTTCTCACTTATCCATTCATCATACCTCTTTAATCCTTCAGCCTCTTTCTCAGCTAATTGTTGATCTTCCATATCAATCAACTCTTGTGCTCTCAGTGCAGCAGCTGTATCATGTTCAACTTATAATGCCTTAGGCCAAGAATCAAAAGGTACATCAGTGAAATCAATTCCTTTATACATAATCCTTGGTTTTTCAACTTGCTTGCCCTTGCCTTTATCAGTTGAAGATGAAGAAATAACCTTCTTTTGTTGAGCAGCAGGTTCTTTAATAACAATCCCTTTTTCAGGTTTTCTAGGTGCTGATGATTTGATTGTTGTTGTAGTTTGTTATGGTAGTGAAGGAGTTGATACTGGTGTAGTCTTCTTGCTCAACAATACCATGGCTTCAGCAGCAGCATTGTCTCCAGACCCAGCAGCAGAGTTAGTAAGATCCTTAGCAGTAGATTCTTGAGCAGCAGAATCTTGAGCAGCAGAGTCAAGACTTTTGTCTCCCAACTTCATCAATGTTTCACCCATCAACCCTGTTGCCTTCACTAATTGCTCAGGCTCCAAAGTTGTAAGTTGTTCTACCACCTTCTCTTGTGTAGCAATCACCTCTTCCATAACAACCTCATTACCTGATTTATCAGCAACCACAAAATCTCCAGCATCCTGACGACTTTCAACATCCATATCACCAATCACTGGAACCTCCCCTGAAACCATTCCATCATTCAAACCCAGAGCACCATCAATCTTTTCCAAATTGACCTCCCCTGAACCCATTGCCTCTTCATTCCTCCCCTGTTTGGAAGCATCCTCTTCCAAGTGAGTAGAAACATCAGGAGAACTAACAACCTGAGAAGTGCCCACTTTCTTCAATCTTTTCAAAGAGGTTGAAGATCTTGATTTCTGAAAGTTCTTAATCTGTTTTTGCAATTTTATAATAGTCTTGTACTGATCAGCAACAACAGATGAAAGATTAAGAACTTTGTCCTCCAGTGTAGTACATTTCACCCCCAAGTTGGCACAAGTAACCGTCAATTCCTGAATGAGTTGCATAATAGTCTCATCACTTCGACCTGTATTACCTGGTCCGAGAGGTGAATCATGGACATTGTCATCATGTACAAGATTTTCCGTCAATTCATTGGTCACTGGCCTGTCCTCATCACTTCGACCTGTGTAACCTGGTCCGAGAGGTGAATCTTGGGACATAAACTAAGTATCAAACCTAGTTTGATCAGCTGAGCCCCCTGTATTTGCCATTTGGCTAGGGTTACCATCCTGAGAATTTGATTCAGAAGAATCATCATCTCTAGATGTTGCCTTGGTTTGGGTCTTATTGATGTTATCACTATCCTGCTCTGCTGCTAAGCTAGAAGCAGTAGTGACAGCCCTTGCCAACATGTCCTCTTCATCACCTAGGACAGCCTCATCTGGTACAACCATACTAACACTATCCTGAGGTAGATCAGTGTTCTTTTTAGTGTTCCTACGGGTATAGAGTATTTTAGGTTGTGTAGCAGATGCACTAAAATTGGGTGTGTGATGGGAATCAATGGGATTTCCTGATCCTTCACCCTGATTATTTTGCACAATTTGCACCATGAAAGGTGTAAGATTTGTATGTGTGCCTGAAAAACCTTTTCTATGTTTAACCAAGAAAGTAAAAGTTTTAGAAACCAATTTTGGAGCACAATTAATCACTAGGATATTCATGAAATTGTGCATCCATAGAACTGTTGATATTCATGAAATTGTACCCATAACTGTTGATCTTCCATATCAATAAACTGATTGAGAAAACCAAATTTCCAGTTTTTAGAGTTCCTCTTCCAACAATCTTTCCACCTTTTGGATCATTCCCAAAAGCAATATAACCACCATCAAAAGCCTCAAAGTCTTCAAGTTGAGACTCATCTCCTGTCATGTGTCCAGAACATCCACTGTCAACAATAACCATATCCTTAAGCTCATCCAGTATATTGACCTGCACATGAAAAGTAGAGACATTAGTTCCTCTTGACGACCCAAGCCATTACTGACTTGGATCTGCCCTGTGCATCAACATAATCAAATTTCTTTAAATCACTTGATGCACTACTATTCTTGGAAACAGAATTTGAACCAATAGTTTTTGGTTTCCAAGTCCAGCAAGCTGAGGCCTTAACAGCATAAAAGTGATTACCAACAACTGTATTTGTTAAAACTTTTGGCCCAGAAGTAGAAAGTTTTGTACCAGCAGTAGGTTGCTTACTAGCAGCAGAGTGCATACTAGCAGCAGAATGCTTACTAGCAGTAGAGCCAGTAGAAGAACCAGTTGTGGTTTTGAAAACACCATTTGTTTTAGCAGCATAAATAGATCTAGTTGCACCAGATCTCAATAAAACAGCTCTTGGAACCAGGTTTCTATTAGGATGTGGGTGAGTTTGTTTAGTTACATATTTGTGATTCACCCTAGTGTATTGATTCCAAACAGGCTTTTGGTGTTCAGGACATCTAACATTCAAGTGGTCAAAGCTACCACACTTATAACAAGCCTTCTTTTGTAATTGAAACTGATTACCTAATCTGTGTAAAACTAGGTTGTTGAAGTTTCTCTGGTTACCCCTAGGCTTATTATTGAACCTCTCCTCTGTTCTCTAGGTACCTCATTGTACTCTACCATTTTCCTAGAGAAGTTATTTCCTAACACAGGTTTGACAAACTTAACCTGTTCAATTTTAGGTTTAAACTTTGTAGGAATTTCTTCCTTTTTCACACTTTGTTCTTGTTTAACCTGTTCCTCATCACTATCACTATCAGAATACCAATCTTCTATAATAGGAGCTTCAGAAAATTTTCTAGCCTCAACCTTAGGTGTTTCATTAACACTTGTGCTACATTCACCTACAGGTTTTTCAATATTTAGCTCACTAATGAATGATAGTTCTTTCCCTGGTGGAGCAAAAGCACTTTTGGCTGGAGGAGCCACTTCATTATACCCAATTCCACTACCTTTTCTCATCAAGTTATTCTCTATAGATTGATGAACCAAATCAGAAGCATATTGTTGTTTTTGTACTCTTACTACATGTTTATCCTTTTCAGCAAGAGCTTCCTCTTTTTCTTTTTCTGCTTCTTCTAACTTATTTTTAAGAACTTCTACTTCACTGTTTTTCTTATATCTCTGAGATTAAGTTGATCTACATATTCCTTCTCACACTCTTTGAGATATTCTAACCTCCTTTCAACATTTTGAATACCTACTTTGTAACCTAAGTTATCAAGTTTTAGGTGTTCAATTTCTCTATTTAAACTCTCATTCCTAGACTTAAGTTCTTCTATAGTGTCAGCACAAGATTTAAAAGAACACATAGATAAGTCTGAATCATTTGATACCTCAGAGTCAGATCCTGATGATGAACCATAGGCCATAAGTGCAAAGTTCTGCTCCTTGGGTTGAGCAACAGCTACCAAAGAGAAATTTGGTTCTTCTCCAGCCATATCACTCCAATCATAATCTCCCAGTCCATCGCAAGATACTAGTGCAGTCTTTGATTCTTCAGTAACCTTCTTTGTAGCATCAACATTCTTCTTTGGAGCTCTACACTCTCTGGCAAAATGTCCCTTCCTGTTGCAATTATAGCACTCTATCTTTGATTTGTCAAAGCCTGGACTGTCCTTAGCTTTATACTTGACTTCTTTTCCAGTCTTCTTCAAAAACTTTCTTGCCCTCAAGGTCAACATAGCCATTTGCCATTTAAGATCAATTTCTTCAAGATCATCAGGATCAATATAATTCAGATCTTGATTAATGACATGTGACCTTATAGTAGTTGTGAGCTCAGCCAAGAATGCACACAAAGCAATATCACTGGTAGAGATCTTATCATTTGAACTAGCAGCAGATCCATCAGCAGCAGATACTCCATAAGCAGTAGAATGTGCAGCAGAGTGAGATTCTTGAGATCCTTTTCCTTTAGAGGATACAAAGGCAAGATTTTGAGTACCAGAAGATGAAGTAGAAGAGGTAGATAGTTCTGATTCATACACTCTTAAATTGTTGTAGAGACTCTCCAACTTCATAGTTTCAAAATCAGGCTTATTCCTCCACACAACTGTGTGCATACTCCATTCAGGTGCAAGACTTCTAAGAAACTTTAGGTTTACATCTTCTTGTGGAACCACATAGCCAACAAGCTTTAGATGGCTAACCAGTTGGTTTAGCCTGTTGTATGTGCCAATTATCTTCTCTCCACTTTCAGAAGTAAAGTTCTCAAACTGATGCTTCAGCATGTTTTTCCTTGATTTCTTAGTAGCATCATTCCCTCCAAACCTGAATTCAACAGCATCCATCAATTCTTTTCCAGATTCACAGTCATCAAAGTCCATTTGGAATTCATTAGGTATTCCCATTAAGAGAATACTATGGGCTTTGATTTCCATCTTCCTTATTGTGTTGGCTTCAGCAGACTTAATTGGTATCTCCTTCCCATCAACACTCTTCTTAGGTACAGAATCACCATTAACAATCACATTCCACATGTTGAAATCAATCATGCGAATGTACTGTCTGATCCTTCTCTTCCAAAGCTCATACTCAGAAGGATTCAGCATGGGTACCCTTGAAGCAGTCACCATATGAGTTTCATCACCCATCTTAGCAGTTGATTTGGAACAGCAAACTCTTAAGAAACAAAATCTTCTTGATAATAACTTCTAGATCACAAGCTCTGATACCACTTGTTGATCCCAGTTGAGCTTAAACAATCTTGTATAGAAGTTAACTTGATTAAACACTTAAGCTAATATGCGGAATGTAAAAGCTTAACTTAAGAAGAATAATGATTCTCTTTCAACACTTCAATATTATTAATACGAGCACTCAACAATGCTAGGGTTTTACAACCTTGAAGTGAATAATAATACGTACATAAACTAACCCTAGGATCCTCCTTTTATAGACTAAGGAATCCTACTAGGTTTACAATATCTTTCTCTACACGATAAGAATATTCTAGATAAATATAATATTTACACAATCTATTCTATATTTATCTAAACCGTATACATCCTTATCCCATCAGCAGTAGATTCTGTCAGCAGTATTTAACTTCAGCAGCACTTCGACATCAGCAGCAGAATCATTACCACTAGCAGCAGTTTCACTTAGCAGTAGTTTCACTCAGCAGCAGTTTCAGACCCAACATTTATACTCTTTATTGTTTTACTACCTTTATTACCTTAACCTACTTTCTAATTTGGTATAACCCTAAACTTCTAATTCGGCTAAACTTAATTTAATATCTCATTTAACTTGAGTGAACCCAAAAAATAAAAAAAATAAAGACGTAATTAATAACAAGCATTAAAAATCCGTTATGATATTAAATGAGCGTATAAGTGATATACACTTATAATTCTTGTAGATTCGGTGGAGAAGGAGTGATTCACCTTTCCTTGTGTTCTTTTCCATTGCTTTCAATTTCATAAGGTACGGATATTCTAACCTTTCAGTAAGGTTTCTTATGACTCATGATCCGTTCCATTTCTACTATTAAGATTTCTGACCTTTATACGCCTGATATCCTTGGTTCATTTGATAGTATGATTTCGTATGAAGACCCTTTTAAAAATATAACATGATGCCTTTTGAGAAAAACTATTTTTGAAATGATTTATGTGATTACGATATGATGCCAGTTTTATATGAAGGTTTTAATAACTTTTATGAAATGTGTTTTAAAAGGACTACTTTTACGATAAAAAGGTTTTAAATAGTTTTCAAAAGTCCTTAATCTATTCTATTCTCTAAGATTTCTCATGACTTTCTTTAACATCTTTTGATTATTTAACTTCAAATTTTGAACCTTTGATACGAGCCCTTTTGCTATTATAAACCTTTGATTTGAACCTCATGATATGAATCTTTAATTTAGACCTTTGACTTGAACCATTGCTATGATCCCTTAGTATGATCCATATTTGATCGATCCATTTATGCTATGATTTGCTTGATATTTTGTTGTATGCTATATTCCAGTTCTTATAGCATTCCTATGCCCTATTTGTTGCCCATTATTTGATTAATTTGTAGCCAGTCATGGGGAGTCCATGGCCTTGCCACTGATGCACCAGTGGTATTGACACTATCTGTGGAGGTGGGTTTTTGTCCACAGCATTCCCTATTATGCTATAGCTATTCAGGTCTATATTTATTATTGTATATGTTTACTTAGCCTAGAGCTTTGTGCATATATATCTGTTTTGCAGGGAGCGTATGGATGCATCCTAGGTACTTTGTTTAGTATAATTTGGTGAATGGACTTGTGTGTGTGCAATACACCCCATTTCACATTTGGTATATCAGAGTTTGCAGCTCCTATGTACACTATGATATATGTTTGTTGGGCATTCCTATTAGTTCTACTTTTCTGTGATCTTTATAATCTTGTCATCTCTATTATGATTAACTTATGCTTGCTTTACTTTATTTGCTTACACTTATGATTCGTTTCTTTTCCTTTGATTTACCCGTATTCACTTTGTTCATATTCTATTATATGTTCCATATTCTTTGATTTCTATCTCAGCAGGTTTGCTCGGACTTATATCGTATTCACCTTCGTTTCCTTTTGTTAGTAGTTTTCGTTTGTTTATATCTGTTCACTGGGCTTTTTAAGCTCAACCGCATTTCTTTTCCTGCAGCAGGTTTTTGAAGGAAGTTGGGTTGGCTGAAGAGTGCTTAGGAGCTCTTAGTGGACTACACTATTGATTGCTCCCCATGGATTAGAGATAGACTTAGAGATTTCCTCCTTGGTTTTTAACTTGTAATTAATTTGGAAGTTGTAATGCTTAGAATTAGTCCTTTATCAATTCTTTAGAACTGTTTTGTGATCCTTGTATTATTAATGTATTCCGCTTGCTTATGTTCTGATTTGACCCCATAATGTTACACTTTAGCCCTTTTTGGGTTGGGGTGTTACAATTATGGTATCAGAGCCAGGTTTGATCGGCGGATTCAAAACCCGTAGAGCTTAGGCTATGGCCTGTGAGTATTAGGCCCTCTATGTTTTGCATCGTAAGAGTTAGGGAACAACCGTTGAGAACTTGCTTTAGGATTTTCACTCTAAAACTTAAGTTATGACCTGTGAGGATTGAGTAGACTATAGGGCATTTGTTTAAGTATCGTTGCTTCCGCATCACTCTGATTCGTGCCTTGCGCTTAGTTAAGCCCTTTTAAGATTTTCTCCCTCCGGAGATTTGAACTTTATGATCCTGCACAACATGAGATTAGTGACCATGTAAGTTTATAACGCATTGAGAATTCTGCGGTAATGTTTGACATTACACAAGCTTCATTTTCTTTTGATTTCAACCTCTGAATCATTTGATTAACCATTTAGGTGCCTTTTTGATCATTCTGAGAATTCGTATGACCATGATGTTTTTGACACATTCTGTAATTTCTCTTACTTTTGCTAAGCATATATAAGTCTCCCTATTCATTTTAATTCCTATGAGAAATCTTGTGGCGATTAATCATGAGTATAGGAATGTTTCCCCTCACTTCTGAATGATAAGATTTGCTATGCAGATCTGTCTTTCCTTGAAAAGTTAAACCCGATGTTATTCTGGTATGGATTGATTGACTGAACATCTAGATGCTAACTGCTATCATATTACGTCTCACCTTTGGCATATTGAACCACTCTGATTTATTCTCTCATGATTTCCAATTGTTAAACTTTTGTTATCCTAACTACCTTGAAAACTCGTACGTTATTTTCACGGTTGTGAAGTTTTCCTAGTACCTATTCTTGTACCCTGTGGGGTAAATCTCACTTCGAGAGAGTCATTTTGCAATCTGAATTTTCCGATGTAATCCCTGAATGAACTATTAAGATTTCCATCCGATTATAAATTTGCTTTGACCTGACACTGAGAGATTTTTTTAGTCACGACTCGAGGTTGAATATGATTTTCATAAAGGCATGTTATATGATGCAAGTATTATGACGTCTGGCCAACGTGATAATAATTACATCATATAACTTGAACTTATAGGGATCATAGGATGTCTTTGAGAAGTACTTGAGAACAGTAAAAGTTTGATGAGACAGAACCCTATCAGTATAGAACGACGTTTTACCTGATTTTGAAACTCCGTATCGATTAGTACCAGTAAAATTGAGAGAACTGGTGGAGTAGCAACCAAAAACTATGAAGTGGTTTGTTTGTCTTAGTGTATCTCTTGAGAGTGCCTTAGTATTATTCGCGATGAAGAAGGATTAGAGCAGGAGAATTGTACTAACCTCTGGAAGCTGAACTGTATCATTGTTAGAAAGCATCATCCCTTACCTCAAAGCGACGATGTATCTGATTAGCCTTAGTACGCGGAGTTTTCTTTAGATGGAGTTATGGCTTGAAGTTATTTCTGGAATTTCCTTTCGTATTCGTAATAATCTTTGTGACTGTTAGTGATGCTAATAGTATTAGCTAATGCTTTGACTATTCCATGGACTTGATGAATCGTGCCTTTCGTGAGTAGTTAGACAAAGTTGTCATAGTATGACATTTTATTACATTCAGAGATGGGAGAACATGTGAATCATTTTCGTATTATGTTGGAAATATGACGATCATTTGTATATCCTGGAAGCATGACATTGGTTGGAAGATGTTCACGAATTGCATTACCATTGATGGATAAGGAAGAGAAGCTTAGTTTTGATGAAAACGGAGTTTTGGAAAAGTTGAAATAGAAATCAGCTTCCATGCTTTCAGATGAGTATCAACTTTGAGACATTTTGCGAAGAGACTTGGTTATGCCCTTATTCAGCACGAAGAAGTTATTGCTTTTGCATCAAGACAACTAGAACCATTTGAGGAGAAATATTCAAATTCATGACTTGGAGTTGGCGGCAATAGCGCTTACTCGCAAGATTCGAAGACATATCCTTCATGAAGATGGAATCAAATTGCAGATATTAGGAAGCTCAGGATCAAGATAACGAACTACGATCTGTGAAGACTGGAAAGAAGATTTTATGATGGAGACACAGTTCTACTTTTGCTATCCCTCTTGGTTGTACTAAGAAGTATAAGGGATCTAAAGCAGAATTAAAATCTTCAAGAACCTTGTAGAGAAATCTCCATGCACACTTAAGAAGAATGACATAATTTGAGTTGTGATGAATGGTTTGATCAAGTCAGCTCACTTTTGCCTCTTAAAATGTGTATGCAATTAGCAAGTTGGCATAAATCCTTCGACGGAAGATTTTTCAATTACTTAGCACACCTGCAGTGATCGTGTCAGAGATTCGCGTTTTACCTCTCAGTCCCAAGAAGAACTACTGAAGGCTTGAGGGACTAGACTCAAGTATAGTAATGCGTTTCACCTACAGACTGACAGATAAGCAGAACAACTATTCGAACTTGGAAGAAGTGTTGAAGAGGAGAGTTGACAAGTGTTTAGTCAGATTGTGTTTGCTCATTAGATTAAAGGCATGCAAGTGACAAGGGTTGTCCTTTCAGATTTGGTATGAACGATGATGTAGAGCACCTTCTGGTTGAATTAAGTCGGGAAGTTGCTTATTTAATGTTCGGAGTTTATTACAACAACTAATGGATTAGTTATCATGGTGGAAGAGAATGTGGAAGGATTAATACGTTCAAACACTTGAGATGTTAATCTTAATAATCTGTTTGGGATATTTATGAATGAATGTGATTTAGCACGCGGAATTTACTAAAACACACTAAAGGAACAAAGGTGGTGAATAAGTAAACGTGAATAATGATGAACACAACATGAATAACACAAAACGATTCAATATTATTTATGAAATAATACGGGTGATCTAAACTATCACCAGGATTACAAATGTAACCTTGAATCTTTGATACGTGAAAAGGATTTAAAGATGGAAGTTATGCATGCAGTGATTGATCTAGTTATGTTATGTGTTGTGCATTCGCTATCTAAGAAGGTGACTTAAGGGTTCCTTTTATAGTATAAGGAGCCCTTATTACAAGTTGTTAAGTTGCTTAATATAATATATTAGAGACTTATCTTATCCTAGTATTACACCTTTCAAGGTAAAAACTCCATATTATCTACTGAGACCTCTGCACTACTTCTACTTAACGTGTAACTTTGTACAAAGACTAATAATACAGCTAAATATCTCTAAATAAAATATAACAACTTGTCGCTAAAACTGGCAGGACCTTCATCAACTAGCAGTACCTTCTCACCCAGAAGGTACTGTTAGTATATCTTCAACTTCAACAAAACTGAAGAGGCAGGCTTAACTATCATTTGGCAGACTCTTCTGACAGACTCTTTAACTTGTGCATTTTATTCCCAACAATCCTCCCCTAAACTTGTTATTCCCTTTTAAAATAACCAAGTTTCTTGTGAATAAAATTCATACCTTGAGGATTTGAGGGAACTCTTCCAAAAACCTTATCTTTTTCTCCTTAGGCTTTCATGCTGATCAAATATGCTTTCCTTTAATCTTTTGACTGCATCAGTTTCTTCTTCACATAATAGCTTATTGGAGATCAAGACTGATAATACTTCATAGCTTAAAGGGTACTCCTTCTCACCTCGCATAAAAAGCTCTATTCCACTCTGAGTGGAAAGATGATGAACATGGCTCATGCTGAAGTATTCCCATGTAACAGATAAATCATAGTAAGGAAATTTCCAATGTGTATCAGTAGGATTTGGATCATATAATCTGCTGAACTCCACCCATAGCTCTTGCTCCTTTGCATTAGGTTTATACTTGGTTTTCAGCTTCTCTTGAACTAAGTCCCATAATTCATCTAGATCCATTCTGCTACATGCTCTAAGCAAATTTTCAAAATTCTTGAAAATTTCAACCTTATTCCCAACTCTTGTTATCTTCCATGTTTTACCAAACTTGTCATTGTAGATTTCCCAATCTATGATTGGATGCCTTGCATGTAAAGGTTCAGCAAATACAACTTGTGGAACATGGACAACCATTTCTCTTGACTGAACAGGAGGCAAGTCTGCTTGATCCTTCTGATCATCTCTTCTTCTTTTGGAAGGCCTTTCTTGTGTATCCATGAGAAAACTGGTTTTGTTTCTTCTGTAAGCCTCTAAGTATAGAAGCTTCAATTCATCAAATGATTTACCTTTGAGTTGATGATCCTTCATGTTCACATCTCTTTTCAGATATATCTTGAAGAATTTCTTCTGATCTGCCTCAGAATGAGGCATTTTAAATCCTTTCTTCTGATTCTTCTGGATCTGCTGATAGACATCATCCAATGCCTCTTGATTGTATTTCCTAGTGATGAAATCATTGAGCTTGATTGTCATTTCATCTGAGCTAAGAGACTCATCACACACAAGAGTATAAGCTTCACCCCTTACAATTGGATCAATGGAAATGATGTATTGCAGCTGAGCATCAAACTTTTCTTGTAGAATTCTTGACTCTTCTTCAGCCCCCATAACTTCTTCTTCATGAAGCTGTTTGGACAACTTTTCATCTACAGCTATCTGAACTTGTTCTTTCTTCTTCAACCTTTTAGGCTTTGGTTCATCTTCAAACAGAATTTTCTTGCCCTTGTCTTTTGGTGACGATTCTAGATTTGGAGCAGCAGATTGTTCATCAGAAACAAGAAACCTCCCCTGAGGCTGTGATCCCCTTTTTCTTTTGTAGAACATTTGATCAGAACCTTTTAAATTCATAGCCAATAGCCTCTGAATCCCAGCAGGCTCTTGCTCTGCTTCAGCAGTATCTTTTGCACTAACAGGCTCTTTTTCTTGAATACCAGGCTCTTCATCAATCACTTGAGTTCCTTCATGAAATTGAAATTGAATCTCTTCTTCACTCTTAGAACTACCCATCCTCCCCTTTTTGGAAGAGAGACCCAAACCTTCTGCATCTGAACTTGAAGAACTAGAAACAACCAACTGAGAAGTTCTTTTACCCTTCAACAATTTCACCTTTAACTCTAATTTCTCAACCCTCTTAACTAGCTTAGTGTTAATCTCTGTAAAGTGTTTGTTTTGACTTTCAAGAGTAGTTTGCAAGTGCTGCACTTGCTCCTTTAGTTCCTCTACAGTCTGAGCATCTACACTTTGATGTGGAGGAGATTTGGGTGGTGAGTTATGATGTGATAATGATGGAGATGTTGTAGATGGTGTTTGTGTTGGTTGGTGAGATGGTAATGGTACTGGTGATGGTGGTGTGACAGATGGTACTGGTGGTGTGAGTGATGGTACTGGTGATGAATGATCAGATGATGTGGATGGTTCTTCAGAATGTTGTGGTAACATTTCCTCAAAAAGTGGTACTTCTTCTCCTTGAAAATCAATTTTCATGTTTGAAAACACCTTGTGTGTAAGTTTGGGAGTTTTAAAAGGTTTGTTTGGGGGAAGTAACAAATGTTTGGATTTGTTGATGAGGCACTGAATAAACCTTGGGTACATCAAAAACTTTGTTTCACTGTCCACATTTTTAACCAATCCTTCAAAAATATATTTTGAAAAGTTGAATTTCTTGTTTGTTGCCAGGCAAATGAGAGCTACAGTCATGTTACCACTAAACTGCTCCCATGAAGTTTTCTTTTGGCTTAAACAATAAAGGATGGTATGAATTAAAAATCTCCATTGAGGGGTAAAATGCTTTTTAAGAAATGTAAGCTTTGTAGAAGTCACATTATACCCCATTTTTGTCAAATTTTCAAAGATTTTAGCATCAGGCAGTTGACTAATGCCATCTGAATCATCCAAATGAAGATGTCTTCTAATGGATGATTCGGTAAAAGTCAGAGTTCTGCCATCCACTTTGACCTTTAACTCTTGAATCCCATTACTAAGAGTTTTAACTCTAGCAGTTTGCCAAAATTGTAAAATTTGAGATTCAAAAATAATGGGATTCACGAGTAAAGCAAACCTGATATAAGAATTGTTTAGAAAATCCACTGCTTGATGAAAAGATTCATTTTCCTCAGACTTTTCCAAAAATGCTAATTGGTTGTGATGTTTGACAAAACTTAGATGAGCCATGGTGAAAGTTTTGAAGAAAAATTTGATTATGATGGTGGGATTTTATTGTTGTACTGGTAGAAGATGAAAGGTGAGTGTGAATTTGTGATAAGGATTGATTATGAGAAAATTACTTTTGACCGACTATTAAATATATGGATAAGTAATTGAAGAGGCGGTCAAAAAGATCTTTTATTATAATAATTATATCCTTAATTCGAGGAAAACATGAGTAATTGACAAAAATACCCTTCAAAACAACGGCTATAATTTTAACCTGACAGACTCAACGGCTATGTAGCAGTACCATTTTACTCTACCAGTACTAAAATTTGAACTACCAGTACCTTGTATTTAGAAATATAACTTGGCAGTCTCTTTGAAATTTTAGTAAAAATCCCTTATAGTTTTTAGCAAACTATCAGCTATCAACGGATTTGATAAGTCTTTACCAATAGCCGTTTGCTTTTGGACTAGTCAGCTCTTTAAGTTTGTAAAACTGGGTGAACTGATTACCTTATAGTTTTTAGCAAACTATCAGCTATCAACGGATTTGAGAAGTCTTTACCAAGAGCCATTTGCTTTGGACTAGCCAGCTCTTTAAGTTTGTAAAACTTGGTGAACTGAGTACCATTTCCACATCCTGATTTTGTTATCAATCTTGAGTAACCTGAAATTGTTAGTTGTAGACCAAAAAAACAGGGTGCAGAGCACTTGTTTTATAGCATTGTTAACATTTTAAGCATCAAGATGAACAAAAACAGAGCAAATTTTGAACTAGCAGTACCAATTATGTACTGACAATACCTTATGACTAACTAGCAGTACCATGTTTAAAGGACAGAACTTGTTTATTTTATGTACAAAAACACATGTTTTTAAAGATTTATCATACCAATACCTGCTACCAGGTATGTAAATCTACCTAAATCAAAAGCTTTGGTGAGAAGGTCTACAAAATTCTTTTCAGAATCAATTTTCACAACTTGTATTAACCTTTTCTCATTGCAATCTCTTATGAAATGGTGTCTGATTTCAATGTGTTTTGTTTTTGAATGTTGAACTGGATTTTTAATGATACAAATAGTATTGCTATTGTTAATGTAAATAATGGTGTTAAGAAAATTGTACCCATAGTCAAGCAATTGATTTTGGATCCAAAGAACTTGGCCACAACAACTTGCACTTGCAATATATTCTGCTTCAGTTGTAGAGTTGGCCACCATTGTTTGCTTCTTGCATTGCCATGATATGAGTCTGCAGCCAAGAAATTGACATCCACCAGTTGTGGATTTTCTGTCTAGGGTTGCACCAGCATAGTCACTATCTGAATAAGCTGCCAAATCCAAAGATGATTCCCTTGGATACCATAGACCCAACCTAGGTTGACCCTTAAGGTATCTAAAAATCCTTTTGACTGCTGTGAGATGAGAAACTTTTGGATTTACTTGAAACCTTGCACATACACACACTGAGAACATGATATCTGGTCTTGATGATGTAAGGTACATCAAGGACCCAATCATTGATCTGTAATTGTGCACATCAACATCTTCACCCTCAGCATCTTTGAGTAACCCCTTTTCTGGATCCATTGGTGTACTTGCAACCTTTGAATCTGCAAACCCAAATTTCCTTAGGATTTCTGCTACATACTTATCTTGGCTGATAAATATGCCTTCATTTGATTGTTTCACTTGGAGACCCAGAAAGAAAGTAAGTTCCCCCATGGAACTCATTTCAAACTTATTATGCATAAGTTTTTCAAACTCCACACACAATTCCTGGTTTGTGGATCCAAAGATAATGTCATCAACATAATCTGCACCAGCAAGATGTCTTTCTTGGTTCTTTTGATGAACAAAGTTGGATCAATCTTGCCTCTTTGAAATCCATTTTCCAATAAATAGAAAGCCAATGTTTCATACCATGCCCTAGGAGCTTGGTGTAGACCATGAAGAGCTTTGGTAACCTTGTACACCTTGTCTAGATATTCTGCATCAATGAAGCCTGGAGGTTGAGAAACATACACCTCTTCTTCAATAATACCATATAAAAAGGCACTTTTGACTTCCATTTGGTAGACAGTGAAGCCTATGAAAGAAGCATAGGCCAAGAATAGCCTAATTGCTTCAATTCTTGCAACTGGAGCAAAAACTTCTTCATAATCCACTCCTTCTTCTTGAGTATACCCTTGGGCCACCAATCTTGCTTTGTTTTTGATCACTATTCCCCTTTCATCTTTCTTATTCCTGAAAACCTATTTGGTTCCAATTGCCCTGTAACCTTTGGGCAAATCAACCAGTATCTAAACCTTCTGAAGTTTAAATTGAAGTAGTTCTTCTTGCATTGCTTCAACCCAACTTGAATCATCTAAGGCTTTTGTAATGTTTTCGGGTTCCACTTGTGAGAGAAAGCATGAAAACAGGCATATGTGGGCAACTTCATGGTTCTTTTCTTCATAGATAGCTAAGACAAACCCATCTTGGTTTGAAGATAAGACTTGAGTTCTTGTTTTAACACCAGAATCAATGCTGCCAATCACATTATCAATGGAGTGATCTTTGAGAATTCTTGTGTTGTGTGTTGTAGGAACATCATAGGTAATTGGAAGATTTCCAATCCCTACATATTCTGGTAAGGAATCATCTGATAGAACATTTAATGGTTCAGCAGGACCAACTTGTGAACTGGCAGTACCATCTGTTGAACTGGCAGTACCATTTTCATTTGCAGAATTTTCTTGATTTCCTTGACCTTGAGTTCCATGATCATCTTCAACACCTTCATTTGTTGTATTAGAAGGCTTTCCATGACTTGAAGATGAATCCAATCCTTTCCAAATTAGCATTAAGATGTAATCTTGATCATCATTTGGTTCAACATTGTCTTCAAAACCTGCATTATCATTAGTATTTGTACCTGTGACAGGCACATAATTCATAGATTCTGAAAGCTTGTCAATGTCAAAACACCAATCTGGTCCAATGCCTGCAACATTTGGTAGTTTCTCTTGAAACTCTATGTGCAGATTTTCTTCCACTAGCCTAGTGCATCTATTATATACCCTATAGGCCTTACTTTGCAAAGAATACCCTATCATGTAGCCTTCATCAGCTTTTCCTTCAAACTTTCCTAGATGATCTTTGGTATTGAGAATAGTGACATGACATCCAAAAGGTCTCATAAAACTTAGAGATGGTGTTCTACCAAACAAAAGTTCATAAGGAGTCTTTCTATGAGGTTTAATCACAAGAACCCTGTTCTGCACATAACAAGCAGTACCTACAGCTTCAGCCCAAAATGAAATAGGCAACTTAGAGTCTACTAGCATTGTTCTAGCAGCTTCTATAAGAGTTCTATTTTTCCTTTCTGCTACTCCATTTTGCTGTGGGGTTCTAGCTACACTATATTCTCTTTTTATTCCTTTTTCTTTGCAAAATTCATCCATAACTCTATTCTTGAATTTTGTCCCATTGTCACATCTAATCACTTTTACTTTCTTATCAATTTGGTTTTCTATCCCTGTAATATAGGACTTAAGGATCTCACTTGTTTCATCCTTAGTTCTCAAAAAGAAAACCCAAGAAAATCTGCTGTAATCATCAGTAACTACAAGACAATATTTTTTACCAGTCAAGCTATTCACAGATGTAGGACCAAAGAGGTCCATATGAAGCATGTATAAAGCTTGAGAAATTGAGTTATGGGTCTTGGGCTTACAAGAAGCTCTATGTTGTTTGCCTTTTAGACAGTCAACACAGGTTTGGTCATTTTGAAAAATCTTTTTGGGTAAACCTCTAACCAAATCATATTTTGCAATTGTATTGATTATTTTAAAGTTTACATGACCAAGTCTTCTATGCCAAAGCATAGATTCATCCAATGAGGCTTTTGCTACTAGACAGGTTAAACTCTCTTTAGGAACAATGTTTTTCAAATCAACAATGTACATATTGTTCTTTCTAGGGATTTTAAGAAGAATCTGACTTTCATCAGGAATTTTAAAATCAGGGGAAAGTACAATGCATTCAGTGTCAGTAAAAAGAACATTGTTCTTTGTGTCACACATTTGTGAGACACTTAAGAGATTAAACTGTAGTTCTTTTACAAAGTACACATTTTCAAAATCTAATTTACTGGTTTTAATTGTACCTTTACCAGTAATCTTTCCTTTGATTCCACCCCCAAAGGTAACATATCCTCCATCAAATGATTTGAAGTCTGTGAGGTAAGACATGTTGCCTGTCATGTGCCTTGAACATCCACTATCTACATATCCTTGATCAGCAATATCATTTGAATGTTCCTGCACATGTATACACATATTAGTTTCCTTGGGGTACCCAAGCCATGACAGACTTGGGTTTGCCTCGTGCATCAATGTAATCAAACCTCTTTAGGGCTTTTGATGCACCATTTGATTGGAGTGGTCTCCAAATCCAACATGCTGAGGACTTAACACTGTTTCCTTTCTTTGAAATAGTCTCTTTTTCATTCTCATCAGATGTCCAATCTTCAATAGATGTATCATCTGAGCTCTTATCAGTGAGCACCTGTTCTTTAGAAAGTGAAGTATCACTTGCACTCTCAAAAGGTTCACTATTTTCTACAGGTTTTACTTTTTCTATTGGTTTATTAGTGAGTTCATGTAAACCTGATTCAGCAAGATCTATACCTGGGGGACAGGGAATTCCTCTGTAAGGAGGTGGACATGTGTTGTATCCAATCCCAGATTTGATTTTCTTGTTCATTTGGTTTTCAACTATACTTTTAGTACATGAAGAAGCATTTTCTAATGTTGTAACAGTTAGTTGAATATTATCTTTTGCTTGTTTCACTTTAGCAAACTCAGTTCTTAACAGACTTATTTCAGCATCTTTAAAAAATATGTCTCTATTAAGAATAGCTTTTGTGTCAGAAAAGGTGAGTTCATTTTCTCTAAAGTGAATTATCTGCTTTTCAAGTTTGGCCATACCACACTTATGATTAACTAGGTCTTGATGAGTTTTTCTTTCTTCTACTTTCAGTTCATCATAAAGTTTTCTTAAGATTTCTAATTCTTTAAAAACTTCACAAGTAGCAAAACATTTAGTAATTTGTACCTTAGGATTGGAGAAAGCTATTAAAGCCATTTCATTTGAAGTTGACTCTTCTTCACCCATAAAGCTCCAATCAAAACCCAGCCCATCAATAGCTACCATAGCTTTTGTTTCAGTGATGTCTACTTCCTTGCTCTTGTTCTCATTGTTTCCCCTGTTCTTGTTCTCAAAACCTCTTCCCTTATCAACCTGCTTCTTTGGTCTCCTACAATCTCTTGAGTAGTGACCCTTCATGTGGCAGTTGTAGCACTCCACTTTAGACTTGTCATACCCAGCAGGTTCATTGCCATTGATGACAATCTTCTTTCCAGTTCTCATCAAATATTTCTTAGCCCTCATGTTAAGAAGTGAAAGCTGCCACTTTATGTCCATTTATTCAAGATCATCATCACTAATCTCTTGAAGATCTTCAAAGGTCAATATGGAACCATTGTGTTGTGATGTTAGGAAAGCACAACCAATTGTTTCATCTAAAATGGTTTTGGTACTGCTAGAAGTACTAGCAGTACCAAAATTTGTGTTGGCAGTATCTTCTTCTCTACCATCTTTTTCATCATCAACTTTCTTGGAGGTACCATGAGATGACACAAATGCCATATTTCCTGAGCTTGAACTAGTAGACTTCTTCAGTTCATACTCTACTATTTTGAAGTTGCTGTAAAGATCATTAAGACTCATGGAATCAATATCTGGTTTGTTTTTCCAGACAATGACATGCATGGCCCATTCAGACGGTAGACTTCTAAGGAATTTGGAGTTTAAGTCTTCTTGAGATATTATCACCTCATGAATGGCTAACTGACTAGAAAGCTTTTGGAGTCTATTGAACATGCTGTCCAAAGACTCATTTGTTGTGGCTGAAAAGTTTTCAAACTGTTGTTTTAAAAGTGTCTTCTGAGTTTTCTTGGTGGCATCATTACCACCAAATCTAGCCACAATAGCTTGAAAAAGGGTTTTAGCACATTTGTACTTGTTAAAGATTAAGAGCTGGTCATTTGGAATAGACATGAGAAGCATACTCCTGGCTTTAAGATCATTTCTCTTTTGGATTCTTTCTTCTGCGGTTGTTAGGTTTACTTGCACAGTTGTGACAAGTGCATCGTTTACTGTGGAGGTGGTGGTTATTGGTTTGAATTAATTTCCTTCTTCAATAATCTCCCAAAGTGCATAGTCTTGCACTTGAAAGTATTGCTCAACCCTCAATCTCCACATCTCAAACTCATTTTGTTTGAGTAATGGAAGTTTTGCAGCCACATTGGTTTGAATGTGCTCAACATCCATTTTTGCTTTGTTCTTTTATGTCATAAATATCAGCCTCGCTCTGATACCACTTGTGGAAGGATTAATACGTTCAAACACTTGAGATGTTAATCTTAATAATGTGTTTGGGATATTTATGAATGAATGTGATTTAGCACGCGGAATTACTAAAACACACTAAAGGAACAAAGGTGGTGAATAAGTAAACGTGAATAATGATGAACACAACATGAATAACACAAAACGATTCAATATTATTTATGAAATAATACGGGTGATCTAAACTATCACCAGGATTACAAATGTAACCTTGAATCTTTGATACGTGAAAAGGATTTAAAGATGGAAGTTATGCATGCAGTGATTGATCTAGTTATGTTATGTGTTGTGCATTCGCTATCTAAGAAGGTGACTTAAGGGTTCCTTTTATATTATAAGGAGCCCTTATTACAAGTTGTCAAGTTGCTTAATATAATATATTAGAGACTTATCTTATCCTAATATTACACCTTTCAAGGTAAAACACTCCATATTATCTACTGAGACCTCAGTACTACTTCTACTTAACGTGTAACTTTGTACAAAGACTAATAATACAACTAAATATCTCTAAATAAAATATAACCACTTGTCGTTAAAACTGGCAGGACCTTCATCAACTAGCAGTACCTTCTCACCCAGAAGGTACTGTTAGTATATCTTCAACTTCTACAAAACTGAAGAGGCAGGCTTAACTATCATTTGGCAGGCTCTTCTGGCAGACTCTTTAACTTGTGCAGTTTATTCCCAACAGAGAAATTTTGAAACATTAGGCTAGGAATTTGTGCATTCCGTATGATGTTCCCGTACAAAAGAGTTAAATGTTTTGGCATATAAGGAAGACTTGGTTCGTAATACGTTAGTCCTTAGATTCATTCTTATCTGTGCAGTTATCCTACCTATCCCATTTTTCATTCTGATACGATTTGATACTCCGGTATGGGCGTAGTTAATCGTCAAAACGAATAGGATTCCAATCTCTTTAGAAAACTCTGGTTATGTCTGATAATTCGGTATATGCTTCTCTGATTAGTAGCAAGTTTCTTAGTTCGTTCAGAACCTGATTAGGTTCGTGAAGTTTTCTACCAGTTAGCATCACTTCCGTATTTATTCCATATTCATCTGATGTTCCTGTACCTCTTGTGAGATTACAACTATCATCTGTTTCATGTTCATTTCATATTCGTTGGATCAGATTCATTATGATTTGTACTTTGATGAAAAGCCTGGGGCTATCTTATTTTGTTTGGATCGAGTCAAGAAAATCTTTTTCGTTCGTTAAAATTCTTTGGAGAAACCATTTTGAGTGAGTAATCGTTTTCATTTCAATTCGTGATTTGGTACGTTTTCGTTTAATCATTTCATTTCAATTTCGCGGACAAAATTTTCTTTTTAGAAGGGAAGAGTTGTAAAACCCAAAATTTTGAATTCACAATTTTACATCTAGTTTGAATTTTAACCTAAGTTGTGTAATAATAAATAAAAGCCTAAAACTATATGTTATGTGATATTAAAACATTATGAGTTATAACCTAAAGTATTTAACTTAATAAACTTGTTACAAATCACGCTCTAACCCAAGTTCAAAAATTCGGCCAACCATTCCCTTTGTCACGTTTTCTTTCTTTGAAACACAAAAGATAAGACCAAAATAAAAGGTGTATATTTCTATATAAATTGAAGATCTCACTTTACCACCCTTTTTCCTCATTCACACGACACATAAACTAAAAGATAGGAAGAAGTAAATAAGAATATCTCTACATAATTGAAAGATACTCCTTGACTACCTTTTAGCTCATTCTTATGAAACATTAATAACAAATATTCGGTCATATCCACTTAACAAAATAAAGGACATGCTTTTCCTACCTTATATCATACGGCCTATTTGTTTCTTCTTTCATTCAACACAAAACAAAACATAAAGTTCCTGGTTATTTTCTTCTCCATTCGAAGGCTAGAAGGGTTGAAGGTTGCTACTGTTGGGTATTGAATTCGTGGGGGTGGTGATTGTCTTTCGTGTTCTCTCTTCATCTCTGTTTCGTTAAGCAGCAGGTACCCCAACACATTCTTGACCCTTTATTCCATTCACGTAAACATATGTATAAAATCTGAATATAACAACATCTAAACATAAAAATAACATGTTAATCTACTCATATCATTTCTTGTTTGTTGTTATGTTCGTCCTTAAAACATGTATAAAACATCACCTGAAATCATGATTATAACATGCCTAAAAACTTATGTATTCGAACTACTGTTCCTGTTTCTATTCTACCCTAAACTGATCTGACTCAACCCCATTTATATTCGACCTCATCTGATCTAAAAACTAACCTGACCCTTTTATTACGTGCTTATAAATCTGGAATAAAACCTAGGAAAATTAATAACGGGGCGTACATATTTAATACGAAAGGTTAGGGTTTGGTTCGTGTTATTTTTGTGGACTGTTGGATCATTATTTTATGTGTATGCGTGTGGTAAATGGGTGTCAACTCATCCTCGTTGCTGTGGTGTCGTGTACAATCTTATGCTGGTTCATGTTAGGTCGATTAGTATCGCGAGTATTTTTGTGTAAGTCAAATAAGTACTACTGGTGTCGCATGCATGCTGAAGTAGAAAGCTAAATATGGTTTATAAATTGTGATTTCATGTGTAGATATCAAGTTGTACAATCTGTAAGTGAGTTCCTTCATGCAAGCATTTAAATGAGAAGCATAGGGTTGTGGTATTATGGGTCGTGTAAGGTAGTAAAGCCATGGGTGTGTGTTGCGTCAAGCTAAGAGAAAATGGGTTATGAAACAAATGTGTATCATGGTGTCTAAAAATGCTTAACTACATGCGAAATTTATAAACTAAAAAGTAAAAATAGGCTCTTAATATGTGTGGGTCGATATACAGAATTTAGTAAATTTTAAAAGAGTGGTGAACTTGTGTAAATATGAACCAATAATAAAAGATCATGTGGTGATTTCATACGTGGTCTCAAATTTCATTCTATGAGTGAATATGCTACTTGCATGCATGTGTATGTCATGGACCAGTTAGTAGTAAAAGAGTGTAGTATTATTATTGTTGTCACATAGGGTTATTAAGGTGTGGGTCTTAATGTTGTTTTGAATTCGATAAAGGGTGTTTTTGTGTGTGTGATCCGAGAGTGTGTTTTGGTTTCGAGATAGGTTCGTCAACTTGTTCGAGACTCGTCGTGTGTATAACCCGGATTTCTTTTATACTCTTTATTGTTTTACTACCTTTATTACCTTAACCTACTTTCTAATTTGGTATAACCCTAAACTTCTAATTCGGCTAAACTTAATTTAATATCTCATTTAACTTGAGTGAACCCAAAAAAAAAATAAAGACGTAATTAATAACAAGCATTAAAAATCCGTTATGATATTAAATGAGCGTATAAGTGATATACACTTATAATTCTTGTAGATTCGGTGGAGAAGGAGTGATTCATCTTTCCTTGTGTTCTTTTCTATTGCTTTCAATTTCATAAGGTACAGATATTCTAACCTTTCAGTAAGGTTTCTTATGATTCATGATCCGTTCCGTTTCCACTATTAAGATTTCTGACCTTTATACGCCTGATATCCTTGGTTCATTTGATAGTATGGTTTCGTATGAAGACCCTTTTAAAAATATAACATGATGACTTTTGAGAAAAACTATTTTTGAAATGATTTATGTGATTACGATACGATGCCAGTTTTATATGAAGGTTTTAATAACTTTTATGAAATGTGTTTTAAAAGGAATACTTTTACGATAAAAAGGTTTTAAATAATTTTCAAAAGTCCTTAATCTATTCTATTCTCTAAGATTTCTCATGACTTTCTTTAACATCTTTTGATTATTTAACTTCAAATTTTGAACCTTTGATACGAGCCCTTTTGCTATTATAAACCTTTGATTTGAACCTCATGATATGAATCTTTGATTTGGACCTTTGACTTGAACCATTGCTATGATCCCTTAGTATGATCCATATTTGATCGATCCATTTATGCTATGATTTGCTTGATATTTTGTTGTATGCTATATTCCAGTTCTTATAGCATTCCTATGCCCTATTTGTTGTCCATTATTTGATTAATTTGTAGCCAGTCATGAGGAGTCCATGGCCTTGCCACTGATGCACCAGTAGTATTGACACTATCTGTGGAGGTGGGTTTTTGTCCACAGCGTTCCCTATTATGCTATAGCTATTCAGGCCTATATTTATTATTGTATATGTTTACTTAGCCTAGAGCTTTGTGCATATATATCTGTTTTGCAGGGAGCGTATGGATGCATCCTAGGTACTTTGTTTAGTATAATTTGGAGAATGGACTTGTGTGTGTGCAATACACCCCATTTCACATTTGGTATATCGGAGTCTGCAGCTCCTATGTACACTATGATATATGTTTGTTGGGCATTCCTATTAGTTCTACTTTTCTGTGATCTTTATAATCTTGTCATCTCTATTATGATTAACTTATGCTTGCTTTACTTTATTTGCTTACACTTATGATTCGTTTCTTTTCCTTTGATTTACCCGTATTCACTTTGTTCATATTCTATTATATGTTCCATATTCTTTGATTTCTATCTCAGCAGGTTTGCTCGGACTTATATCGTATTCACCTTCGTTTCCTTTTGTTATTAGTTTTCGTTTGTTTATATCTGTTCACTGGGCTTTTTAAGCTCAGCCGCATTTCTTTTCTTGCGGCAGGTTTTTAGAAGGAAGTTGGGTTGGGTGAAGAGTGCTTAGGAGCTCTTAGTGGACTACACTATTGATAGCTCCCCATGGATTAGAGATAGACTTAGAGATTTCCTCCTTGGTTTTTAACTTGTAATTAATTTGGAAGTTGTAACGCTTAGAATTAGTCCTTTATCTATTCTTTAGAACTGTTTTGTGATCCTTGTATTATTAATGTATTCTGCTTGCTTATGTTCTGATTTGACCCCATAATGTTACACTTTAGCCCTTTTCGGGTTGGGGTGTTACAGATGAGGTAAATAACACAAACCTACGAAGTACCCCACAACTCCCATCATCACTTGAGGCACACACACCACCCGTGACTTACCCGGAAGAAGTAGAAGAAACTTTAGGAATCCCGATGGAGGTAGAACCCTTGTACCAAACACCACTAGAGGATATAGGTTTGAATACTTGTAGTCACAACCTTTCTCTTAGTTCTAAGGAAGTTCCTAGTTTTGATGAACCGGAGCCTCAACCAAATCCGTTACCTAATCTTCCATTCTTGGATGAAAATTTAGGAATTTAAAGAGGTCCTGATCCACCCATCAAACCATATAGTCCGGGTAGTCTTCGAATAAAGGTAGTAGACTCTAAACCTTGTAGAGAGGAAGCCAATATAGGAGTGGAAAATGACCTTACATGCTTACATCACCCATTTATGATTGATCACAAGAAACATTATGGGTTTAAACCGGGTTTATTAGGTCAAGATGGATCCCCAACTAGTAGTCTCTTGAAGTTGATAGAAAATGATCCCTTTCTAGGAGAAAATCTTAATCCACCCATTAACCCGATTGAATTAGGTAAGGTTATGATGATAGGAGCACACCCCTTTGAGCATATAATTCATCCACCACTCTTACCTCACGTGACATATTTTCACCCTAAGGGTGTGTATCGCTACTTCCACCCGCACTTAATCCTAAGTGTAGGGAAAACCTCCCCTATTTCTGTTAAATAAGGGTAGAGTCAGGCTCGTGACTCGAACAAAAACAAGCGCTTATTGGGAGGCAACCCAAGCTTTAATTATTTATTTGTTTGTTTATTTTATTTTATTTGTTTCCGTATGCATGTTTTATTTTTATTGTTGGTAGATCATGTTTCAAACTAAAATGGTGAAAATACTTTATTTTGTCGTTTGACTTCGTCTTAACTTCATACAAAGGTATTTCGCAAAAGATAAGTGTAACGGGAAACCCCAAATATGTTTTTAAGAAACAAAATCGATCATGATTCTATACAATATTAAATGGACATGTATATTCGTATTTGTTAGAGTCAAATGCTTGTATCGAGTCATAATGATGTTTTGCAGGATTTTCCAGGAAGTAGGACATAAGTTTTTCCAGAAATTTTCTGAAAACTTAATGAAAAGATTTCTGCATGTCACTTCTGACGGCGTCAGGAATTAATTCCTGACGGCGTCATGTGTAAAATTCTGGAAATTTTGCTAGTTTTGTTTTTCTAACGGAGTCTTAAAGTTTTTGTTAAATCTTTAGTTTTATAAACTCCAGGAAATCTGCAAACATTCATTCCACAAGCATTATATCTTACATTGTTTTCTAGTACTTGTTAGTATATATAGATTGCCGCCGATTTTACGCGAGGTTGCCTTGTTTGTTTTCTCAGGTTTAACAGGTTATGTATGACAAGAAGATGATTTATATTCTAGAAGGGAAGCTTTGATTGTTCATTTTTTTGGAGGAAGATCTAACCTTGTTACCACACTATCCACACCAAACGAATAAGGGGAGTATTTGCTTTCATTCTTTTACCTACTTCACTTTTACATTCTTTAATTGAACATTGGGGACAATGTTCATCCTAAGTGTAAGGGGAGGGTAAATGATGATACCTTATAGGATACAATTGCACTTGAGTTTGTTTGTTTGATGGTAAGTGTGTAATAAAACTAAGAGAAATACTTGTTAGTGTAATTTTAGCGCCAAATTTAAAATTTTTTACAGCATTTAGGAGTGAAACTTTAGCCTTAGCAAGCGTCTCATGGATAGGAGTCGTATGACTAGCACAAAACCGTACCATAATTACTTGATAAGAGGCATTAGGATCACCCTTGTGTTAAACCCGTATCATAATTACTTGACCATTTAAGTCATATTACTTGGCTAGTAAATTCAACTAATTTTTCCCACACCTTAGCGTTGTACTCATTTTTAGTACACGAAACCCCTAGTACACCCCTCCGAGCCTATCTTTTCATTTCTAACTTTAAGCATCTTACTTAAAGGAAGAATTTGTTACAACCCACTTAAATGTACACCCAAATTGCCTTAGCCTTCCGTGTATGCACTCATCTTTAGTGCATTATTGTTATATGTTTAAACCCTTAGTTAATTATCTAATTGATTACATGGTTGCTAAGTCGAGTCATATCCTTGTACATATTGTTTTGGGACGATTGGGACTCATGGGTAAAGTACTTATGTTATGGAGTAATGTGGAAGAACATCATTTATTACCCCCATATGTGCGTTAATCTTAAAAGTACTCCAAGTGTTTTGATTATCTTGATTCGAGTCATTAGATTAGTTTATTGTAAAGTATGTAAAAATTCAAGTGTAAGGGGAATGTACATTCTCTATGATGTATTATCTTGGATGGTAGGGTAAGAGTGTATGCAAAAAAAATAAAAATAAAAATAAATAAATAAATAAATAAATAGAAAAAGAAAAAGAGAAAAAAAAAAAACATACGGACTACCATCCCGTTTCATTCTATTTTTGTTATTTTTGATTTATTAGCTTAAGTCGAGTCTAGTCTTGGCTTAGCAACTCCATATTGTACATGTAATTAACCAAGATGATTAACTCGCTACCAGTAAAGATTGCCTATATCCAACAAAACCGTGTATTCCATATCCCTACACCTAACGTTATAACCCTTTAAAAGACCTCTTTGATAGTTTATCCTAGGTGCTTACGCCAAGTGGTGGAGGTTTGATCCTTTCCCAAGCCTATGGTAATCTATTTTGCTTTGACAGGTAGTGAGAGATGTTTTCCATTTCCATATTGTGATATACACTTTATTACACCCGAGAGATGTGAGTATCTAAACACTATTTGTGAGGTGCTAGTATATGACCTCCGTGCTTGTCTTTGGTCTTTAGTGGAACGATTATTTGTTGTAATTACTTTTATATTAGCGTTAAATGACCCCTAACTTGTATTTTGATTAGACTAAAAGCGCATTTGCTTAAGGACAAGCAAATCTCAAGTGTAAGGGTATATGATGAGGCGAAAAATGATTCGTTTTTAGGGGGTCATTTAAGCCCGGAATTAAATTTATTTGATCAAATATTGCCCTAAATCGTTCCTTTTGTGATTTTAGGTACTTTTGGAGTGAATTCTGGAAAAGGAAGCATTTTGGACGTTTTTGGAGCATAAAAGTGAAGAAAACGGCAAAGTCTTAATTTTCTTTGCTGGGAACAGTACCTGACGGCGTCACAAAATTCTACATGACGGCGTCAAGAATAAAACAAGAGGTGAAGTGGATAGAGTCTGTGACGATCCAGAGAGTTTTTACACTAGAGGCATGACGACGTCACCATAGGCCGTCATGGTCCCATTACATGTGACGGCCCAGAGAAAAGTTGCACTTGACGGCATCAGATCTGGATCTAGGCAAACCAATATTACTATGGGCGGCGAGTTGACGGCGTCAGATTTTTCTTCTTGATGTCGTCACGATGGGAAATCTATATATAGTTTAGCAATTTTCATTCATTAAGAGAGGACAATTGGAGGGATAACTTGGAGAAACCCCAACATGATTTTTACTGTACTTTCAAGGGTTTTTACCCTTTGAAACCCTTCATGTTCAATTAAGATAAGTATCCTTTCAATTCATTCAATATGTCTATGTGTTGTCTGAATATATCTTACGCTTGTCTTGATTTTAACATGCTTGGATAGATCTCTTGTGTGTTTGCTTCGATGTAGTGAAACCTAGATGTTGATTATGGGTTGATTGCTTGTTTATAGTTGTTACGGATGAATGATTTCGATGTTAGGCTTAAGAAAACTGGCAGACTTCCATAGGGTAACATGCTTGAACGTCTTAAGAAACATGAACCAATGCGTACTAGGTTTTTATGGTTGTATTTAATGCATGAGCGAATTCTAATGATCCCATGTAAGGAGCTTCATGCAGGCTCGACATAAGAGTGAAGTAGGAGCTTATAGAGTTGGGGAAGTAAGTACGCCACCCCACGAATGGTATTAAGGAATATAACCCATCATCCACGCAATTGTAACAAACTATCAACCTGTAAAAGATATCTAGGGAGTAATGAAATCTAAGTAAACACAATTTTCCCATTATTGTTCACACCACATTAGTAATTAGCTTTATTTACATTTTTTTTATTTTATTTTGATTGCATCTTTAGTTATTGGGTTAGTTGATTAGCAACTAATTCCGCCTACTCCTCCAAAACCCAAGATTTGAATTGCTTTTATAAAAATATGAAAATACAAAAAGAATCATCCCTCACCTCTAGGCTTAATTTTTAGGCTTTCTAATCCTAGCGACACTATTCCTGAGTTGAACGATCAATCCCTCGGTACTTGTCACAATACTATACTACAACCATCAGGTACACTGCCTGGTGGCGGTTGTAAGCTTCTCGAGATCCCTTGAGAGGTAAAGCCTGGTGCAATTCCCACGCATTAGCTTCCTTTTTCAGATTTCTCCTCAAAAGTACCTAAAATGACAAAAGGAACGATTTAGGGCAATAATTGATCAAATAATTATGAATTCGGGCTTAAATGACCCCTTAAAAGTGGTACACTTTTCGCCTCATCAAATACCCTTACACTTGAGATTTGCTTGTCCTCAAGAAAATGCGCTTTTATTCTAATCAAAATACAAGTCAGGGGTCATTTAACACTAATATAAAAGTAATTACAACAAATAATCATTCCACTAAAAACAAAAAACAAGCACGGAGGTCATACACTAGCATCTCACAAATAGTGTTTAGATACTCACATCTCTCGAGTGTAATAAAGTATATATCACAATATGGAAATAGAAAACATCTCTCACTACCTGTCATAGCAAATAGATTACCATAGGCTTAGGAAAGGATCAAACCTCCACCACTTGGCGTAAGCACCTAGGATAAACTATCAAAGACGTCTTTCAAAGGGTTATAACGTTAGGTGTAGGAATATGGTAAACACGCTTTTGATGGATAAAGGCAATATTTACTGGTGGAGAGTTAATCATCTTGGTTAATTACATGTACAATATGACGTTGCTAAGCCAAGACTCGACTCGACTTAAGCTAATAAATCAAAAATAACAAAAACTTAAAAATAAACATAGAATAAACGGGATGGTAGTCAGTATGTTTTTCTCTTTTCTTTTTCTATTTTTTTTTTCTTTTTCTTGATTCTTTCGATTTTTTTTTTTTTTTTTTTTTTTTTTTTTTTTTTTTTTTTGCATACACTTTTACCCTACCATCCAAAATAATACATCATATGGAATGTACATTCCCCTTACACTTGAATTTTTACATATTTTACAATAAATTACTCTAATGACTCGAATCAAGATAATCAAAACACTTGGAGTACTTTTTACATATTAACGCATATATGGGGGTAATAATTTTTATGTTCTTCCCCATTACTCCATAACACTAGTACTTTACCCATGAGTCTCAATCGTCCCAAAACAATATGTACAAGATATGACTCGACTTAGCAACCATGTAATCAATTAGATAATTAACTAAGGGTTTAAAACATGTAACAATAATGCACTAAAGATGAGTGCATACAAGAAAGGCTAAGGAGATTTGGTTGCACATTTGGGGTGGGTTGTAACAAATTATTCCTTTAAGTAAGATGATTAAAGTTAGAAACGAAAAGATAGGCTCGGAGGGGTGTACTAGGGGTATCGTGTACTAAAAATGAGTACAACGCTAAAGTGTGGGAAAATTAATTGATTTTATTAGTCAATTAATATGACTTAAATGGTCAAGTAATTATGATACGGGTTTAAACACAAGGGTGACTCCATAACACTTGTTAGCCTTGCTATTTTATAAAGATAACGTCACACATGTGATATGGACTAGATATGTAGCTAGTAGTAACTTCAGGGACTATTAGTGGTCATTAGGCAAACTTATTATGTAATGAGCCTATAAATACCCCTCATGACTCTCCATGAGGGGTGTGGGAAATCATTAGATGTTTTGTATTGTTTCATTTATTTATCAAGTTATCCTTTTATTCTGCACCCTCTCTCTACTTTCTCTCACTAGAAAGATGAATACTTTCATCATCTTTGATCAACCTCGACCTCCCGAACCACATAAGTCATACATATTTTCGGTCCTACAATTGGCATCAGAGCTATGGTGTTATTGATTTGTGTGGTTCGAATCTTGTTAAAACTGTTCTTATACCATTTTTTGTTGTCGGAAAATTTTTTTTCTTACACTTTAGTGGTAAAACAGTTTTTATACAAGTTTTTATGTATCTCCATGGTAAAAAGTCATCAAATTTATTAGTTATATCACTGTTTTTTAACAGTTTCATTACTATTTTTGTTGACTTGTTTGTACCATTTCCGTGATATTTGTGGTCAATACGAAGGCATAAACTTGGTCCGTGAAATGTGGTCTTTAATGGTCAAATATCGGATACTCATCGGAAACTGGAAAATGGGTCGCGGAATCAGATCGGAATTTCTTGTATAAGAAGTTCTTGATATGTACTTGTTTTCGAGAACACATGTAGTTTTCGAGAACACAATCCCTAAATTATCAAAATCATGTTCTCGATAACCATGTTCTCGTTAACCATGATCTCGATAACCGTGTTCTCGATAAGCCACGTTCTCATTAAGTCATGTTCTCGATAAGTTGAAAAAATTTTTGAAATCTTTTTGAAAGAAAACTTTCGAAATCACCCACTTGTTTCGAAATAAGAAAGTTTCGAGAATACCAAAGAAGAGAAGATGAAGAAGAGACTGTTGACCACAAACATAATACCAAACTCTTGTGAACCTCAATTAAACATCATCAGTCCAAGACCCTTTTGTCTAAGTATCGAAAAAGAAAAGAAAAGATATCACAGCCGGTCCACAGCCAAACCAAGGTCCAAAAACAATACCAATTACACAACATCTATCAACAACCATATACCCTCACATGTTACTCACCAACTCTCATCTTCATCTATACAAGTATCAAACAATCAAGAAGAAAGGAGATAGATCTCAGAATCAGTTCAGTTTGTTTTAATCTTTACAAGATTTTTGTTGAACTGTCATAATCATCATAGATCAACTGTGAAGCTATGCTTCAATTAAATATTCGAACATAAAGATAAGGCTTATAACAATAATGTTATTCCCTTTTTCTTGGTTCGGTTTTGGACAAATACGAAAAATCAAAACACTAGGAACAAACCCTACCTTAGACCTCGTTAAAGAGATCTTGAAGCCGAGACCTTTTTCTTCGATTAACAAGCAAATAAGTGCAAGCTTTCACACGATTGAGTTCATATCTAAAGCAGAAAGAATAAAGGGTTGCGGTTTGGGTTCTGTTGGTGTAAACGATTTATGTTTGTGTTTATTTGTTCGGATATAACTGGTGTTGATGAGGACGGATCTGAGATGAAGATGAGATTGAGATTGTTAGGTGAGAGAAGAGTTTGTGATGGGGGCGGTATAATTTGTGTTTGTGATTTAGGGTTATCAAATGAAACGTGTGTGAGTTATACTTGATACTAGGCAATTTAGTTGATGATTGGGCTTTGAGCTGTTATTTGTGTGTTTGGCTTAATGCATAATACACGACCTTAAGATTGGGCTGAGCTAGTATCATTCAATTCGACACAAGGTTATGGCTGGGGCTGAAAATAATTGAAATATCAAATGTGATACAAAATCTATTTTTTGGATGCATAATTCGATAATATTTGGTTGATTGAGTGGTATTTTGGTATAAAATTTTCACGGGGATACATAATTTCACGGCTAGAATTGTTATGTTTAAGAAAAAAAATGACTACGGGGTTATTGTACGGTATTATTGTTTTGACTTTGAAGTGGCATTTCAACAAGTGTACTTATTTATCTCAAAGTCTAGGGGTGGTTGGATGCATGACTTTCGAAGATACTTGTTTGTGCATTCACGGGAAATGATAGTGATTAAGACTTGGATTATCTAGTTATACCCGCTGTAAGGAGTTACATTGTAGTGCTCACGGGTTATAGCTATCACTTTAAGGAGTTACATTGTAGTACTCAGTGTCACACGCAGTTGTGGATAGTTCAAGAGGCGGAGAGTTCATATACTATGTGCTGTCTTGAGTATATATCTCTATCTATGCTTAAAGGAGTTACGTTGTAGTGCTCAGTATAGGTTCTTAGTCACACCATCGTACAAGATTAGGTCACAAGATGGGATGTTTACTTCATTTTCAAGTTGGTCATATCGGACTGTCTCCATATGTGGTCATTACTAGTAGCCGGTGAATTCAAAGGAGGTTTAATTACAGGTTGATTTGAGAGAAAAATATTGAGAGTATTTTTGCGACATATACTCACAAAATGTGCTTCAAAAAGCTGTTATGGCTTCTAAATTGCATCAAGTACAAGGTGATTATACGGCATGTACACTACATTATGATGATTCCGATACCTCGCAACCATCAGGAGGGAGAAGAACATGCCAAAAGAAGTAGTGTTTCGTCTTCAATGATTGGATTGACTGAGAGAATTTTGCTTAACATCGTGAATGGAGAAGTAGTGTGTATACATCAGGGCTTATTACCAACTTGGATGCAATGTTATGTGAGTTATGTTGATACGATGCTCCCTGAACGACAACCATGTGTCTACACTTTTGAATCTACTTTATCCGCTGCGTGATGAAAGAGGTTGTCGGTTTAGGAGGGAGCAGGAAAAAGAAAGAAAAGGCTCACTAGTTAGGAGGGAGTAATAACCTAACTAGACCATTACAGTTGAAGTTCAGAGCTACAAAGACCTTTGCAGTCAGTACGCCGAGATCGTCGGAAGAGAGAACTTCAAGTCTGCCTCAGTATCTAGACTACAGAGATTCTGCGCTTCAACAACGTCAACATAGTTTACTATTGTTGTAATTTACATTGTTTATGTATTTATAGGTCTCATCGTAACCATTCATGTGTGACGATATCTTGGAGGGAGATTGTTAGCCTTGCTATTTTATAAAGATAACGGCACACATGTGATATGGACTAGATATGTAGCTAGTAGTAACTTCAGGGACTATTAGTGGTCATTAGGCAAATTTATTATGTAATGAGCCTATAAATACCCCTCATGACTCTCCATGAGGGGTGTGGGAAATCATTAGTGTTTTGTATTGTTTCATTTATCAATTAAAGTTCCTTTTATTCTCCACCCTCTCTCTACTTTCTCTCACTAGAAAGATGAATACTTCCATCATCTTTGATCAACCTCGACCTCCCGAACCACATGAATCATATATATTTTCGGTCCTACAACACTAGTACTTTACCCATGAGTCCCAATCGTTCCAAAACAATATGTACAAGATATGACTCGACTTAGCAACCATGTAATCAATTAGATAATTAACTAAGGGTTTAAAACATGTAACAATAATGCACTAAAGATGAGTGCATACTAGGAAGGATAAGGCAATTTGGTTGCACATTTGGGTGGGTTGTAACAAATTATTCCTTTAAGTAAGATGCTTAAAGTTAGAAACGAAAAGATAGGCTCGGAGGGGTGGACAAGGGGTATCGTGTACTAAAAATGAGTACAACGCTAAAGTGTGGGAAAATTAATTGACTTTATTAGTCGAGTAATATGACTTAAATGGTCAAGTAATTATGATACGGGTTTAAACACAAGGGTGATCCTAATGCCTATTATCATGTAGTAAATCCTACTACACGAATGTAGTCTCACTAGCGGTCTCGGGATGTATCACTAACACAAGTTTTAGAATCTAAATACTACCGGTACACTCTTAAGCACTAATAATTAATGCTTTTCCTATCAAATCTAAAGGCGAACCTCACATATTTGGGTGGAAATTTTTTTTAAGTGGTACGATTTTGTGCTAGTCATACAACTCCTATCCATGAGACGCTTGTTAAGGCTAAAGTTTCACTCCTAAATGTTGTAAAAAATTTTAAATTTGGCGCTAAAATTTCCCTATCAAGTATTTCTCTTAGTTTTATTACACACCTACTATCAAACAAACAAACTCAAGTGCAATTGTATCCTATAAGGTATTATCATTTACCCTCCCCTTACGCTTAGAATTAACATTGTCCCCAATGTTTAATTAAAGGATGTAAAAGTAAAACAGGTAAAAGAATGAAAACAAATACTCCCCTGATTCGTTCTGTGTGGATAGTGTGTCAACAAGGTTAGATCTTCCACCAAGAAAATGAACGTTGAAAGCTTCCCTCCAGAAATATAAATCATCTTCTTGTCATATATAACCTATTAAACCTGAGAAAACAATCAAGGCAACCTCGCGTAAAATCGGCGGCAATTTATATATACTAACAAATCCTAGAAAACAATTTAAGATATAATGCTTATGGAATGAATGTTTTCAGATTTCCTAGAGTTTATAAAACTAAAGAATCAACAAAAACTTTAGGACTCCAGTTTAAACAAAACTCGCAAAATTTTTCAGAATTTTAGTACCTGACGCCGTCAGGTTGTAACTCCTGACGCCGCCAGAATGTTCCTGCAAAAATCTCATGTTAAGTTTCCGGAAAATTTCTAGAAAAACTCATGCCTTACTTCCTGGAAAATCCGGCGAAACATCATTATGACTCGATACAAGCATTTGACTCTAACAATTACTACTATACATGCTCATTTAATATTGTTGTGGTTCATGCTCAATTTCGTTCTTATAAACAAATTTGGGTCTCCCCTTACACTTAGCTTTTGAAAAATACCTTTATATGTAATTAAGACAAAGTTAAAAATAAAATAAAGCATTTTCACAATTTACTTTGAAACATGATCTACAAACAATAAAAATAAGACATGCATACGAAAACAAATAAAATCAAACAAATGAAAATCAAAGAAATAAAAATACACAAAACATGGGTTGCCTCCCAAGAAGTGCTTTTCTTTATTTATGAGTCTTGTAACTAGACTCAAGGTCATGGGCTATCGTGTGTCGCTTATGCTCACATACCCTAGTGTGAGCCATCTAATAGTCGCCTCATCTTTCTTATAGTCATCACTTAGCTCTAAACATCCGCGATAATACCTTTTATTCTTTTCATGAGGATATTTAATCCATTTCCTTTTATCATTCTCACTTAGCATTTCAAGGGGTGGATACCTATTACATTTCTCCATAGAAAAATCCTTAAACCTAGGGTGTGCACGAGGCATTTGATAAACAAAATCTTCATCCCTATCCGAGAATGTAATTAACCCTTCCATAAGTTTTTCATCAAGGTTGGTTATCCTTTTGAAGGGTTTTCCAAACATAACTTTGGTTAACTTACTATCGATAAATTCTCCTAGATTCTCCATAACCATGAACTCAACCAGATAAACAAAGCTTCCTACAAACACATGCATTGTCATTGCCCTTGTTACAATATTATCTCCTTTGTATTCTAACTCATCTACCATAATTTTATTGTATTCACTACGCGAGATTATGTTCATTGGTAGAGATGAGTTAAGGTAGGCATCAAAGCTCCTAAATCCAATTTTACAGGGAAACTGCATATTAAATGAGCTATCATTCTCAATCCTTGTTCTAGGGTCGACATACCTAAGAGGGTCCACCTCATCTTCCATCCTATCCTCATTAATTACGTCACCATCATATAGGTCCTCATCGGAGTCCGAATAGTAAAAAGGACTAGCCCTATGGTCATTGTCATGATCAGACTCCTCCATCTCAAAATTATTGTCAAAGTGATGGTTAGGCGAGAGGTTAGGTAGGTTCTCATTTTCCACTAAAGGGATTGGGGCGGGTATTTGGAAAATCCTACGACGAAAAACACGAATAACAGGAATCAAACGATCAATGCTATTGTTATCCATCGAGACAGTTTACGAACAAAGGAACAAAGAAATAAGATAGACTAAAGAAAACCTAAAAATAAAAATAAAAAATCTTACTAGAAAGGAATCTAGCAAGTAGACCTAATAAAAAGAAATTCTAACCTAGACAATAACTATTCCCCGGGATGCGGCGCCAAAAACTTGATATGGGGGATTGCACCCTCGCAACAGGTTTTACCTCTCAAGGGATCTTGAGAAGCTTGCAACCCCCACCAGGCAGTGTACCTGATCGTTGTAGTATAGTATAGTGACAAGTACCGGGGGATTGATCGTTCAACTCAGGAATAGTGTCGCTAGGATTAGAAAGCCTACTAAACTAGGTCTAGAGGTGAGGGATGATTCTTTTTGTATTTTTTATATTTTATGAAAGTAAGTAAAATCTCGGATTTTGAAGGAGTGGGCGGAATTAGTTGCTAGCCAACTAACCCAATTACTACAAATGCAATCAAAATAAAATAAAATAAATGAAATTAAACTAATGTGGTGGAAACAATAATGAGAAAAGTTGTGTTTACTTAGATTTCATTACTCCCTAGATATCTTTTACCGGTTGATTAGCTTGTTACAATTGCATGGATGACGGGTTATATTCCTTAATACTAGTCGTAGGGCCGTGTACAATATTCCCTAACTCTATAAGATCCTACTTCACTCCTATGTCGAGCCGACTAAAAGCTCCTAACATGGGATCATTAGAATTCACTTATGCATTAAATACAACCAAAAATCGTAGTACACCTCCAATCATGTTTCTTAAAACGTTCAAGCAAGTTACCAATGGAAGTCTGCCAGTTTTCTTAAGCCTAACATCGAATACAATCATCCGTAACAATTATAAACAAACAATCAACCAATAATCAACATCTAGGTTTCACTACATCTAAGCAAACACAATAAAAACCTAGCCTAACATGTCAAAAGAAAGATAAGCATAAGATAGAATCAAACAACACATAGACATATTGAATGATTATTGGAGAACTTATCTTTATTAAAACATGGAAGAAAGAAGGGTTTGAAACCCCTTCAATAAGCAGGAAATTCAACCTAGGGTTTGGGTTTAGTATTCCACAATTTTGTTCCACACTTTACAATGAAAAATTGGAAAAATATATATAGACTAAGCATCCTGACGGCGTCATGTATTAGCCTCTAACGCCGTCAACTCGCCTCCAAGTTGTAATTCGTATTGCCTAGATCCAGTCTTGACGCCTTCATGTGTAAATCTCCTCTGGGCCGTCACTTGTATTTGGACCCTGATGGCCTTGGTGACGCCGTCAGGCTATTAACACTGAAAATGTTCTGGGCCGTCACGTTATAAATTCGACTTCCACCTCTTTTTTTCACTCTTGAGCTATCATGTGTTATGGCTTGACATCGTCAGGTACTGTTCCCAGCAAGGAATTAGAGACTTTGCCGTTTTCTTCACTTTTATGCTCCAAAAACGTCCAAAACGCTTCCTTTTCCAGATTTCTCTTCAAAAGTACCTAAAATGACAAAAGAAACAATTTAGGGCAATAATTGTTCAAATAATTACGAATTCGGGCTTAAATGACCCCTTAAAAGCGGTACACTTTTCGCCTCATCATTTGTTTCTTTTGTTCGTAAACAATCTCGATGGATAACAATAGCATTGATCGTTTGATTCCTGTTATTCATGTTTTTTGTCGTAGGATTTTCCAACTACCCGTCCCACTCCCTTTAGTTGAAAATGAGAACCCACCTAACCTCTCGCCTGACCACCACTTTGACAATAATTCTGAGATGGAGAAGTCTGACCATGATAATGACCATAGGGCTAGTCCTTTTTACTATTTGGACTCCGATGAGGACTTAGATGATGGTGATGTAATTAATGAGGATAGGATGTAAGATGTGGTGAACCCTCTTAGGTATGTCCACCATAGGACAAGGATTGAGAATGACAGCTCATTTAATATTCAGTTTCCTTGTAAGATAGGATTTAGGAGCTTTGATGCTTACCTTAACTCATCTTTACCAATGAACATAATCTCGCGTACTGAATACAATAAAATTATGGTAAATGAGTTAGAATACAAAGGATATAATATTGTTGCTAGGGTAAAGACATTGCATGTGTTTGTAGGAAGCTTTGTCTATTTGGTTGAGTTTGTGGTTATGGAGAATTTAGGAGAGTTTATCGATAGTAACCTAACTCAAGTTGTGTTTGGGAAGCCCTTCAAAAGGTTAACCAAATTAGATGAAAAACTCATTGATGGGTTAATTATATTTTCGGACGGGGATGAAGATTTTGTTTACCAAATGCCCCGTGCACACCCTAGGTTCAAGGATTGTTCTATTGAGAAATGCAATAGGTTTCCACCTCTCGATATGCTAAGTGAGAATGATAAAAGGAAAGGGCTCAAATATCCTCATGAAAAGAATAAAAGGTATTATCGCGGATGTTTAGAGCTAAGTGATGACTATAAGAAAGATGAGGCAACAATTAGATGGCTCACACTCGGGTATGTGAGCATAAGCGACACACGATAGCCCGTGACCTTGAGTTTAGCTACAAGACTTGTAAATAAAGAAAAACGCTTCTTGGGAGGCAACCCAAGCTTTATTTGCTTTATTTGTTTGATTGTTTGTTTGTTTGATTTTATTTGTTTCCGTATGCATGTTTTATTTTTATTGTTTGTGGATCATGTTTCAAAATAAATTGTGAAAATGCTTTACCTTGTTGTTTAACTTCCTCTTAACTTCATATAAAGGTATTTCACAAAAGATAAGTGTAAGGGAAATTTAAATTTGTTTCTAAGAACGAGCTTAGACATGGACCACAACAATATTAAACGAACATGCATATTAGTATTTGTTTGAGTCAAATGCTTTTATCGAGTCATAATGATGTTTTGCAGGAATTTCAGGAATTAAGGCGTGAGTTTTTCCAGAAATTTTCCGGAAACTTAACATAAGATTTCTGCCAGAACACTCTGACGGCGTCAGGGTTATAACCTGACGGCGTCAGGTGTAAAATTCTGAAAATTTTTGCAAGTTTTGTTTTTCTACCAGAGTCTTAAAGTTTTTGTTAATTCTTTAATTTTATAAACTCCAGGAAATCTGCAAACATTCATTTCACAAGCATTATATCTTAATTTGCTTTCTAGGATTTTAGTATATATATAGATTGCCGCCGATTTTACGCGAGGTTTGCCATAATTGTTTTCTCAGGTTTAACAGGTTATATTGGACAAGAAGATGATTTATATTTCTGGAGGGAAGTTTTCAACATTCATTTTCTTGGAGGAGGATCTAACCTTGTTACCACATTATCCACACCGAACGAATCAGGGGAGTATTTATTTCATTCTTTACCTTCATTACTTTTACATCCTTTTTATTGAACATTGGGGACAATGTTTAGCCTAAGTGTAAGGGGAGGATAAATGATGATACCTTAAAGAATGCAATTGCACTTGAGTTTGTTTGTTCAATAATAGGTGTGTAATAAAACTAAGAGAAATACTTGTTAGGGCAATTTTAGCACCAAATTTAAAAAATTTTACAACATTTAGGAGTGAAGCTTTAGCCCTAATGAACGTCTCATGGATAGGAGTTGTATGACTAGCACAAAAACCGTACCACTCAAAATTTTCCACCCCAAATATGTGAGGTTCGCCCCTAGATTTGTTAGGAAAAGATGCTTGTGAGTGCACCGGTAGTACTTAGATTCTAGAACTTGCGTTAGTAATGCATCCCGAGACCGCTAGTGAGACTACCTTCGTGTAGTTAGGATTTACTACATGATAAGAGGCATTAGGATAACCCTTGTGTTTAAACCCGTATCATAATTACTTGACCAATGAAGTCATAATTACTTGACAAATAAAGTCAATTAATTTTTCCCACACCTTTGCGTTGTACTCATTTTTAGTACACGATACCCCTAGTACATCCCTCCGAGCCTATCTTTTTCGTTTCTAACTTTAAGCATTTTACTTAAAGGAAGAATTTGTTTACAATCTACCCCAAATGTGCAACCAAATCACCTTATCCTTCCTTGTATGCACTCATCTTTAGTGCATTATTGTTTCATGTTTAAACCCTTAGTTAATTGTCTAATTAATTACATGGTTGCTAAGTCGAGTCATATCTTGTACATATTGTTTTGGGACGATTGGGACTCATGGGTAAAGTACTAGTGTTATTGAGTAATGGGGAAGACATCATTCATTACCCTCATATGTGCGTTAATCTTAAAAAATACTCAAAGTGTTTTGATTATCTTAATTTGAGTCATTAGAATAGTTAATTGTAAAGTATGTAAAAGTTCAAGTGTAAGGGGAATACAAATTCCCAATGATGTATTATTTTGGATGATAGGGCAAGAGTGTATGCAAAAAAAAATCAAAAAATCAAGAAAAAGAATATATATATATATATATATATATATATATATATATATAGAGAGAGAGAGAGAGAGAGAGAGAAAGAAAAAAAAGAGAAAAAGAGAAAAAACATACGGACTACCATCCCGTTTTCTTTTATGTTTGTTTTATGTTTTTGTTAGTTTATAATTAGCTTAAGTCGATTCGAGTCTTGGCTTAGCAACGCCACATTTTACATATAATTGACCAAGATGATTAACTCGCCACCAGTAAAGATTGCCTTTATCCAATAAACCATGTTTATCATATCCCTATACCTCACGTTATAACCCTTTAAAATACCTCTTTGATAGTTTATCATTCTATATGTCTATGTGTTGTTTGATTCCATCTTATGCTTGTCTTTACTTTAACATGTTAGGCTAGGTTTCGATGTTATGAAACTTAGTTACTGATTATTGGTTGGTTGTTTGTTTATAATTGTTGTGGATGAATGATTTCGATGTTAGGCTTAAGAAATCTGACAGACTTCCAATTGGTAACATACTTGAACGTTTTAAGAAACATGATCGGAGGTGTACTACGATAAATTGGTTATATTTAATACATGAGTAACTACTAACGAGGCCATGTTAGGAGCGACATAGGAAGAGGTAGAAGCTTATAGAGTTAGGGAAGATCGTACACGGCCCTACGAATGGTATTAAGGAATATAACCCGTCATCCATGTAATTGTAACAAACTAATCAACCAGTAAAAGATAGCTAGGGAGTAGTGAAATCTAAGTAAACACATTTTCTCTTATTATTTTTTCTCTCCACATTTATTTTAGTGTTATTTTATTTTATTTCTATTTGCATTTGTAGTTATTTGGGTTAGTTGACTAGCAACTAATTCCGCCCATTCTTTCAAACCCGAGATTTTTACTTGTTTTCCATAAAATATAAAAATACAAAAAGAATCATCCCTCGTCTCTAGATCTAGTGTAATTGTGTTTTAACCCTAGCAAACACTATTCTTTGAGTTGAACGAACAATCCCCCGGTACTTTCCACTATACTATACTACAACGGTCAGTTACATTGCCTTGTGGTAATTGCAAGCTTCTTAAGATCCCTTGAGATGTAAAACTTTTTGCAAGATTGCAAAACCACGCATCATTGAAACTAATTTTTTCCACATCATAAACCCAAAATACAACTTGATACACTTGTACATTTCAAAACATAACATAAACATCTAACACTTACTTCAAACATCATCTGTCATATACTAACTACTTGAAAGCAAATACAACAAGAAAAAAGATCCAACTGATAATTAGCATCTTCTTAGCTTCATCTGTTTTTTCTTGTGCAACCCCTTGTAACTGATTCATTGAATTCAACAAACCTAGAATAATCTGGACAGCTCGCTCACACATTGGGGGATCATACCAATCGATTATCCCACAATTGATTGGCTATTAAAATAAATTTTAAAAAATTAGGCCAACATCAAATTAGGGGTTTTTTTTTACCAAATTAATAATACACTTACTCTTTTTGCGCAACAATAGAATCGTCTTCCTGGGTTAATCGGTGTCCAAGAAGTTACAATGGTGGATGGAGCTCCACATCTATTGCACCTGACCTGTTGATTCATGCTTGTGTTTGATCCTGTGTGGTGTTGTGTTTTTAGGAAGTGAAATAAGTTATACGCATAAACCCTACTAAATATAAGAGATAACCAAACATGAAATGACCAAAGTAACCCTCACGTTTTTGTCACATGACCAAGTTAACAGTCAAACAAACGTAAAATTTGGTCAAGGGACCAAACCCGTTATGGGTCGTAACCACGGGGAGAAGATCCGTTAAAAAAAAGTATAAGGACTATTTCCGTAAAACCCGGGTGACAACAGGGACCATTTTCGAAATTCTCTCTTTATTGAGACAGCACAAAACAAATTATAAAATATGGTATCCCTTAATGAATCAAGTTAATTAAGATGAAGTGGGAAAAAAACCAAAACTAGCAAGGATACAAACTGTCCTAAGAGAAGGAAATACGGTGGTGCCAAAAGATGGTGCCAAACCACCATCACAACTTTTTCAATGACTCACCGTATTATGGTTGTTAGGGGGGCAAAATGTATTTTAGGAGGGTGGGTATATCTTGTCTCTTTTTTTATAATAGCTTTTTTCACAACAGAACAAAGTTTTTTCACACCGATGATTTGAGCATTTTTAAATTCTCTGAAGGAAAAAATTTGAAGCTAGCCCTTCTCACATCAAATAACTAAGGATTTTAATTTGAGCACATGGGCGGTTGTTGCCTATTGTACACGGTAGTACTATCATACGAGTGGGATATAAAAAGGTTGACATGTAAAAACGGGGTCTACCTCTTTTGCTGCAAACCCTCTACCCAGTAGGGGTACTTTTTTTTGACTTTTTTTTTACTTTCCACAGTTTTGTCGTTTTGCATTTTTGTTTTGTTTTGTTTTGTGTTTAAATAGAAAACATTATTTTGTATATTTGTGGTTTAAGGGGTATAACACTTTTTGTCTAATAGTTTGTCTTCTATTTTTTGTATATGGTCCGGTTCAACTTTGATAATATTTAACAAAGAAACTAAAAGTAACATTTGTTGTTGCAGTTATTTAATGTGGTAATATTTAACGTGCTATCATACAAACAAAATAATTATACAAAACATTATACATATACAAAAAATTATTAAACACAAATATACAAAACACACAAAACATTAAAAAAAAAAAAAAAAAAAAAAAAAAAAAAAAAAAAAAAAAAAGGCCAAAATAGGCAAAAGTAAAAAAAAAGTACACCTAAATCAATAACCCCGTTAAAATAAAAATGTAGGCCCCGTCCTTATATCTCATGCCATATAAAATAGAAAGTGATTGACATATTAACAAATTTGATTGGACACTTCAGCTTACCAACAATTAAAGTAGTTTGTCTTTACAATACAACTATATTAATGTTTTGATATGTCTTAATAAAATATGTGAGTGTGTAAATGTATAGAATGGAAAATGATTTACACATTTTACAAAATGATTGGGATACTCTAATTTATTATGTTTGGACATTTATACTTCTCATGAGTGAAATTGTAAAAGTAACTGTGAGGATATAAATGTCCAAACACAATAAATTAGAATGTCTCAATTATTATGTGAAATTTGTAAATAGAATAGTCATTCGTGACTACCGGTCTACCGTATTATGGGATTTCTTTGCACATGGGTTTGTTTCAATGGGCTCTCAATAATTGTCATGCGTCATTGTTGGTTCCAAAAACTTATATCATTTCACACATGTAATAAAGATTATAAGATAGATTAATAGAGAGATGAAGAGATAAGAAAGATGGCAACTTCTAGAGAGAGAAAGAGAGATATATTAGATTAAGAGAGAAGGATACAATGAGAGAAAATAACATAGAAGCACCACCTCCAAATGGTAGCATTTGGAGGTTTATATAGTTAGGATAAAGAGATGGGCCGGGCTTGGGCTTATGTAATAGACAAGACCTAACCTTATACAATATTATATTAAACCAAGCCCGTTTACCCTTAACTAAACTACAAGACTATTACAACATTATTACAAGACTCGTTGATACAATAATGATCGTCACTTCTATTTCTAACAATCTCCCCCTAAGGGGCGATCATTGAGATCTCTCTTTGATTCCATTGATGATCAACACTTCTATTGCTAACAATCTCCCCCTAAGGGGTGATCATTGAGATCTCTCTTTGTGATCTTGATCTTTAAACTTTGAAGCTTGTTGTCATGAACTTTGAGTCTTTGTAGAATAGTCTTTAGTCTTTGTTCCTTCATGCTTTGTGATCTTTGATAACTGACTTTTCTTCGTTCTTTGTTCTATTGTGATGTGGGGTCATCTGTCTTTCGTCACTTCTGTGTCTGTGGTGGTTGTCCGCTATTCCAACATGCTCATACGTCTTCAGTCTTTGTGATACATGCATTTGTAGTTCCCGTTTTCACACAGATCTTTGTCTCTTTACTTGGTAGATTCTTCTTTTTGGCGTAGAATCTTTCTTTGAACTTTGTGTTGCTTAGATCTTTGAGGGAGCTTTCATTGACTTAGTGACGTAAGTATGAGCATGTGGAATCTATCGTCATGGAGATGATGTATAGCTGCAGGTAACAGTTAGTAATAAATCAACCGGTACTTACAGATAAGGAATTAGAGATCGTCAACAGCATAGTGTGAAGACTCCTTCTAACCCTTACCAAGGCCGTTCCCATGTCAGATACTCTCGAGAGAGCTTACGAGACCTACTAAGTAGCTCAATGATTGGGTGAGTCGCTGGGGATCACTCCACGACTGTAGACCATTTGAAACCACCGCGAACACTAAGCGTAACCCATAAAGAATTACCGAAGTGACCTGCTGTCAGGGCTGTTTGATGTTGACCCTGGCAGGAGTTTCCGTTCAATCATTGAGAAATACATAAGTAAATCCTCTCATAAACGTTCTCGGCAGATTGCTAAGATCTGCGTAGGACTCTAAAGTTTACATCTGGCATCCTTAATGATGAACAACCAGTGTAGAAATATCATGTGTTCCTATGAGATCTTTTGATGAATCTCGGGGCTCTAGACTCGATAAGTGCACACTTGGTTTTCTATGCGGAGATTAGGGAGAGGTCTCCTGTTTCAATATCAATCATCTCTAAGAGACAGATCGATAGATTACATCGGTTCCTCGTAAGAATGAAACAAGCTCTTTTAAGAGAACTTGAGTGGTTAAGAAGGTTTAGTGCAGTGCGCCACTGGGTCCATGACGTCTTTATCTTCAATACCGGTGTCACCTTAGTAACAACCAGTAGCATATGAATTGAACCCGGTGTCTGCCCTAAGGTTGAACATATGGAGGGCTATTTCTTTTCACCCTTTTTCATAACTTTTCTTTTTAATTCTTCAACCCCTTCTTTCTCCTTTCACATTTTCTCCTTTTTCCAATCATACCTAAGGACTTCTAATTCTAATCTATTGGATTTGTCCTTGGGTAGATCCCTCCGGCTCTGGCGGATCATAGGACGGTTTTTCCTAACCTTAGTCACCTTATAACTCCATGATTATCCTATTGTTGCCATAAAACCATTCATATGAAAATCTCTCAAAGTGTTTATGATAATAAAACACATTGTTGACACTTCGAGAGTTTTGCATTTCTTTTGAAGGACTCCCCCTTCACATGTGCTCATGAATATTTAAGAAATTTGCACATGCGTGAGGAGTTTGCAATTTTTGAATTGATCCACTTTCAGCGAACATGACCGATTCGAGACACGCTTACATCACTAGTTAGACTAGCTTGAAATTATTACCCGTCCTGGTAAAGTCCAAAGAAAGTCTCTCGATACGGTACATTCTACTCAGACAAGTCCCATTCGAGACACGCTTACATCACTAGTTGGACTAGCTTGAAATTATTACCCGTCCAGGACAAGTCTTTTCGATTACTGACATTTAAAGCTTCGTCAATTCATTGGTACTTTCTGAGTCGAGCTCTTCAGAGATTCAGTCACAATCTTTAATCACTTTTAGATCACATTTTAATCATGTCTTCTCCCCCTCAAAAATAGCATTTCGTGATATTTTTTATATCAACTGATTAAGAAAAAGCATTTGGAGAGATAAACAGATTCTATTTTTGCATGAAATCGGAACATTTTAGTTTTTATGAAATACTCCCCCTCAAAACTCGCATATGTTTTTGAGAATGTTAAACTTTTTAAGGTTTAGAGGGAAGGAGTCTTCTTGAAGCAAAATCTTGAAAGAGAAAGAAGTTTCAGATTTGTTGAATTTTGCATCAAGGTTTTTTGAAAAACAAAGACTTCTCTTTGTTTGAATAGGAATGTCGCACTGAGGCGTACAACAATGTCCAATTTTAGGATAAGTGCACTTTGTTGATGAAAATCATTTTTGCGTAGCACTTTCCTTTCTTTGAAAACTTAAGTTGTGCACTGTAAGGTGTACACAAGTCATTTTGATGATGAGCACCGATTTTAATAGATTTTGAAAATCGTTTTAAAAAATCTTGAAGATGTGGAGCTCATGATGTAAAAGAATTTTTTTTTTTTGGATAAGTGCTCGAAAGATATTTGAAACCTTCATTTTTTATTAAGCACTTTCCTTTCTTTGAAGAACGAGTCCTTAGCTGAAATACTAAGAAGTCATCAATTTAAGTCCGGGTTTCGTACTGAAGTATACGAAAGCCATTGTGAAGAAACTTTTGAGAAATGACATGTTTTAGAAAACATTTTTGAGAACTCTCGCTCAAGCATCTGTACATATCCGTATCATTGTTGAATGACATTTCTAGAAACGTACAGAATATCGATTATACAAGAGACATGTCGTGAGAAGAATATTTTTGGATTTTTGGTTTTATATTGTTTTTGGATTTTTGAAAATTTTATATTTTTGTATTTTGTTTTTTATGGTTTTTCAAATTTTGTATTTTGTTTTTTTTTTCAAAAAAGAATATTTACAAAGAAAAGATTTGAAGAAAGAAAGAAAAATTAAGGTTTGACAAGTAAAAGTGGAGTTACGAGTGGAATTAGAAAAGGATTTCCACATGCGATGTTGGCGTAAAGTTTTTCTTTACCAAATTGGGTGTATGAACCCTCAACACTTTCATAAATACCTGCATCCACAGAAGAAGAATTCTCACAAATAACAGTGTTAGAAGTACATGTTTCCTCACATTGAGGGTGTTCACTATCAACGGTTGTAGTGATTTCTGCTTCCTTATCCTGATGATTTTCACTATTATTTGTCTTGGTGTAAGCATCGAAAATCTTCCCTGTGGGAATCCATCTAAGACCAACTGTGTTAAAAACTTTTCCCGTGGGAGTCCTCTTAAGGTAAGATCTAGACGTAGTTTTCTTATCAGATGCAGCGGAAGTCTCAGTCTTGGAAAAACTACATTCTTTCGGTATCCACCTATTAGGTTTCTTAGCCTCTTGCTTCTTATCAACGGGTTTGTTTCTATTTGGTTTCTTAGTGGATTGTACCTTAGTACGAGCATTTTCTTTCTTGATATATTGTGCAACACATGCATCATGATTAGCTGAAAAAACACATTTTTGACATGTAGGACAGACAAATTCAACATTTTTGTTTAAAACTGCAACCTTAACTTTGTCACTACAGTCATTTGGAAATTGTTTGTTGTTCGATGAGACTTTGGAATTCTTTGTGTTGCATACTACGTTCTTAGCATTATCTTGTGTGCCACTACTCTTAGATGCAAGCCAATCCCTAGTATTTTGTAGATTGTTCCTAGGTAAAGGTTTACTACTACTAGCAATGCTTTGGAGTCTTGTAGAATTCATCACACTAGGTTTTGCGCCTAAAATTCCGTCTTTTCGAAGTTGTGCCTTTTTCCTAGCTTCTTCTAGATGGTGATTTTGGACCATGTCATTTGAACCAACAGATTCCTTTACAGATTTTGTGGTCACATTCGGTGTGCTATTCCTAGAAGGGCCAGGTGCACTCACATTTGTGTTTCTTTCAACAAACAATCTTTGTTTTTCAACAATCTTTTCAATTTCCTTTTTCTTGGGCAAGGGTTGTGGAGTGACTGGTTTTGTCAAATCCTTTTTCTCATCGACTTTTGGAGCAAACTAGGAAATAGACATTTTTGGTTTTTCAACCGTTTTTGAAACATTTGGTTTCTCTAAAGTCGATGGTTTTGCAAACTTAGTATCCACACCCTTCCCTTTTGAACTTACAAGCTGAGCTCTCAAAAGATCATTTTGCTCTTTCATGTCTTTGTAGGCATGCTCATACGACAATTTGTCATACTTGCATTCCTCTGATTTTCGATCAAGTTGTTTGAAAAGTGACATGTTTTCTTTTTGAAGTTTTACAAGAGCATTTTCATATTTTGAAACAATTTCAGATGTCTCAGCTCGCAGTCTTTCATCGTCCTCAACCGAATATGTTTGTAAAATGATGGACATTATATCAGTAGTCATAACAGCTTCGAAGAGAGAATCATTTAGGTTTTCCAAAACATTCATGTTTTCACGAGTATCATTAGCTTCGTTTACCAGGGATTTGTGGTCCTTGACAAAGTCGGCCGTTTCTTTTAAGAAAGCTTGTTCAAAATGGATTACCCTCGCACTGATGTTATTTAGTGGGATAGTAATTTCGTTTTCAAAAACTTTTTTCTGCTCAATATGAAAACTGGAATGCCAGTTGTTAATATCGATTGTAGTTTTAGAAGCAACAATATTTTGAAGTTCTTGAATTCTCTTTTTAACGTTATCCAAAATTTCTCTAGCCTCACTTGTATTAAAAGTGTTGTTAGAGGATATTTGTTCCATTTTTGAAAGAGATTTTGAAACAATTACTTTCTTAGAAAACATTTTTGAGAATGGTCGTATTATGGAAAACACAGATGGTTCTTTTGTGGAACAAAAGTAATTCCCGAAAGTTTGTTCAATTTGTTGTAATCAATGGGTTTCAAATCCTTTTGTTTCATTTTAGAAATGCTCTCTTCGACATGTTCTATCGTTTGCACAGAATCCCGAACGACGGGAGGATCATGTTTAGTGTAAATCACATTACCATTGTACAAAACATTATGTTCTTGCTGAGCTTTCTTGAGATTACTGGGGGTGTTGTTACCAAGAGCCACTTTATGTTTCGTATGGTAAATCGGATTAGTTTGATTTGAAATCATTTTCATTGTTTGACTTGACTGACCCGACTTAACCACTAATTCTTCTAAATGTGCAATCATGTGTTCTGACTCTACGATTTCGTCCAAAAGTTTGTCTTCTTTCTTTGCAAAGTCCTTTTTCAACTCATCCATTTCTTTTTCAAGATTGGTATAAGCTGATTTTTGTTTAGAAAGTTGGTTTTGCAAATCAGAAATTTCCGCGTTTAAATATTTTATCTTCTTGAAAGAATTAACATCAAGTGTATCAAACTTGAGTTGCAATTGTTTTTCCCTTGAAACGGAATTTTGATAACCAGTTTCTAATTCAGACAATCTTTTGTTATGAAACTCAAAAGCTTTAACGTTTTCCTTGTAACTCTCAAGCTCAGCGGTCAATTTAACATTCGCGGCCTTAACATCGCGATTGACCTTTTTCACATTCTCAATTTGAATACGACAATTATTCAATAATGATTCAAACAAAGCACGTGTTTCCTCATCATTAGCACCATTTTGTGCAACTTGAACTCCATTAGGATCCATGTATGGAGTTTCATAGTTAACATTGCTATTAACTTGTTCCCCCACATATGTATCATAAGTAGGTTCAGGTGGCACATAATGTAGCTTCTCATGAGCAAACGGATTAGCATCATTACCATAATTTGGTACCTCATGGAATGGATCTGAATCATAAGTAGGAGGAAGATCAGAATCACTGCTTGATGTTGTTGCCTGCTGATTTGCCATAAAGTTGTAGGTTTCATTAAGATCTGCTGAATTGTCATTAATTCTTGTTGTAGCTCTAAACTCATGTTCCTCAGCAGTTAACGGTATTCCCGATTCTTCTTTATTGGCTAGCATCAACAAGTACTGGATCTTTTCTACCTTCGTCATAGCATTGACATTGTAATTAATACCAATATCACTGCTGTGAGTTGCTGATGTAGGTTTCTGAATCGAAGTCACGAAACAACAATCATTCCCATTATGATTGACCACATTCTGACTCTCAAACTGATCCATCGGATCTCCAACATATTCCCTTATCTGAATCCCTGTCTGTGTACTCGTAGCATATCTATGTTGATGCCCAATATCATGTTCATTTGCCAGTGTACGTTCAGGTTCTTCTGACTTATGTTCACATGATTCTTCACCATTTTGTGCCTTTACAGTCAAAGGTGGTCGTTTCATATGCTCAACGAGTGTGAATGGAAATCTCAGGTCAAGATATTTGACGTAATCAGGTAGCTCATTTTCATCAACGTCTTGTTCATTATCAGTCAACAACTTCTCAGTCTCAGTCAATATTTCCTCAGTCTTAGTCACCGTCTCCTCAGTCTTAGGATATGGAGCGAAGAATTGAACAAGAGGATCCATATCAATCGATGAAAAGAAATTTGTGAGAAAAGACATTTTTGAACGTGTGAAATGAATACGGATCTTGTAGACAATAAAGAAGTGATTTTTTTCGTAACGTGTTATCCAATAACTAGCACGGTAGTTATTTTCAATGAACATGAAAAATTCAATCCCGAAATTTGTAATCAATCGCGGACTTTCGAAGCTCAATCCAGATCGTGACCAAAAATTATATCCCAAAAATCCACATTAATCCAAGCAGGTAAAACAACTAATATATTTGCTACAATCCTAACTCACATTTGTCCAATTAATAATAATATCAAAAAAAATTGTCCCTAGTTGGAAAGACAGCCCACGAGCACAAAGAATTCGTCCCTTGGAATGATAGCCCAATCGAGTAAACAAAAGCCCCAAAAAAAACTTGTATCACTCTAGGTCCAATACTTAGCCCAAGTTAATTCCACCACTAATCAACCCTAATATTCGGTATATAAAACACTCTCTACACACAATACACTAACCTAATCACACTGTAATAAAAAACGCAGCCACACTTCTAATACCTCAAATGAAAATAGATCTGCCTTTTTTTTTCTTGTTAACTCCTTGAACTACAACCTATTTCCAATCACACACTGATTTCGTCCCTTGATTCTTGTAGGATCCGAACACAAACAATTAACCTCTTTAATCTTTGTAATCCGAAGCACATGAAACACCACTTAAACCACTCTGTTTTGGTTTGTTCGAACCACACAAACACAACAAGGTCACTATAGCTTGAAGATGCTTGATATAGGTTACAGGTAGGTGTATTTCCTTTCTTATATCATTTCACACATATAATAAAGATTATAAGATAGATTAATAGAGAGATGAAGAGATAAGAAAGATGGCAACTTCTAGAGAGAGAAAGAGAGATATATTAGATTAAGAGAGAAGAATACAATGAGAGAAAATAACATAGAAGCACCACCTCCAAATGGTAGCATTTGGAGGTTTATATCAAGGTTGTCAGGATCGCGATCCTGATCGTAGGATCGCACGATCCTACGATCCCACACTCAAAAAACGAGCAGGATCTTAACGGGATCTTAAATCAGGTAGGATCGTTCAGGATCGTAGGATCGGATCGTAGGATCGTTTACGATCCGATCCTGTTGCTAACCCATTTTTTTTTACTTTTTTTTCCTATGTGAAGCATTTAAGCCCATGTTTGATTCAAAAAGCCCAATCACAATCACTAATTCATTGTTTTTTACATCTGACCATTCGGTTTAAAGTGACAGATGCTCATTATAGGAAATTAGCGTTAGCATTGGCTAAATTAAGTACGAAATTTTTACGATAATGACTAACAATATTTTCACGACAACTACATGCTACTTTTACCAACACACATATGATTTATTAATTTATATTTAAGTCTTGCGTATGTACATTTCAAATAGTATAAACTAAAAACTAGTTTATTTATTGTGCACCACGAAGCAAACTTTAAAGTATGGGCATTTTTTTATTTTTTAACGTTATATAGTTTAAAAATTGATAATACTTATACCGAGATAATCATGACAGGCAAATGTAATAATCTATATACGCATGGTCAAGCACATAATGTCATAAGACAATAAATCTTGAAATAAAAATTATCTAAAAGAAAAAACACTACAAGTATATGCCATTTACAGTGATGTGTGAACATTTTGAGAAGTATCCATTATTAAGAAGAAGAAAAAAAAAAACTAATTCTTAATTGAAATACACCAAAAATCTCAGTTTCTTCTTTGATAATTGCTAGTTTGCACCATCGCTAGTTTATAAACTTTCATTATGACCATGTCTGTATTTCCTTTGTATCGAACATCATTATTTAATGATTGAAACATGAGTCGTGCACATATGTAGTATCTCTTTTATATTCATATTGTTCATTTAGCGATTGAAACATGAAGTAACTTTGTGCAAGTATATATATCAATATATCTAATGTTTTACTAATACGGTATTTGAAAAAGGAACTTATTGTTTTAGCATCTATTTATATTCGTTTATCATATAAAATATTATATAAAAATATATACAAGTATAGAACTACAACCCCTATGCAAAAATATATACATTTTCATAGGATCTTACGATCCCGATCCGATCCTACGATCACGATCTTGCAAAGCCGAAAACGATCCTAGGTAGGATCCCGATCCTGACAACCTTGGTTTATATAGTTAGGATAAAGAGATGGGCCGGGCTTGGGCTTATGTAATAGACAAGACCTAACCTAATACAATATTAGATTAAACCAAGCCCGTTTACCCTTAACTAAACTACAAGACTATTACAACATTATTACAAGACTCGTTGATACAATAATGATCGTCACTTCTATTTCTAACAGTCATTTATCTTAATATGCTTCAATTACCAAAAAAAAATTCGCTACGTCTGCGATATATCAACTTTATCATTTCAACATTAATGCCAAAAAAAACACCCCTTATCATAACACCACCTTAACTCCTTCTTTTGAGACCCACCTTTTAAAAAACTACAATTTACAAATTAACGCCTTAACTATTTCATTAATTAAATATTAAATAAAAAACAAATTATATTTATATTTAACAAACTAAATAAAAAATAAAAATGCTATTTACATTTGAAAAAAAAAATAAAAAACCTTAAGCTAGGCATTTTATATATATACCACTCGAGCGTGAGCATGGGCTCGTTTCGAGCCTTATAGTTCTAGCGTAAGCTCGACTCGTGCCAAATTTTACAAGGTCGCGCTCGATTCATTTTTATTATGAGCCTAAATGAATTAAAACTCAAATCAAACTTAGATAGTAAATCACAATTTGTTCGAGCAAATTAATTTATTTTGAGCGTGCTTATATATAATTGTACGTATTCATATACTTCTAAGGCTTGCAAGCCTAACTAGTCATTGTTGTATGATGCCCGGGCTAGGAGCTTATTTGTTAAATGATCCCCAGAGTAGGCTCGAACTCAATTTTGACTCATTTTGAACTTTTATCGAGCCAACCCTAATTTGTTCACGTGTAGTTCGCTTGCATTCCCAATAAAATGTAATCGCAACTTTAGGGGTTGTTTGTTATGCGAATTTTGAGTTGGTGGAATGGATTGATTTATCAAAAGTGTTGTTTGGTTCAAAAATTTAAAGATGATACCAGGGAATTAACATAAAATCTCATTCCATAGGTCGTTGGTGGGTTTGCATCAAAGTTCTGACAGGTCCCACACTCCTATATTTTCCAGCCACATATTTGAAGCTTTTCTATTTTAAATTATTTCTTCTCTCTCCTGCTTTAATTAAATAATATTATTAAATACAATATCATTTTAAATTAAAATATATCTTTATATAATTATATATTTTATTTTTATTTATTTTCTATCAAACTTTTCCCAAATCCAAATCCAATTCCAATCCCATCTACTAACCAAACGCACCCTAATAGTAATATTTACGCAAATAACAACAAAGCCATTATTATTATTTTTTATTATTTATTTATTTTTTTAACACTTGCTGTAACTTCGTGTAAAATATGAGGTTAATTTATACTACTGTATAAAGTGTTTAGTACCTTCTAAATAAAGAAGTTTTAAAATTTTTAAGACAAACAATACTTTTATAAAAAGGAAGTTACTTTTGCTAAGCATAAAAATTCAGCATATACATAATCATAAGTTACATTTATAAAAAATTAATGTATTAAATTCTCATACTTATAACATCCTTCAATATTGATACATCCTATTTAAACCATATGAAGACTTGTAACAGTTTATTAAAAACTTGTAACAGCCAATTAAAGTCAAGCATTGCCCCAACCTTAAGTATACATACTGCTCATAAGCCTATCACACGCCAAACACATAAAAAACACACATAACCTACTCACAGGTTTTCTCTCGACTCACTTACTTTCGCCACCACCTTCATTGCCACCTGCCAAGGTCGAGTTTTTTTAGACTCTTTTGTTTTTAAAATAAATTTAACAAAGTAAGTACTTGATACGTGGGAATTGCACCAGGCTTTACCTCTCGAGGGATCTCGAGAAGCTTACAACCCCCACCAGGTAGTGTACCTGATCGTTATAGTATAGTATAGTGACAAGTACTGGGGGATTGATCGTTCAACTCAGGAATAGTGTCGCTAGGATTAGAAAGCCTAAAAATTAAGTCTAGAGGTGAGGGATGATTCTTTTTGTATTTTTATATATTATAAAAAGCAAGTAAAAATCTCGGGTATTAGAAGAGTGGGCGGAATTAGTTGCTAGTCAACTAACCCAATAACTAAAGATGCAAACAAAATAAAATAACAAAAATGTGAATAAAGCTAATTAAACTAGTGGTGTGAACAATAAATAAGAAAATTGTGTTTACTTAGATTTCATTACTCCCTAGATATCTTTTACAGGTTGATAGTTTGTTACAGTTGCGTGGATGACGGGTTATATTCCTTAATACCATTCGTGGGGTGGCGTACGTACTTCCCCATCTCTATAAGCTCCTACTTCACACCTATATCAAGCCTGCAAGAAGCTCCTAACATGGGATCATTAGAATTCACTCATGCATTAAATACAATCATAAAAACCTAGTACATATTGGTTCATGTTTCTTAAGACATTCAAGCAAGTTACCCTATGGAAGTCTGCCAGTTTTCTTAAGCCTAACATCGAAATCATTCATCCGTAACAACTATAAACAAGCAATCAACCATAATCAACATCTAGGTTTCACTACATCTAAGTAAACACACTAGAGATCTAGCCTAGCATGTTAAAATCAAGACAAGCGTAAGATATATTCAAACAACACATAGACATATTGAATGAATTGAAAGGATACTTATCTTAATTGAACATGAAAGGATTCAAAGGGTAAAAACCCTTGAAAATACTGATAAAATCGTGCTAGGGTTTCTCCAAGTTATCCCTCTAATTGTCCTCCCTTATGAATGAAAATTACAAAACTATATATAGATTTTCCAACGTGACGGCGTCAAGAAGAGAAATCTGACGCCGCCAACTCGCCGCCCATAATAATATCGGATTGCCTAGATCCAGATCTGACACCGTCAAGAGAAAATTTCCTCAGGCCATCACGTGTAATGGGACCATGACGGCCTATGGTGACGCCGTCATGCCCCTTAGTGTAAACCTCTCTGGACCGTCACAGACTCTATCCTATTCACCTCTTGTTTTATCTCTTGACGCTGTTGTGTAGAATTTGGTGACGCTGTCAGGTACTGTTCCCAGCAAGGAAAATTAAAACTTTGCCGTTTTCTTCACTTTTATGCTCCAAAAACGTCGAAAATGCTTCCTTTTTCAGAATTCACTCCAAAAGTACCTAAAATCACAAAAGGAACGATTTAGGGCAATATTTGATCAAATAAATTCAATTCCGGGCTTAAATGACTCCTTAAAAACGGATCATTTTCGCCTCATCATATACCCTTACACTTGAGATTTGTTTGTCCTCAAGCAAATGCGCTTTTATTCTAATCAAAATACAAGTTATGGGTCATTTAATACTAATATAAAAGTAATTATAGCAAATAATCGTTCCACTAAAGACCAAAGACAAGCACGGAGGTCATATACTAGCACCTCACAAATAGTGTTTAGATACTCACATCTCTCGGGTGTAATAAAGTATATATCACAATATGGAAATGGAAAATATCTCTCACTACCTGTCATAGCAAAATAGATTATCATAGGCTTGGGAAAGGATCAAACCTCCACCACATGGCGTAAGTACCTAGGATAAACTATCAAAGAGGTCTTTCAAAGGGTTATAGCGTTAGGTGTATAGATATGGAATACACGGTTTTGTTGGATATAGGCAATCTTTACTGGTGGCGAATTAATAATCTTGGTTAATTACATGTACAATATAGCGTTGCTAAGCCAAGACTAGACTCGACTTAAGCTAATAAATAAAAAATAACAAAAACATAAAACAAACATAGAATAAAACAGGGTGGTAGTCCGTTTTTTTTTTTTTTTTTTTTTTTTTTTTCATACACTCTTACCCTACCATCCAAAATAATACATCATAGGGAATGAACATTCCCCTTACACTTGAATTTTTACATACTTTACAATAAACTAATCTAATGACTCGAATGAAGATAATCAAAACACTTGGAGTACTTTTAAGATTAATGCACATATGGGGGTAATAATATGATGTTCTTCCCCATTACTCCATAACATTAGTACTTTACCCATGAGTCCCAATAGTCCCAAAACAATATGTACAAGGATATGACTCGACTTAGCAACCATGTAATCAATTAGATAATTAACTAAGGGTTTAAACATGTAACAATAATGCACTAAAGATGAGTGCATACACGGAAGGCTAAGGCGATTTGGGTGTACATTTAAGTGAGTTGTAACAAATTCTTCCTTTAAGTAAGATGCTTAAAGTTAGAAACGAAATATAGGCTCGGAGGGGTGTACTAGGGGTTTCGTGTACTAAAAATGAGTACAACGCTAAGGTGTGGGAAAAAATAACTGACTTAACTAGCCAAGTAATATGACTTAAATGGTCAAGTAATTATGATACGGGTTTAACACAAGGGTGATCCTAATGCCTCTTATCATGTAGTAAATCCTACTACACGAATGTAGTCTCACTAGCGGTCTCGGGATGCATCACTAACGCAAGTTCTAGAATCTAAATGCTACCGGTACACTCATAAGCACTAATAGTAAATGTTTTTCCTATCAAATCTAAAGGCGAACCTCACATATTTGGGTGGAAAATTTTTCTGAATGGTACGGTTTTGTGCTAGTTATACGACTCCTATCCATGAGACGCTTGCTAAGGCTAAAGTTTCACTCCTAAATGCTGTAAAAAATTTTAAATTTGGCGCTAAAATTACACTAATAAGTATTTCTCATAGTTTTATTACACACCTACCATCAAACAAACAAACTCAAGTGAAAGTGTATCCTATAAGGTATCATCATTTACTCTCCCCTTACACTTAGGATGGACATTGTCCCCAATGTTCAATTAAATAATGTAAAAGTGAAATAGGTAAAGGAATGAAATCAAATACTCCCCTGATTCGTTCGGTGTGGATAGTGCGGTAACATGGTTAGATCTTCCTCCAAGAAAATGAACAATCAAAGCTTCCCTTCCAGAATATAAATCATCTTCTTGTCATATGTAACCTGTTAAACCTGAGAAAACAAACAAGACAACCTCGCGTAAAATCGGCGGCAATCTATATATACTAATAAATCCTAGAAAACAAAGTAAGATATAATGCTTGTGGAATGAATGTTTGCAGATTTCCTGGAGTTTATAAAACTAAAGAATTAACAAAAACTTCAAGACTTCGTTAGAAAAACAAAACTAGCAAAATTTCCAGAATTTTACACATGACGCCGTCAGAAGTTAATTCCTGACGCCGTCAGAAGTGACCTGCAGAAATCTTTACGTTAAGTTTCTGGAAAATTTCTGTAAAACTTATGTCCTACTTCCTGGAAAATCCTGCAAAACATCATTATGACTCGATACAAGCATTTGACTCTAACACATACGAATATACATGTCCTTTTAATATTGTGGAGAATCATGATCGATTTTGTTTCTTAAAAACATATTTGGGGTTTCCCCTTACACTTATCTTTTGTGAAATACCTTTGGATGAAGTTAAGACTAAGTCAAACGACAAAATAAAGTATTTTCACCATTTTATTTTGAAACATGATCTACCAACAATAAAAATAAAGCGTGCATACGGAAACAAATAACAATCAAACAAATAAAAATCACACAAAGCATGGGTTGCCTCCCAAGAAGCGTTTTTCTTTATTTACGAGTCTTGTAGCTAGACTTAAAGTCATGGCCTACCGTGTGTCGCTTATGCTCACATAACCAAGGGTGAGCCATCTAATAGTCGCCTCATTTTTCTTATAATCATCACTTAACTCTAAACATCCACGATAATACCTTTTATTTTTTTCATGAGGATATTTAAGCCCTTTTCTTTTATCATTCTCACTTAGCATTTCTAGGGGCGGATACCTACTACACTTCTCCATGGAAAAATCCTTGTACCTAGGGTGTGCACGGGGCATTTGGTAAACAAAATCTTCATCCCCATCCGAGAATGTAATTAACCCTTCCATAAGTTTTTCATCAAGGTTGGTCAGCCTTTTGAAAGGTTTCCCAAACACAACTTGGGTTAATTTACTATCGATAAATTCTCCTAGATTCTCCATAACCATGAACTCAACAAGATAAACAAAGCTTCCCACAAACACATGCAATGACATTGCCCTAGCAATAATATTATCTCCTTTGTATTCTAACTCATCTAGCGAGATTATGTTTATTGGGAGAGATGAGTTAAGGTAGGCATCAAAGCTCCCAAATCCAATCTTATAAGGAAATTGCATATTGAATGAGCTATCACTCTCAATCCTTGTTCTAGGGTCGACATACCTAAGAGGGTTCACTTCATCTTCCATCCTATCCTCATTAATCACATCACCATCATCTAGATCCTCATCGGAGTTTGAATAGTAAAAAGGGCTAGCCCTATGGTCATCATCATGGTCAGACTCCTCCATTTCAGAATTATTGTCAAAGTGGTGGTTAGGTGGGTTCTCATTTTCCACTAAAGGGATTGGGGCGGGCATTTGGAAAATCCTACGACGAAAAACACGAATAACAGGAATCAAACGATCAATGATATTGTTATCCATCGAGATAGTTTACGAACAAAGAAAACAAAGAAATAAGATAGACTAAAGAAAACCTTAAAAAATAAAATAAAATCTTACTAGAAAGGAATCTAGTAAGTAGACCTAATTAAAAGAAATTCTAACCTAGACAATAACTATTCTTAATGCTGCGGTGCCAAAAACTTGATGCGTGGGAATTGCACCAGGCTTTACCTCTCGAGGGATCTCGAGAAGCTTACAACCCCCACCAGGCAGTGTACCTGATCGTTGTAGTATAGTATAGTGACAAGTACCGGGGGATTGATCGTTCAACTCAGGAATAGTGTCGCTAGGATTAGAAAGCCTAAAAATTAAGTCTATAGGTGAGGGATGATTCTTTTTATATTTTTATATTTTATGAAAAGCAAGTAAAAATCTCGGGTATTAGAAGAGTGGGCGAAATTAGTTGCTAGTCAACTAACCCAATAACTAAAGATGCAAACAAAATAAAATAACAAAAATGTGAATAAAGCTAATTAAACTAGTGGTGTGAACAATAAATGAGAAAATTGTGTTTACTTAGATTTCATTGCTCCCTAGATATCTTTTACAGGTTGATAGTTTGTTACAGTTGCGTGGATGACGGGTTATATTCCTTAATACCATTCGTGGGGTGGCGTACGTACTTCCCCATCACTATAAGCTCCTATTTCACTCCTATGTCGAGCCTGCAAGAAGCTCATACCATGGGATCATTAGAATTCGCTCATGCATTAAATACAACCATAAAAACCTAGTACGCATTGGTTCATGTTTCTTAAGACGTTCAAGCAAGTTACCCTATGGAAGTCTGCCAGTTTTCTTAATCCTAACATCGAAATCATTCATCCGTAACAACTATAAACAAGCAATCAACCCATAATCAACATCTAGGTTTCACTACATCTAAGCAAACACACAAGAGATCTAGCCTAGCATGTTAAAATCAAGACAAGCGTAAGATATATTCAAACAACACATAGACATATTGAATGAATTGAAAGGATACTTATCTTAATTGAACATGAAAGGTTTCAAAGGGTAAAAACCCTTGAAAATACTGATAAAATCGCGCTAGGGTTTCTCCAAGTTATCCCTCTAATTGTCTTCCCTTATGAATGAAAATTACAAAACTATATATAGATTTTCCATCGTGACGGCGTCAAGAAGAGAAATCTGACGCCGTCAACTCACCGCCCATAATAATATCGGATTGCCTAGATCCAGATCTGACGCCGTCAAGAGCAAATTTACTCTGGCCGTCACGTGTAATGGGACCATGACGGCCTATGGTGACGCCGTCACGCCCCTTAGTGTAAAACTCTCTGGACCGTCACGGACACTATCCTCTTCACCTCTTGTTTTATCTCTTGACGCCGTCATGTAGAATTTGGTGACGCCATCAGGTACTGTTCCCAGCAAGGAAAATTAAAAACGTCCAAAATGCTTCCTTTTCCAGAATTCACTCCAAAAGTACCTAAAATCACAGAAGGAACGATTTAGGGCAATATTTGATCAAATAAATTCAATTTCGGGCTTAAATGACCCCCTAAAAACGGATCATTTTTCGCCTCATCAGTACTTTTGTAAGTATTTAATTTATAATATTATTTTTTCCTTTGTTAGTAAACTGTAAATATACGTTTGAAAAACATTGAAAATTACAGTTAAGAAAACCCATAATCGTGGTCTTTAGCCAGTGATGTGTGATCATCGAGTCCATCACCGCCCTTCTACGCATTTGTTCATGTACAATCTGATATTTAATGTTATTCACAAAACTCTTTACTCTTTAGACCAATTTATAACTCTTATACAAGATGTCATCATGGGTTTCATCAATTCTCTTGAAGTTCTGTGCATGTATATTGTTAAGGCGAAAAGTATACCGCTTTTGGGGGGTCATTTAAGCCCGAATTCATAATTATTTGATCAATTATTGCCCTAAATTATTCTTTTTGTTATTTTAGGTACTTTTGATAGGAAATTTACAAAAGGAAGCAATTTGAACGTTTTTGAAGCGAAAAAAGTGAAGAAAACGACAAAGTCTCAAAATCCTTGCTGGGAACAGTACCTGACGGCGTCAAGGCAATGCAAGTGACGGCGTCAAGAGTGGCAAAAGAGGTGGATGTGGAAAATACAAATGACGGCCCAGAGCATTCTCAAGGCAATTTGGCCTGACGGAGTCACCAAGGCCGTCAGGGTCAAAACACATGTGACGGCCCAGAGTAAATTTACACATGACGGCGTCAGAAGTGGATCTAGGCAATACGAATTTTATCTTGGCGGCGAGTTGACGGCGTCACAAGCTAAAACGTGACGCCGTCAAGGTGTAAAATATATATATAGTTTTCTAATTTTCATTCATTAAGTGTGGAACTTTTGGAGAGCTTCTTTGTGAAAACCCGAGACAAATTTTCTGTAATAATAAGGGTTTCAACCCTTGTTCCATTCATGTTCAATTGAAGATAAGTTTTCAAATAATCATACAATATGTCTATGTGTTGTGTGATTTTATCTTATGTTTTTCTTCTTTTTAACATGCTAGGCTAGGTTTTTATTGTGTTTGCTTAGATGTAATGAAACCTAGATGTTGATTATTGGTTGATGGTTTGTTTATAGTTGTTGTGGATGATTGTATTCGATGTTAGACTTAAGAAAATGGCAGACTTCCAATTGGTAACTTGCTTGAACATCTTAAAAAACATGATCGGAGGTGAACTACGATTTATGGTTGTATTTAATGCATGAGCGAATTCTAGTGATCCCATGTTAGAAGCTTTTAGTCGGCTCGACATAGGAGTGAAGTAGGAGCTTATAGAGTTAGGGAATTTCGTACACGGCCCTACGACTAGTATTAAGGAATATAACCCATAATTCATATAATTGTAACAAACTAATCAACCGGTAAAAGATATCCAGGGAGTAATGAAATCTAAGTAAACACATTTTCTCTTATTATTGTTTACACCACAAATTAGTTTTAGTTTATTTTATTTTATTTTGATTGCATCTTTAGTTAATTGGGTTAGTTGACTAGTAACTAATTCTGCCCACTCCTTCAAAACCCGAGATTTTACTTGTTTTCATAAAAATATAAAAATACAAAAAGAATCATCCTTCACCTTTAGGCCTAGTTTAGTAGACTTTTTAATCCTAGCGAACATTATTCCTGAGTTGAACAATCAATCCCCCAGTACTTGTCACTATATTATACTACAATGAACAGGTACAATGCCTGGTGGGGATTGCAAGCTTCTCAAAATCCCTTGAGAGGTAAAACCTTTTGCGAGGGTGCAATTCTACGCATCATATATATATGTTTCTCTTTGCCTTTTAGATAAAAAAACAACATGATGGCTACTTAATTGGCTCACTGTAAGAAAATAACATGACCAAGTGATGTCATGAAGTATATTTACGTGAGGTTAGAATCTCTTATATGACAAATGATGAATGACTCATTAATACATTTCTGATGGGCGCGCAGTGGTTCACAAGGCTTGAAACAAGTCATAACATGGCTGGAAAGTTCGGGATAATGTTGATGAATTACATTGTTGATTTTTTTGATAACATTTTCTTTTTTTTTAGCACAAATAAAATTGACTTTGTCAAAAAGTGGACTAGAGAATAAAGATCTTTGTGGCAAAAAATAAGGAGCAACTTGTATTTGGATGAAAAGATAAAGATGGAAGTCGTGACCGCACACCACGGATTACGGCTAATGGTTTTATCAAACGTTTTTTTACTATTCACAAGTTTAAATTACAATTTACAACTCTTTTTGTTAAATATTTTCAGAAGTTCTCATTTTGTTACATTTATTTTGAAATAGAATAGTCAACTAAAAAACTCTGCCAAGGCACAACAATCTTTGGTTTGTGTAGGTGGTCTCGGTGGGCTAGCAGGTTTCAGTTGGTTTAGGTGGTTGGTATCGTTGTGTCTCTGGTTGTTTTTTAGAACGAAATAGTGTTGGTTCCAGATGGTTTTCGTGGTATTAAATGTTTATTTATTTATTTATTTATTTTTATTTTTTACATAGAATCCAATGTTTATAGATAATGAACACTTGTTTATAAAACCACGCCTAAAATAGAATTTATATAGTGGTTGAAGGTAAACGAGCAACAAACTGTGCCGATAGCCCTTTTTGGATTGCAAAACTAACTATTTTGAAAACTACATTCATGTATTTATGTGTCATAAACTCATAACATTACTGTTGGTTTTCGTTTTTTAAGATCTTTTTTGATCTCGTGTTTAGATTCTTGGATCTTGCGAGACCTAGTGTATATCAGTGATCTCACATTTTCCATATTTGTTTGTGGATCTATGGTACTTGGAGCAGATCTTGGTGGATATTTGAAATTTGTGAGTACATCCTTTTGTATCTTGAGAAAAGTCCAAAACTCCCTGCGGTATGCTTAAATCCCGCTTTTCATCCTCGTGTTTTTTTTTCGGAACAAAACCATCCTCGTGTTTTAAAGTTGTTAGGAGATAACGGAAAATCATTTGCATCGTTAGTCTTCATTAACTGATATTACTAACGACGGGATGTATTTGTGCCAACTTTAAAACACGAGGATGGTTTTGTTCCCAAAAAAAACACGAGGATGAAAAGCGGGATTTGGGCATACTACATGGCTGTATTTTGGACTTTTCTCTTGTATCTATAATATTTGGTTTTGGTTTTGGTTGGTTCTTGATTTTCTCTTAGTTGGCCAATTTTGATGGCTCAACTTTTTGGATATTTTGACGTTTTTAGTAGATTTTCTAAGGTTTGTATATTTTTGAAGCCAATGATTTTAATTTTGGCTGATATGTAAACTATGTGGTATATTTAAGGCTCGAACAATTTGAAATTTGATGTTTCGCCATTGTTTTAAAAAATACGGTGGTTCTATAGAACACCTTTTGGCTTAGTTTTAGTGGGTTTAGTGTGTTTGGATGATTTTGTTATGCCAATTGCCAATATACTAACTCGCCGTTCAAAAATAAATAAATAAATAAATAAATAAAAATAAAAATTGTTTGTTGTGTTATATCTTACTAGACAATGATGACAAAATTTTAAGGAGCCGTTTGGTTTGATGTATTAAGCATTAGGATTAGGTACCAAAGTAAAAAACTTTGTTTGGTTGAGATATTCGGTTTTTAAATAGTGCATGCAGCCCAAACATAAGGGATTGCAGAAAAACCACCTCCCCTATATGATTTACTAACAAAGTAATAGGTTTCGTGACAATTTGTTTTGTCCTTTTTGCAAGTAAGTGGCCATGTCACTTTTGTAACTAGCATCTTTATTTTTTAATATATATATTTATTATTTTATATTCAAACAAAATTCTATAATAATTCATTTATATATATTTTCTTTCTCTTAATCCAAATCTTAATCCACAACTTTACATTTAAATTCAAATCCAAATCCTAATCTAAACCCATCTACAAACCAAACGGCACTTAACTTAATGTTACAATGAATATTCTTATTTCGGCGTGGCAAAGTCGAATGAAGGTATTGTGTAGAGATTAAATTCTTCACAATGCAACTTTCGATTTTGCAGCCTAGACACATCAATCGTGTATGCTTTTTATAAACAAAATAGTCTGAGCCTATTTCGCGTACAATCAATTTTTTACAATGCTAAAAATATTTGGTATTTCAAAAAGTAAAAAAAATTTGTAATATTTCAATCTTAAAATTAGTTTTTTTTGTCATTATTGTCACTTTTATCTTTTACTTGAAATGGATGTTTGATTTCTTTAAAATGTTCATGAAACTTGTACTCCTTCTGTCTTAAAAGGAGAGATAACAAACAAAAAGTGAAAAAATTATGATATATGTAATTAATGTTAATTTTAATTGTTAAAAATTTATTTTTACCCTCATAGTTATTATAGAAATAAAACATGAGTAATTGATGCAAGTTTTGATTACAATGACAAAGTAGGATAACTGTCATAATCATAGTCATATCTCAAATGATGTAATAAAATTCAAACCAATAAATGATATTTTATTATTGTAATAAATAAATAAATAAATAAATAATAAAAAGAATAAAAGCTATAATCGGCATTTTTTATACATCAATTATAATTATTAGACATTTTTTTTCTATTAAATATATTCAGAATAATTATTTGGATATATATATGACAATTTTAATGCTTTAGAATGATATATATGTAAGAGCCAAGGGTGTCATGACAAGCTTCACCTCCTCATTTGGGGCCCACGGGTGCCACATCAACCTAACACCTCTTCACAACTAACCCCCTCTTCACTCACAACTAACCTCAACTTACTCATTTGAGGCCCACCACTTACAACTTTATTTTTTTATTCATTTCACTAAATAAATTAAATTCATTTCACAATAATTAAAAATACCACACCATACTAATTTTATTTCATCAAATTAAAAAGTTACAATACGGAAAAAAAAACGACACGAAAAGAAAAAAAACGATACGAAACTTAAAAAAAAACAATACGAAAATATAAAAAACGACACTAAATGAATATTAAACATTTTATTCATCGGCATCCTCATCGAGATTTTGATATTTCTTCGTTATTTTTGCTTGTCTCCTGCGAATGATTTCGGCTCTGACCGGGTTAGTAACCAAGCCGGGATCTAGCATGAGCATCTGCATTTCCAATGCCTTTTCTTCCCTTCTCCTCCTCGCCTCGTAACAAGACGTTTGAGTGTCTTTTGCTTGCGTATACTTTTCGGATAATTGTCCCGAAAAAGTACTCGTTTGACTCCCACCGGATCTCACCGCGCTCGACGTATCCGTCGACTTTTGTTTCTTTTCAGCTCGTTTGTTGGCTCTTTCGGGACGAGGTCGTGCGTCCGGCCCGAATATATCCTCGAGATAGGAAATGTCTTACGGCTCCTCAGCATCCCATTTCGGGTAATTTCTCAAAAACTCCCAAACATGCTCTTACGTGAAACCCCTTGTACCAAAGCGTTCTTCGAAGCTCGCCTTGGCATTGTTGATTTGATCATGCTCATTCTCACTACTTCGACGCTTCAAATGCTTAAATATAGCGTTGAATTTTTGGCAGTCGCCGTTCATCCTCGTCCATTTACCGGTAAGCATATTCTTGGAACGATAGTCATCCAAAGTTTACTCGTTAAACGTTTCTGCAATTTCTTTCCAAAAGTAGTCGTCGGTTTTGTCATTGCCCATATCTTTCTCTTGTGAAAATTCTATCCAAGTTTCCGCAAGAAGCTTTTCTTCGGCCTTGAACCATTTCCGATTCATACGCGTTTGACCTGCTTCTTCAAAGTCATCGTCATCGTCGGCATCCAAATTTACGACTTTTTTTCCTTTGATGGCCTTGGTTTTCTTGCCTCTACCTTTGGGCGGTGACCGTGATTTTGGAACTTTAAACTATGGTTCGACCTGAGGTTGTGGTTCGACTTGGGGTTGTGATTGATGAGTAGGGAACGAGGATGGTTGAGACGGGTTAAAAAATTGTGGTGGCAACATTCGTTGAGAATGAGTTACGACCCCCCTTGTTGCAACGTGCGTTGTTGATTAGCATAAATGTCCATAGGATTGAAAGGTTGTGAACCATATGGCGATGAAAGTTGTGGGGAATTTTGCGACGAGGGAGTAGAAGCGTTTGACGATCCCCCGTATCGTTGGTTTGAAGTTAGGAGGGTTGTGAAATAGTCGGGTTCGTTCGGGTTTTGAGACATTTTCTTGGTTGAAGTTATATATTTGTTGAGTTGTAGTGATGAAAGTATGTGAAATTGATTTGGTATTTATAGGGTATGTAAAACTTTTTAAAAACAAAAAAAGAGAAAAAAAAATACAACCGTTTGATAAAACGGTAATATTACCGTTTGATAAAATACAAAGCATGCTCCACATTTATTACTTTTTGTCAGATACACAAGCTCGTCATCTGTATGAGCAACCAACCAACAACGAGCTATGGCGAGGGCATTGTGGTACCATGGCGAGGGACGGCGAGCAAATTGAAGATCCACGTAGGAGTGGCGAGGTTCTACAACGAACGATACCCTGGGCTCTAATTATGACTTTTGATTAAATATATATGCAATTATGAGACTTTAGAGGAATATATATGCAATTCCCCCCTAAGGAAATGCACTGTTAACTTTAGCTGGTGCTTCTCCTTCTTTTCATACTAGTAGGGTACCCGCGCGTTGCAGCGGCGGGTACCCTAAAATAAATTTTTTGATAAATAATGTATTTTAGTTTATTATGTTCTTTTTGATAATAAATTTACGGATATCAAGAATTTCGTATAACCCGTGCCCGTTCGGGCTAGAACCCGTTGGCCCGTGCCTGTTTGGGCTCGAGCCCGTTTTGTCCGCGCCCGTTCGGGCTCAAGCCCATTTGGCCCGTTTGGGCTTGAATATTTGTATAATGTGCTTTATTATTTGTAGTAGTGAAATTTAATGCAAGAATTGTGTTTAATTTGGTTGTACAATATGCTTGATAATTTGTATTTCTTATGTAATGGGTGTTTTACTAACTGTATTAATGTATTTATTGATCTGTTAAATAATTGACTACATTAAATAGCATTAATGTGGTGTTTTGTTGTACACTATGCTTCTTGTCTTGTATGTCTGAAAGTTATCTACATTTAACTGTTGTACATTATGTTTCTTTTCTTGTAAGTAGCAGTCATTATACTCATTAAGAACATTGACCACTTTAATAGCATTAATGTTGTAAGTCTAAAAATTACATCATGCTTATTTTGTTGTACACTATGCTTATTTTGTTGTAAATCTGAAAATTGGTTGCAGCTATTGTACATTGTGCTTAAATTGTTGTAAATTTTGGTGAATGGGTGTGTTTTTAATAGCATTAATGTTTTTGGATAGAATTTTGGTCTTAAAATGACCCCGCACTTTATTTTGTTGTATAATATGCTTACTTTGTTGTATTAAAAATTGAGTGCATTAAAGTGTTGTAAATAATGCTTAATTTCTTGTAAGTTTTAAAATTTTGAAAAAAGAGTTATTTATGCTTTATATGTACTATAGATACACAGTACTACACACATGTTAACATATCTTCTTACCAGAAAACACCACAACTAGGATCGTGAACATCCACTTTCTTCACAACAAAAAGAAAACCATGCCGAAATGTACCGGTTCACCTTTCTTTTGCCTGTTTCCTCGTTTTTTTTTTTTTTTTTTTTTTTTTTTTTTTTTTTCTTTTTCTTTTTCTTTTTCTTTTTCTTTTTCTCGATTTTAGAATCACTTAAGGGCACGTTTGGTAGGGTGAAATTCAGAGAAATGAAATGAAGCTCAGAAATGTAATTCACAGAAATGAATTCTAGGGAAATTGAATAATAATTCCAGTATTTGGTAGCAACAGAGAATTTACTCAAAAAAATATTATTATTATTATTATTATTAGTATTTTATTATTATTATTATTATTTTATTATTATATTATTCTTATTTATTATTTATTATTATTATTATATTAATATATTATTATTATTATTATTATTATTATTATTTAATTTTATTATTATTATTATTATTATTTTATTATTATTATTATTACTATTTTATTATTTTATTATTTATTATTTTATTATTATTTCATTATTATTATTATATTATTTATTATTATTATTATTTTATTATTATTATTATAATAATAATAATAATAATAATAATTATTATTATTATTATTTATTTTTATCCTACAATGCTAGGAATTGATTTTCACTCCAAATGTAAGGGAAATGAATTCTTAGAATTTGTATGTAAACTTAACTCTTTATGAATTGCAAATCTTCACTTTTTTATTTTTTTAGCTACCAAACAAGAGAAATGAATTCATTTCCATTTTCTTGAGCTCATTTCATCCTACCAAACATGCCCTTAACGTATAACTAGCCAACCATGCATGCACAAAAAAGTCCAAGGTAAAAGAGCGGTCCTAAACGGCAGCAGTGGCCCCAAGGTGAATTAATGATATGAATTCAGCTCTGACATTCAAGTTTCTTTTTTCTTTCAAGTAAATTTTTTTCATAAATGTGATGTACAACAACGACGAAATGTGGTTAGTTTGGTTTGAATTTTCTGATAATTATTTAGACTGGAAAAATGCTACATAAATTACTTAACACATTTAATGTTTCCGTTGAACAGTGACATTCATGTTTCTTTTTTCTTTCGAGTAAACTTTTTTCGTAAATGTGTTGGAACTTTAATGAATTGACACCCAATAAACAACGACGAAATGTAGTTAGTTTGATTTGAATTTTCCGATAACTATTTAGACCGGAAGAATGTGACATAAATTACTTTACACATATAACATTATTAATCCATTGAACAGTGACGAAAAATGAGTTTCTTAAAAAAGCTAGGTTGTATAAACAATCCAAGTGGAATTCTAATTAAAGAACTCGCGGTTAAAAAAAAAACCTGTGAACGACCAAAGCTTGCAGAAACAACAAAAGAAAAAGTGTGTTGATCCGAAATTTCAAGATCCTAGTAAAAGTAGTCATTAAACCATGCTCAAGGAGGAAATGTCGAAGGCTGCACTACGAGTTTTCCGCTTTGGTCGAGTCCACCACAATCGGAATCACATGAGACAATTGTGATTGCTCATGTGAATGTTAACCATTATATTAAAGTGACACTACGCGAAGGTTGCCCATTACCATTAACTCATCAACTTTGTAATACATATAAAAGAGAAAATGCATCTCGATGGGAGGACACATACGTTAGTCGTCAAAATGTGTTTCGCGAATATTATTATCGTATTCCGAAAAATATTGACCTAACAAAGTAATTATATAACGTTCTTTATATTGTATTTCTAATTATTAGTAATCATTTTGGTGTATTTAGACACGCCCATTTCATAAATGTGATGTAACTTTAATGAATTGACACCCAATAAACAACGACGAAATGTAGTTAGTTTGATTTAAATTTTATGATATTTATTTAGACTGGAAGAATGCGACATAAATTACTTGACACATGTAATATTTCGATTGAACAGTCACATTCAAGTTTCTTTTTTCTCTCGAGTAAACTTTTTCCTAAATGTGATGGAACTTTAAAGAATTAACACCCAATAAACAACGAAAAAATGTAGTTAGTTTGATTTGAATTTTCCGATAACTATTTAGACCGGAAGAATGAGGCATACAGTATTTTACACATGTACATTATTAATCCATTGAACATTGACGAAATTTGGTTAATTAGATTATGTCTATTCATTCTATAGACTAGCCGGTTAACTGCACGTGCGGCACGGATACTCGTATAACCAAATAACCCATAATAGCATAGAATTAAAACATCACAATTATCTTTATATATTATAGTAATACATGCGCAATGCATCAAAATAAAAAAGGGAGAAATCAACATTAATGGTGTTTTGATACACGGTAATAGTGATGACACATCGTATTGGTGATAATGTGAATACAAAATCTATGTCAATTATTAATATTGCAAAACTTCGTGGTTGACTTCACCATCTCAAGCCTACATATCTTATTTCACTACGCTATCATCTTTTCAGGGTCCTTTTTATATAAAACACTAATTGTGTAATCGAAAGTTAATAATGATTATTTACTTAATTTTATTTTAAATATTTTCGGTTACAATCATTTAGATTATTAATTATATAAATTAATTTCATTTTAAAAAATATGTCGGTTACTAATATTGATAAAGTCTTTCTAAAACAAAATTTGATAAAGTCTTTTCCTTTCTAAAACAAAATTGATAAAGTGTTTTTAAAATAGTCATGTGCGTAGTCTGAATTTTTAAGTCTTCCTATTTAAGATAATGTCTAAATACTTTATATATATATATATATATATATATATATATATATATATATATATATATATATATATATATATATATATATATATATATATATATATAAATATAAATTTATATGAATTCGGTTTTCAGTTTTGATTACCAAAATCATATCAAAACCGAGAACCGAATTAAAAGTTCGGTTTGGTTTGGTTTTGGCAAATTCGGTTCAGTTATTAGTTAGATTCGGTTATTTTTGGTTATGTTCGGTTTCGGTTTTCGGTTTATTCGGATATTTTGGTTTTTCTGCTCACCCTTAGTTCCTTCTGTATGTCTAAAATAACTTAAATGCAAAATCAAAAACTAAACTTAATAACTTTGATTCCTAGCACCTCAATTAACTCTTTTAGCTAAATGTAATGATATAACAAGCATAATCAACTATTCTACTCCTCATTCCAACCAAAACCCTAAAAGAATTTAAGCTATTACCAACTAAATCAACAAACCCTAAATAACAATCGCATAAAATAAATTTCGTGTCTAGTTTTCTTACTGACACCGTTTGTGTATGTGTATGTGTGTGTGTTTGATTTTTGTATAAAAAACCAAACAAATTAAAAATCAGATCTGGCTTTTGGTGTAAAAACATCTATAAGGTAGTATAGATAAATTAGTTTCATTTTATGGAACATGTCAGTTACTAATATTAGTATTTAACTAAGGGTGCGTTTGGTATCTTTGATGGAATCACTATAGGTATAGGTTTGAGAATAGAGTGGAATGGAAATGAGTATGTAGCTATCACTTTTCATGGGTATCCACATACCCACCAAATCATACTCTTATGAGGAAACCCACATATTATGGGTATCCTCATTTCATTGTGTTGGGCCCCATAACCAAACAAACAACATTAATGACTTTCAAAGTCATAGATTCATTCTCATGGTGGGATGCCAAATGCACCATAAGTCTTTCTATAATAGGCAAGTGTGTAAGATGATTTTTTAAAGATTTCCGTTTAAGTAAAAGCCTAAATGCTTTCTAAAGTAGCATACATTAGATGATTAAATTATTTTACTTTATTAAACTGGAAAGGACATGTTTTGTACTATATACGCATTTAAAACATATCACATGTATTGATTTTTTTCTTGTTATTTATACTACATATTGTGAAAAAACTTAAAAAGTGAAAAGTGAAAACTTAAAGTATTTTATGAAGTATTTGCTATTTACACTATTTTTGTAGAACATATGCAAAGCTGAAAAGAACCAAGGTTTTCAAGATCAGAATCCTATTCAAAATCGTTTTTGTCTTTGCAAAATCGTGATTGTAAGATCGGATCGGGATATTAAGATCGTACTATAATGTCATTTTATTTAATAGTTTTTATATATTATACCAATCTACAAATTATTATATATCATAAACATAAAATAATATGAATGTTTCATAGAAATGTTGTCTTTAATTATGATTATGAAATGTTTAAGAAGATTAACATGACGTTTTTTAAATTCTACAAAAAAAATAATCCATAAATTTGTAGTTTTTAATTTGTAATCTGAGAAAATTAAGATCGGATCGGATTAGATCTTAAGATCGTATAATCAAGATCGGAATCCTATAAGATCTTAAGCATGCAAAAATCATATGTAGGATCCGGATCGTTTTTGCTTTGCAGTATTGTAAAATCGTAAGATCCTAAGATCAGGATTGGGATCTTAACAAACATGCTGAAAACTAATAATACACTACCCGGGATACTTCAAACCCGACGGGTAGACCTGGTATAATTTTACCCGTTTTTTGCCTATCCCAAAATGGGTTGACCCGGTTTAATTTGACCCGTTTCCCAACCGGATCGGTTCAACCGGGTTTCAAAATATTATGTTTATCCTCAAACTTTTATTATTTTTTGTTTATAACCCGTAATTTTTTTTAGCACCAAAACTATATGCCGCTATAAAATTTCATTGCTATGCACGAGTACTCGTCTAGTGACACTTGATGCATAAGTAGTTGTTTACCATCTATTCAAAACATATCAAGTTCACTGATTTTTTCTTCTTTATCATTCAAAGTTTACATGTGTATTGATTTTTTCTTCTTTATAATTACAAGTTTATAAATGGGGTTCTTCCATGTTCAAGACTTTACCATTTACATTAAAAGCAATGAATCATGGTTGTTAATATTTTGATATTGATTATAGGATTTTACAATACTACAAAGCAACACGATCTTGATCATATGTAGGATCTTTGCAAAATAGAATTTTAACATAATCTAGATCTTAACCATATGATCTTAAGATCTCGATCAATTCGTTCTTACTTTTTTCGAATCATGAACTAAATGAATCACGGTTGTTAATATTTCGATATTGATTCTAGGATTTTACGATACCACAAAGCAAAACGATCTTGATCCTATCTAAGATATTTGCAAGATATAATTTTAACAGAATCCCGATCTTAATCATAGGATCTTAAGATCTCGATTGATTTATTCTTACTTTTTTCGACCCACAAACTAAAAAACAACAAATGTATGTATTAAGTATATAATGGGTGAGGCGTTACGTTACGAAAATAAACCAAGGCGTTGACTCTAGGTGTGGCGTGAGATGATGTGGGAAAAGATGCCTAAGGCGTGAAGGGTGACAAGTTTTTTGATTCAACTCTGATAATTCTTTATTTTTTTTTCTTTTTTTTAATGAAGAATATTACATATAAAGATAGTTTATTAACCTTATTCACTATATTTTGATAGACTCGATATATATAAAATATAATATAAATATATAAACATTTTTATATTTTGTGTCATCTTATGCGAGACAGAGCCACATTATATACTTGGGATAGGCCATGGCCAACCTATGAATATCTTCTAATTGTATTATACATATAGAAATTGATAGTAGTTTAGTCCACACAACAAGCTTGGCCCACCCGAAGTCTCAAAACAAATTGTGTCTTTATTCTAGGCCATTTATTCTTCACTTTTTTTGCGCTTACACAAGTTAACTTACAAGGTTCCATAAAAGATTTTTTTAACATAGTAAGTTGTTAATTCTCATAATTATATTGTGAGTTTGTGACAGCCAAAATGTGTGCATAAAGCTAGTGTTTTCTTGTTAGAATTTTACTTAGTCTTAAGTCTTGAACATCTTCGTTATATTTAGTCAATCATTAGTACATATTTTGGCCCACCTCGATCGTAAATTCTGGCTCTGTCACTGTATGTCACGCCTTAAAACGCAAAGCTTAGTCTTAGTCATTAAGACGTGAGGCTTGATCATACCTATAGATCACGTCTCGCGCAATTTATAACATTGATTATGACCATTCATTTATTCTATAGATTAGACGATTAGAGTATTTTAATTTATTAAAATTTAAATATGAAAAGAAATTTTTTGTACTATATACGCATTACATATATTTTTTTTCTTTTTTTTTTAAACAGATATTTCATTTCACTCCTCACAAATGGAGGTAATTTGAACACAACAAGTTATATCGAACATAATAGGCAAAATCGAAACCGACTTGCCAAACAAAATACACAAGGTAACAAGTTAAGCCAAAACAAGACATACAGCATAATAGTTGTGACAGACTACAGCAACACCATACAAGGGTGAGGGGAATCACCATAGTGAGCTTTTGGTAGACACACGCTTATGAAAGTGTAGCTTGACAAAAGTACATAAAACATACAAAGAAGATAAAACTAAGCATCCTTAAAGGAGCCACACCTAAACCAAACAGATCTAAAGTCGAAATCCAAGGAAGCATCAAGCCATCGATGACGGACCACAACAGATCTGAGCAAAAGAAACCGGAAGGCAACTGATCTGAGCAGAACAGCGGTGGCGGTAGCGGACGACGACAGCTGGGAGATGACAGATCTGTGGGTAAGGACTTTTATTGAAGGAAGAGGAAAATACAAAAAGGATGGGATAAGGAGTTTCGAATAGCCGGCCGAAACCGACCGCCAGATTTTTTTATTTTTAGAGAGAGGTTGAAGTTACGTAGAGGATTTTAGAGAGAATGCGGAGGATTTGATTTTAGAGAGAGAGTGTAACTGTGCATTACATATAATTTATTAACATTAATCGTATCGTATTGATTTTTTCTTCTTTTTATGGCATCAGGCATAAGTAGTTGTTCACCCCATCTATTACAACCCTATAAAGCATAAATTTTTATAATTCAAAGTTTATAAACGTGGTTCTTTCGTGTTCAACACTTTACTATTCACATTTAAAGCAATGAGTATTGTTAAGGTACACGAATGTTGAATGAGGATGAAGCTCCAAGCAGCCGCAAAGGACAAATAATTGAAGACGAATGTTGAACACTTTCTTTCTCTTTGTGTTTTGAAATTATTGCTTGTCTTTTCATTTTCATTTTGATATATTTGAAAAGTAGACGAGTATCCGTATATGCCAACGTGATTTTATAGCGGCGTATAATTATATTGATATTTTGGTTACACAAAACAGTTAACCAAAACTGTTAGGTTACCATATTGACGTACACAAGCTTATCTTACACTACAAGAATCGACGCATTTTCTCACGATCCAAATTCGTGGCTAAAACCACAGATTTCGTGGCTGTATAGTTATTGACACGAAATTTCGTGACTATAAGGTCGTGACAATAGCCCCGTGCCTAAAGATATATTGCCACGAATAGTTCAAACTTTTAGTCACGCTGACTTTTGAAAAATCAAATAAAAAAAAGACAATTAAAATATTATTAAAACTTTTTGTCACGATCTATCGTGTCTGAAAGTATATTGTTATTTTAATATTGATCATTTTGTCACGCCCAAGCGTGACTAAATGATTATTGATATTTTAATGTTGAAGCTTTTGCCACGGGCTTGTCGTGGCTAATATTAAAACCATATTTTAATAGTAAACATTTAGACACACATTGGCGTGGCTAAATATTTGCACATAAAACATCATTGTACCTTTAGCCACGACTGATCGTTGCTAAAATGAATACCTATTTCTCCATTACAGCTGCTGTTTTAGCAGCAAACCTGCAATTTTCCTAAATTTTCCCAGATGCTTTTCTAGATCCGTAACATACAAACAATCTGAAATATCAATAACATAATTCATATTAGCAAAAAGAGAGTCAACAAATCCTAAATCGTTTCAACATGATTCATATTAAGTAATACCAAAACACGATAGTTATAACTTAAATTGTTTTATGAAAACACAACACCTACTGAAGATTAAAGTGCATTACTATTTAGATAAATTCTGGAAAAAAAAAAAAAAAAAAAGTAAAATTTTATAGTAACGACTAGGGTCGTTACTAAAGATTAAAGTGCATTATTTTGACCAAATTCTCTCCGTTGAAAATTTAAGCCTGTGTTAAAAACTTTTAGCCACGACTTTGCCGTGACAAAAAGATCGAAGTTCATTTTTCTTGACCACATTCTGCTCGTTGAAAGTCAAAGTCAATGTTTTATGACTTTTAGCCACGATTGTGTCGTGACTAAAAGTAATTTTCCAAGGCAAACAACGAAAGACGACTATTTTGTCGTTTTGTACACATTTAGCCACGAATTTTGGCGTGTTTAAAAGATTTCGTGGCTAAATGTCCCGATTCTAGTAGTGTTAGTGAGAGAAAGTTAGAAAGAGAGATTGAGGGAACTATGTGTAATGATAATATGAAATAAGATATAACAATAGAACCAACACCTCCTACCTTGGTAGGAGGTTATATTTGTAGTCTTAAAAGGATGGGGCGTTTCCCTATGTAATACCTCAAATTCTAAAACATGCAAAATTAAAAAATGCCTCTAAGTTCAAAGAAATTGAAATAACACTTAAATAATATCAAAGAAAGCCTTAGAAATTTGGAATTTGACATCATATGATCAAAATAAATTTAGCATAAATAAGATTTGTCACTTTTGTAAAAGTAAAAATAATTTTTTGTAAATATTTAATTATGTAGATTTTATTTAATTATATATATATATATATATATATATATAATTAAGAAATCAATCCCAAATAAATAGGAAACATGTATAATCTTTTAATTTGGATTAATCCAAATATATTGCACCCCAAGACAAGTATTATATCCAATATATACATCATATACACATTTATAATTATTAAAACCCTTTAGTCACTTTTAAATAGAACCGAAACCCTAAAAACCCTCACAAGTCGACTCCAAATTTTTGAGGTTCCCTAGTATTTTTCATGGATGTGTTTTAAGTATAAGAAGGTGAGAAAAATCGTGGTTGAGGCTGTGGTAGCTTGGTTCAATCGTTGGATTTGTTTTGCTTGATTTAAATTAAACCGAGAGGTAAAACTTCATTCTGCTTGTTCACACGTTATAAAATCTTTCTGGTATTTTTATAGTATCCTATATATCATATATTATCAGTATAAAATATTAGAATCAAATCATGCATGCTAGAGTGATCATACGAATTTATAGAAACTAAAAACCCTAAATCGAACAAGAAAATAAGGAATCAGTCATGCGATTTTGTCAGGCTTTGTATATATTTTTCTTTGGTCCTATAAGTGTCATATAACATTAGAAAAATAGTTATTATAAATTTAGAAGCCTAGAAACTTAGTTTGGAATTAATTGGTTATCGGATTTATATAATTAAAAGAAAAGAAAAGAAAAAGAAAGAGTGCAAGGCTAGTGTTAGGGTTTTGATATAAAAATAGGTGTAATAAATGTGTTTTTAAGGTTATAATTAATGTAGTAATGATTGGGTGCACTAGGGTTAGGTTTTGATGAATTTTTATTAAAATCGATTATGTATTATAAGTACAAGGGTGTGTTTTGTAATTTTGAAAACATGTGGGATATTTTTATAAGTTGTGTTAGATCAGTGGTGAGTTGAGAAACATTATAATATGAGGGTGTTATGCGTAGATTTTACAACTAAAAGGTTTAAAGGGTAATTTATGTAGTTATATAATTAGATTTGTAATTAATTAAATTAGGGGGTTAGTTTTGGAAATTATATAAAGTCTAGGGCTGTTTAGTATAATTATGATATTAAGGGGTGAATGTATAAATTTGGATACTTAAAGGCTAATGTGTAAATATGAATATTATGAGGATAAACTTGTAATTTATTTAATTAAAAGGTTTAATTTGTAACATTATTAAAACCAAAGGGGTTGGAATTGTAAATATTGAAACTTACTAAATAATGGAAAGTTACTAAAAGTGGAAAGCCGACTAAAGAAACGTAATTTGAATTAAGATAAGTTATTAATAAAATGATTCCTAATTCATGTAGACATATTGAAGAAGAAGTAATCTGATTTAAGATTAAGTTATTAACAAATTAAATGATCACTAAATCAGGTGGATACATTAAAGAAGAAGTGAACTCTTTTCTTCGTGAATCTTTCTTTGATCTTTGTCAGCTTTGCTTTTAAGGTACGGATATTCTGACCTTACTCTTAAGGTTTCCTTCGTGATTACAACCTTTGTTACGAACTTTCTGTTTTGAAACCTCTGATTTGAACTTTTGACATGAAAACTTTGCTATATAACTTTCTGATATGAAAATTATGTTTTGACCTTTTGTTGGGAACATACTTTTGTATTTTAGTCAAGTCTCGGTCATTACCATTTGTAATAGGTTGCTTAGTTATTTATTTGATTATGTTTAAGTTACTAGGCTTAAGTATTATGTCCAATGGGCCTTGAAAGCCCACGTTTATGATGAATGAGGGAGGAAGGGAGTGTTGCCCCACTCCTCCCCTATATATACTAAGCTTATGTAAACTTTAATATTGTTGGTTATTTGAATATCTTAATGAAACTATTGTTCTTTCACTCTTCATAATCTTATAATCAACCATCTCTTATTCTCATCTCATTTCTTATACTTGTGTTTACTAAATGGTGACCTAACAAGTGGTATCATTCGCCTAATAGAGATTGAAGTATTGTTCTTAGTGTTAACGTGGGGTTCTCATCATATTTCTTCATCTTTTTTGCTTTTTTCTTTGTTTCTTTCACTCAAATCTTGAAGCTTGGACAAGTTTTAAGGTTGATATAGTGATTAGAAGCTTAGATTTTGCATAAAGTATTGATCTTTTAAGGTTTTATTACTTATTCTTCTAGTTTATTGAGTTTTGTAGCTTCTTTAATATTAGAAAACTTGTTTTTGGTAGCAAAATCTTCCATATTTACTGTTTTCTAAGTGTTGGTGAAGTTACTTGATCAAAAGAACCTTATTTCTATGCATTTTTCTTCAAAAAGTTGAGATTTTTCAAGATTCTGGTCATCTTACGCGTAACTTTTACGTACTGCTCAAGTTTTGAGCTTAAAATTGTATTTTTTGGTACTTTTACGCATAAGTTTTAGCAAAAAACCCCTTTCCTACGCATACCCTTGAATCCTACGCATAACTTTAAGCAAAAAACCCCTTTTCTACGCATAACCTTGAATCCTACGCATAAGTTTTGGCAGAAAACCCATTTTCTACGCTTAACTTCATTTCCTACGCGTAAGTTGGGAATCCTACGCCTAAGTCTAATTCTTACGCAGAAGTTGATTTCCTACGCCTAAATTTCTATGCAGAAGTTAGATCTTACGCATAAGATTAAATCTTACGCGTAAGTTTCAGAATTCTACTCATAAGTTTCTTCAACAGTCTTCTCTTCGTGCAACGGTGACTCAGTACTTCCCTAGCTTGGATAAGTTAGTGGAATACTTCGACAAAGGATATCTTTCAAGCTTGGACAAGTTTGAAAGATTTGTTTCGTTCTTTAACCTTACGCAAAACTTGATTCTTACGCATAAGTTTAAATCTTACGCGTAAAGGAGAATCTTACGCATAAACTTACTGTTTACGCATAAAATCACCCTTTACGCATAACATTTGAGTCTACGCATAAGATTATTGTTACGCGTAAGTTTTCAAGTTATCCAAAGGAACGTGCATTTCAATCTTCTACAAGATCCATCATTCACACAAGTCTCTTTCTACTATATTTCTAAAAAAAAAAAAAAAAAAAAAAAAAATTAATTTGGCGGGAAAATTTGAGTAAAATTTAATTTTTACAGGAGACTAAACTTTCAATTTTTACGTGAAATTTAAATTTTGGTATAACGGTGAAAATTTTGGCCCAAAATTCAAATTTTTAGGCCAAATTTCAAATTTTTTCGGTAAAATTTGGCGGCAAAATTTTTAAAACTCAAATTTTTTCTATAACCTTAGAATTGCATTTTAAAGTGATTTTCAAAATTTTGGAAGAGAAAATTTTTCAAATTATTTTGGAGGGAAAACCAGAAATCACTATTTCGTCCTTGAGCGTGACATTTTGTTTGATTATTTCGATTAAGTCGCAACAATCAAGGGGGAGAGAAATGTCATCTGCAGTGTCTCAATCACCTTCTTCAAACTACCTTTCTCACCAATATTCTCATCAGCAACAGTCATCAGCAACTGTACCTTCTTCCAATTACCTTCCTCACCAATATTCTCATCAGCATCAGTATCATCAACAACAAAGTCACAGCTCCCTCATTCATCATGTTCTGCTCTTTGGCGATGAATCAAGGCCTCCAATGTTACTACCAGGAACATATAATGCTTGGAAACGGAGATTTCTTCAATGGCTCACATATCGTCCTGCTGCAGATCTCATGCTTAATTCCATTCAAGATGGTCCATACAAAATGATATTTCTTGCTGACTCAACAGGGATTATCAGACTACAAACAGATGAAGATTTGAATGCTACTGAACTTGCTCAGTACGATGCTGACCAACAAGTTGCATGGTTCATGACACTAGCACTTCCCAACTCAATTTACATGTATATGGGCTTTCAAGCCAGTGCTTATGAAATGTGGAAATATCTTGAAGTTATGCATCGTACAGAAGAACTTCATCACATCAGAATGAAGCAAACTCTTGAATCTTGTTTAAGTATGAATCCACTAAAGACCATTCTCCCTACTCCACCATCTCCAGATGTTGACCATGGATCATTAATCTACACTCCAAATGGTCTCTTCTTCAATCCTCCGAATGCACCTGAGCCTTTCTTCATTCCTCAGTACCATCCTGATACACTACATAATAATGTGCAATCTCTTCTGCAAAATTTAGTAAAGCTTAGTCAAGTATCTACTAAGAAAGGCAATGGCGCTATGACTTCAACTTCTGAATGCTTAAACACAATGAAAGATACTGATGATGAAGAAGATCTTATCGAACCAAGCATGGCATTCTTGGCATATACAGAATATATTGCAGATGAAGAAGCTCAAGATTATGATTCAACCTCACTCTCTGATGATAATGTTGAATACAATGCCACGCTTAGTCAAATGGAAGTTGAAGGGGGTAATCTCAATGTAGTTTTGCAAAGTGTCATGGGAGTTATTCCTTCTGATGATGAATATGCAGATTTGGAATCCAATACAGCAGATTTGGAAACCGATACAACAGATGTGATGTTAATGGCAAACATGCAGGAATTTCACATGATAAATACTGGCTCAGGGTATGATTCTGAAGATCCTTTTATGAAATTAAACCAAGAGAAATGCCTGACATCTTTAAGATTACTTTATTCACACCTTAAGCTTCTCTCAAACAAAGACTTAGCAGAAACTCGTTCCGAGTATGGATTCAAATGGGTATTTCCAGACCTGTTTGGAGAAATAGTTGATATTTTCACTACTACAATGTTCGACAACGTGAATCAACTTGAAAAGCAACTTGAAACTGAAGAATTTCACAAGAGTGAATCCAATGCCGCCTTCAGAGTGCTCAAGAAACAGTTTCAACATTTCATCAATTATGACTGTGAAGTGGTAAGCAAGTATTTTTTAGAATACACTCGAATTGAGGCTCAAACCTTCAAAGATATATTGCTCCAACACCTGGATGCTATTGAAAAGTCAATTGTTGAAAGAGTACTTCACAGACTAGAGTATGAAAAAAGGAGGAAGTTGCAGATTCAAGAAGAGTTAATTCATAAAGTTGATGCATTGGATGCTAATTTGGTCGTCATGGAAAGCAATGGGACAGAATTAAAAGAGCAGGATGACATCAATAGATTAGGGAATGATACAGATGCAGACTGTGCAGAGATCTCCTATGACTCAGAACCCAACTTTGACAAAGAACAGATGGATGAGGAAGATGTCATACCCATCTATGACACAGAACCTAACTTTGACAAAGAACAAACGGTTGAGGTACAATCTACTGTTGATCATATTATGCTTGCAACTGAGATACAACAATCTGAGCAACCTAACTTCAGTAATGAAGGAGAGGTTGACCAGAATGTTGTTCAATGTCCTGACAATCGTTTTGAGTCTATGTCCTTACCTGATAATATTATAACTGATACATCATACCAAACTCTTGAGTCTGAAAACATTCTTCTCAAAAAGACCATTGCCCAGTTTCATAAAGATTTTTCAAAACTGGAGGCACGTTGCATCTCACTGGAACTCAAATTGCAAAACGAATCTCTAAATTCGGGCAACAATGGTCAATCTTTGAATGAACAAAGTAAACGTGTGGATACATTAGTTAAAGAAAATGAGCTTTTAAAAGGTCAAATTCAAGCAAAGGTGTTTGCACATGCTGCATTGCAAAATAAATTAAGAAGACTGACTGGTCAGAGTGTGGATACTAAGTTTGCAAAACCATCAATCTTGGGGAAACCGCCTTCTCATACAAACAGAAAACAATCAGTGGTTAGACAACCAACTGCATTTAAATCTGAAAAACCTAAATCTTCAAAATCTCGGTTTGCCTCCCAAGTTGTTGAGAAAAACAATTTGACAAAACCAGTCACTCCACATTCTTGGCCTAAGGAAAATGCATCTGTGTCTGCTAAATCTCAACACGTGATTATACCTGGCTCATCTAGGATTAGTTCGAAAATAGTGTCTAAAACGAGCATTAAAAGTAAAGATTCTTATGGAAGATATGACATGTACAAGAACTATGATCTAGAAAAGGCTAGGAAAAAGGCGCTACTTCAAAAGGATGGAATTCTAGGTTCAAAACCTCATGTGATGCCTTCCACTGTAGTACATAACACTGCTTGTAGTAGCACACCAAAACCTAAGAGTAAACAACAAACTAATAGGAATTGGCTAGCTTCTAAGAGTAGTTGCGTAAATAATCATGTTGTCTATGCTTTAAAATATCTTCAAAAAGAAAATTCACTAGAAAAGGCTCAATCGAATAAGACAGATAAACCCGTTGAACCAAAAGTCATAAGTCAGAAACCTAAGAGGTGGATCAATATAGGACGTAGGTTTTCTCAACCAAGGAAAACATCTCCGAGATCTAACATTAGGTGGGTACCCACGGGTAGAATTCTCAAATCGATTGGTCTTAGGTGGATTCCTACAGGAAAGAGTTTAGACATTTGCACCAAAACTAATGTGATTTCCACAGCATCAACCGTTGAGACAAATATGAAAACCATCGGAATTGTGTGTTCGAGTGTCAAGAAGATAGTTGACACTACATCTTTATGCTTCTAACACCTGGAACCCAGTTACCCTTAGGGCTCCATGTTCTCTGTTTTGTCTCTTCTTTCTTTCTTTGCAGATTCAACAGGAATGGCTTCGGAATAATTCAGTTTCGGACCCGCACTTCAACAATGGCTTCTGAGCAACACAGCTTAGGACCCGAATTCAACCGTCTTAACTCTCCGGACTCTTCAGCTGAACCATTGCCCCTCAACCGCAAAGAATTGGAAACCTTGTTTGCTCTACTGTTTGATGATACAATTGAATACCGTTCTACTGAGGTCTCACCCAATTCCGCTGCTCAACCTGAAAATATTCAAGTACATGACTCACCTCAACAAACTACTACAACTGTTGAGAAAGACGGTCCTCCAATTGCATCACCATTTATAGCAGAACAAACTGCTTCCAACTCACGACAATTAGCTGAAGCTCCTACACCACAATCAGTTCCACAACCCGCAGAGCATGATCCTAATGCGTTCTTTAACCCGTTTGCACCGGCTCCAACATTTCCTGAAGTAGCTGAGTCGTCCACACGCAATTTGGATCCTGCTAACATGCGAGATACTTATCAACTACACCCTTCGACACACAAATGGACTCGAGATCATCCCCTTGTTCATATTATTGGCCATCCAGATGCACCTGTAATGACAAGACAACGACTTCACATTGATGGAGAAACTTGTATCTATGCACTCACAGTTTGTCAAGAAGAACCCAAGAACATTAAAGAAGCAATGACTTATGACAACTGGATTGAATCTATGCAAGAGGAATTTCAGCAATTCATACGATTAGAAGTCTGGGAATTAGTTGAAAGACCTGACGGAGTCTTTGTCATCGGGTTAAAATGGATTTGGAAAAATAAGCTAGATGCAGAAGGCACAATCATACGTAACAAATCACGCCTGGTAGCAAAAGGATACTCCCAACTAGAAGGAATTGATTTTGCCGAATCCTTTGCTCCAGTGGCTAGACATGAAGCTGTTCGGATCTTTCTGGCTTATGCAGCACATCGGAACATGGTTGTTTATCAAATGGATGTGAAAACAGCATTTCTTAATGGAGAACTCCGTGAAGAAGTTTATGTAAGCCAACCAGACGGCTTCGTTGATCCTGAGCGTCCCAATCACGTTTACCGACTGAAAAAGGCACTCTACGGACTTAAGCAAGCTCCAAGGGCGTGGTATGACAAACTGTCAACTTTCTTGCTGGCCAATAAATTTTCTAAAGGTTCGGTGGATCCTACACTATTTACAAAAACCTACGGGGAGGACTTACTTGCTGTTTAAATCTATGTCGATGACATTATTTTTGCTTCAACAAAAAGAAGTTGCTCTAATGATTTTGCAAAATTAATGAAAGATAATTTTGAAATGTCCATGATGGGTGAACTTTCGTTCTTTCTAGGACTACAAGTTCATCAATCACCCCGTGGAATTTTTATAAATCAGTCCAAATACGCTCTAGAAATTTTAAAGAAACATGGAATGATGAGTTTTGATACCTACAATACACCAATGGGCTATACCACAAAACTAGATGCTGACTTACATGGGACACCTGTTGACCCTACCAAATACCGAAGTATGATTGGGTCACTCATGTATCTAACAGCTAGTAGATCTGATATAGTATTTGCTGTCTACATGTGCTCTCGCTATCAGTCTAAACCAACTGAAAAACACCTCAGTGAGGTTAAAAGAATCCTTCGATACATAAAGGGAACCATTAACTTGGGAATCTGGTATCCGAAGGATTCTGGTTTTGAACTAACTGCTTTTTCAAATGCTGATCATGCAGGATGTTTAGACACACGCAAAAGTACATCTGGTGGATTACAGTTTCTTGGAGATAAACTTGTGTCATGGCAATCTAAGAAGCAGGACTGCACATCACTGTCGTCAACAGAATCTGAATATGTAGCTATGTCCGCTTGTTGTGTGATGCGTGGGAATCGCACCTTGCTTTACCTCTCGAGGGATCTCGAGAAGCTTACAACCCCCACCAGGCAGTGTACCTGATCGTTGTAGTATAGTATAGTGACAAGTACCGGGGGATTGATCGTTCAGCTTAGGAATAGTGTCGCTAGGATTAGAAAACCTAATTAATAGTTCTAGAGGTGAGGGATGATTATTTTTTGTGTTTTTATATTTTTATGAAAGCAATTAAAATCTCGGTTTTTGAGGGAGTGGGCGGAATTAGTTGCTATTCAACTAACCCAAAGCTAAGATATATTCAAAATAAAATAAAAAATGAAAACAAACTAATTTATACTAAAGTTGTGAGCAGTAATTGGAGAAATTGTGTTTACTTAGACTTCACTACTCCCTAGACATCTTTTACACGTTAATTACTTGTTATACTTGTATGGATGATGGATTGTATTCCTTAATACCATTCGTGGGGTGGCATACATAACTCCCCAACTCTATGAGCTCTTATCTCCTCCTACACCATGACCCAGCACAACTATAGGGATTGTAAACAGTGGCTCATGCATTAAATACAACCAATAAAGACCTAGTACGCCTCGGTTCATGTTTCTTAAGACGTTCAAGCATGTTACCATTTGGAGATCTGCCAGTTTTCTTAAGCCTAACATATAAATCATTCATCCAAGAACAAGAATAAACAAGTAATCAACACATAATCAACATCTAGGTTTCATTAGATCTAAGCAAACACAAGAGAGATCTAGCCTAGCATAATGGAATTGAGACAAGAACAAGATATAAACAACCAACACATAGACATATTGATTGAATTAGAAGAACACTTATCTCAATTACAATGCAAGGTATCAAGGGTTTGGAACCCTTGAAAAACCTGTAAAAGAGGCACCAAATTCGTCTTTTGGGTTTCACCAAAACTTCTCTCCTTTTATGAAAAAAACAAGAAAACTATATATAGGAAAATTGGGCTGACGGCGTCAAGACAAGCATGTGACGCCGTCACCTCGCCGCCAAATACTTCCTCGGACGGCCTTGATCTACTTATGACGGCCTATGTGACGCCGTCACCACCTTCGGTATTTTATTCTTGGGACTTTGACGCCGTCAGGATGGACTTTGACGCCGTCATCAACTACGGTGTTTTATTCTTGATGTCTGACGCCGTCAGGGTGTAACTCTTGACACCGTCACCTAGTGTCTTCAGCATGGAAAATTGATACTTTGCCGTGGAATGAAGTTTGCAGATTTCCTGGAGATTATAAAACTTAATAATTCACAAAAACCATAAGACTCCGTTAGAAAAACAAAACCGGTAAAATTTCCAGATTTTTAACTCCTGACGCCGTCAAGAGTAATACTCTGACGCCGTCAGAATGGACCTGCAGAAATTCTTATGTTAAGTTTCCAGAAAATTTCTGGAAAAACTTCGTCCTACTTCCTGGAAAATCCTGCAAAACTTCATTATGACTCAATACAAGCATTTGACTCTAATAAATACGAATATACATGTTCATTTAATATTGTGGAGAATCATGATCGGTTTGTTTCTTGAAAACATATTTGGGGTTTCCCCTTACACTTATCTTTTGCAAAAATACTTTTAGGTTGGAGTTAAGACTAGGCCAAACAACATAGTAAAGTATTTCCACATTTTAATTGAGAAACATGATCAACCAACAATAAAAATAAAACATGCATACGGAAGCAAATAACAATCAAACAAATAAAATCACACAAAACATGGGTTGCCTCCCAAGAAGCGCTTGTTTTTGTTCGAGTCACGAGCCTGACTCTACCCTTATTTCACGGAAAGAAGGGAGGTTTTCCCTACACCTAGGATTAAGTGTGGGTGGAAGTAGCGATACACACCCTTAGGGTGTAAATATGCCTCGTGAGGAAAGAGTGGTGGATGAATTATATGCTCAAAGATGCGGGATCCTATCATCATAGCCTTACCCAATTCAATTGGGTTAGTGGGTGAATTAAGATTTTCTCTTAGAAAGGGATCATCTTCTATCAATTTCGAGAAACTCCTAGTTGGGAATCCATCTTGACCTAATAAACCCGGTTTAAACCCATAATGTGTTTTGTGATCAATCATGAATGGGTGATGTAAGCATGTAAGGTTATGTTCCACTCCAATATTGGCTTCCTCTCCACAAGGTTTAGAGTCCACTACCTTTATCCTAAGACTACCCGGACTACATGGTTTGATGGGTGGATCGAAACCTAATTTAATTCCTAAATTTTCATCCAAGGATGGAAGATTAGGTAATGGTTTTGGTTGAGGCTCCGGTCCATCAAAACTAGGAACTTCCCTGGAACTAGGAGTAAGGTTATCACTACAAGTGTTCAAACCTATATCCTCTAGTGGTGCTTGGTCCAAGGGTTCTACCTCAATTGGGGTTCCTATAGTCTCTTCTGCTTCTTCCGGGTAAGTCACGGACGGTGTATGTGCCTCAAATGATGGTAGGACTTGTGGGGTACTTTGTGGGCTTGGATTATCCACCTCATCCTCCATTGTATCTAGATTACCTATGTGTTTGTTTTGTACTATGGCTTTAGGTGACATCCACACAGGTATTCCTGAGTAATCATCCCCAGACAAACTTCCTGTTTGCTCCATCAAACTTGTTTTTGATTGATTTGTGATGTTGTTTGTTGGGTTGTCTACTCTATAATAGTATTGGGCACAGTTTTCTAAGGTATCCCATGCTTCTTCAGCACTTAATTCCCTAGGGCCCCCATTGGCAAAATCACCAATGCACATTTGGTCACATCGGCTTACACGATAGTAAAAGGTTTCGGTTAGGGATACTAAAGAGAAACTATGATGAGGGAATTTTCGAAGTAAAATTTTAAAACAAGTCCATGCATCATATATGGGTTCATCTCGATATTGTTTGAAATTCGAGATGTCAATAGGGTAGAATGGCCTTTGTGGTTGGTGGTATGGTGGATTCGCGTACTCCATAATGGTGAACGGAAGAGTCAATGGAAATTACGAACAAACACACAAAGAAAAAGATAGACTAAAGAAATCCTAAAAATAATAAAAATAAAAATCTTACTAGAAAGGAATCTAGCAAGTAGATCTAATAAAAAGAAATCCTAACCTAGACAATAACTATTCCCCAGGCTGCGGCGCCAAAAACTTGATGCGTGGGAATCGCACCTTGCTTTACCTCTCGAGGGATCTCGAGAAGCTTACAACCCCCACCAGGCAGTGTACCTGATCGCTGTAGTATAGTATAGTGACAAGTACCGGGGGATTGATCGTTCAGCTTAGGAATAGTGTCGCTAGGATTAGAAAACCTAATTAATAGTTCTAGAGGTGAGGGATGATTATTTTTTGTGTTTTTATATTTTTATGAAAGCAATTAAAATCTCGGTTTTTGAGGGAGTGGGCGGAATTAGTTGCTATTCAACTAACCCAAAGCTAAGATATATCAAAATAAAATAAAAAATGAAAACAAACTAATTTATACTAAAGTTGTCAGCAGTAATTGGAGAAATTGTGTTTACTTAGACTTCACTACTCCCTAGACATCTTTTACACGTTAATTACTTGTTATACTTGTATGGATGACGGATTGTATTCCTTAATACCATTCGTGGGGTGGCATACATAACTCCCCAACTCTATGAGCTCTTATCTCCTCCTACACCATGACCCAGCACAACTATAGGGATTGTAAACAGTGGCTCATGCATTAAATACAACCAATAAAGACCTAGTACGCCTCGGTTCATGTTTCTTAAGACGTTCAAGCATGTTACCATTTGGAGATCTGCCAGTTTTCTTAAGCCTAATATATAAATCATTCATCCAAGAACAAGAATAAACAAGTAATCAACACATAATCAACATCTAGGTTTCATTAGATCTAAGCAAACACAAGAGAGATCTAGCCTAGCATAATGGAATTGAGACAAGAATAAGATATAAACAACCAACACATAGACATATTGATTGAATTAGAAGAACACTTATCTCAATTACAATGCAAGGTATCAAGGGTTTGGAACCCTTGAAAAACCTGTAAAAGAGGCACCAAATTCGTCTTTTGGGTTTCACCAAAACTTCTCTCCTTTTATGAAAAAAACTAGAAAACTATATATAGGAAAACTGGGCTGACGGCGTCAAGACAAGCATGTGACGCCGTCACCTCGCCGCCAAATACTTCCTCAGACGGCCTTGATCTACTTATGACGGCCTATGTGACGCCGTCACCACCTTCGGTATTTTATTCTTGGGACTTTGACGCCGTCAGGATGGACTTTGACGCCGTCATCAACTACGGTGTTTTATTCTTGATGTCTGACGTCGTCAGGGTGTAACTCTTGACGCCTTCACCTAGTGTCTTCAGCATGGAAAATTGATACTTTGCCGTATTCTTCACTTTTATGCTCCAAAAACGTCCAAAATGGCTTCTTTTCCAGAATTCACTCTCCAAACACCTAAAATCACAAAAGGAACGATTTAGGGCAATATTTGATCAAATAAAGTCAGATTCGGGCTTAAATGACCCCCTAAAAACGGATCATTTTTCGCCTCATCATTGTGCTCAAGTCATCTGGATGAGATCACAACTTAAGGATTATGGCTACCTATTCAACAAGATTCCGATCTACTGTGATTCCAAAAGTGCCATTGCTATTTCCTGCAACACAGTTCATCACTGCAAATCCAAACACATTGATCTCCGATATCATTTCATCAAAGAGCATGTTGAAAAGGGTACCGTTGAATTATATTTTGTTGGAACTGAGTACCAATTGGCGGACTTACTTACCAAATCCTTAGCACCATCAAGGTTTGCTAGTCTAGTTCACCAAATTGGTATGCGATGTTTGACTCCAGATGATCTGGAAAAGTTTTTAAAACACAATTGATCATCAAACATCAAAACTATCTTTGTAAATATCTTTCCAAAAAACAAAATACAAAAATATAAAACCAACAAAAACACAAAAAGATTTTTTTGTTCTTTCAAAAAAAAAAAAAAAAAAAAAAAAAAAAATTCAAGTATATACCACTCTTTTCAACACTATTTTTTAAAATGTCTTCAATTATTAAAATTATCAAAAACAAGTGTTGAGGGGGAGGAAAAGTTTTTCAAAATTTCTCAAAATATTTACTTTATACTTGCATTTTACCAAAAATATTTATCTAATGTGATACTTTAAAGGTTTTTCGGGATACTCACCTTGACTATTGAAACAATTTCTGAAATTCAAAAGGACATCGGTCTATGGTCAAGGGGGAGTAAATATATCCAAAGTTGTTCTTTGATAAATACTTAATGGAGTTATGAATACATGAGAGTTAGTTGGGCACTAGGTATGAAAGTTACATGAGGTTAAGGGGTCAAAATTGTCAAATAATGAAACTAATTTTAACCTAAGTGAAAACTAAATTTGACCACTCATTTACTACACCTGCAAAACAGTTTCATCCATTTATTACTTTCACCAAACCTAATCTACGGCTCACAATCAAACTGCAAATCCAATCATAATTCCTCAAATCTGTAAGTGACATAATGTTTTGATCATGTTTCTAAACATTGGTTTTTAATTTCATCAAAATCCTACGGTTAAATCTTTCTAAATCTATCATTTTCGATTTAGGGTTTTGCGTAAAATTGGACCTAGTGATTTAGGGTGTTAGGATGTGATTTGGTTAATGGGTTTTGATCCTATGATGATATATTGCATGATTATAAACTCCAATCATACCCAGAAACTCTCATTGATTGATTTTGAATTTAGGGTTCATACGTGGATTTAGGGGTTTTTGATTTAGGATGTTTAGAGTTTAATTGTTGATGGGGATAGTGATCGTATATGCATAAGTACTCGATTTTGTAGTTTAATTGCTTCAGAAACAACTCTTGGATCATGAATCTTTGATTTTGGGTTCGTTGTCACTAGCAGCTATGATCATTGGATTTTGTGGTTAATTGTTGTTATAAATTGGTCCACATGTTCCTTAGCATATTAGGATCACTTGCCCTATTCCAATTTTAACCCAGAAACATGTTTGTATCAGATTGTGATTAGTTGTTCATACGATCCTACGCGTTAGTTTGAGTTTTGACATGTTTACGCGTAAAGTTGTGTGTCTTATGTGTGTTGAAATGAATTTGAATAAAATATTGATCAGTGGTTGTGTTTAACACTTTCAGGAATCAAAAGACACAATTTTTCAAAGGTGAATTTTCGTTAAAGACGATTCTACGCATTAGTTACTCATCCTACGCGTAAGATGAAATCTTACGCGTAAGATTCGACACGTTTGAAAAACTTGTCTTGGATAAGACAATGTTTACGCAAAAGATATTATCTTACGCATAAGTTATATCTTACGCATAAGGTTTAATCCTTTGCATAAGCTCCAATCTTACGCTTAAGATTTAATCCTACGCATAAGATTGAGCCTACGCATAAGATTAAACTTACGCGGAACATATAATGTTATGCGTAGATTTTGCTCTTACGCCTAATTTCATTTCTTACGCATAAGAAATGTTATGCGTAGGATTTCCATCTTACGCGTAACATTGCCTAAGTTCATGAAATTTGTCTAAGTGTTGTAAAATTTCAAAAGTGTAATCTCTTGTAATGGTTAACTCATGTTGTGACTAGATTGTTATAAGTTTCTACTAAGTGTTAACTTCTAAAACACAAGTTTATCATATAACAACAGTTTATACACAAAACACCCACTGATCAATTCAAAATCCGTATTGTCATGTAATTGAATGTCTGAGCTAACAATGTAAATCATTTCTATGTTTGTGTTTGTTTATGTTCAATTCAGATGGCACAACATAATGACATTCCATATGGACCAGAACCCGAACCTAAACTCTCATGGGAAGAAACCTTTCCCGAGGATTACTCCAGAAAGATAGGCAAGAACAACTTAAGAATCAACTTCAACAAAATCACGTGCAATGAATCTTCATGCATTGTAGCTGTGGATGCTCTCCTCTATCACCCGAACAAAATCCTGTTCACCAAATCAGCATCAGTGGCCTGCTTCTACATACACCAATTTTGGCACACACTTCAGCTAGACCTTGGGGAAGAGTCCTTCACTTGCATGCTTCATAATAGACAAGTTACTGTGGACATAGATACTCTTCGGAATGTTCTTGGTTTACCCGAACTTGGCCCAGATGAAGAATACGATCCAGTACCTACTGAGGAAGAGCTGATAGAATGGTTACGGGATATTGGTTACGATGAATCAGAAGAAGTAGTGACTAGACACTCTAAGGTCAACATCAGATTTCTTCCACAACCATGGAGAACATTGTACATCCTGATTGCTAAGTCGTTATCTGGAAGAGACACTGGTCACGAACACCCCAAGCTCCAACACCTCAAACTTTTCTGGGCTTTGGCAAACGTCAAAAAGGTGGATTATTCTAGCATTATTTGGGAAGATCTTGTGTGGCACATACAACACAAAACTACCAATATTCCATTTGTTCGTTTCACCAAATTACTCATCGAAAGCTTCCTTCGTGAGTATGACGATATTCCTCAACGAGTGGATGATGAATCCAAGAACACTTTCAGAAATGAGGACACTCTCAGACAAATTAAGAGGCTTGACACCAGCACTCGTAAACAAGGAAAACCTTTTCCCGCTTGTCTCTTGAATGATAAAGTGAAGCTTTGTAAGAATTACAAGTACAACGTTCAAGCTCTCAAGGAAGAAAAAGTGGGGTTCTTAGACGAAGTCATTCTACCGTCGTGCATGCAGAAGAAAGGGAGGAAAGGTAGCAAGTCTGGGAGCTCTGGTAGTTCAACCAAGTCTACACAAAAGAGGGGTACACTCAAGTTCAAAATTCCTGTCAAGAAACCTGAATCTATTCCTGAACCCACTCAACCACCTTCTCCAAAACTGTCTGACTCAGAAACCGAATCCGACGAAGGTCCAGTTTATAGGGAAGCCTATGCAAACATCAACGAGAAGGTTAATCTTGAAGATATTGATGATAGGGACATGACTTTCGAAGATTGGGACAAAGACATTGATGAATTTGCTGAAAATACTTAATACCCAACAACTCTCAATCAAAGACCGTTAACTGAAGCAGACACTAAATTGGAAGAAGAAAGGTTAAGGAAAGAAAAGCTGAAGGAACCAGTGACTGCTGAACAAGAAGCTGCTCACTCAAACGTAGGCCTCTCAGTGGAAGAAGAAAATGAAAGAGCTCTTAAGTTGGGTCTCCTCCACAGCAAAATAGATGCCTTCCAAGCTGATCAACCTCCACCTCCTTTGTTTTCTCAAACAAATGAAGCAGGCGGATCTAGCAGAATTCCTGAGTCTACTATAGGAACCAATGCTGCTTTGATTGTCTACGAAACCCCCACAGTATCACCTACAGAAGTAGATATGCTTAATGCTTCAGCAATAGGAGAAGAGGAAGAGGAGGACCATATGGATACTGATGCTCCATATCTTTTGACCATGGAAGAAATGGAGATCAGAGAAAGGGCTCAAGAAGAAGAGTTAACGAGAAAACAAGAAGTTGAAGAGGCTAGGCTTGAGGAGCTAGCACAAGCCAAATTGGAAGAAACTATTCGTATGGAAGAAATCAGAAAAGCTGAAGAGGCAGCCAGACTGGCAGAAGATAAGTTAAGAAAAGAAGAAGAAGCCAAGCTTGCAGAAGATCTTAGGCTTAAGGCAGAAGCAGCCAAATTAGCTGAAGAACTAAAGCTTAAAGCAGAGGCTGACAGGCTAGCTGAAGAACAAAGATTATAGGAGGAGGCAGCCAAAGAAAAGAATGTTGAAGCCAAGGATAAACCCGAATCACAAAGAGGAGATGACAAGGACATCACCACTCACATTGAATCTTCACAATCATCACCTCCAACATCTGAATCTATACATGATGAATCAATCAAGAAACCCACAAGTACTAAAGCCTCTGCTGCATCAAAGTTGATCAAGAAAGCTTTTAGGAGAGCTCAAGTAAAGAAGAAAAGCAAATTGGAAGATCAAGTTGAATCACTAACAAGTCAAGTTGCTGAATTGATAAAGCTTAATACAAATGTCCAAGAACTGCAAGAAAAGGTAGATACCTTCTTAGCCAAGGATGTATAAGAAAACTTGGATGCCACATTAGCTGCTCAAGCACATCAGTACATGGAACAACACTTAGTTGCTGAATTGAAAGATTTGCTGGCACCTATGAGAGATGAACTCACCAAGTTTGCAGAACAAGCAGTCAAGAAAGTGAACAGATCTACCTCATTTACTCTCCGAGCAGACAAATCAACTCTACCACAACCACAGATGTCATTGGACGAATTAGAGACCCAACTCTTAGACAAATTGGCAAGTAAATTCACCTTGTCACCTGATGAAGCTAAAGTCCTGGAAGCTTTAAAAGCCAAAATGTCTAAAGAGTCCTGCAGCACTGAGGCCGACAAACTGAAGCGTCAAAGAGATGATGATGACAAGGATCCTAACTCACAGGCAAAGAAACAAAAACAAGCCGAAGGACCCTCATCCCAACCCAAAGAACCGGTCATTCCTCCAAATACAACTACATCTACTCAACAACCCAAGGCATCTGGTTCCGGTCATAAAGCCCATGACCACTTTGAATACACAGGCGGAGACGAGATTCCTCAGACCGATGAAGTACCAGAACCGTCATCTACAAAGAAGAAAGAAAGGAAACGAAAACATCATCAGCATAAACCAGACACCTCTTCAAAAGGCACAGAATCTAAGAAACCGAAAACCATTCTCAAATGGCTTGACGAAGACGAAACTGCCGATTACTCCTGGTTTGACAAGATGATTAATTCATAACCACCACTTGCAGATAATCAAGAACCTCTCGATGGTCGAACAGTGGAATACGCTCAGTTGATTTAACACAAATTTCACATGAAAAAGATGAACAAGAAAGAGTTACGAAGAATCAAGAATGATGCGTTCAATCTTCTGAAAGATCGGTCTGATAACTCCATCGAACTTGAATATCATCTAGAAAATATTGCTCGAGCTATGTCAAGCAATATTGACTGGATCAATCCTAAATCTTACATCGATCCGGTCACAAGGAAAATAGCACCATACATAACTGACTGGTCCAAACCACTGCCTATGATTGGGAAGCTAAAGGAACCCAAGATCCCTTACAAGTTCTTCTTCAACAACGACTTGGAATTTCTACAGCACGACTGCAAGATTGAAAAGAAGTACGCCACATCACTTACCTTCATCCCTGCAGCCAGATACCTCAACAATGCCATCGAAGAAGAAGCCTCTAACTTGTTCTTCGATAAAGTTGTTGACTATGACCGGAACGCACTCTATGGTATACATCACTGGCCAGATAACCGGGCACAGTATTATCGAAGCAGCAGACTCAATCAGACTATGGGTAATGTGACAAGTGAGTTGAAGATAGTCTCGATTCAGTTCATTTTGACAGTCACTCACTTTGGGTACCCCTTCCTCAGCAAAATAGTACTCAAAAGACTTGATGAAAAAGAGTACGAGATTTCCAAGTCGGACTTTCCACGATTACTCCTCAACGACATAGAAGATATGTATCTGCTCAAAGTTCAAGGAAAGCTTTGCAACTTACCCAAACCTATACAGCTTGCCTTTATCACAGCTCTCCTAATCTTCATCATACAAATAGTCATCAGAGAAAGAGTAGAAGATCTTCAACTGGGAGTGGAAAGTTATCAGAAGAAGCTGAATCTCACCAAACCTAACCTTTTCAACATCCCCAACCTTCAACATCAATCTCAGTACACCCTGATCAGGCATCCAGCATTTGGGTTCACATACCGCAGTGTAAACGGTCGAAACTGCTTCATGGCCTATGAAGAAATCCATAAGTTCTGTGATGAAACCTTGAAGTTCGTCAGAGATGGAATCAAAATCAGATTGGATGACTTAGCACTGGGCAAATCCAAAAGGTGGAATACAGATGAAGCCAGAGAGGCTCGCAGATTCATTACAAGGATTGAGAACTGGTTGAAGCGTAGGGATCAGTTTAGGAGATTAGAAACCTATGTTGGAGGCAGACCAGGATTTCCGGTGTTGACATTTCAGAGACCAAAATGGTAGCAAATTTGTAAGAACTTGATTTGATTTGTCAAATACTATTCTTCATAATGGCTTGTGCACGCATTACAGTGTACAACCCGAACTTGTAAAGAAAGGACCCTGAGGTACGCATCAGTGCCTTAATCCTAATATAAGGAGCGAAGGCTTCTTACTTTTGAGTAGAATTAATCAAAGATTTCATGATTTTCATAATTCTGCTCAAAAGGACAAGTATTTCACCTCAATAAGACCTAATCACTTGTTGAGGGGGAGAACTTGTCAAAACAAAAATACTTTGTTCCAAAATCAAAAGTTCTTGGTGAATCTCCCCATAAAGACTCAAAAAGGCATATTTTAATCTAAAAAGATTGTCAAACACATCATTTTATATGCTATTTTTGAGGGGGAGAAAATGGAAAAGTGATTAAAATATAAGTAGTCAAAAGGGCTAAAAGTTGTATCATGTGCGAGCTAGACTCAGAACTGACCCAGGAATTGACGAGACAATAAAAGTTAGTAATCTCGAAAAGACTTATCCTCGACGGGTAATAACATCAAGTTAGTTACTAGAGCTAGTTGTCACCTAAAATCTGACAATGGAACTCTTTAACTAGCCACGTAAGCGTGTCTCAAAAAGGATTTGTCTAGTAGAAATGTACCGTCTCGAGAAACTTTCTGTGGACTTGACCAGGCCGGGTAATAACTTCAAGCTAGTCTAACTAGTGATGTAAGCGTGTCTCGAATCGGTCTTATTCACTGAAATTGGATCAATTCAAAATGCTTGCTCCTCCCGCATGTGCAAATTTATTATATACTTATGAGCACATGTGAAGGGGGAGCCCTTCAAAAGTGTACACAAAACTCTCAAAGTGTTAACCAAAATATTTGATTATCACAAACACTTTGAGAGATTTTCAATCAAAGGTTTCTTGGCTACTGTCGGTTAATCAAGGAGTTATAAGGTGATTAAGATAGGACAAACCGTCCTATGATCCGCCAGAGCCGGAGGGATCTACCCAAGGACATCTCCCATAGTTAGAATTAGAAGTCCTTAGGTATGATACGAAAAAAAGGGAGAAAAGAATGAAAGGGAAAGAAGGAGTTGAAGAATTAAAAAGAAATGTAAAAGAAAAAAGGTGAAAAGAAATAGTCCTCCATATGTTCAACCTTAGGGCAGACACCGAGTTTAATTCATATGCTACTGGTTGTTGCTAAGGCAACACCGATATTGAAGACAAAGTCGTCATGGACCCAGTGACGCAATGCACTAAACCTTCTGAACCACTCAAGTTCTCTTAAAAGAGCTTGTTTCATTCTCATGGGGAACCAGTGTAATCTATCGACTTATCTCTTAGAGATGGTTGATATTGAAGCAGGAGACCCCTCCCTAGTCTCCGCATAGGAAACCTAAGTGTGCACTTATAGAATCTAGAGCCATGAGATACTTCAAAGATCTCTTAGGAACACTTAGTACTTCTATAACTGGTGTTCTACATCAATGGACACCAGCTGTAAATTATCGAGTCCTTCGCAGATCTTAGCAATCTGCCGAGAACGTTTATGACAGAATTACTAATATAGTTCTCGATGATTGAACGGAAATTCCTGCCAGGGTCAACATCAAACAGCCCTGACAGCAGGTCACTTCGGTAACCCCATAAGGGTTACGCTTAGTGTTCACGGTGGTTCCAGAGCGGTCTACAGTCGTGGAGTGATCCCCAACGACTCACCCAGTCATTGAGCTACTTAGTAGGTCTCGTAAGCTCCTTCGGGAGTATCTGATATAGGAACGACCTTGATAAGGATTAGAAGGAGTCTTCACACTATGCTGTTGACGAACTCTAATTCCTTATCTGTAAGTACCGGTTATTTATTGCTAACTGTTTACTTGCAGGTACCTCACTTCCATGATGGTAGATTCCAACATGCTCATACATACATCTTGATGCAAATGATAGCTCCCCCAAAGATCTTAGCACCACAAAGTTCAAAGAAAGATCCTACGCCAATAAGAAGAATCTACAAAGTATAAAGACTAAAGATCTTAGAGTATGAAAAGGAACTTCGTCACGTGAAAGTCTAAGTCCAAAGATGTATGAGTATGTTAGAATGGCGGACAACCACCACAGACACAGGAGTGACGAATGGCAGACTACTTCATAACAAAATCACTACATCATCACCACAGAACAAAGACATAGAGCAAAGTGCATTTATTATACATTATTTTTTGAAGACATCTAAAGTTTTAATTGTCACAAGTCAACGACAAAGATGAAGACGTCAAGCAACCGTGATGACCGACCCTTAGGGGGAGATTGTTGGGAACATACTTTTGTATTTTAGTCAAGTCTCGGTCATTACCATTTGTAATAGGTTTCTTAGTTATTTATTTGATTATGTTTAAGTTACTAGGCTTAAGTATTATGTCCAATGGGCCTTGAAAGCCACGTTTATGATGAATGAGGGAGGAAGGGAGTGTTGCCCTACTCCTCCCCTATATATACTAAGCTTATGTAAACTTTAATATTGTTGGTTATTTGAATATCTTAATGAAACTATTGTTCTTTCACTCTTCATAATCTTATAATCAACCATCTCTTATTCTCATCTCATTTCTTATACTTGTGTTTACTAAATGGTGACCTAACACCTTTAAATATGAACCTTTTGATTACATGAGGTTCACTAGGCATGGGGGTTCCATGTCCGTGTCAGGGATGCACCTCTGACATGATTCTAGGGTAGTAGAGTGATGTTCTGCCACGTCCCTTGGTTTGGCTGCAAATATTTATGTGTTGGGAAGGGGCGTATGGATGCATCCTAGATCTGTTTCTATTTCTGATATGATATGATATGATATGATTTGTCTGGTGAATGTGGCTGTGTGTGCAATACACGTCCTTCACAAATTTCGGGAGCTAGCTACTCCACTTATGTGATTATAATGTGATTATGATATGTTCTGTTTTGAGCTTATGGTATGATTATGGTTCTGACTCTGTTCGTACAGGTGACTGTATGAATTCCTTATTTAACCAACATATTTTTATTTCCGTATTATCCGTTATACCTAAAAATGTTTTTTCCCAAAATATATCATTTGTATTTCATCATTTATTTTTCGTTTCATTTTGTCATATATCTGTTCACTGGGCTTTTTAAGCTCAGCCGCATTTTCTTTCACCGCGGCAGGTATTCAAGATAGCTTTGGGATGGTTTATGGGATTGAGAGTAGAGTTGAATTGAAGATTCTTGACCATAGTTATTTGAAGTAAGTTACTTATTTAAGATTCCCCTTTTGATCTGTTCTGTTTGTTATGATGTAACACCATATTGTTGTGACACTTTTACCCTTGTTGGGTTGGGGTGTTACACCCTAGATCTAGAACTGTTGGGTCACTGAATTCCCCAAGCTTCCTTTAAACTTAGATTTGAACATATAATAACCTAAGTGTCTATTATCCGTATATACAAACAAGTCACTGAGTGAACAGTACCTCAGTGAGTCATCTTCAGGATGCTTAGAGCGAGTCTATGTTGAAAGGTTCACCATTCAGTGAGGCGGAACTCAGTGTATGGAATCTAAGATAAGAAGAAGATGATGGGTTCAGTGAGGATGACAATAACTCACTGAACCCCCAGGACTCCTTAACAACTACTACATACTGAAGGCTGAAGACTGAAGACCTGAAGACTGAAGTATGGGCAGGACAAGGCGGGAAAAGTTTAAACGTATCAACAGGTGACCTCATCTACCTGAAGTCAAACTTTCCCTGAAAGGCATCATGTCAGGATGGTGTCATTACTGTGCATTGGAAAGACACATTATCTTTTACCCAAAATAGTCTAATGTAACAGAGACAAAATACGTAAGTATTTTGTCTCTACTAGTTAGGTCATCTTTTGTCTTTATCAGTTTAGTTGTAAATCACTTATGTATAAATAGGTAGCATAAGTAAGGAGTAAAAGTTGACAAGTTTGTGCATTTAATGCGAAGCATTCACAAACCACTTTTACTCCTCCAAAGAACAACAGTCCCTGAGATAGCCCAGCGTTACCTTATAGTTGTCACTCAACATAGTTTGAGTTTAGAGAGGAGTCCACACCATACTTGTCATTTCAATCCCAAGTGTTATTTCGCAAACACTTGGGTATAATTCTTTTGATTAACTTCTAATAAGAATTAAACGTTGAAAAAACCTTGTGTCTCTTTTCTTACATTTTTATCTTTGTTGTTAATCTACTTATCTGAGTGAAAAGTCATGGAACTTGGTTAGGTTAACTCTTTAGTTAACTATTAACTTAGTAAACGGGACCAACAAGTGGTATCAGAGCCTCTGGTTTATAAAACTTTTTCCTAACTTGTTTTCAAAACAAAAAGTGCTCAAAGTTTTTAAAATCAAGATCCCACCATGGCTGACTCAGATGTTCCCCAACTTGGCGATAAAAAGGGTGGAAGCTATTCAGCTACTGCCCCTCGACTTGAGGTTGGAAAATTCAATAAGTGGAAAAAGCGAATGCTTTACTACTTAACTGGGATGGAACCATACTACATTAAGCTAATTAATGATGGTCTATATATCCCAACAACTGCTCAGGGTTTAGTCAAACCTGAAGCTCAGTGGACCCAAGATGAGAGGAGGGTGGTCAATCAAGACCAGCGCCTAAAAAGCATCATTATATCCTGTCTTCCTGACGATATAATGGAATCAGTGATCAACTGTCCCACTACCAAGCAGACTTGGACTGACCTGGTTCATAGCTATGAAGGCCCTTCTGATACCAAGGAGAATAGAATCATGGACCTGAAACTTCAATACAATACCTTCAGGGCCAAGGATTCTAAAAGTCTCTCTAAGACCTATACTCGGTATAAGACCCTCCTGAATGAACTGACCAATGATGGTGTCACCCTGTCCAAACATTTGATAAATGTTGGCTTTGTCAACAGTCTCCCTGAGAATGGGTTAAACTTCTCTCAGGGTCTTAGAAATGCCAATCATATCCAGAATCTTGAGCTCCCTGAAATTTATGGGAAGTTTGTCTATGAAGACAACCTGATCACCAGGAGATACCCTGGTAAAGCTCAAGAGGTTAAAAAGACCTTGACCACACCACCCATATCAACTGCTTTCTATTCTAAAAGTGTTGTGCAGGATTTCCAAGATGGTTCAGATGATGAGATTGATACAAGAACCAGTGAGGAGTACATGAATGATCTTCAAATTGAATTTCATGAAAGGGCACTCCTTGCTAACTCAAGAAGGTTCATTAAAAGAAACAAAAAATTTTCTAACTCAAAAGCAAATGACAATTCTGAATGTTTTAAATGTGGCAAAAAGGGTCATTTTACAAAATATTGTTTCTCAAAGACAACCTCAGAACCATCTTACAAATTTTCTGGAAACAACTTTTCTTAAGGAACTAGCAAGTTTCAGCCTAAGTTGCTTCAATCAAATCAATTTGTTCAAAACAAAATTGAAAAAATTCCTCAAAAAGATTTTGAAGCTAAGTATAAAAAGGCCAAGGCCGAACTTGCACTTCTTGAGTCTGCTTCCTCAGTCTCTCAGCCTCCTCAGGCTCCTAAACAAGCACATGATAAAAACAAGGGGCTAGTTGCTGAAACATATGACTGGAATGAGGTTGAGGTGTCTTCAGATGATGATGAAGTTCATATCAGTTCCCTGATGGCTCTCTCTGAAGATAACAAGCTGGCAGTGGGAAAGAGTCATGCAAGGAATGGTGAATGGGTCAACATCACAATGAGAAAGGTAAACATTTTACTTTCTATGGATGATGATGCTGACTGGAAATCATACTCAGATTATATCAATGTTGATCTTAAGTTTGTTGAAGAGCAAAGGTTAAACTTGTTTTCAAAATTTAACAAACTGAGTTGTGAGTTAAACCAATGTAGGGATGAACTTCTTACTTTAAAACAGGCCAAACTTGAAAGTGTTACATTACAAATTCAGAATTCTGAACTTGTAAAACAAAACCAAGCTCTTCAAGAAGAACTTAAGAAAGAAAAGGCAATTATTTGGAAATGGACTCAAAAGAACCCAAAACTCTTTGAATCAATGAGTCTCACACCCAGCAACAAAAAGGCTTGCTTGGGTGAAGACCAACTCACTGAAGAGTCTGGGGAGAGTAGTCATCCAAAGGCCTTTTTGTCAGCAAACATGCTCTCTAGCAAACAACTAGCTCCTAAGCCCCGTGACTGGATTGAGAGAGTCAATCCTGATAGTAAATTGCCTAATTTCAACACTGGAAGAATACTAGAGCCTGAAAGTCAGGCTATTAAGGAGTTGCTAGGAGTCACTGATGAACCCAGTCCTACTGAGTCCATCACTGAGTCTAAGTCTGATGCACAAGCACCACTCCCTCCACTGAAACATCTTCAGGGAGCAGCACCTAGTACAGACCTTGCACCACCTGTTTATCAACCTCATTCTCCAAAGGAGAAAGCAAATTCAGGGATAACCATCCTGAAGAGACCCACTGTACCTTCTGAAAAACAAACACCGTCAGTATCCACTGAAGCAAAACCTGAAAGCCCTGATTCAAAATTTGATCAGTTGGCTGAACTTGTTAGGAAGCTGAGTGAAAAGATTGAGTCCACTAATAAACTCACTGGCTCAAAACAACCATCAGCTTCCTCAAGTACCTCCAAACCAAAAAAACATCATTGTTCATTAATAAATATTACATGTCCTACAAATTACAAAAAAATAAAAAAGATAGTTGTTGTTGCAGATTAGATGTTCAGTTGATAGCCAAGTGCATCAAGTTTAGCCTTCTTAGATCTCAGGAGATGTCTCTCAGAGTGCTCCTCAATTATAGCTTTAAGGTCCTGGTAGAACCTTACCTTTTTAGCACACCTAACAGGAGAGGCCGACATTAGGTACATCAGCATCGCCTTAATCCCTGCCCTGTCCATGTCTGACCATCTTTGGAATGCAGGGTTTCCATATTCATCGGTAAAGCATAGACCTCTTTCAGGGAATTCAAACACCACATTGTTCATGAAGACGATACCTTCAGGAAGGGACCTGTCACAATCCAATCATGGGACCTTGATTTCAGGCTCTAGTTCAACTTGCTTCCTTTTTCTTTTGGAGACCTTTGGTGGAGCAGTCTCTGTTGTTGAAGCATGAAGAAGGGAGGGAATGTTTAGAGCTTCAGGCATTGCTTTCAGTCTGTCATACCTTTCCTTTAGTGACTTGAGAAGGTTAGGTACCACCACATTGTTCTTCTTGGCAATGATGGGACGAAGCTCATCAAGTTCAGTGATCCCAAAGTCAGCAAACCTGAATGGTTTGTGAATGTCTATCACTGTTTTATCTGGTCCCCTGAAGACAGTTACCACTGCAGGATTGGTGTTGCGATGAATTTGAATGTCATTGATGGTTTTAGGTTTCAGCCTCTCTTTCATCACCCAAGTATACCTTTCAATCCTGGTCTTTCTTATGTGAGCGTCCTTCATGAGCTTCGCTTCCCTTTCCCTTTTTAGAGCACTTAATTCTTCCTCCTGAGCCTTTTTAAGACTGCACCGGCTTGCTCAGTGGCAAGAGCCTCAGTATCCAAACTAATCTTTTCAGCTTCCTCATGAACAACCTGTATAAGCGCAGGCTTGCTCATCCTCTCTTCTTTAGCCACCTTTTGTAGTATCTCAATTGATTTCAAACGGGACTCTGATAGGTTCATCAGGGTCATATCTGACTATGATTGAGGCAGGCTTGAGCACAATTTCAGGTTCAGAGGTGGTAGCATTACTTTTTCCTCTGTCCTGCCTAAGAGTGGAGGAGACTGGTTCCTCTTGTGGTGGAACTTCAGTGATTGGAATGGCTTTAGTGAAATGCTACCCCTCAGTGTGAGAGGGCTGTCCAGCCTCTTGTTCTTCAGTATTAGGGGCTTCAGTAACAGGTGTGGACTCCTCTCTAAGCTCAAACTACGTTGAGTGACAACTATAAGGTCACACTGAGATATCTCAGGGATTGTGTTGTTCTTTGGAGGAGTAAAAGTGGTTTGTGAATGCTTCGCATTAAATGCACAAACTTGTCAACTTTTACTCCTCACTTATGCTACCTATTTATACACAAGTGATTTTCAACTTTACTAATAAAGACAAAGGATGACCTAACTAGTAGAGACAAAAATACTTACGTATTTTGTCTCTGTTACAATTGACTACTTTGGGTAAAAGACAATGTGCCTTTCCAGTGCACAGTGATGACACCATCCTGATATGATGCCTTTCAGGGAAAGTTTGACTTCAGGTAGATGAGGTCACCTGTTGATACGTTCAAACATTTACCGCCTTGTCCTGCCCATACTTCAGTCTTCAGGTCTTCAGTGTTCAGTATGTAATAGTTTGTTGAGGAGTCCTGGGGGTTTAGTGAGTTATTGTCATCCTCACTGAACCCATCATCTTCTCCTTGGCTTAGATTCCACTAACTGAGTTCCGCCTCACTGAATGGTGAATCTTTCAACATAGACTTGCTCCAAGCATCCTGAAGATGACTCACAGAGGTACTATTCACTTAGTGACTTGTTTGTTTATACGGATAATAGAAACTTAGGTTATTTTATGTTCAAATCCAAGTTTAAAGGAAGCTTGGGGAACTCAGTGACCCAACAATGTGGCTCAAGCATGAGATGTACACAACTTCATCAGTAGAATTGACCGTCTTCTAAGACGTCGAAGGCAAATGAGGAGACTGGAGAGCTATGTTGGGGGAAGACCAAAGTTCTCTATCCGTAACTTTCAACATCTGGAATGACTTATCATGAGTAGAGAATTTTGTAATAAGGTAGAGTTAAAGTAGATAATCTAGAGTAGAACATTTAAACAATGTCTATAATAACTATAACTCTAAACATTCGCAGTAGTTTGATATTATGATTGATTGTGTTTTCTAAACCCTTAGAGCAGAATTACATTAAGAATTCTTCAAAAAATATGTTTGAAAAAATATTTCTTAGAATTCTTCTCAAGTAGACTATCCCTCAAGTAAGTAAACATTATTCGAGGGCGAGTATTTTGAAAAAGAAAACTGATTGTTTATGATAAAACTATGGCTTATGCATAAATATCAGTTCATAACCCGATTTTCAAAAAAAGGATCCTGTGTACGCATCTGTGCAACAAACCTATTATAAGGAGCAAAAGCTTCTTAAGTTTGAAAAACATCAAAATCTTTGTTCAAATCAAATGTTCTTGAAATCAGTCTCTTCCCGAATGATTCAAAAACCTCAAAAAGCATACTTTAATCAAATGTTTTCAAAAACAACATTCATATGCCATTTCTGAGGGGGAGAAAAGAGATTAAAATATATTGGTCAGTGTGGAATATCATTATGTTGATCAATGCAAAGTTTCAAATAGAAGTCCAACTCAGATATAACCCAAGAATTGACAGTTAAATATGTTAGTAATCGTAATGATTTGTTCCTAGATGGATAATTATTTCAAGCTAGTTTAACTAGTGATGTAAACGTGTCTCACGATGGTCTTGTCAAAGTAGAATGTACCATATCGAATCTGACTCAGATTTAACAAATGAATTGACGAGAAAACAATGTTAATAATCGAAATGACTTTTTCCTGGACGGGCAATAATTTCAAGCTAGTCCAACTAGTGATGTAAACGTGGCTTGCAAAGGACTTGTCAAAGTAGAATGTACCATCTCGAAAAGACTCAAAATTTAACCCACAAATTAACGAGAAAACAATATCAGTAATCGAAAAGACATGTTCTGGGACGGGTAATAATTTCAAGTTCTTCTAACCAGTGATGTAAACATGTCTCACAAAGGACTTGTCTTAGAAGAAAGTACCATCTTAAGAGATTCTTGATAGACATGCACTGGGACAGGTAATAATTTCAAGCTGATCTAACCAGTGATGTAAATGTGTCTCGCAAAGGTCTCGTATCATCGATCCATTCAAAATTACCGTCTCTTTCCTTCAATGTACAAATTTACTTATAAACTCTTCAACACATTTGAAGGGGGAGTGTTTCAAAAATGATGAAAATTCTCAAGTGTTAACAAAACAAGTTTTATGATATAAACACTTTGAGAAATCTTACAAAAGTTTTATGATAGCATGATTGATAAGTCCTATATTGTTGAATACTTATCACACATTATTTGCTCATATTATGCATATTTATATCTGAATTGATAATTAATATAGTTTTCCTCTTTCAATAATTATGGAGCAATACTGTCAAAGGCACGGATTAAAGACATGATTTGGAGCTATTTTGTATGCAAGCTGTAAAAGAGCATACGGCGTAAGAAACTCTAGCCTTACGCCGTATTGGTACCTGGAAGAATTCACTAAGTCTTGGTGGATATTGAAGAATACGGCGTATTAAACTCTAACAATACACCGTAATTGGAAGCTCTACAGTCGAAGCCCAAGTCAACCATTGAAGGATTACAGCGTATGAGACTCTGGCCATACGCCGTAATGATTATATTATCCCCCATCCAAGTATATCGAAGATTTGAAGGTTACGGAGTAACGCGTCTCTAGTTTACGCCGTATTTTAGAAGATACGCAGAATATGCTTGGAATATGCTTTCTTTGTCAGCAATCAAGATATCTAGATTACGCCGTATTCCCATGTGATTACGCCATAATCTCACCATAATAGAAGACTATAAATACAAGTCCTAAATGGGAGTTTTTTTATATCTTTTACTCACCACTTTCGACCACAACAGAATTTTACCATTCCAAGGCCCCAAGATCATTCCCAAGAGCTAGGATAACAAGGAGAGAAGGTCTTATATCACCACATTAGGCTTAATCATTTGGTTTGCATATCGATTTCATTATGATTTATATATCGTTTGAATTATCCATTTGTGCTTTTACATACATTATGGGCTAACACCATTGGGTGTTAGCTATGTTTATGAATATTCTATGATGGTTATTTTTGTTTGTTAGATGTATTGTCTTGTATTGTTTAGTTTATGTTTTTGTTGTTTTAATCCTCGTTTATTTGTTTGAGTAGTTTAAGCCTAGTATCGCATGGACCAAATGGGTATTTGATGTATATTATGAGAACATTTAAGTAGGGGCTTACCTTTCTGCATAGACCAAATGGGGAATTGGTAAGGTATCGCATGGACCATGTGGATACCACTGATAAATCACATAGATTAGATGACACAACTTAATGCATGCTTGTAGTCTGATAGGTGCATAGGCCAAATGGCCTAGGAGATTACATGTATAGTGGCTAGATGCATAGACCAAGTGGTCTAGTCTAGGTTAGATAGGGGTGTGGGGGCATTGTCTGGTCCAAGGAGATATTCCCCACATATTCTGACATCGCCAGTACTTTAAAATTAGATAATTGCATTAATAAACGGATAACTAGAATGGAATAGGATTAACATGGCTAGCACTTTTTCTCTCATTGATCACAACTTTAGTTAAATTAGTTTAGTTCATTTTATGTTTTATAGTAGTTAATTAATCAAATCAATCAAACCCCCTCCCTTTAAACTTGTAAAATATACTAGATAGGATCTAAGCATACTATTCTCGAGATCGACCTTGTACATACCCCACTGGCTACATCTGATCAGGTACACTGCCCGTGAAAGTGTGTCTTTAAGGTATAAGTCCGGCTAAATATAAATATTAAAACTTGAATATAAAAATACCTACAACGAAACACGCATCAATGATCAACTTTGAGCAGTACACTTCTTGATAATGGTTTTAAACGGTCTACAGTCATGAAGTGATACCTTGGTGTACTTGAGCGGCTCATCTACTTCCAGTATCCAACACCTAAGTATTCGGATGTAGGAACGATAGTGTGAAGATATCAAATACAGAGACATCCAAGTGACCATCCAGTCCGAGGATATTCGAGGAACGCGTCAGCATTCGTGCATCAATTCTAAGAGTATTCAAGGAACGCGCCAGCGATCGAGGATGTGTATGTATAAGATATCTAAGCACAAAAATCGGGAACTTTATTGCTAATTGTTTTCACGCAGGTACTAATAGAGGCCCAAAAGTTCCGGAAGAGACCAATACCACTATCATGATCTTTAGAAACAGTTTGTAAAGCAGTTTTTAATAGATTTGAAGGGGAGGAAGTTTCTAAATAGTTTGTAAAGCATTTTAAACAGTTTTTGGGAAAACAAACTAGTGTAGTTGAATTACCTGATCCTGATAATCTGTTCATTAATAAACTGACTGATAGTGAAGTTGAGTATATGGTAAGGGATGTGAGTGATGCAGAGATAAACAAAGCTATGTTCTCAATTGATAATAACAAGGCTCCTGGACCTGATGGTTTCTCATCATTATTCTAAAAAAAAGCTTGGGAGGTGATTGGAAATGATGTGTGTTTAGTTGTCAGGGAGTTCTTTGAGACAGGAAAGATTTTGAATGAGATTAATTCAACCCTTATAGCACTGGTTCCTAAAACACAAACAACAGCTAAGGTGTCTGATTATAGACCTATAGCTTGCTGTAATGTCATATACAAGTGCATTAGTAAGCTGATCACTGAGAGAATGAAGAAGAAGTTGGGTAAGCTGGTTAGTAACAATCAGAGTGCTTTTATTCCAAACAGACAGATACAAGACAATATTCTGATTTCTCAAGAGTTAATGAATGGTTATGGGAGGAAAGAAGGGCCTAAAAGAATTGCCATGAAAATTGATCTTCAGAAAGCCTATGATACTGTAAATTGGAATTTCATAGGAAATATTTTAAAAGGTTTTGGGTTTCATGAGAAAATGATCAAGTGGATTATGAATTGTGTAACTACCACATCCTTCTCTATCAGTGTTAATGGTGAAAGTTGTGGATATTTTAAAGGTGGTAGAGGTTTAAGGCAAGGAGATCCTATGTCTCCTTACCTTTTCACTCTAGTAATGGAAATACTTAACCTAATCATGATAAAGAAGGTTGAGGGTAACAGTCTGTTTCAGTACCATTTTGGTTGTAAGAAGTTGAAGCTTACTCATATTTGTTTTGCTGATGACCTTTTAATGTTTTGTCATGGGGATAAACAATCTGTGCAAATCATTAAAGAAGTTATTGAAGAATTTGGTGCTATTTATGGATTACTCCCTAATTACAATAAGAGTAAAGTTATATTTGGCAGTGTGAGGTTAGAAGATCAACCAGAATTGTTGAATGTGGTGTCTTTCAGAGTTGAGAAATTGCCAGTGAAATATTTAGGAGTACCTTTAATTACCAAAAGAATTGGTATTAAAGAATGTACGAGCTTAATTGATAAGGTGAGGAGCAGGGTTTTGAATTGGAAGAATAAGTATTTATCTTATGCTGGAAGACTGCAATTGGTGGCATCTGTTTTAGAATCTATCCATGTGTACTGGGCTATTATTTTTCTACTGCCAAAGGTTGTGATTGATGATATTAATAGCATTCTTAAAGGTTTTCTATGGAATCAATGTGACAAGGCTAATGGCAGGGCTAGAGTAGCATGGAAAAGATTGCGCAAACCAAAAAACCATGGTGGGCTTGGACTGAAAGAATTGTCAGTGTGGAATAGGGCTATGATTGTTAAGCATCTATGGCATGTGGCAGTTGATAAGAACTCTCTTTGGGTAAAGTGGATTAACACATACAAGCTAAAGGGAAGGAGAATTTGGGAAGTTAATGATGAAAGTAGTGATAGCTGGGGTTGAAAGAATATTATCAGAATGAGATGTGAAGTTAGAGAACATATGGTTGTTAAATTGGGTGATGGGGCCTCAACTTCTATGTGGTTTGATTCTTGGTCCACTGTGGGTGCTTTGAATAAGTTTCTCACTTACAGAGATCTTTATGATGCCAGATTTAAAGCAAATATGACTGTAAAAGAGTTTGTTATGGATGAAAGTAGAAAGTGGCCTGCAGAATGGTATTATAAATTTCCTATGATTACCCAGTTGCAACAAATTATGTTTAATCCTTAGAGAAAAGATATGTTACTATGGAAAAGGAATGATGGTTCTGTACATAAGTTCTGTATAAGACAAACATATAGAGATATGATTGAAAATGGTGAAAGTGTTAATTGGCATAAGTTGGTATGGTTCTCTCAGAATATACCCAAGCATGCATTCATTCTATGGTTAGAAATCCAAATGAAGTTACCTACCCAAGATAAGATTAAAAAATGGGGAAGCTATGATCTTATGGTATGTCTACTCTGCTATGGTAATGAAGATTCTCGTGATCACTTATTTTTCAAATGTCCCTACTCAAGTGAATTATGGTCAAAAGTTATGCAGAAGATTAAACTGGATGATAATCACTCAAACTGGAAAGGGGTGATTGAAAAATTTGGTGAGACTTACAATGGTAATTTAATTGGAAGTGTGGTAAGAAGATTGTGTTTAGCAGCTTGTGTGTACTTTGTGTGGCAAGAAAGGAATAACAGGATCTTTAAAGATGAAAGAACAAAGGTTAGTGACCTATTCAATATTCTGTGTGATACTGTGAAAATGAGGTTGACAAGTTTGAAAATGAAGAATTCCAAAGCTGTTTGGGATACTGAGAAGGAATGGGATGTGAAACTACATGTGGTATGAGTTAACAGAATATTGGAGATGTGTTTGTAATAATATGGTGAATGGAGAGGGAGTATGGTTACTGTAAAAGGAGTGTTTGGTTGCAGGTTTTAAGTTTCAAGAATTATGGTTAAAATTCATTAAGTGATTGGCAGAGAATGAATTGAATGAATGGCACAAAAATTGGTTTATACCAAATATACTTCTATATTGTAACACTTACAGTTTGAGGTATTTGATTAGCTCCTCAAATAGATGGCCTTGTATCTTGATAATTGGTCTTTATTCTATGATGTTTCAATCTGTTTTCTGCATTTGGCCTTGGGAGGAAATGCACTAACAGGTTGTAGCATTATGAAAATATTGGATCTTTTATCATAAAGTAGGTTTCCTATTTGGAAGGGTATGTGAGCTAAGGTGGGGTAATGTATGAAGAATGGAATAGTGAGGAGTGAAAGATGAACCGACTTGGTCCATTCTATACATTACCCATAGGAGGATAGGATGGTACTCACTGCAAGGTATGTGTTCCCATCTATGTGAAGCCATTGTAGTAGATGGAAATGTAGCATAGATGGTATAGCTCTTGCTTGTGGAGAGGTAATGGGTGCCTAGTGAAGCCTTCCATCTGCTCTGTCTTAGCTATTGTGGTGGTAGGAGGAATGGCTTAGATGGGGAGATGAGAAGGAAATGTAGCTAGATGGTTATTGGTACTTAAAAGGTGAATGGAAAGCTGAAGGGTTCATAAAAGCTGGAGTAGTTTTACCTGCATTGCTGCTGTATATGAAGATATGGAAGAATTGATGTTAGACCCAGATTTAATAGCATGTATGTTAGTTTGTTAGTATTTCAAATTGTTGTATTAGAATAAGAGGTTAGGTATGTCTAATCTCTTGATATCATGGATGTAATGACTTTGTGTTAATAAAATATATTCACCTTTTGTACCCAAAAAAAACCACTATCATGATCATCAACTCACATTCAAGATCCACATGCTCATACCAACATCATTACGAAAGATAAAGTTAAGAAAAGTTCAAAGATAGTTCTCATCAATAATCAAAGTAAAGTAAAGTTCAACAATGATTCTACGCCAAAGTCAAAGAATCAGCAAAGTTAAAAGATAAAGATCAAACACTAAGAATGAGAACGATACAACAGTGAAGCACAAAGTTCATTAAGTCGTATGAGCATGTGGGGCAAGAAGTAAAGACACAAGTCATGTAGAAGTTAATGAAGAGACAAAAGGAAACACTGCTAACAAAAAGAACAAGAACAAAGAACAAATATTAAAGATACAAGAGATGTCAAGCCAAAATAGTTAAAGACGTCGAACGGCCTATGATGACCAACCCTTAGGGTGAGATTGTTAAGATTACGTTTTATTAGAAGTATTGGTCATATTATATTGTAATAGGTCGTTATGCGTTTAAGGCTTATAATTGTTAGTTTTATGACCCTACCTATGTAGTAAGCCCATGGGCCGTGGCCTTTTGATTAGTTCTTGTTGGTCCCGTTTACTAAGTTAATAGTTAACTAAAGAGTTAACCTAACCAAGTTCCATGACTTTTCACTCAGATAAGTAGATTAACAACAAAGATAAAAACGTAAGAAAAGAGACACAAGGTTTTTTCAATGTTTAATTCTTATTAGAAGTTAATCAAAAGAATTATACCCAAGTGTTTGCGGAATAACACTTGGGATTGAAATGACAAGTATGGTGTGGACTCCTGTCTAAACTCAAACTACGTTGAGTGACAACTATAAGGTCACACTGAGCTATCTCAGGGACTGTGTTGTTCTTTGGAGGAGTAAAAGTGGTTTTTGAATGCTTCGCATTAAATGCACAAACTTGTCAACTTTTACTCCTTACTTATGCTACCTATTTATACACAAGTGATTTACAACTTTACTGATAAAGACAAAAGATGACCTAACTAGTAGAGAGAAAATACTTACGTATTTTGTCTCTGTTACATTAGACTATTTTGGGTAAAAGACAATGTGCCTTTCCAATGCACAGTAATGACACCATCCTGACATGATGCCTTTCAGGGAAAGTTTGACTTCAGGTAGATGAGGTCACCTGTTGATACGTTCAAACTTTTCCCGCCTTGTCCCGCCCATACTTCATTGTTCAGGTCTTCAGTCTTCAGCCTTCAGTATGTAGTAGTTGTTGAGGAGTCCTGGGCGTTCAGTGAGTTATTGTCATCCTCACTGAACCCATTATCTTCTTCTTGGCTTAGATTCCATACACTGAGTTCCGCCTCACTGAATGGTGAACCTTTCAACATAGACTCGCTCCAAGCATCCTGAAGATGACTCACTGAGGTACTGTTCACTTAGTGACTTGTTTGTATATACGGATAATAGACACTTAGGTTATTTTTGTTGTTAAGGGCAGTAAAGATGGAGAATAGGCTTGCATCTGAATTTGTCTAAAATGGGATTGAGTGGATTTGTGGTTTAGGAGTATGTGTATTAAAAGGATTAGGCTGAGTCTAATTTAATGGGTATTGAAAATTATGAATTAGTTGAGAGTGTTGTGTTAATGGTGGCGACGAGGGGTTAATGCTGTTGGAGCTGATTGGAATAAAAGATGTTGTTTCATAGTGTTAGGATTGATATGAGACTGACTCATTACTCCTTAAATGTTGTGTGTCAGTCTAAATAGCTGATACCCTGAGTAATCAATGAAGCTGGGTTATCAGGGAGTGAGTTGGGATGCTGAGATTATCACAGCAGTGAGTAAGATGTTTTGAGCATCAGGGTATGTTGTTTTTATTCTAATGGGCATAAGAATCAGGGTGTTGGTGCTTCCAGGAGTAGCCTGATCAGAAAATGGTATGGGAAAAATAGATTATGGGTGAGATAATGGTTTCAGGTCGGGTGATGTTTGTAACTCATGGGTGTTAATCGGGTCCTTAGGACTGAGCTCGAACAAGGAGTCCGAAGGTTGGGCATCAGAGAGTGAAAATCGGACTAAGCTTTTGCAACATCAGGGAATGGTAAGTGAAGAAGTCAGGAGGATCAAGCAATGTGTATGAATTTGAGATGCATACAACTTGATACCTTAACCCTCACATTAAAACCTTAGCACTTGAAACGTGCACCTTACCACCTAAAGTCAAAAATCAAATGTGGGCTCTTCAAAAATTGCTACTAATGGCGCAATTTTTGAGGGGGAGCAACCACATGTATTCGTGACTAAAACCTGTACCTGAACTCAATCACTGTCACTCACTGAAACACAAGTGAAACCCCATAACTTGAACCCCTCAAACCTTAACCCCATTCATGTCACTGAACCCCTTAACCTTGTCACTCCTCACTGAAATATTGTTTCAGTGTGTTTATCTGAGATGCTTATAATACTTATGGGAAAACTCAATAAACTGAGTTGTGATGAAGATCAGTGATTATAAGAAACCAAAAGCCTGAACCAGGTCAATCTCAGTTACCGAAACCAAACCGCAATCAGGACCCTGAAAGCAAAACGACTCTGAATGTTGTTCAAGTCTCTGAACATTGAGACTGAACCAGTGGAGTCACTAAAAGATGAGAAGGTTGTGCATCAGGGAGAAAAGGGAGAAATGGCAGTAACCATCAGTAGCAAAAGTATCATGGCGTGCTGAATCATCAGGGAGAGATACATTGAGTATCAGTGAATGAAATATGTTTCAGTATGTGTTTTGAGATGCTTATAAGCATCAGTGGAGTTGTGGCGAATAATTGAATATCAGTCTGATAACACATCCAAGTCACTGACCTACTCATTGAACGCCTGGTCACTTACCCTGAACCCTCAGTCAATGAACCGTTACCTATTGAACCCTATCCCCTGAACCCGTGGTGACTGATTACTCAAGAACCTGAAACCTGAGTCCCTAAACTCGTGGTGACTGAACCCGAGTTATTGAAACCAAATAAACCTTAAACCCTGATGTAAACCTGAACCTGAACAGTACCACCTGAAGAAAAATGAGATTGAACCCGAGTCTCAAACATGGTATGAAACTGCTGAAGGTGGGTATATATATATATATATATATATATATATATATATATATATATATATATATATATATATATATATATATATAAAATGGGTGTGGAATGGTATATGGTATATATATATATATATATATATATATATATATATATATATATATATATATATATATATATATATAAAATGGGTGTGGAATGGTATATGGTACGGAACTGATTACAAGGAATCAGTATGGTTGCTTAGTGGTTTAAGAAACTGAAAAAGGACATCAGGGAGTTGTTCATGAACAGGTATGAAAACCAAACCCAAGTCACTGAAAACCTTATAGTGTCTTTGATAAAACCTTAGAACCTGATAACCATATCAACCTAAACCGAAGTCCTTGAAGAAGCAGGTATGAACCTAAAAAAAACAAAAACCAACCTGATCCACCATGGGTATTTGTATATTCAAATAGGGGGAGACTGTTAGGTCCAAAAATTAAGATTTGAAAATAAAATAGCTAAATCACTCATTGAATAAAATAGTAAATTGCTATTTCAGTGAGTGACATATAACCTTTAACATAAACAAGTCACTATGTGCATAGTCACTCAGTGAGTTACCTTCAGGATGTTCGGACCGGGTCTAAAAGGAAAGACTCAATCATTCAGTAAGGCGGTACTCAGTGAATGATCCCTGAGCCAAAGAAGAAGGTAGTGGAGTTAGTAAGTGATGACAATAACTCACTAACTCCCTGAGGCTATCTCTGAACAAACATACTCCCTGAGGCTATCCCAAACTCCCTGAGGATGTCTCGCACTCCCTGAGGATGTCTCATACTCCCTGAGGATGTATCGTACTCCCTGAGGATGTCTCGTACTCCCTGAGGATGTCTCAACTCCCTGAGGATGTCTCAACTCCCTAAGGCTCTTTCGGAAATGTGACAGCAAGTACAAAATGGGAGTCAAAGCAAAGTACAAGAATTGCCATAGAAGTGGGAATATCAGTTATGACAATTCCAAAATGATGGTTGGTGCTTTTCCAAAAGAGGAAGATGAAGGGGACCACTAAGAGTGGATGACAACTCATCCATCACATGTTGTACTTTGTATTTTGTAGCTATATATATGTATGTTTGTAATAGAGATAGTTATCTATCCTACTAAATATTAGTTGTTAGGATGATCCTCTCATCGAATTCAAGCCTAGCTTGGTTATGAGAGTTTATTGTCATTCTAATGGGGATAATATACCGAAATTATCCCCATCAAGAAGCTGAAGATGTTATCATGTAGTCTAGTTGGTATTGAGTAATCTTGTAACTTTTGTTCATTATTATTAATGAAGTTCTAGTTTATGTTTATCAAGATTTGCTCAATTCCATGGACCAACAACACCATACTTGTCATTTCAATCCCAAGTGTTATTCCGCAAACACTTGGGTTCTAATAAGAATTAAACGTTGAAAAAAATGTTGTCTCTTTTCTTTACGTTTTATCTTTGTTGTTAATCTTATTCATTTGAGTTAAAAGTCACGAAAATTGGTTAGGTTAACTCTTTAGTTAACTATTAACTTAGTAAACGGGACCAACACACATTCCATATTTTCTTCTTTTGTAGATAAACCTTCATATCGTTTGGAGGTACCTCCAAGCCATCTTTAACTTTTGTAAGGGTTGCATCACAGAACTTGGGAAGTTCGTCACATCCCATGAAGCATTTAATGAAGAAATCGCTTTTGTAGATAAAGCCAAATGCCGGGTCAGTCTTCAGAGTGTATTGTGCTTCATCATTTATTCCCGGGAAATATAGAAGCAGTTTTGTTAAATTCAGTTGCTTCTGGTAGCTCTCAACTCCTAATTGTAGATCTTCAACTCTGTCTTGTATGATTATGCTGCGGATGAAGATAAGAAGAGATGTGATGAAGGCTGTTGGATCGTGAACACCTTGAACTTGTGTTAATATGATACTTTGAGTAATACCACTAAGTATGCGGAATCTACTTAATGATACTTAGAAGATTGATTGTGAATGAAACAGTTATATGTATGTGAGAACAATGTATGTAACAAATAAATAGCTCCAATATTATTAATAATAATAATACGAGTGATCTATGATATCACTAGGGTTACACCTTGAAGCTCTAAGAAAAACGTATATGAAAGTTATATCTAACCTTTAACCTAGGATCTCCTTTTATACAACAAGGAGTCCTCTTCTACAAGATAAGTATAATGCTAATAGAATAAGATATACACAAGATCTATTCTATATTTATCTCTACATGTTTCTCTAACAGTTATCTACTTAGCAGTGGTAATATATGTTCTTGCAGTGGTAATGAGTTTCCACTGCAAGTACATTCTTCAGCAGTTGTAACATCTTCACTAGCCGTGGTAACTGTTAGTATAATTCCCAACAATCCTCCCCTAAACTTATGATTTATAAGTCAATCAACAAGTTTCTTCAAATAGTCAACATAATGAGGATATGGGAATTCTTCCAAACACTTATCTTCTTTTTCTTAACTCATTAGCAGCTCTTGAATATTGATATTGAATCTTCTGAATCAAAGCTCTAATCTTTTCATTATCTGCATAAACTCTCAACTTTGATTTCAACATTGCAGAAAGAGTTGTAGCTCTTAGTGGATATTCCTTCTCAGCAAACATAAACACATCTACTTTATCTGTTGTAGAAACATGATGAACCTCACATTTATCAAAATATGTCCATGTAGTATTCAAGTCTGATGAATCAAACTTCCAATACTTATCATTAAGATCTGGTTCATATAGTCTTCTTAAATCAACCCAGAGCTGCATTTCTTTCCTATCCTTGAGAGTATCAGCCTTGAATCTTTCATTAACAAGCTTCCAAAGAGTATCAAGATCATCTATGTCACATGCTTTAAGAAGATCTTCAAACTGAATGAATGATGAAGATTCTCCTCCCAGTCTTATAATCTTCCAAGTAGAAGCAAAAGTCTTTGCTGTGTACACTTCCCAATCAATAATTGGATGTTTTGTTTGTAAAGTATCTGGGTAGAAATCTTCTTCTTCAACAATGATAATAGCACTTTGTAAATCTTCTACACATATCTCAGATTGAGATTCTTTCTCTTGAGGAACTTTCACCCTTTTTGTGACATGATCTTCAATAGTTGAAGCTTTCCTTTTACTTTGTTTAAATCTATCAACTTCTTCTTAATCAATAGGTCTGAAGCTACTATCTTGCCTTTTAATTCTGTAGTAGATACCTTCAATTCTTTCATGAGACAAACCTTTGAAATCAGCCATCTTCCAAGTTCCAACATGACAGCAAAATACTTTCATCTCATGAATGATCTGTGCCTTTGTAGGTTGTCTCTGTTTCTTTTGACCTTTTCTGACTTTACCAATAACTTCATCCAGTGCTTGTTGATTCTTCATTTGAATGAAATCAGCCAATTGAGCTGTTCTTTGTTCTTCTGTCAAAGTCTTGTTAGCAACAAGCTCAATAGCTTTCTTCTTTACTACTGGATCATGATTAATCATTTGTTCAATCTCTTCTTCTGTTGGCACATATGAGAACATAGGAGGTTTCTCATGTAAGATAGTTGGTGGAATCACTGAGAGTGGTTGTGCCATTACTGCTTCAAGTTTATCTAACCTTTGTGCTTCCATAAAACTAGCAACTTCATATTTTCAATCTCTGCAGCTTCAAATTGTTCTGCCAATCTTGCATCAAAATCAATTTGAGCTTGATCTTTCTTGGAAATCTTTCTTGTATGCTCTTGTTCTGAACCAATCACAATTGCTTTACCTTTGACTGATCCTTTTCTGGCAGCTTCTTCCTCTGCAGTGGTAATTAATGGAACATCAGTGGTAACTTTTCCTGTTGCAGTGGAAATTATTTGATCAGTGGTAACATGTTCTGCTTCAGTGGGAATTTGTTTAGCAGTTCCAAGAACATCTTCAGGATGAAAACCAGTATCAACAACCATATCTTCAATATCCAATTTCCTCCCCTCAGTCTCAGCTACATCATCTTTTGCTTGAGCATTGTCAGAATCAGAAAGCTCGGCAAACATATCTTCAAAATTAGTACTCCTCCCCTTAATCTCTGCATCTGTTTTCCTCCCCTATTTGGAAGAAGTTCCCAAACCATAACCAGAACCTGCAGAAAGATCATCATGTGGTGATGATGGAGAAGAAACTACAGTTTGAACATGTCTTTTCTTCTTGAGATTCTCAACTTCAATATGCAACTTTTGAATCTCAGTCTTCAATAAATTCAACTTTGTGGCATGATGTTCTTTGGTCTGTGCCAGATCTTTCTCCAGAGTTTGAACCTGCTTGAGTAATTTGGTACATAGTTCCATCAATTCAGTGAGTGTCACACTGCCCTCAACACTTCCAACTGTGTTACCTGTTGGGAGAGGTGAATCATAAGGCATTGATTCAGGCTCTTCTCTAGTTGGACTAGATTGAAGCCTTGAACCACCACTGCTTGTTCCTAAACCATAAGGGTCAGCAACATGCAATGTTGTCATGGAAGGAGTTGGCTGTTTTTGCCTCCTTTCATATGTGTGAGTTACAGCAGGGATATGTTGAATTTGTGGAACAGAAAAAGTGGGTGTGTGATGGGATACAATTGGGATTGTTGCATCTTCACCCTGTACTTGAGCAATTTTAGCAAGCATTTGAGGAAAAAGTGGATGAACCTCCCCATTCCAAAGATATGAGGCCTTACTCATGTTTTGAAAAACTTTAGGCTTAAGACAGGAAGGTTCATAAACTCTATTATGATGTTGCAGTTGAAACTCATTTAACACTGCTTGCACAAATCTTGGATACATTAAAAATTTATATGGACTCTTTACATTGCCTTTCATGTTATTAAATATAAACTTTGAAAAATTGAAAGTCCTATCAGTTGCCAAACATACCAAAGGATAAGCCATGGTAGATGCAAATTGTTCATAAGAAGTTTGCTTAGGACTAAGGCAATGCAACAGAGTATGGATCAAAAATCTCCAATGGGGACAGAAACATCCTTTTCTAAAAGTAACTTTTTGTTCAGATGTATCATACCCCATGGAAGCAATATGTTGAAAGATTTCGGAATTAGGTAATGTGATGATACCATTGAGATCATCCAATTGGAGAACTCTCCTCAAAGATGACTCAGTAACATCAATAATTACCCCATCTACTGTGGCTCTAAGAGCTTCCACAGATTCATGTGTGTCTCCCTGTTTAAGAGTGATGGACTCCACAATGTTCCAGAACTGTTTGATATGAGAGACATAGATTGTGGGATTAAAAGTTAAGGAATACCTTATATGAGTTGTGTTTAGAAAATCCACAATCTGATGAAAAGCTGGGCCACTCTTGTCGTTTGACTTTTGTAGGTAAGCCACTTGGTTGTGTTCATCTGCAAACTTGAGAGTCACCATGATTTTGCGATTTGAGAGATAAAAGTGTTAGTAATCGAGAATACAAAGCAAGCCGTATAATGATCAATTTATACTAATAGGGTTTTGAGGAAAACGCGTATGGTGAATTATCTATAGAAAGATTTATCTTTAGAAAAGAATAAATAAAGTTTGGTAAGTAGATAATTCCCTAAAATTTTACCCTATTAATAAGGAAATACAGTTATATTTGCAACGGCTAGTAAAAATAGATTACTGACACACAGTTGTAACGGCTAGTTCACCAGTGGTAAAATTTACACTTTCAGTGGAAACGGTGAACTTGCAGTGGTAAAAATCAACAAAATTTCAAAGAGCAGTGGAAAGTAAAGCATGTAAAATTAGCTGCTCTTATCATAGTTTTTAGCAAACTATCAGCTATCAACGGATTTGATATGTCTTTACCATGAGCCGTTTGCTATGGACTAGCCAACTCTTGATCACAAGGATGTATGGTGAGTTGAGAACCTAGTTTTTGGTAAACTATCAACCATGAACGGATTTGATGTGTCTTTACCTGTAGCCGTTTGCTCAGGACTAGTTGATTCTTATGTGGATAAGACATGGTGAATCAATAACCATTTGTTATGTGTCTTAAGATACACATCTTATAACTCCATTCACCTTAATCAATACTGGGTTTGGCTGTGTATAAAGAATAAGGACCAAACTTAACCAATATTAGTTAACCCAAGTAACTTTTTAACCAAGTTACTATTTATACATTAATTACTCCAAAGTCAACAGAAAGTTACTCTTTTAACCAACCAAAACAGATAGAAGTAAAGATGTTTCATTAATTATCATAACGCCTAACCTTGGCTTATTTAATCACCCCCAAACACCACATCTCAGTCACCAATAATCTTTCAAACCCTAATATCCTTATTAACCCAATTCTCCACCAAAACTATGTCATCTAACCCAAAAGTCTCTGATCAAAACTCTTCTTCCTCATCATCAGAAGAAGATTTACCACCATATCCATGGGGGCTTGAGAACTCTGACTTTGAGAGAGAAATGGAAAGACGATGGGATGTACAAGAAAAACAATGGAATGCACACATAAAGGGTGAATCAAGCCATGTTCCTAATCCTGCTAAGAGAGAGCTTGTCTCTCCCTTCATCTGTACCTCTGATGAAGAATCTTCAGAGGAAGAGAATGAAGATCCAACCTTTCTTCCTCCATCCACACCAGAGAGATCCCAACCAAGATCAAGTAAGAGAGATTCATCTCTCCCAACATCACCAAATTTGGTGTTGGATCTTCCTGCTCCAGAACCTGGTCTTCCTCATCAAGAACACATTGAACAGAGCAAGAAGGCTGAGATCATACGTAAGGGAAATGAGAAGCAGAAGTAGATGATTGAGGAATGTTGCCATGGACCAAAGTTCTTGAGTATTTTCTTGACTTTGGTACTTGAGCATCTTCACAGTCTTCCTTCTCTTCTTTTTCCATTTTCATCTTCAGCTTCGTCATTGTACTTGTCATAGCCTCAAGTATTTTGTAATAATTGATAGAAGCTAGTAGTACTGAATTAGCCAAATGTTTAGGAATGGTCTTTGTAATTCATTAGGAACTTTGAATGTAAGCTGTAACTTGTGTCTTTGAATGAATGAAAAGATCTTCTTTGATAAATCAATTGTGTAAAACCTTCAGCATATCTTATCAGTAGAAACCATGTTCAACATATTTGACCACATTCCCTTGGCTACAGCACTTGGTGACATTAACATTACTTACAATCTCTTAACATGTACTGAACAGACATATACCAAACAACTTGCAAACATATTAGTGAGTCACTGTAAAACTCAAAAAGTATACAAAAACCAAGTCTTTCAATAATCTTGTTTAGCATTAGTGATCTTTGACTGTCCCTGCACTCAAAATAAAGGAATTAGATCCTTTTGGGGACCCAAGCCACAAATGACTTGGATCTGCCTTGTGTATCAATATAATTGTATCTATCAAAGGTCATTGATACACCATTGGGAGTGTTTGAGGTTGTTGTTCCTTTTGGTTTCCATTCCCAACGAGCTGAGGCCTTAACAACATTTCCCATGTTTACCCTTTTCTTGTTCACATAGACCCCAGTGGAAACATTTGGTCTTGCAGTGGTAACTGCAGGCCTAGCAGTGGAAACTGCTGAGTTAGTAACTTTGGGTCTCCACATGTGTTTCTTGTGAACATTCTTTTCAAAATGAGTATTTTTCCCTGTTTGATAAGATTTAACAAAAGTAGTGACAGGGGACTTAGGATAAACTCTGTTTTTTCTACTGGCAGTGGCAACTGCTGGTCTAGCAGTGGAAATTGGTTTGATGCCAGTGTGAAGTAAAACAGACCTGGGAACCATCTTGCTTAGGGGGTTTGGGTGAGTTATTTTATTAGAATTATGTCCATTCACCCTTGTATTCCCCAAAACTTCCCTTCTTCCCATGTGGTAGTTACAAGTATAAGAAAGATGATCAAAGCTACCAAAAATATGACAGGCCTTATTGTTAAAAACAAAATCACTACCAAACTGCCTAGTTTTAACATGATTCCAACTTCTCATGTTCCCTCTAGGAGATTTAGACCTATCCCTATACATCTCAGCATACCTAGTAGTAGGCCTAGTATAATTTGACTGTGTCCTAGGCTTCTCATTGACTACTTCAGGAATACTTTTTCTAACCTCTACTTTAACATTCTCAGAAGTACTAGGTTTAGACTCAACATGTAAACATTCATCTTTGAGAGATGAGTCACTAGCACTATCAAAAGTCTCAACCTCAACCTGAACATTTTCTGTTTAAACTGGTTTAACAAATTTTGGTCCATAGGTCATAGGTAGATCCTGAAATTCTTCTAAACCAGTGTGAGCTAAGTCAATTCCAGGAGGTGCTGGAACACCTCTTAGAGGTGGTGGAACAGATTTGTATCCAAGACCTGATTTAGCTTTGCTCACAACTTGGGCTTCCCAAATTTTACTAATACTCTTAGATTGGTGATCTAGTGTTTGATTAGTTATCTGAATATTCTCACTAGCCTTTTTAACTTTTTCCATCTCTTCCCTAAGAGCTTTATTCACAGCAACCTGAAAATCTAAGTCTCTTTTTAAAACAGCAATGTCATCATTGAACTTAGATTCATTTGCCCTATAATGCTCTATCTACTTTTCTAAAACACCTAGACCTCTTTTATGATTTGCTAAGTTATAATTTGTATGATGTAACTCTAGCATCTGTGCATCGTATTGTGCTTTTATGTTCTCATACTCTTTTAAGGCCTTACAGTTTTTAGAACAAGCATTATTAGTATGTACCTCAGTGTCAGAGAAAGCCATGAGTGCATGCTCAGTAGCAAGCATTGCGGATTCTGAATCATCTTCTCCATCCTGAGTCATAAAGCTCCAATCAAAGCTCACTCCATCAATAGCCAATAGCACCTTTGGCTCTTCAGTTGTAGGTTCTTTGTTCTTGTCCTTCTTGTACCAAGTTGACTTGTTATCAGACTTCCTTGGCTTCCTACATTCTCTAGCAAAGTGCCCCTTCTTATGACAATTGTAGAACTCCACCTTCTTCTTGTCAAAACCTACAGTCTCATTGCCACTTATGTTGATCTTTCTCCCAGTCTTCTTCCAGAACTTCTTTGTTCTTAAGCTTAGTAATGCCACCTGCCATTTAATATCCATCTCCTCCATATCATCTTCATCAATTTGATCCAAATCCTCATGATTAAGAATTGAACCACCCACTTGGCTTGATATAAAGGCATAGAAAGTAGCATCACTTAGTCCTGCAACCTGTTTCTTTGAGCTCCCAGTGGAAACACTTCCATTACCAGTGGTAACAATCATGTTATCACTGTCATCATCACTTTCACTTTCTTCATCAGAATCATCATTAAAGGATGATGATATGAGTGCCACACTTGCAGAACTTGTACTTAATTTGCCAGCTTTCTTTAATCTTTGTTCAATAACTTTGAAGTTATTGTACAAGTCATTAAGCTTCATTGTCTCCAAATCTGGCTTATCTTCCCATACTGCAACATTGGTTTCAAACTCAGAGGGTAGGCTTCTTAGAAATTTTAGATTGAGGTCTTCCTTTTCCACCTCAAGTCCAAAAGCAGTGAGTTGAGTAACAATCTTTTGTAGCCTTGTGAAGATGCTATCAAGAGATTCATTACTTGTTGAACCAAAGTTTTCATAAGTCTACTTCAGTAAAGTCTTCTGAGTCTTCTTGGTGAAATCATTACCACCAAACACTTCACAGATCTCAACAAAAAGAGTCTTTGCAGACTTGTATTTGCTGAAAGCTAGAACTTGTTCTTTGGGTAGAGCCATCAAAAGCAAACCTCTAGCCTTCAAATCATTCTTCAGTTGACTTCTTTCATCATTAGTGACAGGACCAGTGTTAACTTTGGTTACTGTTTGGTCACCAACCTGCTCTACAGTTGTACCAGGTTTGAAGGAATTTCCACACATAATGATCTCCCATAATGTGTAGTCTTGAACCATAAAGAATTGTTCTATCATAAGCCTCCACATCTCAAAGTCATTTAACTTAAGCTTTGGAAGCTTTACAGCAATGTTTGATTGACTTGTTTCTGTCTCCATTCTTCTGAGTGAACTTTAGGGTCTTCTAAATCAAAATATCGAAGCCTTGCTCTGATACCACTTGTTGGATCGTGAACACCTTGAACTTGTGTTAATATGATACTTTGAGTAATACCACTAAGTATGCGGAATCTCCTTAAT